>CAJGYO010000014.1:25579241-26260154 GCA_904845875.1 Miscanthus lutarioriparius | reverse complement strand
AAATCGATTTGTAAGGACGGTTTGGGAACCGCCCCTAGAAATGCATAATTTGTAGAGACGGTATGGTAGGGGTGGCTGACCGAGCAGCCTCTACAAAGCCTCGCCAGTCGCCCTTACTAATCCTGTCTGTGGTAGTGTGCATGTCTCACTTTTTAAAAATTTGATTAAATGTATAAAAGAATAATGTTTTTTAATGATGCATAACAAGAATCCTAGGGCTTCTTTATGATGGCTATGCAGATACAGGTAAGCAGATGTCCTTTCTATCCTTCTTGTATCTAAAGTCCACGTGAAACACACGTGTGCTACCGGTATAGGTTGAAACAATTGTTGTGTTATCGTAGTAACTAGAAGTGTAGTCTAGTACTCTTAAAATAAAATAAAACATGGGATTTTGAATGAATAAAATATAAATTACAATAAGTACTATAGTTTCTATTTAACATATGGATAAAAAATGGAACGGAGCTAGTAAGATCGAACTTTGAAAGGCAAATAAGATCGAACAATGAAAGCCAAACATAGGGCCTATTTGTATCCGGCTAAATTTAGCTGTTAGGGATTTAAACGGCCTAGCTAAAAAACTAGCTAAAGTTTAGCTGAGTTTAGCTACTTTCACCTAGCTAAAACCAGCTAAAGTTTAGCTGAGTCTATTAGCTGGAGGATCCAAACACCCCAACTAAAGTTTACCTGGGAGAACTTTTACCTGGCTAAAGTTTAACTTTGAAATTTGAGTAGTTTGGTGGATCCAAACAGGCTCATAGATTCATGATGTCACTGAAATAGATGCAATAATAGCTTAACTTAAGCTTAGGTTTCAACTAAATACATACGGAGTATTAGAAGAAAATAAACCCAATGAGTTCAAACTAGGGGTCCGCCCTAACAAAGCTTCCACGTTAATTATCATGATGCTTGAAAAAAACAAACTAAACCTAGGAATTCTCACGAGAATTAGAAAGGTCTGGCCACAATTGTGATAGACTCTAACCATGATTGATAATAATGGCCATAATTGTAATAGACTCTAATAATCATGACTGATATATTTTGTTCTAAAAAATAATTATATACTTCAAAGTAACCCAAGGAAATATGTCTAAATTATAATCTAAAATACTCCTAAGTTTGCATCTAACTACGCAACCCCTAAGAATGAATTAAGAAGCCATAAATATCTGGCCAAACCTGTCGATTCATCCTTCCCTTTGCCACCGGACACGACCTACGGTGTACACTGTACAGCACAGCGCCTCAACAGAGAAACCCTTCCAATCCAACCGTCCACTTTCTCGCGCACTTTTTGTACCGGCGCACAGTGAAGAGTGAAGAGTGAAGACGCAGCCCGGATCACGTGCCCTGTTGCGCCCAACCATCATGAGCGTCCAAGAGGAATCCTCTTCCCGGCTCGGCGGTCGGCGGCCCGGAAGGTCCCTCTCCCCTTCTCGTTGCCCGCCGCGCCTGCGGTTGACCGGAAAGCGGCACCCCAACAAACCCCTTCACGAGCGGTGTCCGTGCGCCCCTTTCCCTCGTCTTGTCCACGGGATTGAGTGCGGAAGACGCAGAGCCATTGGTGGATGCCTGGATGGATGGGGTTACCGTTGCTGTTGGTGGACCGAGAAGGCAGGGTGAAGTCGGCGGCCGAACGACCGTGAATTATTGGGTGGGTGGTTGCGGCTGTTCCCTCGCGCATAGATGATCTGATTCACACGACACGCTGGTGTTTGTTGATCCAAATGAACGTCAGGCAGGCTCGCTCGATCTGGCCTAAAGAGACGTTTATGTGAGCGTACTATTGGCCTATTGCAATCTTTGTGTATGCTCGAGAGGATGAATGCTGGATTGCTGGACGGGTTCCTCCTGGTGCTCCGTTGAGGTCTCCGAGGCAGAGTTTCCATCACGGGCAAACAGTGGAATTTTGTTCCGAGGCCCACTGAGCCCGTCCACGTGCCGCCGCCGCCACTAGCTGGATCTGTGCGTCGTCGCCGTCGTCGTCCCTGGATCCGATGTGCTTAGATGATGAAGGACACGGTATAATATAGGACATGTTTGACATGACTCTACCTCTAAAAAAATCTATGAATTTTGAAGAGCTAGGTATCTGTAGCTCTAGGAAATCCTAGATTAAAAGCTGCACCATGTTAAGTACGTACATCTGCATGACTCATTTTATTTATAATTTAGATTAAATATAAATATCTAAATTATTTTAATTTAATTTATAAACTACAAATCCAATATAGATCTCGAAGCTGGAGCAGTGCCACGGGCCCATAATACGACATGAGATAGTGGCACGCTGCTACAACCACTACTAATGCGTTTAGTATGTTGTACATATGAGTTATGACATCATATGCTCGGCCATGAACAATATTGACTCGCTCGATCATCTAGTGATATCGACGAGGTCATCTTCTCGGTTGACGGGACCGTCCAATGTGTGTAATCTTTCACACTTCGTCATTTTAGCTTTGTTTCTTCACGGTCTTAGCTTCGCGCCATTTTTTCCTCTTGCATTCTTAAAACCTAGTAGAACATGTTTATTAACACATCTTAATACACAAGTTAGTTCTAAATGCTTGTGTTGCACTGTCTTTGCTTGTTTTGCTGCATGGGGTTGCACTTCATGGGTTGCATTAGGCTGGACTGCAGGAAGAACATTGCTGGGGATACACTGACGGGATGAGGTTGCATGGGGCTGCTCTTCATGTGCTGCACCATGCTGGACTGTAGGGGTTGCATTGTTGAGGAAGCGGTGACTGGACAAGGGTGCATGGTGCTGCGCAACAGGGGCTGTATCGTTGGGGGTGCACTGATGAGGTGAGGTTGCATGGGTCTGCACTGTATGGGCTGCACTAGTGGGACTATGTTGATGAAACTGCATAGTATGGGCTGCAAGACGCCTCCGTGCAAACAAATATTCACCCTCCTCGGGACATGCGTCATGGTCTTCATTATCTCCACAATCTTCATCTTCTTCGAAATGAGCATCATGATGATGTGCATCAACATTTTCTGTAGACCTTGGGCTCTACAAACAAATGGAAGCAATAATGAGATAAATCTGCACAGGGTATTAAGAGTCCAAAATAACTAGCTGATGTATTGTTATAGTATTATACCACATGGTGGCGCAAATTAGAACCATTATGTGACATGACTTCAATAAAATTTTGTCTTTCCTCTACATGCCTTTCCTCCTGCCTTTTCATTTGCTCTTCCAGTTCAGCTATGCGTTGTTCAGCTTCTATCAGACCATCCTCCAAGGAGTTTAATGTGGAGCAATCTAATTAGTAACCTTAGCTGTGTATATTTCTTGCAATTTGGGTATAGCTCTTTGTTATTTTCTGCTACTAACTTTTGAAGGGCAACTAGTTCAGGACAAGTCTCCAAAGTTGAACTATTGTCTTCAAAATCTCCTCTATCATCTAGACCGGCAACTAAGTCTCTAAGCAAATCAGATATTTAATCATCCTCACTAGAATCCTCTATGACCTCAGCAGCATCACAATTCCCATAATTCACAGAAGAGCTAGCTTCTCCATGTAAGTTCCATGTTCTATACCCTTTTAGAAACCCATCACATATCAAGTGCTCATGGACTTCACTTGCCTCTTTCCAAAATGAGTTTACACACTTTCTACAAGGGCATAATATCTGGCTGCCTACTGCAGAATTACTAAAAGCAAAAGCTAAGAAACCATTCACTCCTTGCAAATATGTCTTGGTATGCCAATGTGAAAGTTTTAGGTTAAATACCATTTGACATGTATATATAACTTTCAATATTTGTAAAGTAATTGGTTTTTACCTAGCATTATCATCAATCCATGTTTTATCCATGTTCAACCTTCACGCAAGACATCAACCAGATTTCAATATGAAATAAAAAACATATCATAAGCACTGAAATAGTCGCATACTTCCACAACATGAAAAAAAGAGATCAACAGCTAGGAAAACAGAAACCTACCGCTACAAACAAGTAGAGCTGCTGCCAAGAGCATATTCAAATGTTCTCCCAAGGTGTCCAACTACACGTGGAGCAGCTGCAATTACAATATGGTGAGGTCAGACTTGGCTGTTATATACCAACAAGTTTAGAGAAAATTGGTACATGACATAGTATATAAGTCTCTAGACTGCAGTCTCTCCGAGTCTCCCAACTTCAATTTTATAAGTCACTCTTTATCAATTAGAGGCTAGATGAATCATTTTGTTCCTGCTTGCCTGAGCTCAGATTATTACTTCAAACAAGTCTGTATCTCTTCCAACTAAGAATTGCATAAATGGCTGGTGGCTACGCTGCAGTGAATGGGTTTATGCTAACAGTTCTATCCAGACACCTATAAGCATTTGCAACTAGAAGCTTTCATCTGCATAAAACATGGGACCCGAGTATGAATTTGAGCAGGTAGAATCATTCTTCGTTAATACTTATTGTTTCAGGGTGCACAGTCATCATCTCTTGGAATGGTAGCTCATATTGATGTGTGGGTGAGAGGAACAGATTAATGTTTGGTTGCTTGGCCTCAGTTTCCTTTAAACAAGCTTGTGTATAACAGTATTACAATTTTTATTCTTTTTGGTTTAGCTGGTATGATTAATTGATAAGAAAAAAAATCCAAAATTGTTTATTTCTGTAAGGACAAGCATCATGCTTTCTTCATCAAGCAAATAGGTGAAAATTAAACACGTTCTAATTAGCAAGATACTAGCCTTGATGCATTCGAAATAATAAGTCGACCATGCATGGGGATAAATTGCATACTTCCATTCCAGCCACACAAAAATCATTGACCATGCTATTTTTTTTACACAGTATATGTGTGCAATCAAATGCAGGCGACATTGTTCACACAGGGTTCCATCTAGTCTAAAAAAACAAGTAACGCCTCCATGCTAACTTGTTGTGCGTGCATCCAAGGAAGCCTGGGAAAGGGACCAATGCCGAGAGGGGATAGGAGGGGAAGGGAGCAGCGGACGGGAAGGAAGGGAACCAGTACCTGCTCAGGGACGCTCAAAGGGGACGGTGGCTGCGACGACGGGCCGGGTGGGGACGACGGCTGCGGAGGCTCGAGTGAGTACGGCGATACCGGCGAGCGTGCAGCGGGGACGGTGGCCTGGACGACGGCCGCGATGGCTTGACGGCGGCCGCGACAGCGGGGACGGTAGCTGCGATGGTGGGGACGGCGAGCTCGCGGGCAGCGCTGGTGAAGAGGTGAGATGCGGGTGGCACGGACGGAGCTCGCGGGCGCCGGCGGGGACAGCGGCGGCAGCGGCAGCCCGGACGAGATGCACGCTGCTGTGCGAGACGATGTGTGCGGCTGGCGGCTGCTGGGTGAGATGCGGCTGCTGGGTGGGTAATAGTGCTGGAGATAGGGTTTTGGGTGGCACTGACCGGTGGGCCGCGCTAATTTTAGTGCGCGAGTGGGCTGGGCTGATCGTGCAAAAAAATGAAAATAGACTATAGCCACCAATCGTTTGATTCTAGCATTTGCTTTAGCGACCAATTGATTGTTTGACGTAACAGACTAAATATATGTAGCGACCGATGTTCTGTCGATACATGTATAAATAATGATCGATGATTTATTACAAATTTATATCGACCGATGGTTGGATGTTAATATTATGTTTTAGCTACCGTTGTCTGACGCTACAGATTGGTTGTGGTACAGTGCAACTAGCCTGCCAGCCAGCAAAAATGAACGGGCCATTCCCAAGACAATAGAGAGCAGGTGTAGCCCGTAGGTTTGAGAGCCCGGCTAGCATGCATGTGACCGTGCTTCTTGGAGCTGCATGTACACACATGGTAGGACCTGACCACTCAAGCTTTGCTCACTGTTCGTTCAGACTCTTAGTTTCTTAGAAAAAAAGAAATTGGAAAGGAAACACATGCATGGAAGAATGGAAAACGTAGGAACGACCGGCCGGGGTTACCGGAGTGCCTGTTACTTAATATAATAAATGTGCACACATGATCTTACTATAGTCTTGTAGTGTCGTGAATGGAGGCACTTTCAATTGGATTGACCGGACCTCAAGTGCAAGTGCTATCATCTTAGCATAACAATTTACTATCATCTCCTCTCTGCCTTCTCTAAAGCAAGTCGAGGTATAAACAAATTTACAATGTTAAAAATGAAAGGTAAGTATAAAAAAGTTTCAAATAAATATTTTAATAATTACAATCATTCAAAACGACTTGGGAACAAGAATTCAATCATTCAACTGGGCAAGAATTCATCAGACCATAAACTATAACAAATGCTCCTTCCGTGTTTTTTTGTTTTTCAGTTGCAAAGGCCAAGGGATACAAACGTTTATTTTAGCAACTCGAAAGCCTAAAAGTTCATCGATTTTCTGCTAATAATAAGACCAATGCTGCTGTTTTTTGGCTATTTTTTCCATCAACTGCTACTCTATGTTTGCTAAGCATCTGTTGTTTTTTTTTTTTGCCAAATCTCCCCTTTCCTCTCCTCTCATTTGTTTTGCCGCTGATGAAATTGTCCAAGTCCATACATGATATGGAATATGAGCTGATGATCAAGAACTTGGGAGAAACTTGACATCATTACCAGCTGCCCCTATATTACCTTCTCATCTCTTCTCTGTTATGATGCCTTGATGCTCCAAGTTGATGATTAAATGATGATTGACATATTTCTGAGGCCTCTACTACTGCTACTACTCGTTTTTTTATATATTGTTGTTTTATAGGACTACTTTGGTTTATAGATCTTTTTGATTTCTTATATCTTCTCACGTACCTAAAGCACACTTTCTTGCATCTATTAGAACAAAGCGTGAAATAATATCACGGACACCAGACAGTGCAGCCCGATGCCCCGAGCATAATGAGTTGCCAACCTATGAGGAGCAAGCACTAGAGGACCAGCTTACTCAGGAGTAGTTCGATTACCAGTTAGAAAATGATCTAGAAGTGATGCTTACTCAGGAGTAGTATGACGAGGAGGAAGGGGGAGCAGAAGGAAGAGTAGGAGAGGCTGCTGAAGGCGAATAAGAAGAGGATGATAATGAGGAGGACTCAGAAGAGGGATATGTAAGTCCTGAGGATCCTTTCTCACGTGAAGCCAAAAGGAGGCCAACGGAGGAAGATTTGGACAAGGATTTTGATTCGAACGAGGAGGTAGGGATAAAGCCTTCGCTTATAAATTTTGCTAAAGCTTTGGCTGTATTACCTCTGCTAACACTTTGACTTGTCGTATATACAGGTCCCTTCTGAAACTCGGAAAAGACGACGACATCCGCAACATCTCGCCGGACAAGACGGAGTAGAGGAAAGGAGAGCAGAGGCAACAGCCACAGAGACGAACATTGAGGCTCTGCTCCACAACCTCAAGACACAACCACGAACACGACTACCAAACCAAAGAGAAAACGTGGGGATAGAAAAGCAAACCAATATCAAGATAAGGCATGCTATGTGATAATGGAGGTCGGCCCAGCAGGGGAGATCCTTGAGCCGAAGGAATTCAGAGGACGATTCCGTAATGCGATTAGGGCCCTAGTAAGAGATAAATTGAACCCATCAATCCCTAACTGGAAAGAGGTACTAGAGAAGAAAAAGGATGAACTATGGGATAAGCAGCTGAAGCTCAATTTTAGATTTCTAGAGAGTAAGCAAGAACTGATAAAAAAAATACTTTCAAAATCATGGGAGAGTCATTCCGACGTTGGAGGTTGGAGCTCAACAAAAAGTATATCCAAAAGGGGTTAACTTCCTTCAACGAGTTTGGCAACATAACTCCTAGTCAATGGGAGAAGCTCGTGGCTCAGAAGACTTCACCGGAGGCATTGGAGTTTAGTGCCTGTAACACCGAACTGGCAAAGAGGATCAAACACCACCATCATCTTGGCCCCGGTGGCTACTATACCAAGGAAGAGCAGTTTAGGAAGATGGACGAAGAGGCCGCAGCTTCTGGGAATATCGATGTGAAGAATTTGAAGGTACGCTCAAGGAATTGGATATATGTGAGGAGTATAGAATCATCCGACAGTAATCTTAAGTTTGATAAGCCGGTGACCCAAGAGGTAGTATCAAGGATACTGAAATATGCTGAAGATAAGGAGAAGGGCTCATTCAATCCTTCTAGAGAGAGGGACGAGCTTAGGCTTGGCTTGGGAAACAACGAGCACACAGGCTGCACCAGGGGGCTAGGGAAAAGGATGACCTAGAAGCACGAATTTGAAGAGAACAAGCACATGTACAAGAAATATGGCAGAGACCAAGAGACTAATCTTGAGCTCCAAGTGAAGGCTCTAGTTGCGAAGACGCTGGAGGAGAAAGGACTATCTATGGAGCCATGGACATTAATGGTGCCACTGGGAGAACTAGCATTAGTTGACAGCCCTCCGAAAGTTCCTAGCAACCAAGGTTCCACTGCAGCCACAACCCCCGTCGATCGTATACGGGAACCAACTAGTTGCACCTTGGTGTTTCTCAGCGTCCGACAGAACATTGTGATGGAGGTGGCAACGGGTGTGGCACATCCTCCTGGTGGCTTACACCACAATAATAAGATACCGCCGAACTACACTAGGGTCGAGGTGCATACCATGAAGCCCGAGTTCATGTAGTGGAGGATAGACTACGCAACTCCCGAGGGGCTGGTGTTACTCAGAGACGTAATGGGGTAGTTCATCCTCTGGCACAAACGGGACATTATATTGACCGCTTCTTCGCCGCCTCCCCCTCTCTTAAATTTGGAGCGAGTTGTTGAGGACGGGGAGATATTTTTACCGTCTCGTGACCACCACATTACTGAGATGTCATATTCTTCCCCGCCTCCTAGCGAGCATGTGCTTGATAAACCACAACCTTCTCCAGCTTGTACCGAACAAGTGCATGATGAGATACCATAGTCTTCTCAACAAGCGCAGTGATACTTGAATAACGAGTGCCTCCTGAAGAAGGTGATGCACAAGAAGATGAGGACACGCCTGAATGAGAACTTTGAAAGAAGCATCCAATCATCATAAGGCCAATTTATGTTCCGATAAAAGACGTCTTGTCGGTACATAAGTGGTATGCCCATGACAAGTGGTAAGCCTAGGGCCGGACGTCCGAGCACTAGGCTTGCCATAATAAAAAAAAAACAGCCCGTGGGACAAACTCCAATGAAGCTAATCCAGATTTTTTTTAGATTCACAACCATAGAAGCAGAATCCGCAGCCAGAACCCACCGCTGAAAAAACAGACTCACCATCTTATTATTACTATTTACCAGATGGGTCATCAGTCCTTGACATACTGGCCCATTTTTCACTTGAGGCCGACCCATACAACTCATTGGCCTTGCTCTAATGGGCCGAGGCATCTACGCGGTGGGCTGACCTGGGCTGTACTCAAACATGAGTAGTACCTTACTACCCTCATCTACTTGTATTGATAGCTTTTTCTCAAAAAAAAAAACTTGTATTGATAGCTGTGTATATATGGCAAGTGAAAATATCAGTAGTGTCAGTGTGTGAGACTGTATAATCCAGAACTAGAACGAGAATAGGGAAGAAGAAGACATGCATATAAGTTGTGAGAGGCTCGATCTCAGCCTCTCTTTGATCATGTAGGAAGACACTGTTTAACATGCCAACATATATGAACATACACTCGTTTATTCATGTAACTGCACGTATCACACACGCACAGTAACCGCGTCGTCCCGTCGGAATCGGATGGCAGTGTGGCTGTGGCTCACCCATGCACGGCGCGTGCGTGCCCGGCGGCAGTGGGGGTGTGGGGGCAGTGGTCCTTGAACGTGCACCCCCGGGTGTAGGACCCTCCTGGCTTGGTGCACTGGCCGGACGGCAGGCAATTTTGCCGGTCCTTGTTCAAGGCACCGTCGGAGATGCTGCCGCCGTTTCCCGTCCCGAGCAGGCCGCCGAACTCGGGCGCCACCTCGTCCTCCACCAGGCGCCGTTGCTGCTGCTGCCACTTGTTGAGCGCACCGCCAGCAGAGACGTCGAGGACCCTTGCCCCGGGTGCGCGGATGATGACCATCCTGCCGCTGTACTTATCGGCGGCGGAGGCGGCGGCGGCCACAGGAAAGGCGGATGTGGCCGCGAGAATGGCGACGATGGCGGTGGCGAGGAAGGGCGGAGGCGAGGGGCAGGTAGCTGCCAGCCATTGTGCACTGGTTTGTTTTGCTTCTTCTTCGTTCCTATAAGCTAAGCTAGGCACACTTTGGGCTGGCCGGGTGCTGCTTCACTGCTTCTTATGCACTGTATATATTGCATATGTATGGTCATATGAGCACAACACACACATATATAGGTAGTATGATTTGCAATCAAGAACGGAGCGAATACACAACAGATAGAGAGGTCCACGCCACCGTTTCCTCTGTTTGTTAGTGCGCATGCACGAAGCGTAACCAACGCATGCTGCTCAACTGGAACACCCAACACCTAGACCTAGGGGCACCTTTATTCCTTTATGTATGTGCGTGATGAACGTGAACCGGGGGACAACAAGCAGTATGGCATCACTGGAGCTTTAACTATTATTAGTCTGATTATTTTGGGCCTAATCCAAAAGCTAATAAAGCTAAAGATACCAATAATGGACTAAAGTTTGCTGAACTGAAGGTTCACCTAAACTTGTCTGCTTATTTCACATTTGGCATCAAATCTCTGAAGATGCAGCTTCGGATTCTTAAACTTTCAGTCCTTTATTTGTTACCTAGATAGATCTTTCAGTTTTGAAATTCAGTTGAACTTACAAGCTCCTGGACTGATCAAGTGATTTATGATCGGTGTAGGTCTCCTAATCAGTATTTGTATATATATGTCGATCTGACAGAGTTGCTATATACACGCATCAAATTGATCATCAGCAATATATAATTAAATGTTAGTAGCCAGAGATTATCTGGGCCCTGGGGTGCTCTAGTTTGCACTTTGGACCTCCGATCCGATTGAATGGATTTGCATTCGACAGTTTACAAACCAGCGACACACACCGACACAATTCTAGAACTGTCGGTGTACTCTACCGTAAGAACATTATTGTATAGAAGCGCGTGTTTCATAAGCTCATTCATTCACAAATCACAAAACTGTATATACTTTACTAGCTCGTACGTACGTAAGAATATATATGCATGGTCTGGTACTGCTGAAACAGGGCGAATATGTAAAGCGATGATGCTACTGCGTAACTGATTCATGAGTGGTGCTGCACTTGAAGCACCGAGCTAGGTCACCTTTGCGGAGGCTTTCGATCATTATGTTCTCTCCTTTGCCAAAGCCTTTCTTTCTTTACTTGTCGCCACGCTAGCACTACTACCTGCACTGTCACTGTCACTGCTGAGTGCTGATATGTCATATGGCCTGGAATTAAATCAACCTGTATTCCTGACTTCCTGTAACTAGTAATAAGCCTAGCTAATAGCAATGTGTGGTCAGCATTCAGCAGTAGTAAGATGATGATAGGCCTGTATCTGACTGGCATGGGTGCTACTGCTACTACTTGATCTTTCATTGTACCAAGTAAGAAGTGAGTATTGGGCTTGGGCCTCGGCCTGCCTGTATCGTGCCTTCAGGCCTTGTTGGGTGAGTGAGCTGGGCCGGCTCGGGAGAGGAGGGAACATCATCTGTAACGAACTCATAACTGAATCGTGAAACCGTCTTCGTTCTCGCGGATTCAGCCGCGTGCTCGTCCATTTCCCTTCCCAGTTCTTGCCTCTCTGCCCAAATTCCCTTTCCAGACAAGCCTGACCATAATAACAAGGAAAAAGTCTACTTTGCCTCCCTCAACTCTCGCAAAAATCAGTTTTTCCTCTTGAACTGAAAACCGGACATAACTCCTCCCCGATCTTTTCAAACCAGACATATGACTTCTCTGGCTGTTTCTCTGGGTGGTTTTTCTTTATATTTATTTTGGCTAAATATTTGAAAATCATAATAAATTATAGAAAAATCATAAAATATAAAATCCAACTTTGTTGGACTCCATATGAGTAGATCTACACAGTAAACATATGATACGGTATACTTTAGTACAAAATTTTTGGTCCAGCTTTAGATCTATGCTTTTATGTGATTCATTCGTAGCTGCAGTTTGTTTGGTCCTATTGTGGTGAAATTTTTATGGCGGACTAATCATTGTATGCTTGAGATGTAGTAAAAGTTTAATGCTCATTGGATCGTGTATGACTGAGTTATAGAATTATTCAGGTTTATGCTTATTAAATAGTTTTAAAATTGTTAAAAGTGTGTAAAAATAGAAAATCTATGTTCTCTGTGTAATTTTCTCTGTGACAACACGATTATATTAAGTGTTCATACTGTAGATGAGCCTAGCACATTTTCTCAAAGGGAAAATGAGAGCCTATTTTAGAAAATAAAGAATAAAATAGGAAAATTGAAAAGACCCTAATAAGGACAACATAGGAAAAATAAATGATGTGATTTGGTTTAGAAAAGACTCTATTTATTCCCATGAAATCTTATGGAGAATCTTCTTGACCTCCTCCTTTTACCCATCATAGTGAACATTCACCTTCAGCATGGAGGTCTGAGAACCAACCAATAGAAGAAGAAGAAAAATGTTGACAAAACAACAAGAGACGCGCAGAGTGTGATGAAAATAGCAACACACAAGAGGCAGCATGTACATGGAATGTGTGTTTTGTTTGTGGTGCTTGAGCTAAGAAGAAGCATGAACAATGGGATGTATGTTTTGGTAACACAAGAAGAAGCATGAACCTGTACCTTCAGGACGTCATCCCCGCTCATCTTTGACCATCTCAAATGTTGCACCACCAAACAGCAAAGGCACAACCTTCATATCTAGATTGAAAACACTCAAATCATGATGAGGAACGAGAACAACAGCAACCAAGTAACATTTCTCATCCTTTTCTGAGAAGACAACTCTCAGGGAGTGGACTTAATGACAAACAATAAAATATTGTCCCTGCACACACCTACACAATATCTGATCTTGTGTACTGCTTGCCATTAAGTCCACTCCCAACATCAAGACAGTTGTCTTATCAAAGAGGGATGGGAAATGTTTTTTTTTCTGGTTACTGTTGGTCTTGTACCTCCCCTTGACTTCGGAGTTTTCAAACTAGATATGAAGCCTCTTGTTGTGCCTTTACTATTTGATGGGTTTCGCATTTGGATGGTCAAAGATAAGCCGAGAGGACATCCTCAAGGTATAGGTTCATGCTTCTTCTTGTGTTACCGAAATACAAATTCTATGTTCATGCTTTTTTCAGCTCAAGCACCATAAACAGAAACACACATTCTATGTCCATGTCGTTTCTTGTGTGCTACTATTTTGGTCACACTCTGCGTGTCTCTTGTTTTTTTCCCAACATTTTTTTTTCTTCCTTTGTTGGTTGGTTTATAGACCTACATGCTAAAGGTGAATATATATTCATTGTGATGGGCATGAAAAAGAGGCCAAGAATATCATCCAAAAGATTTGATGGTAACAAATAAAGTTTTTCCAGACCAAATCACTTCATTTATTTTCCCCTATTCTGTTGTGCTAGTTTGGGTCTTCTGTCCAACTTTGCTACTCTATTCTTTCTTTTTCTAAGAAAAACTCTTTTTTCCTAAGAGAAAATGTGCTGGCTGCAGCTATGTGCCAGGGCAACATGGATGCGGAGTAGGGGGGAAGGTGACGTTGTGGAGCAGTACAGATGCTGAACAAGGCCAGCAAGCCGGAGTAACTATGCCATGCCAAACTTGGCATCGTGAGCCAGTTTCAGACACTACAACTTGGCGGTAGTGGTGAGACGGTCCAGCAACCCAAGGACGGCATTGGCAAGACCGCAAGGAACAACAACCCAAGGACGATAGGCAACACTGAGAAGTGATGGAGAAGCAAAGATTTTGCTGCTTCTCCATTGCGGCGGCGATGGCAACCTTGTGGTTGTTGGTACCATATCGGGGCACTAGCAGATGGGTGGTGAGCCTCGCGGCTGACGGCACACCAAATGGAAGGACTTGATGTGCGCCGCTAGGTTTTTCTTTGTGCGGGCAGCAGCAACGGCAAGTTCCTCAGTGTGCATCGCCTGGTCAGTGATGACGCATGCCGAGCGATGCTAACTGCTGCTGGAGCACGCCTCGATTGAGAGCAACCTCGATGAGCACCACTTTAATTTGTCTTCTTCGCGGGGGCAGTGGCGACGATCGAGAGCGTGGAGTGGATGAAGCATCTTGATCACACCGCGGCGTCTTCCTCTCCTCTCACAGTGGAGATCGACGTCTTCACGAAGAAGTACGGGAATTTTTTTGGGTTGGGGAGGGGGCAGAAAGATCACACAGGGGAATTTGTGCGGAGGATTTTGGGAAGAATGGCACCAGGCCAGGGCAATGACATACGGACATGGGACACATTGAAGGATTTTTTGGCAAAGTGCTGGATCGCTCGCGCTTGTTAGTCAGGGTGCCCTAGATCGGCATGCGATTGTGGTGAGTCAGGCAGGTTTGGAAATCACCAAAGGGCCCAATGATTCTTGTTTCATTTTTTTTCTTGATTGAAGATCCAACGAGGAACTGAACCGTGGAAAAATCGGATGGAGCATAGTGGGAATCGAACCGGAAATGCGCAGATCATAGGGAGCATGCACGAAGCCCGGGTGGACAAAATCAGTTCAAGCTTTTTAGTTGTATATAGATAGATAGAGATAGTGAAGAGAAGAGATTAAAGTAGACATCCTAATAATATGAATAGTTTTAAACATCTATACAACCTAAACCTTGTGTGTGTCTAACCAAAAAAGAAAGGGGGAGCCCAACCATCATGGCATCTAGCGAGGGGTTTGTTGCCTTTCTTGTTGTATTAGAGGATACCCCGCGCGTTGTTATGGAGATCTCGAATAATATAGAATGAAATTAAGTGAAAATAGCATGGATAGCTTGCATTAAGAAGTTAGAAGTTAGTGGGATAACATTGCTAATTACTGGGAGATGATGTGGACTACAATTAGTGAAAGATGATGTGGATTGCTTATAGGTTAAGATAGAACTTAGTGAGGATTAATTTTATAAGAGATATAGATATAGATAGTCACGCACTACGCACTCATGGCATATGCAGCACATCCGGCAAGGAAGTGCCTGCAAATTTCTTTTCTTTCCGCATTTCAAAAATTTCCTTCCCATATGGGGCACGTGCCACACGATGCGGGATGCGGCGCCACGCCCCTGTTGCGCAGCCAGCAGCCGGCTAAAGAACTACCCTCCCCCCCTAAGGCTTTGTTTGGCTGTATACAAATCCACCCCAATCCACATGGTTTAGGATGGATTGAGATGGAATTTGTGCGCAGCCAAACAAGCCCTAACAGGCGTCAACAATTGCCGTGATGCAGCTTGGTTTTATGCTACTATATGCAGGAGCTTTGTCCTACGAGCCAATTATTCAGTTTCAGTGGTTAAGCGAGCTGACGCCACTCACATTGAATTGAACTACCTCTTAGTCCCTCCACCATCCCTCTAGTTAGCTTACATCAAAGGATCCAAGCAAATTCCGTTCAGATAGATATAGCATCACTGTATCCGACTGTGATCTATTTGAAAAGTTCAGTTTATAGCTCCGTTTGAGAAATTGTATGGCTCGAGTGTGAAAGTTCAGCGAATTGATGCAAATATGAGTAGTTCATGACAAGCTTGTTAATCCTGAATCTGTCCTGAAAGATGGGGAAAAAAATAATTCTTTCACGGAATCAATTTGGTCATGCAAGTTAGACTGAGTTCGTGCTAACCTTGATAATTGTGAGTAATGATAGAGTGATCAGTTTTTGCATTCAATTCAGAAGTTTACCTGGCACCATTATTATTTCCTTGAACAAACACTGTAGCTAAGCAGGAGTAGCAGCTGCAACAAAAACAAAACTACTAGAATATTGTTTAGCTCGGATGAGATAAAATGATTTGGACTACAATCCTGAACTATGAACGAAATCCAACAACAGCTTCAGGTCTTGCAATTAGTATCACGATGATGAACAGCAATATAACCGAGCATTATCAGATTACAAGCAGGAAAAAATAATTTTGAATATTATTTGGAGGTTACATCAGTATCAGTACTCAAACAAGGAATATTATTTGGAGGTTACATTATGCTTCAGTATGATGTTTTAAATAGTATACTACCTATATGATTCTATGCTCCAATTTACTTGTCAGTTTAGGGCATGGATGTAGTCTTCCATCATTAACTTGTGAATTGGTAAGGAGCAACGTCAACAAACAACTCAAAAAGATAAAAAAAAGATGCAACAGTGAAAGAGGGGCAAAAAAAGTGGCCGGCATCACTTTTGTCCTTTCTAATTAATATTTGTACTTGTTAAGAATGCGTTCATTGGAAGTCCACCACCAATATAATGCTCTTGTGCTTGTGGTCAGATTTAAATTATATATGTTCTGATTATATATATATATATATATATATATATATATATATATATATATATATATATATATATATATATATATATATATATATATATATATATATATACACGGTAAGGCTATTCTGCAGCTGAGTACAGAATAACTTATTCTATGGCCACCTTGATTTACGATAATGTTTGTACCAATTTACGATAATGACAATACACATTTGCGATACATGAGTTACTATAATTCAAGATGATACTTACCATAATGCTACAGTAAATCACTTATGAGGGAGTTACCATAATCTCGTAAATTAGTATAGTAATTATCGTAACTTAAAGTGGCCACAGAATAACTTATTTTGCGGCTATTATATGTTATGGTCGAATTTGAATTGTAAATTTGATTTTTTTGCGGAAAAATATACTGTAGTGGCGGTTCTAGACTGAACCGCCCCTACAAACAGGTATTATAGGGGCGGCTGGTACTACAGCCGCCCCTACAAATCGATTTTGTAGAGGTGGCTGGTGTTACCAGCCGGAGTGGCTGATAACACCAGCCGTCTTTATAAATTGATTTGTAAGAGCGGTTTAGGAACCGTCCCTAGAAATGCATGATTTGTAGAGACGATATGGTAGGGGTGGCTGGCCGAGCCGCCTCTACAAAGCCTCACCAGCCGCCCCTACTAATCCTGTCTGTGGTAGCGTGCATGTCTCACTTTTTAAAAATTTGATTAAATGTATAAAAGAATAATGTTTTTTAATGATGCATAACAAGAATCCTAGGGCTTCTTTATGATGGCTATGCAGATACAGGTAAGCAGATGTCCTTTCTATCCTTCTTGTATCTAAAGTCCACGTGAAACACACGTATGCTACCGGTATAGGTTGAAACAATTGTTGTGTTGTCGTAGTAACTAGAAGTGTAGTCCAGTATTTTTAAAATAAAATAAAACATGGGATTTTGAATGAATAAAATATAAATTACAATAAGTACTATAGTTTCTATTTAACATATGGATAAAAAATGGAACGGAGCTAGTAAGATCGAACTTTGAAAGGCAAATAAGATCCAACAATGAAAGCCAAACATAGGGCCTGTTTGTATCTGGCTAAATTTAGCTGCTAGGGATTCAAACGGCCTAGCTAAAAAACTAGCTAAAGTTTAGCTGAGTTTAGCTACTTCAACCTAGCTAAATCTAGCTAAAGTTTAGCTGAGTCTATTAACTGGAGGATCCAAACACCTCAACTATAATTTATCTGGGAGAACTTTTACCTGGCTAAAGTTTAACTTTGAAATTTGAGTAGTTTGGTGGATCCAAACAGGCTCATAGATTCATGATGTCACTGAAATAGATGCAATAATAGCTTAACTTAAGCTTAGGTTTCAACTAAATACATACCGAGTATTAGAAGAAAATAAACCCAATGAGTTCAAACTAGGGGTCCGCCGTAACAAAGCTTCCACGTTAATTATCATGATGCTTGAAAAAAGCAAACTAAACCTAGGAATTCTCACAAGAACTAGAAAGATCTGGCCATAATTGTGATAGACTCTAATCATGATTGATAATAATGGCCATAATTGTAATAGGCTCTAATAATCATGACTGATATATTTTGTTCTAAAAAATAATTATATACTTCAAAGTAACCCAAGAAAATGTCTAAATTATAATCTAAAATGCTCCTAAGTTTGCATCTAACTATGCACCCCCCCATTATAATAGATAATCTATGTAACCCATTAAAATTTGCATCTAATTCTGTGTTTGTGTCTGTGTAAGTTGCCCAATTCTAATATTAATATATTACTGAATAATTTAAACGAACATACATTTTGTGCCATTATGCAGACCAAGTAAACATTTATGTGTATGTGTTTTTCAACAAACATGCATTAATAACTCATATACGAATGATGTCAACAAATTCTTAAAAGTTATGTCAATATTCATGACATATATACTTTATACAATTGTTACATTAGACAAATTTATATATTTTTACCTCAAACTTTTCACTACTACAGAATGATTATTGGAGGCAGGCGTTTTTTTATTTCTGGAGGCAAGCATTGCAACCGCCTCCAATAAAAGGTCATGGTTAATCCATGACCTACGGAGACGGTTTCTTGCCCGTCTCTGTAAATCAAACACGAAAAAAGAAAACCCCGGGGACAGGCCTGTCGAGCCCATCCACAAGCCCATCCACGTGCCGCCGCCGCCGCTAGCTGGATCTACGCGTCGTCGCCGTCGTCGTCCCTGGATCCGGTGTGCTTAGATGATGAAGGGCACGTAAAATATAGGTCATGTTTGACATGACTCTAGCTCTAAAAAAATCTATGAATTTTCAAGAGCTAGGTATCTGTAGCTCTAGGAAATCCTAGATTTAAAGCTGCACCATGTCAAGTACGTACATCTGCATGACTCATTTTTATTTATAATTTAGATTAAATATAAATATCTAAATTATTTTAATTTAATTTGTAAACTACAAATCCAATATAGATCTCAAAGCTGGAGCAGTGCCACGGGCCCATAATACGACAGTAATGTGATCCATGAGATAGTGGCACGCTGCTACAACCACTACTAATGCGTTTAGTATGTTGTGCATATGAGTTATGACATCATATGCTCGGCCATGAACAATATTGACTCGCTCGATCATCTAGTGATATCGACGAGGTCATCTTCTCGGTTGACGGGACCGTCCAATGTGTGTAATCTTTCACACTTCGTCATTTTAGCTTTGTTTCTTCACGGTCTTAGCTTCGCGCCATTTTTTCTCTTGCATTCTTAAAACCTAGTAGAACATGTTTATTAACACATCTTAATACACAAGTTAGTTCTAAATGCTTGTGTTGAAACCATACATAATCATGCATAAGGCTCATGATCAATCCATAGAGGGTAGGAGACTACCTCCAAGCTCATTCGACCAACACACTTTGTTGCTTGCCGGCATGCGCGGTGGTACGAAGAACTTGACTACGAAGAGTACAGAATTAGAGTGTTTGGGATTGCTCCGCTCCATATTTTTTGGCTTCGCTCCAATTTTTTTAGCCAAACGCTTTCAGCTCCATGCACTCCGTTCAAGGAAAAATGGTGGGGTTGTGAGAGCACATAAAGGGGTGCTTCACATACTCCAGTTTTTTGTGGAGTTGCTCCACAGTGGAGTTTGTGGAGCAGTCCCAGATAACCCCTTAGTACAATGCACCGAATTCAAGATGTTGCACGTTCAAATCAAAAAAATGTTTTAATTTAATTAAAAATGTTTAATTAAAAAAGGGGCATTCAAAATTGAGACATCTCACACCCAAAGCCAGAATCATACCACTAGACCAAATGTCTAACTGTGGTTAATTTGCTTTATAAATTATTTATCTGATCTGAACAATACCTACCTCACAAATTATTTGATTATCGTTCCAAAATTTTAATTAAAAAGATAATAATAAAAAGGGGGCATTCCGAGAATCAAACTTGGGACCTCTCACACCCAAAGCGAGAATCGTACCACTAGACCCCCTTTTTTAATGTTATTTTTTATCATTATTATTTATATAATGTAAAGGTTTATTCCTCGCAATTGCATGATTATATCGTTTAGAAATTCTATTTTTATTTAAAAAATGTATTAACAAAAGGGGCATTCCGAGACTTAAACTCGAGCCCTCTTGAACCCTGTTAGACTTGGAGAGTGAGAGACAAGCGAGTGATGCAAAAATGATTCTATGTTGTATTCTACTGAACAGTGTATACATATATATACAGAGCCCATGTGGGTGGTTACAAGTGTGAAAGAGAGAGAGGGGTGAAAAGACACCCCTTGGATTAATCCCTAATTGAGCACTAAATAATAATTCTCAACACTCCCCCTTGATCAATTAGCTCATTGTAGTCTTTACTGTTCATCTATCATGCATGTTTATGAATCATTGGAAAACCTTATGGGAAAAACCAAAGTAATACCGGTATACCAGGAAAAACTCCTTAAAACCCAGTGGAAAAAATAAAGAGAAACACCATGATATATAATCACTAATGTTATTAGACCATTTGAAATAAATCCAAAGCCTTAGTTTAAAAACACCTTGACCATATGGTCAATATGCATCAAATATCATCTTCCAAAAACCCTAGTGGGGAAAAATAGATGATATAGCATATACCTTTGTGTTGAACATTGCCTCATCAAAAACTTTATATGAGAAACCATAAATGGAAAATTCACATAAAGAAAAGAGTATAATGCATCTTATGTCCCAATATCAACCACCAAAAATCCCTATGAGAAAAAATGGATGATATGACATAACCTTGTGTTGATATTGCCTTATTAAAAACTTTATATGAGAAACTCTAAGGGAAAAATTCATACAAAGAAAAGAGTGCAATATGGTGTTTGCAACAAGTTATTAATCAGAGAAACTCTCCCCCTGATACTAGCAAACCTCGAAGTAAATTCATACCAATGCACTCAACACATAAGAAATGTGGAGTATGATAGATTTTGTGAATATCTCTACAAGATTATCACAAGACTTAGTTTACAAATGTTCATATGCCCATATTACCTATGTAACAGAACCATCTTAGTGCAAAATATTGCATTAAGTATAACTTGTCTCCATCTACACAACACAAGTTGCATTACTTTTGTAGATAATGACCATTGATTCATAGAATCAACACCACATAACTTCAATATGTGATATATCATTCTGTCAAGCTATACACATTCATGTGAAGCCTTGTACAATACAATGTTAGAATGATTAATGGAATTGACCATTAAATGTCTATTTAATGACTATCACAAAATGGTCTTTCCATATTCATGTAAAGCCTATTTCAATGATCTGAAATTTGGAGATCTTATAGATAACCAGAATCATTATATCCACAAAATTAGATCATGAATTACACCAAGACCACATGTGCTATTTCAGATATCAAAATATATTCTTAACTTCGACCCACCAACATTTGGTAGGAGTAGCGCTGCTACTAGATAACAAATCATTGCAAAAATAATATCCGGACGGGAACTTTTGCAAGATATATTAGCGCATAAATAGCACGGAGATAATGGACCACATGTCCTAATATCTCATCTCAGTCACTATGACATAAAACAATCTTCCTCTATCATGATGTAGAACAACCATAAGATGCTTGGATCACAAACACAAAATAAAATTTTGGTTCAGTCCGTATCTTTCGTCTCAAACTCTATTTTTAGATTTACAACGTGCTATTAACATGTGTTCATCACTGATGATGTCAAGATTATTGACAATCATATAACACTATGAAATCCAATCAAGGACTTCAAATTGAACACCACATGTAATCAATCTTATATCCCTTCAGTTTAGGGAATACACACAGTCGATGGTACCAAATTTGACTTAACTGCTTTAAGCCATATATTGACTTAAGCAATACACAATATGTGTTGCGATTTTATGCATGAGGGTTGGGTATGTGAACTCCTTCCTAGAAGCTTCACAAATACACCAAATCAAGTGATCATATAAATATATGCAATCACTACATCTATCAACTGCAATGATAGATACTTTTGTACTGCCAATCAAAAGATATTATCAGAAATTTATAACTTACTATGGAGAATAATTTGCATTGAAAATCAATGCCTGGGCTTTGCGTAAACCCCTTGTGCTACTAGTCTTGCTTTGATCTCACCACCACATTGTTTTCAATCCATTCTAGGACGAAAACACTTCTGTACCCACAGTAAAGGTACCATCGGTGTTGGCATCATAGCCCAAAACACTTCTTTTTTGGTGAGCAAGACTATCTCTACATGTATTATATCACTCAACAAGTTCCAGTAAGAGTGAGCAAAGCACTCTGCCATGGTCTTATTGACTGGATAACTTGGAATGTTGTATATAGTTTATTCAAAGAAGTACGTGTTGACATATGTAGCCTTTCTATGATAAAATTCTCTTGTCTATCAAAACTCAAAGCACCCAAAATAACTCATCGTGACTTTCCAAGACGAGAGTCAGGGCTTTCTGATATCCCAGCATCAGTATTTAGGTGCACCTCTGAGCTAGGTTTGTGGATGACATCCATCCACTGGATAATAACCAATATTTACCCATAAGGTATCGCCAACCATAGGTTGACCTACATTTACTTCTTTAGAAGGAAACCTTCTATTGCTAGCATGAATAATCCTACTTTATGGCCATACTTCTCCCCCTCTTATTTACAATTATGAGTTGGGTGGTTTTACTTGGTACCACCACTCTTTCTAGCACATACTTGCAATGGATTAACAAGTTTAATAGACACCTTAGTAATCAGTAAATGCATTTGGCAGTTTATTTGCAATATTATGCAAATCAACAATTCTTTGAACTCAACATTTAGTACGTGATCCTGAGCTTGAAATGCCTTATGCATTCCTAATAATTTCCTAACATTATGTATGGTACATCAAATCTCCCCCCAATACCTAAAAATGCTCATTACCAAAATGAAACCAGCATACGGGTCATAAATATATAGAGCCTCCATAAGAGATCTAAATACTTAACAATCGATGGAGATTGAAATCTCACATTGATCCCCAGTTTCCTGTGTGTACCCATCAATGTATGCTGTGGTGGTGAGATTGGTACGTATACAACGTACTCAATCTTATGTAAATAGGAAATCTTCATGGATTCTCACGTACTAAATGCATATAGGGGATATGCAATTAATCTCAAGTAAGGAGTGTGTAAATCTACCTAACCCCAACACGAAGTTGGCAAATAGCAATTCAATAACAATGGTCCTACTATGACCTTGATGTCATACTCATAGATTCCACCTATCCTTTTTTATATGTAACTGAATTTTGAGGCCAAAACAATCATCATTGTAGGCACAAAAATTTACTACTGTCTAGGATAATGAGCTCACAACATGAGCCATTATTTACCAAATGCATAGCCGAGTGTGGACACTTCACACACTCTAGATCATCTTATAGATGTATCTTCACTACCATGAAATGCCTAAACTATCCATACAATCTTTGTATCGGATCCACATATATTCTCTTGAATATGATCAAGGAATCTAAGACATTCAATCTGATTTTAAGATAAGAGGGTCTTAAAATATGTTTCCCTATGGCACTTATCATATCCACACTTTGGGAAAATTATGACCAAAAGAATTGCCAATAATTTTTCACTCATCCCATATGGTGGCCAAGTTGTTTATTCCAAATCCAAAATGAATCAACAATGTGAAAAATTATCGTATACGCAACATGTTGTACGGGGATGGTTGTATGCATAATACAACCAAAATGAGAATTATCCCATTACTTACAGGCCATATCCAATGTTGTCTTTTTTGTGTTTCCATATGAACCGGAGCACCTGGTTTTAAGAACAAAACCAGATACACACCATATGTGAGCCTAGGAAGTCAAATCTCACATATAGCTACAAATAAGGGTAATATCAAAAGACAATGGTTAATATATAATGTACTTAGTATAAAGGATATAACCTCAAACACAAACAGTGGAAAGACAACTCCGATCTTCGGGTGAAGACTCCAATTCCATAGGGACAACTGATTGGTTGATCACAAGCCTAATTCTCCAAACTCCAGCAATTTGGTACCCATCCGGGATTTTTATCCAAATATTTGAAAAGTAAAGCAAGCGTAAGTACATGTCGTACTCAACAAATATAACATGGGGTTCATGAGGCTCAAAAGGTTGACACTGGTTTACTGCGGTTAGCTTTTAATTGTCACAATTTAGGATAGGAGTAGCAACAAGTTTATCACAAGCTCATATAAACACATGATATGGTAAACATGAATAATGAATAGCAAAAAGAGTAATCATTAGTGAGCATCTTTATCGTCAGTATCATCAGTGTTCATCATCTATTCCGTAAGGGTCTAAGGCCGCTCGTGACGACTGATATACCAGTTTTACACTTTGAAGAGGTTGTACACTTTCACTGTGAGTCGTGATTTACCCTTTCGCCCAAGGCGGCCAACCTCTTGACCCACTACCAAGGAAGGTCGGCAGGGTTCACTATGAAGCCTTTCAAAGGTTCACCTACCAAGTTAGGGCCGCTAGATTCACTCGGCAAATAGATATAGGAACCCCCCTATCGAATGGCACAATTCCATCATGGCTATATACATAAGAGTAGAGGCTGTCCTATACCTGATTCATCAAGCCATTCTTATGCCAATAAAGGTAACTACTAACAAGCTAGAAAATGTCCTCATACTAAGCTAAAGCCAGAGCCATGTAGCCCTCATAGCTGTACTGTAAGTCCCGGATGTTCGCTTACAGATAAGTCCTTAGACAGAGGAATCTGAAGCGTTTAGAAAGTAGCTAAGTACTCCAGCCCCCTGTTTCCAAGTTACTAAAAAGTCATATTTTAATGTTTATTGCATATACCATGAGTCAAGTTACAAGATCATGGTTTAGTTGAGCACTAGCAAAGCTACCCAATGCATATCCCATAGGAGACAAGGTATAAGTTCAATTCTAGGGAATCCCTATCAAGGTGACACATGCAACATGAATTAAATGTATTAAAGTTGATAGGAAATAAGGATAATCCCATGTTATACTTGCCTTAAACTCAGACCCTTCTTCTAGTCCAAACCTTCAATGAATTGCTTCTAGATTCACCGCATATAGCTCATCAACTGGACATGATCATAAAACACCACACAAGCATCCATGCAATCATACATGAAGCAAACAATAGATCTAAATTAGAACAGTACACCAAACATAATAAACAACAAGTAAAAAGGTTTTAAAGATGTTCTACATGTTATTATGAACACACAGACATGAAAAGCACTCTAATCGGAGCTACGGTGGAAAAAAATATAACTATCGAAAGATTTGTTTTAAAAAGAAAACTATAGGCTTCATTTATTTTAATTATAAAACATATATAAGATACTTTAGAAAAATATCTAAATTGAATTAAGTCAAATTATATTTGTATTAGAAAACAAACATAAGATTAATCTTATTTTATTTACAAAAGACTACGGTGAAAATCCATAATTGGTTTTAATTGAAAAACTAATATAGATTAATCAAATTACTATTTTATTCAAAAGCTTTAAACATGTTAAACAATACCACTAATATGTAGATTATGTCATTACGAATCCAACGCAACTTGAACGGGTCAAATCGAGTTAAAACTGAGAAAATATGGCTTAATGAAGATAGTGGCAATTTTATAAATAGATGGAACTTGATTTTCGAATTTAAAATAAATAAAATCTGATTTTAAATCTGCCAAGGACTATGGGCACTAATTTAAGAAAAGTCAGGGGCTAAAATAGAAAACCAAGGGCTTGGATCTAATTATTTTCCAAATAGATGGACTGCGGGTTGTTTAAGCAGATTTGTAGGGGCTCTTTAGCAAAAGGGATATGTGAAGGGGTACGGGCTGATGTGAGCCGTTGGATCAAATCTGGATGGCTCGGATTAGAAGGGAAAGAGAGAGAGGGGATCGACTGCTGGAACAGTAGCAATAGCGGCGGTGCCATGGCCGGCCCTCGTCGGAGTTCACCAAAATAGCGATTCCGATCCCGATTGCTTCAATGGATAGCATGGGGAGACAGAGGGGGAAACGACAAGTCCATCTAATGCATTGGTGGAAGCAGGGGATGAACAAATATGATGGTGATCTTAGTTTGGCGGTCGGCAATGATTCGGCGGTGGCGCGAATCTAGCAGAGAGTAAGAGGGGGGGCATAGCGCGGTACCGTCCGCTTGCTTACCTCCACACGAAGACCGGAGAGCGGCTCGATGCAATGGTGAGGCATGGTAGCAACGAGATGCACTCGGCGGATGTGGCTAGGGTTGTGGCGCATGGTGAAGCTTGAGCGAGGCGGCGGCTGCGGTGATTAGGGTTCGGGATAGGGCTAGGCGTGGGCAGAGCAGCTCGGGCGCTATTTATGGGGGCTCGGTAGCTTGAGGCGCAAGCCAAGGCAAGGAGACGGGGCGGAGGCGGAGTCGGCTACGGTAGAGTCCACGTTGGGGACAGAAGGTAGGAGACGCGTCATGACAAAGGGGTCCACCTATCAGCGAGAGTGAGAGCGCGGGGTCACGGCTACGTGGGCAGCTGGTGGGTGGGCCGACTGTTGTTGGGCATTCTGGGGAGAGAGAGGAGGCGTGGCAACTACTCTCTCATAGTATGTGGGGTGGGCCATGGCTTGGGCCGCTTCATGAAAAGCCGAGAGGAGGGAGAGAGAGAGAGGAGGAGGTTTTTTTCTTTTTCCTTTTCTATTTTGTTTTGAAAACCAAATTCAATTGTAAATCAAATGCAAATCCAAATATAGTTTCAAATATACTTTTCAAGATGAGAACTTTTGGGAGATTTCCAAAACGAACTTTTTGCAAACTTTTGCAAACTCTTTTATTTTCTAGTTCTCCTTTTCTTTTCTTTTCTTTTACTTCAAAGCCATTTTTAATTTCATTTTCAAAAGCATTTTGAATTCATTTTGAATTTTGGATTCCACCACTCACTGTAATAAATCAAATGCACCGGCATGTAAGCACAAAAATATTGCTAAATTCCTATGATAAATTTTAATTTAATGAAAATTATTATTTCCTATGTTTTTATGAGCTCAAAAATACCAAATTAAATCTTTTTAACCCTATTTCAAAAAGAGCAATTTTTAGGGTGTTACAAAAACACAATTGGATATCTCAATAATTAGTAAGATATAAGTAAATTGGGATATAAGAAGTATCCTCGGTCACTAACTTAGTATCCATAGGAAGAATGATAGTAGCAAAATATGCCAAAACTATCTTTGCATCACATCAACGATGGCAAAAAATATTCCCTCTTCTTGTCTTAAGAACCAGGAACATTTTGCTTCCCTAATTATAGAGTTTGTGGTACAAATGTCCACTAGGCACATATCATTCCCCATTGGAATGACTCCTGTACAATCTATAATGACATGAATTCAACAAAATTCTCATCTAATATATAGAAATCCTTAAATATTGTCGAGTATCAAATACATCGATATGATGCCTCTTGGTATTTATTAACACAAATAGAATATGAAAGATTCTGCAAGTGCACATAATACCATAGGGAAACAATGGAGTAAAGACTTATTGAATATCAAATGAGTACCTATTAGTCAACATACCAGCATGGCTAGAGCAGGAGTGAAGGTAATGATAGGAATTAAGGATAATGATACTCAGGGGGTAGATCTATAAGATAACATAAACTAGTCAACTTGGGAGAGCAATGAGTGAGGTAGATTCCTATGACATTCTTATTACATGGTCAAAGTATATATCATCGAACTATAGTTAAGACTAACTCTACTCTTGTGCACTTTGGGACGCCGCTTAGATGGTAGAGTACCCACAATAGATAATTTTATCGACGCGACTATGGTCCTACAATTTAAGAACCTGCTCAATTTGGAGTGGACTACAAAGGATAGATAGGGTTGTCACCTCCCGCTGCTACCACACAACCAAAGAAATAGGATGTACTCACAGGCAGAGCATCGTATAAGCACCATGCTTACATGAGGCTCGGCTACTTAGCCCAATCGATAAACTAGCAGGCTAAGCGCTCTATGAACCCGCACATAAAAGTAATGATAACCTCAACTAAGCAAGATACATATTAAAAGTAAGCATAGCATGTAGATAGGAATATGATGAATTTATAATAAGTCTTACAAGATGTGGAAGTGAAGAGACAAGGCTTTGCCGAGCCTCCAAGACTAGATCAGGAACTTGGGCATGAGCCCAACTCGACCCTCACTCCCGAGCTACTAATCAACTACATTGGAGAGTCTAGACCTAATCCTCCTAGTGTATCTTGATCTCTGAATGAGAGGTATGAATTAGGGTTTTAGGGATGCTCTAGGGAGGGGTAGGGGCTACTGCATATAGGCTGGAGGATCAATTATGGACCCTCAGATCAAACCAACTTGAAAGAACGGCGTAGAACAATCTAGGAGGCAGTGGAGAACCAACATTTGAAGGAGGGGTTGATAGGTGGGCCTAGGGGTCTGGGCGGCCTGCAAGTGGGGCCGACAAGCCCACATGGTAGCCACCTACCCTCCGCTTCGATGATTTGCCTTCTGAAGTCTTCTAGAGTCTTCACACATCGGTTTCGCTACGGATAAACATGATTTGCTTTGATGAATAGGCCCTCCTTGATGGTTTTTTGGGTAAATCCTCCTGCAAACACAGATTCACCAAAACTTGTGGAATTTATTAGTTTAAACCCCTAGACCTATGTTGGTGATCCTTTTTATGCATCTATATAAGTTATATTGACGATTTATGATGAACATTAACTACCGTCAACAAGCTCCCCCACACTTAACCTTTTGTTGGTATATTTTAACACATAGATAAATCCATAAGCGCATGGATACCACTATAGCTTTCACCCGAAGGTATTCTAAGTATCATATCCATAGGGAAACATATGAGACTAACTACAGTCTAACTTAACTAGGGGTAGCAACAAGGCTTAAGATAATAGGAGTATAGAGGGGATCACAAAGGTCTTCTAGTTCTAACTTCGGTAAGCTATGTCTTCTATTGTTTAACTAGGGATATTACTAAGGGAAGCACAAGCAGAGTATGTTTCCTATAGTAACTAAATCCTGCTAGGCCTACAAACAGGAGGTGAACTACAGAGGATTCAATGAGGCTATAAGAGTCACCCTCGCAAGCTACCACCGATCCAGAATGTAGGGTACATCCACAAGTAATCCGGTCTAAGCACCACGCTTACACCTACAATTACTACTTTAACCTAGAGCGTCCTATAGATTAAAGAACTCAAAGAGTTGTGAACCTAATGAGCAACATAAACACAATGCTTACTTGAATTAGAAGTTGATTACTAGAGAATCCTAAGAAGCAAGCTCAAGTAGAACTTGAATCCACTAAGGTACCAGCCGTAGAGTGAGCACCGATAGGCCGACACCTCCTCCAAACTCTTCCCTCACTCTCTATCTCACTATTCTATTTATAAAACTAGATCCTATGGAGGACTAATCTTCTCTTGATTGCTAGCTTTGATCCTAAAGATATGAATTAGGGTTTTAGGGATCTACTGAGGAAGGGGGTAGGGGCTGATATATATAGACCGGAGCGTCTATTGTGAGCCCTTGGATCAAACCGACTTAAAGAATGGCGTAGATTTAGCCTAGGAGACGGTGGAGAACCAACATTGCAACGTGGAGGCGGATAAGTGGGCTCAGGGGCCGGCCGACCTGTAGGTAGGGTCGACCGACCCCACATGGAAGCCCGTTGGCTCCCGCTTCGGTGTGGTGTCCTCTAGAGTCCTCTGAACCTTCTGGTGCCCGTTTCGTGGTGGATAAGCATGATTAATTCTGACATGTAGGTCTGCCTTGATGGTTTTCTAGATAAACCATGCAGAAAATATAGATTCACTAAAACTCATGGAATTTATTAGTTTAAACCCCTAGACCTTTGTTGGTGATCACAATTGTGCCCTTATACATGTTTTATTGATGGTTTATAATGGTTGTTAACTACCGTCAACACCTTTGTTAGTCCCTGAGCAAAGCCAAACTCAGCAATGGATCAGGAGTTGCTACAATGCTTTCACGCCTGAAAAGTACACAGATGTTCAATAAAAAATTCTCATCTAGATTAATGTAAACTGATCTAATTTTCAAACTTACCCATATTACTATCAACCATGGAGCTTCTTAGCCTTCACTTGGGTCTTGAGCAATTGAAAGACAGAACGATCAAGTCGAGCACTATGTCTCAAGGTCTTTGTTCCACCATTGTTTCAGAGTTTTTATAAGTTTTCAAAATAAAACTCAGAGATTCCATTGTATGACACTCTCAAGTCTCTCAATATATGTGGAATTTGTGGATCCTCACCAAGGCAATAAATATGTTATGCCTTTTCTCTTCCTACCACTAAGGCTTATGTGGAGTTCATAGGTAGGGAGAAAGCTAGAGCATACTTGCAATACATATATTGTAAAGTCAAACCTCAGATCCAAAAGGAGTTAGTCATACAATCAAATCAAGATGTACATTTGTGTGGATGTATATGGTGGATATATGTATGGTGGCTAACCTAATTCTACTATGCTCCTTGGAAACATGTCTCTCTTTTGGAATTCAGAAATATTTGCTAGAGAGCAGGGGCTATCTTATTTATCTCTTTTTTCAGCTAGGTATCTGAGTACCTATTGTTTTAGATATCTCAGACACTTTTGTGTCCATTTTTTCTCATCATCTTTTTTTTCTTTTCTCTCTCTGTTGTTTTTTATGAATAACTTTTGCACAGCCCATGCCTCTTTTCTATAATAAAACTTTGAGAGATAGCAACAAGAAGTTGGAGCATTTATTTGGTGGATGGAAAACCTATCAAGCATGTTTTTGGTGTTCACTCCCAGTGTAGGAGTAGAACATTTTTGGGTGGATCTAGATGGAAAACATATTTTGCGCCTACCCCCAGTGTAGGAGTAGTGTATATTTGGGTGGTGCATACGTGATCTTAATTTTAAGAGCATGACAAACCTCTCATAAGGGTCAACAAAGCTTGACAAAACTCAATGCAAAAGCAAGTAGCATATATGTGGAAGTTTTCCTAGCCTAAATAACATGTATGGCTCTGGTAGTAATTCAAGCTTTGTCATACAGGAACTCATCATGTAGCGTTTTTGTGTTTTTTCAAAAGATAAATCTCTAGAACTTAGTGTCACTTGGAACAAGATAAACAGTAGCTCAGACTTTCTCATATCATATCCATCAATTACCTAGACTTAGATCAAGCATATGGTACCCACGAGTTTCAAGTTTAGAGTAAATCCTTATATCGAAACAGTTTTATCCAAAACTCGAAAGAATTCAAGGCTGAAAACTAGGTACTTGAAAGGAATTACAACAGAGCAACTATTCATAATTTCCATTTTAAGAGATTATCTTCAGAGTCCTTTTTATTTTATTTAGCTCTTAAAACAAATTAAAGCAAACTGGACACACTCTCTTTATTTTGTTTTCATTTTTTAGATCACACATTATAACTATATATATTTCTGTAAAGATATTTTTTACTTCATTTTTAGTTATTCATCCTCTTTTTCTAATATATATAAACCAAACTAAGAATAATAAAAGGAAAGAAATACTTATCTAGATACACGGGGGATGCATTCTCTCCCAAGCTGGTTGTTGTTGTGGTTGCTCAACGAGGTGGCCAAATGTGGAGGTGCTGGAACAGAGCCTCCCAATTTTGATTTTGCTTTTGCTGTTGTTGCTGGAAGCTGGCCATCTCATGTCCCATGCTTTCCTGCCATTGTGTATGATTATGTAATGTACCTTGGATGACAGGTGTCCTCTCATCAACGGCTGTGAGCTTGTTGTCGAATTTAGAACTTCCACTTGTAGAATTTGGGTGATTGACTCCCCCACACTTTACTCGAAGTGTGTTATGCTCATAAAGACAAGGTAGAGATCAAGTGCATGGGCTCTGTTTATGGAAAAACACCAATAGAACCAAAACTTTATTTACTCTTCTCTAGCCTTAGGCACATTGAATCATGATAGAGTTAATGTTATGTGCATTATTTATTCTTATAACATGGGTGACAAGATCAGAAAGATGTAGCATTTTGACTGTGACAAAAAGAGTGGAGTTGCTTAACCTATGGAAGAATTGTCCATCTTTATAATGTATCAAACTTTACATGATTATGACTATTATCTTCCAAGGGTAAGATATGCAAAATTTTAGCTCATTTGGTTAAGACTATGAGATCAAGAAAGTGGTACTATGAACAAGCTTAAGGAACAAAACATGTTGAGTTAATCAGGTTGGATTAAGCAAAATTGTAACTCAAACATTTTTGTTTCTTCATTTATGTGCATACTAAGATCAAGAGGAAAATGATGACCACTTACCTTAAGATGTTACCTTCATTATTGGAGCGTGATGACACCATGTGATGAAGGTTAGATGACTTATAGTGGTCTTCTCTTCCTACTTGAAGGTTTCCTTGCTTGAGCTATTCATGAGCATCTTGTCTCGTATGTCGCACTCCTTCTTTCTTATTCTTTTGTCATGCCCTCTTTTTGTGACAAGTTGGTTTTAACATTTTAATTTGTATAGAATCTTTATCCCATGTTTTAAATAGTGTACCTTGATTGTTCACCACTACTTCAAATTTTCAACAAGGTTAAGGCAAAGATGTGTAAAATCATTTTGAAAAATACCTCAAACCTTGATCTGTTTCTACGAATGATCTCCTAATATTCCCAATAAAATTTGAATATTTTCCTGCAAGGGTTAGTCCATATATACAACCAAATTCTGTACAAGTATGTTTTGATTCAATAATCATGTCTGAATAATATTCCAAAGCATACTTGTTACAAAACTAGGAAGCTTAAAAGACTAAAGAGATTCATTCAAGTAAAAACAAGAATATGTATGATGAACCAAGGGAGCATGATTATTTAGATTTTTATTTGTTAGTGATTTAGCAAGTTGAGCATATCATGAAGGTAAAGATGACCAAGACAAATTAGCAACATGGCATGAGATGTTTTTAAAGAACTCCATCCCCCAGACTTGAATTTTGCAGAATGCAAAATCTAGCTTGGATGATAGAATTCTCCTATGAATGTGATTCTATGTTGCATAATGCTTGGTTGAATATACCTTATGTTTTCCTTCTTTTTGTTGAAATGATAAGTGACAAACATACCTGAAGGAAACTTGTAACACCCTAAAATTTGCTCCTTTTGAAATATAGCTAAAATGATTTAATTCTGTATTTTTGTGCTCATGAAACATGGAAAATAATATTTTTTGTTAAATTAAAATTTATCATAGGATGTAGCAACATTGTTGTGCATACATGCTGGTACATTTATTCTTTTGTACTGTGTTGTTTTCATCCAAATTCAAATTGATTTAAAACTCCATTTGAAAATGGCTTTGAAAATTCAGAAAAGAAGAAAAAACTCTCCTTTCTTTCATTCTGGCCCATGGCCGTAAGCAGCCCAACAAGGCATGGCGCACTCCCTCAGGCCTAGCACCTTCCCCTCTTCCCCACCACGTGGGCTCAAGCTGATCCTGCGCTGGCCCATCCTCTCCCGCTGACCTAGTGCGCCATCTTGGCCCAACCAAGCCCGCGCAGGCTTCTCCCTCTCTCTCTGTTCTGCTAATGCCTAGGACCCGCCCCTTCACCCGCTGCCATCCTGGGTCCACTTGTCAGCCGCATCTTCCTCCTCCTGTCTCCAAGCCGGACTCCGCCTGGGAACGAAATCCCGTCGCCGCGCCCTGAATCCACGGGATTTTGGCGTGCACACCACGCTCGGACCCCTATAAAATGAAGCCGTGTGTGCGCCACTCCTATATTCAACCCTAGAGCATAGCTGTCGCCACCTCAGCTGAGCTCACAACAGGCCTCATGCCATGGAGCTTCACCGCAACCAATTGAAACCCTAAAAAGCCACCACTGCTTTCGATCCGCCTCACCGACGCTGCACCATCGCGTTGAGCTGCTTGCCGAGCCTCGGAAGTCAGTAAGTGGGCTGACAGTGCCCCGCTCTTGCTCTCTCTTGCTTTGCATCGCTCGCATGTCATTGCCGATACATCACCGGCGAGCTCGAGCTGCCAAACCGAGCATAGCGCCGCCCTCTAACTCACGCGGCTCGTTCCGATCCCCTAGACGAGTTCGTCGTGCTCCACTCTCCCTCCCTATGCTTTTAGTTTGGCCTATGATGTCCGGAGTCACCGTATCAACAAACTCCAGCGAGGTCCCCTGCTTCTTTGGCCTTGCGCCGCTGCACACAGCACCTCCGACGATCCCCTCTGTTTTTAGCTGTCCAGATCTAATCCAACGGCTCATATTCAATCATACCGTTCTGGTTGGCGGTTTTGCTAAAGAGTCCTTTGAATTTTTAATCATATAACCCGCTGTCCCTGCACTTTTTCTAAAGAACCCCTACACTTCTTCTTTATCATGCCCACCATCCCTGGCTCAGTTTAAAATCCGATTTTATTAATTTAAATTCAAAAATCAAGTTCCAGCTATTTACAAAGTGCCACTAATCTTGTTTTAGCGATAAAATCTCCATTTTAGCTCCGATTTGATCCGTTCAAGTTGCATTAGATTCATAATGACATAATCTACGCGTTTGTAATAGTGTTTGCCATGTAACTCAATCTATAATTTCATGATTTAAATCCTAACTTGATTAATGTTTATGCAACGAGGTTTATAAATAAAATATAATTAAAATTACTTTAGTTTTCTAATTTCAAATATAATTTGACTTAATTCCATTTGGATATTTCTCTAAAATATCTTTTATATATGATTTTATATAGTTAAAATAAATGAAGCCTATAGTTTTCTTCTTCTTATATAAAAGTAAATCTTCCTGTAGATTTTCTTGATCAATGTAGCTCCGATTAGAATGCTTTTCACGTTTATATGCTCATAGCAATGCATAGATTAGTTTTCAATTTTTTTTGTTGATTGGTGTATTGCTCTAATTTAGTTATATTTGTATGTTATGCATGTCTATTCGGATGCTTGTGTGGTGCTTTATGATCATGTCCAGTTGATGAGCTTTGCGTTGGTGATCAAGAAGCAGATCTTTGAAGGTTTGGACTAGAAGAAGATCAGAGTTTGAGGAAAGTATAGCATGGGATTATCCTTGTTGACCTATACATCTTTAATCATTTAATCTATACTGCATGTGTCTACCTTGATTACCACTAAGGATTTCCTAGTACTTTGTTACCTTGTACCTTGATTCCTATGGGTTTATGCATTTGGATAGTGTCCGGGACCAATACTAGGGTACCCGAAGAGGAGGAGCTAATAACCATCAACATTGATTCATCCGAGCAGTCAAGAGCACGACTACAGCTCCAACCGACCCCTAGGTGCACAAGTTCCACCTCGCCCGGCCTCTGGGGGCAAGCTCCGCCTCGTCTGACATCGAGGCCGCGGGCTCCGTGTCGCCCGACCTCTGAGGGCTAGCTTCACCTCGCCCGACACTGAGGCCACAGGATCCACCTCGCCCTACCTTTGAGGGCTGGCTCCACCTCGCTCGGCCTCTAAGGACGGGCTCCACCTCATCCAACAACAAGGCCACGGACTTTGCCTCGCTCGACCTCTAAGGGCTGGCTCGCCTCGCCTGGCCTCTAGGGGTAGGCTCCGCCTCGCCCAACCCTTGGGTTTGCACTCTGCCTCGCCCAACCTCTGAGGGCAGGCTCCGCCTCATCCTACACCAAGGCTATGGGCTTCGCCTCACCCCACCTCTAAGGGTTGGCTCCACCTCACCCGACCTCTAAGGGTGGGCTCCACCTTGCCTAAAACTAAGGCCACGGGCTCCACCTCGCTCGACCTCTAAGGGCTAGCTCCACCTCGCTTGACCTCTGAGGGCAGGCTCTGCCTCGCTCGACCTCTAAGGGCTGGCTCCACCTCGCCCGCCCTCTAGGGGTGGGCTCAGCCTCGCTCGGCCTCTGGGGGGACTCTGCCTCGACCGACCCTAAGGCCTAGGGAACCGTCTCGCCCGACGGAGACCCATACCACCGCCAACCACTCTAGGTCCAAGCGAATGGGCCTAGGTCAGAGCTTTGACACCAGGGAGGTGACCAGCATGCCCTAATATAACCCATGGCTATGATGGGCCATACCTAGGGATTCACATCAGGAACAGCGTCAGGCGTACCGGTGCTGTTCTGCCTAACCCTCGTACGAGGACTGACAGGCGCGTTAGTTCACCACGATGTCCGTGAGGATGGAGTGGAGCGCCTGTGGCAGAACCTCCTAAATTATAGGGCCCACATGCACCTGTCACTGTCTAATGACCTCTGACGACTATGCATATGTTCTCGGTAACTTAAGAAGACTGTCGGTGTCCTCGGAGAACCCCGAATCATCCACGATTTCCGAGCAGGATCCCATTACAGAGTCATTACAGTATTACAACAGTTTATTCATTAATTTACATTAGAGTGAAATAGCGGAAGTCTTATAATAACTTAGTTTACAAAATAGTTGTTTCAAACCTTACAAACTAAGTATGATTATTATTACAAACCATAGTAGTGGAGTGGCATTAGTAACATAATACAAAACACCCAATTAAAGTGCCCTGCCCAAGGGCCACACATTTACTTGTCATCAACGATTTGAACAACCATCATGCAGCACGGTCCAAAGCAGACCTACTCATGAGGCTCACCTGCAACAAGGGTCAACGAACCCTGAGTACAAAAGTACTCAACAAGACTTAACCAAAATAAAAGCTGATAAAACTTAGGAATGCAGGCTCAGGGATTCAAGGTATGGCTTTAGCAATAATCAAAGTTCTTTTGCGTAAAAACTCTCTACGAGATCCTTTATTTCCACATTTATATCAGTATCCAGATCATATATGAATCTACCATGATCCGTAGTGAGATCATGAACTTCATGTCAAACTCTTTCTCAAACCTTACTCAAGTTCCAGTTATTAACTACGATGATGAACAGTGAGTTGAGTCTCCATAACCGAGGAGCAACGATGATTTGAACCGATATAAACCCAGCTGGGGATTCCCAACCACATGACATATGCAGGTCCCTGACCTACATATATCAACCTACCCTCAGATCCTCTAAAACAAGATTGGGTCCATGCCACTTGAGAGCATAGTACTCCACCAATCCAGACCATTGCCACGTGGGTACACGCTACTCCCGCCATCTCTCCACTCCCAGTGCGCGAGTATCCATTCTCGTAATAGAATAGCCAAGTTAAGGCTTATCGGAGTATGTGGCCGGTACTACAAAGTCTCACCTCACGCAATTCAACAACGGACGGTTCTTAATTGACACAGGCGAAAAGAACCCGCTCACAAGACATCCATGTCTTGTGGCTCTCAAACACCGAGTCCGCCCGATCTAGATTTATTACTCCACATGCTCATATCTCATGATAACATAAATAACCAACCGTAACCAAAGGTCTAGTTATATCTCGCAGGTGGCAGGTAATCACCCGACTTTTATCGTTCTAAGCATGGCTAAGCATAACTAGGCATTCTTGAATTGAAACGGTTAACAAGGTTGATATGGAAAAACAAGGTGGGTAATGCACCAATTAAGTTTTCACTCAACTCCTAATCACTTAATGCAATATAGAAAAGCAAAAGTGATATAAATTTGTAAAACACAAGGTAGGTTTAAATGCATCAGGGCTTGCCTTGATTGTCGGAAAAGTCAGGTTTCAGAGACGTTCCACAGATATCAAACACGGCCTCAACAGTTGGATTGACTTCTTCAACAACTTGATTGACTACCACACTCGCACTTTTGTTCACTACACGAAGTAATAATGCCATGTTCAAAATGATGCGAGATATAAAACATGATGCTTGACTATGGATGCAAAAGTTAAAAACTTGAATACAACTTTCCATCGCGGTACAGTTGCAAACCAACAACTAACTAAACCTTTTCATAACATTTACTTCAATTGCCAAGGATCATTATAAGCTACTGACCCAAGGTCATCACTCAATCCAAAAATTCAAACAAAACCTAAGTCATTAAGGTTTACTATTTGCTTTTATGAATTAATTATTTAATTAAAAATTATGAAATAAATCAACTTTGTCCAATTGAGCTCAAATTTTTTGTAAAGGTTCATCACATGATCACTAAGTGGAAAAACAATTTTCATAATTTTTGGATAATTATTTAAGCCTAGAAAAATCATGGAAACTTCTTTATTAATTAATTAGAGTAATTTTTATCACATTAAAAATGTACTGAAAAGTAACATTTAATATTTTTCCTAAAAATTTTACATTTCAGAGAGGTCACACAAAAATTTTCATAATTTTTGGAGCTCTATATAATTCTACACAAAATAATAAAAACTTACACTATTCATTCATTTCTAAAAAAGAAAAATTCCATTTTCAAACAACCCGCTACTGACATCGGGTCCCACATGTCGGCACAGTACCAACGCTGACCACGGCGGCGATGCTCGCTGACCGGCAATTTCTCGCCGACGGCGAGGTCTCCGACCACGGCGAAGGTACTACCACGTTGCCCATCTCACGGCGGTTCGGTTGGTGGCACAAGCTAGACCAAATACGGCTTGATTCGAGCACGACGTCGGCCATGGCGACCACGACGGCGTGGCTGCGCTACGCTGGTGAAGCAAAGCCGGTAGCGGTTGAACAAAAGGCCCAGGAAGAATCAGGAGCTCACCCTGAACACGCTTGAGCAGATGGCTGAACTGCAGGAGCAGCAACGGAGCTTGTCGTCGAACACAGCGGACACGGCGGTGAAGCTGACGTCGACGGCGGCGTTCCGGTGGCTGTAGTGAAAAAATGGAGCAACCAAAAGGTCACAAAGCGCCACGGCAACAAGAAAAAATTAGAACCAGGCTTAAAAAATCGAGAAAGCTACTAGAGCTTGTTGGCCACGGAGAGGCGAGTTCGACGGTGGTTCGGCCGGCCACGAGGATGAACGACGGCGTGCAGTGTTTCTCGGTGAAATCAGGCACCTAGGCTCAGTTGACTGGGTTCACAAGGAGTAGGCGGAGCTGTGACAAGCTTGGCTGCGACTAGAAGGGCACTACGGTGACGGCGCGAGCTCGTCGGAGTTGGGCGGTCACGACGGAAAAAACAGAGGAAGTAGAGAGGCGGCGACTAGAGGGCACGTCTAGCCTTAATGGCATGCAAAGAGCGGCGGAAAAGATGGCGCTCGACACGCAATGGCGACGCGAACATGCCGAAGCCAGAGGTGGCGCATGCGGGCGTGAGTAGAAGCCAAAGGAAGCTCATCGTCGGTGAGGTGGCGCCCAAAGACATTGTTCACAGAAATAACCGAATTGCCACTCGTCTAATTTTCCCAAATTACTCCCAAATTTGTATGGTAACTCAAAAATCTCCAAAAATAAAAGTTGTTCCAAATTAAAAGTTCTACAACTTTGCTTTTATAACCATACCCAAATTCGGTCTATATTTTAAAATGCATGTTTAAAATCAAAAGGGGACACTTTGAGAATTTACCCCTTTTCAAATTACTTTAAATTTTATATAAAACTTTGAAAACTCCAAAAACCAACTTTGTACACCTTGACAAGCTCTACACTTTCTCTTTTAGGCTCAACCCCAAAATGTGCTTAGATTTTGAATTAGGTTTTCTAGGGTAGAATTAAATGCTGGAAATTCGGGTTTTCGGAAATCCAAATCAATACAAAGTTTTGAACTTGATTCATTCCATACAAGTCAACACATATGATCATATAAGTGAACTTGGTTTAGTGAATGCATATCAAAGTTTTCACTAAGACCAATTGATTTGCAATGCATATGATGACATGACATGTTTTTGGGTATAAAACACCAGGGGTGTGACAATCTTTCCCCCTAAAAGAAATCTCGTCCCGAGATTTAAAGTCATAGGGTAAATAATGGAAAAGGAAATGTGTCAAACAACAACATTCAAAACCTATCCATAGAACTGCTAAGGTCCTTTTACAAAACATGATTTGTAACGACAGAGCACAACTAACATCATTCTATATTGACGCAAGAAACTCCAGAAACTGTTCTAGCAAGAAATCTTCGATTCCCAAGTAGCTTCTTCTTCGGAATGTTGATTCCATTGTATCTTGTAGAATTTGATGGTTCTCCTTCGAGTGACATGGTCTTTTTGATCCAAAACTCGGATAGGATATTCGGAATAGGTCAAATCCGGTTCAAGTTCAACTCCTTCAGCCTCAACATTCTGATCAGGCACTCGAAGACATTTCTTTAATTGAGAAACATGGAACACATCGTGTACAACTGAGAGATATTCTGGTAACTTCAAGCGATATGCCACCTTTCCACACCTCTCCATAATTTGAAATGGTCTAATATAACGAGGTGCCAGCTTGCCTTTAACACCGAAATGAGTAACCCCCTTCATTGGTGATACCTTCAGATATACAAAATCTCTGTTGTTAAACACCAAAGATCTACGTCGTTTATCTGCATAACTCTTTTGTCGAGACTGAGCTATCTTCAAATTACTTTGTATCTGTCTAACCTTCTCTTCTGTTTCTTTCACAAGGTCCACTCCAAAGAACCATCTTTCCCTGGGTTCAGACCAATTCAGCGAAGTTCTGCATCTACGACCATAGAGTGCTTCAAACGGAGCCATCTTAATGCTCTCTTGATAACTATTGTTGTATGAGAATTTAGCCAAAGGCAAACATTCATCCCACTTATTGGAATAGTTAAGGACACAACACCTTAACATATCTTCAAGTACTTGATTTACCCTTTCAGTCTGACCATCAGTCTATGGATGATACACTGTACTATATAGGAGTTTGGTACCTATCGAAGCATACAATTGTTTCCAAAAGTTGGAGACAAACTGTGTACCCCTATCTGACACAATGGTCTTTGGTGCTCCATGTAGGCTCACGATTTGTGCTAAATACATCTTGGCATATTAGATAGTGGGATATATACTCTTGACTGGAAGAAAATGTGCTGACTTAGTTAGTCGATCTACAATAACCCTTATTGAGTCAAAACCCTTCGATGTCTTGGGTAGACCAACGATAAAGTCCATACTAATATCCTCTCACTTCTAAGCTGGAATTGGCAATGGCTGTAACTCTCTAGCAGACCTCAAATGTATAGCTTTTACTTTTTGACAAGTATCACACTTGGCTATATATCGAGCAATCTCTATCTTCATTTTGGTCCACCATAATCTCTGTTTCAAGTCATGGTATATTTTATTACTTCCCAGATGAATAGATAACCTGGTGGTATGTGCCTCTTCAAGAATTGACTGTTGCAACTCAGGAACTTTTGGTACCACAAGGCGCTTCTTGAACCATAGCACACCTTCATCATCTATTCTGAAGCATTCTGCTTTTCCCATCCTGACTCTTTCTTTGATATGGGCTATACCCTTGTTGTCCTTCTGAGCAGCAATAATTTGGTCTCGGATAGTTGACTCCACAGTTATATTGGTCAAACTACCTTGTTGGACTATCTCTATATTCAACTTCTCCATCGCATGACATAAAGTTAAATCCATTATCTTCATGGTCACACAATTGCAATAACTTTTACGACTGAGTGCATCTGCAACCACATTTTCCTTACCAGGGTGGTAATGCACCTCCAAGTCATAATCTTTAATCAATTCCAACCATCTTCTTTGCCACATATTCAATTCTGATTGAGTAAAGATATACTTTAAACTCTTGTGATCTGTATAAATATGACAAACATTACCAAGCAGATAATGCCACCAAATCTTCAAAGCATGGACAACTGCTGCTAACTCCAGATCGTGAGTGGGATAATGTTCTTCATGTCGCTTAAGTTGTCTGGAAGCATAGACAATGACTCGGCCTTCTTGCATCAATACACACCCAATTCCAATACCAGAAGCATCACAATAAACATCGAACTACTTCTCGATATCTGGCTGTGCTAACACTAGTGCAGTGGTTAATAATCTCTTCAAAGTCTAGAAAGCTTCTTCACATTCTGGTGATCAGATAAACTTGGCTTGGTTCTTCAACAATTCAGTGATAGACTTGGATATTCTAAAGAAATCTAAAATGAAACAACGGTAATAACCCGCCATTCCCAGAAAACTACAGACCTCATGGATAGTGGTTGGTGGTTTCAATCTTGTATATCCTTAACTTTGCTTGGATCTACTGCAACTCCTTCAGCTGACAAGACATGTCCTAAAAACTGTAATTCCTTCAGCCAGAAGTCACACTTACTGAACTTGGCATATAACTGATGTTCTCTTAAGCGTGTTAGAACAACTCTGAGATGTTCAGCGTGTTCTTTCTTGTTCTTGGAATATACTAAGATGTCATCAATAAAAACTACTATAAATTTGTCTAGCTCAGGCATGAATACTGAATTCATCAGATACATGAAATGAGCTGGGGCATTCGTCAAACCAAAAGACATTACCAGGTATTCATATAACCCATATCTGGTGGTAAATGCCATTTTAGGAATATCTTCAGGCTTAATTTTGATTTGGTGATAACCTGACCTCAAATCAATCTTGGAGAAAACTTTGGCTCCAGCTAGTTGATTAAAAAGTAAATCTATCCGAGGTAAGGGATATTTATTCTTAATTGTCACTTCATTTAATGGACGATAGTCAACACACAACCTTAGGGTTTCATCTTTCTTTTTCATAAAAATTGCAGGACATCCCCAACGTGATGAACTAGGTTGTATAAACCCTTTATCAATCAACTCTTGCAACTGAGTCTTCAACTCGACCAATTCCTTGGGAGGCATCCTATAAGCTCTCCTAGAGATCAGAGCTGTTCTAGGTTTTGGATCTATTCCAAACTGAACATCCCTATCAGGTGGTAGCTCGGGTAAATCTTCAGGAAAAACATCTGGAAATTCACAAACTACAGGGATATCTCTAATCTCCGTAACGGAAGTTGCACAAACTTTTTCCACTGATCTCTTTAAGATTGGAAGTTGGATAAGAAGCTAAGAATCACTATCTAGCAAACTCAACCTTATTGTCCTATTCAAAGTATCTACAATAGCCTTATGCTGATACATCCAGTTCATTCCCAAGATCACATCTATATCCTGATCTTTTAGAATAATCATGGTGGCGGGAAAAATATGCCCACCTAGGTTTATGGGTACATGTTACACTATTTCCTTAGTACACAGACATCCTCCGGGCGACTGTATAAAGAAATTTTCCTTTGTTGCCCCAATTGGAATTTCATGCTTTATGACAAAGGTTCTATTGATGAATGTATGAGATGCACCAGAATCAAAAAGCATAATTGTAGGATGATCGGCGACAGGAAACATACCCAGCATCACGGGTTCCCCTTCTGAAATTTCCCCAGCTTGAGTATAGAAAACCCGCCCCATCTTCTTTTCATCTTTGCCCTTCTGAGCATTTTGGTTATTGTTCTTGTTCTGAGCTTGACCCTGTTGTTGATTGCCAGGAGCCTTCTGAAAATTCGGATTATATTGCTTAGGATACGGACATTCCCTAGAGAAATAACCGGACTTCCCACATTGAAACATGGATAACTGCGGCTTTAGGGTGTTGGAGCATGAACACCAGGAACATTTGTCTATGGTGAGTTTGGATAAGTCACAGCAGGACTGACATTTGGTCATTGACCGGCTTGGAACTATGGCGGACGATAAGGAGGACGGTAGTGATTCACTAGGTGATAGATTATCTTCTGTCTCTTTTGATTGCCACCAAAAGACCTAGATGGCACACTCTTTTTCTTCTTAATTTCCTTATGCTGCCGATATTTCTCCTCTGAAGCAATAGCAATGTTAACTACCTCATGGTATGTGACATTTGTGCAAGTAGTCATCATGGTCTGAAGTTTGGTATTAAGACCACGCATGAACCACTTCTTCTTGGCATCTGTGTTAACATGCTCAGGTGCGTACTGAGAAAGGTGATTGAACTTGCCCACATACTGCATGACTGTTTGATCCCCATGCTTCAAAGCAAGAAACTCATCAAGCTTCATGGCCATAACTCCCTCTGGAATATAATGAGCACGAAAAGCAGTGCAGAACTCAACCCAAGTTAACTGAACACCTGCCGGTTGCATAGCCACAAGGTTCACCCACCAAGCACCTGCTACACCTCTAAGCTATTGGGCAGCAAAAATAGGCTTCTGGAACTCAGTACATGGAATGAGGTCAAACTTCTGCTCCATGGTATGAAGCCAATCATCAGCTTCAAGTGGTTCGTCGGCCTTGGTAAACACTAGTGGTCTTGTATCTATGAAGTCAACATACGTAGCTTCTTACCTAGGATGATTACGACCACGATTCCCTTGCATCATATTCTGATTGCTTTGAGCTAACTCTCGAAGCAACCGAGCATTATCTATGGTCACATTGACCAGTGTCGCAATAGCATCAGCCAAATTGGGTGGAACTGGTGGCAGATCAGGAATACCATCCTCGTCTTGCAAAGAACCAGGAATAGTCGAACCCCGAGTACGACTTATCTGTTCATGACAAACCAAACTTTACTCACAAGCCTTTATTGAACTATTAAAAGAGCTTACTACAAACACATTACAGTGGGTTCACTTATTTATACACAAGTCTGCACCTACACAAGACTACTCAACTTGACTGGAACTCACTATTTTACAACTCTACTCTTCTCCTCGATCACCTCACACCTCGTGATCGGTATCCATTCAGAAACATTTCCGCCTTCATTATCGCTTTCATTGACCATCACTAACTCTTCTGGATCTTCTTCTTCCTCCTCTTCCAGCTCACTATCATCTAGCAATGATGACGCCTAGGTCCATTGCATCAGCTTGAGGTTCATGATTTGGATCCAGGAGATTGTTCAGCCTATGGACTTCTTCATGCAGATTGGTTATTCTTCTAAGTCTTCTATTCAACTCAACTCTTAGCTACATCTTCTTCTTCCTCCTTTCTTCCTTCCACCATACAACTATCATCTTCTTATGATGACCTCAATTTGTCCTAGGTCCATTGGATGGCATCCAAGGCCCTATCTCTAGTAGAGGTTCATGATTTGGATCTAGGAGATTGTTCACTAGCACCATCGCTCCTATGGACTTCCAACAGACTCATGCAGACCTTGGTATACTATAGAATATTCTTCTAAGTCTTCTAAAGAGCATATGAATTAATCATCAACGCACTCACTACTCAACCCAGACTCAAGAGGGAAGGAAGTAACAAATGGATTAATCATGATGCATGAATCGTCCGTACGAAACTAAACATTAAAGCTACTAAGGTGCATAACTAAAAGTATTTATTATATAGGGCATAATAAAAGTACTACTCCACCACAAACAACCTGTTTAATCAATTAAGGAGTGGAGAGAATGAACTAAGATAAGTCGGAAGCAATTTGGACTAAATTAACAGTTTAAATTTTATTTGCCCCAAAACATTTTGAAGTTTTTGTAAAACAATACAACAAAGACTTTGTAACGATCGCTCTGATACCATTATGTGATAGAACCTCCTAAATTATAGGGCCCACATGCACCTGTCACTGTCCATGGCCTCTGATGACTATGCATATGTTCCCGGTAACTTAAGAAGACTGTCGGGTGTCCTCGGAGAACCCCGAATCATCCACGATTTCTGAGCAGGATCCCATTACAGAGTCATTGCAGTATTACAACCGTTTATTCATTAATTTATATTAGAGTGAAATAGCGGAAGTCTTACAATAACTTAGTTTACAAAACAGTTGTTTCAAACCTTACAAACTAAGTACGATTATTATTACAAACCATAGTAGTGGAGTGGCATTAGTAACATAATACAAAATAGCCAATTAAAGTGCCCTGCCCAAGGGCCACACATTTACTTGTCATCAACGATTTGAACAACCGTCATGCAGCATGATCCAAAGCAGACCTACTCATGAGGCTCACCTACAACAAGGGTCAATGAACCCTGAGTACAAAAGTACTCAACAAGACTTAACCGAAATAAAAGCTGATAAAACTCAGGAATCTAGGCTTAGGAATTCAAGGTATGGTTTTAGCAATAATCAAAGTTCTTTTGCGTAAAAGCTCTCTATGAGATCCTTTATTTCCACATTTATATCCGTATCCAGATCATATATGAATCTGCCATGGTCCATAGTGAGATCATGAACTTCATATCAAACTCTTTCTCAAACCTTACTCAAGTTCCAGTTATTAACTACGATGATGAACAGTGAGTTGAGTCTCCATAACCGAGGAGCAACGATGATTCGAACCGATATAAACCCAGATGGGGATTCCCAACCACCACGACATATGCAGGTCCCTGACCTACATATATCAACCTACCCTCAGATCCTCTAAAACAAGAATGGGTCCACGCCACCCGAGAGCATAGTACTCCACCAATCCAGACCATTGCCACGTGGGTACACGCTACTCCCGCCATCTCTCCACTCCCAGTGCGCGAGTAGCCATTCTCGTAATAGAATAGCCGAGTTAAGGCTTACCAGAGTATGTGGCCGGTACTACAAAGTCTCACCTCATGCAATTCAACAACGGATGGTTCTTAATCGACACAGGCGGAAAAAACCCGCTCACAAGACATCCATGTCTTGTGGCTCTCAAACACTGAGTCCACCGGTCTAGATTAACATAAATAACCAACCGTAACCAAAGGTCTAGTTATATCTCGTAGGTGACAGGTAATCACCCGAATTTTATCGTTCTAAGCATGGCTAAGCATAACTAGGCATTCTCGAATTGAAACGGTTAACAAGGTTGATATGGAAAAACAAGGTGGGTAATGCACCAATTAGGTTTTCACTCAACTCCTAATCACTTAATGCAATACAGAAAAGCAAAAGCGATATAAATTTGTAAAACACAAGGTAGGTTTAAATGCATCCGGGGCTTGCCTTGATTGTTGGAAAAGTCAGGTTTCGAAGACATTCCACAGATATCAAACACGGCCTCAACAGTTGGATTGACTTCTTCAACAACTTGATTGACTACCACACTCTCACTTTTGTTCACTACACGAAGTAATAATGCCATGTTCAAAATGATGCGAGATATAAAACATGATGCTTGACTATGGATGCAAAAGTTAAAAACTTGAATACAACTTTCCATTGCGGTACAGTTGCAAACCAACAACTAACTAAACCTTTTCATAACATTTACTTCAATTGCCAAGGATCATTATAAGCTACTGACCCAAGGTCATCACTCAATCCAAAAATTCAAACAAAACCTAAGTCATTAAGGTTTACTATTTGCTTTTATGAATTAATTATTTAATTAAAAATTATGAAATAAATCAACTTTCTCCAATTGAGCTCAAATTTTTTTAAAGGTTCATCACATGATCACTATGTGGAAAAACAATTTTCATAATTTTTGGATAATTATTTGAGCCTAGAAAAATCATGGAAACTCCTTTATTAATTAATTAGAGCAATTTTTATCACATTGAAAATGTAGTAAAAGTAACATTTAATATTTTTCCTAAAAATTTTACATCTCAGAGAGGTCACACAAAAATTTTCATAATTTTTGGAGCTCTATTTAATTCTACACAAAATAACAAAAACTTACACTATTCATTCATTTCGAAAAAAGAAAGATTCCATTTTCAAACAACCCGCCACTGACATCGGGTCCCACATGTCGGCACAGTACCCACGCTGACCACGGCGGCGATGCTCGCTGACCAGCGATTTCTCACCGACGGTGAGGTCTCCGACCACGGCGAAGGTACTACCACGTTCCCCATCTCACGGCGGTTCGGTTGGTGGCACAAGCTAGACCAAATACGGCTTGATTTGAGCACAACGCCGGCCATGGCGACCACGATGGTGCGGCCGCGCTATGCCGGTGAAGCAAAGCCGGTAGCGGTTAAACAAAAGGCCTAGGAAGACTCAGGAGCTCACCCTGAACACGCTTGAGCAGATGGCTGAACCGCAGGAGCAGCAACGGAGCTTATCGTCGAACACAGCGGACACGGCGGCGTTCTGGTGGCTGTAGTGGAAAAATGGAGCAACCAAAAGGTCATAAAGCGCCATGGCAATAAGAAAAAGCTGGAACCAGGCTTGAAAGATCAAGAAAGCTACCGGAGCTTGCTGGCCACGGAGAGGCGAGCTCGATGGTGGTTCGGCCGGTCGCGAGGAAGAACGACGGCGTGCAATGTTTCTCGACGAAATTAGGCACCTAGGATCGGTTGACTGGGTTCGCAAGGAGTAGGCGGAGCTGTGACAAGCTTGGATACAACTAGAAGGGCACTACGGTGACGGCGCGAGCTCGTCGGAGTTGGGCGGTCACGACGGGAAAAGCAGAGGAAGTAGAGGGCGAGCGACTAGAGGGCACGTCCTGCCTTAACGGCGTGCGAAGAGCGGCGAAAAAGATGGGCGCTCGACACGCAATGGCGACACAAACATGCCAAAGCTGGAGGTGGCGCGCGGGGGTGAGTAGAAGCCAAAGGAAGCTCACCGTCGGTGAGGTGGCGCCCAAAGACACTGTTCATAGAAATAACTGAATTGCCACTCGTCTAATTTTCCCAAATTACTCCCAAATTTGTATGGTAACTCAAAAATCTCCAAAAATAAAACTTGTTCCAAATTAAAAGTTCTACAACTTTGCTTTTATAACCATACCCAAATTCGGTCTACATTTTAAAATGCAAGTTTAAAATCAAAAGGGGACACTTTGAGAATTTACCCCTTTTCAAATTACTTTAAATTTTATATAACAACTTTGAAAACTTCAAAAACCAACTTTGTACACCTTGACAAGCTCTACACTTTCTCTTTTAGGCTCAACCCCAAAATGTGTTTAGATTTTGAATTAGGTTTTCCAGGGTAGAATTAAATGCTGGAAATTCGGGTTTTTAGAAATCCAAATCAATACAAAGTTTTGAACTTGATTCATTCCATACAAGTCAACACATATGATCATATAAGTAAACTTGTTTTAGTGAATTCATATCAAAGTTTTCACTAAGACCAATTGATTTGCAATGCATATGATGACATGACATGTTTTAGGGTTTAAAACACCAGGGGTGTTACAGCGCCACGACTAGGAGACGACGCCTGTGCATGGCACCAGTGAAGGAAAAGAAGGACTCGATGATCCTAGAGGACTTTTTCTCCTTCTCATTCTCCTCTTTTTTCTCCACTATAACCCATGCTTTCCCTTGGCCTATAAAAGTTAAAGTAGGGCGTCCCATAAGGGTCATCGCAACACATCGCATCGATTCGGACTAGAACCCATCGAACCCTGAATCGATCAGAACACATAACCATATAGCTAGGAAGCAACTGAGCTCTCAGCACCCATTCGCTCCTCTCACCAGAGACTTGGGAACTGTCCCTCTCTCGACCGTTTGTAACCCCTACTATGAACTTTTAGTGCTAGTAACATGAGTAATAGCAATAAACTAGACATAGGGACATTCTGCCCAAACCAGTATAAACCTCATGTCCTCTTAGCATACCATCCGAGCCAAACACGTGCAATATTAGAAATTTACTAGTCGGTGGCAACTCGAAACACCGATAGGTAGTAATCCCACCACCGTCTGACCTCTCCACTCTGCCGATCTCGACACGATCGCTGAGGCACTTGAGGAGCTATAGCTGTAGGCACCGGAGGCCCACACCCCTAGAAGCTACCAGCTCCTCAACTTCGACTACGGGAGGTTAGAGTGCTAGCTCGGCGCCTTCTTGGGACCCCAACCATCTTGGGAGGACCTGCGCCACCTCACCTTCTCATTCACCAACATCATGGTGTAGCTTGCCAGAGGGGAGCCACTCTCTCTGAAATACCTCATCCGGAGCGCCCCGATAGTGCTCCCGTTCGGTCTCTGCAATGTCGTAGAGACCGATGGCCACCTTGTGGCACAACGCATGCCTCCCCGCCCCGCCATGAAAGAGGGATTCATGGGGATGACCAAATATGTTGTGGAGTCTTTCCACAACCTCCTTGTAGGAGAATCCGAGTCACCCTCCAGCTCTAACTCCAGCAGGGGGAGCCATCACCCCTCTTGTGAGTGCTTCATGGCGGGTACCCCCGAAGGACATGTCGAAAGCATCCACGAGGAAGAAGCTACCCCAACGAACAACCTCAATGACAAGGTTGGGGGAATGCAGGTGCCCTGCCTTGCCTGTGGGTGGAGCAGCTGAAGGCCCGACACCAAGAGCTCAAGGAAGCATGACTCTAGCTCGAGTAGGAACGCACAGAGCTCGATCGAGAGATTGAGCGCCATGGAGACGGTGGGCACGCACGTACCATGGCCCGTGATGTGAACCGGAGGATCATCAATGACGATGAAGCACTCTTGCACTTTGCCCGAGTGAGCCAGAACATCGCCGCTGTGGCGGCCTTGCTCCGGGGTCTTTCGGGGCCTATGACGCTCGAGGATCACTAGGCCCAACGTGAGATTCGCACGCTACTTGAGCGTGCGGCAGCGCAACAAGCTAAAATCTCATTGTCTCGACGATGCGAGCTCGACGCCAGCCAGCGCATGCCCTCGGAGTGACCGGACAAGGATGCATTAGTCCACCAGGTGCCACAAGGCGTCAGGCTATGCACCGTGGTCCCAGTGCTTGAGCGTCTCGGCTACAACCATGACGCCCGCAACACCCTCGATGGCCGTAGGCGTACCCATGGCAATGCGAGGGAGGGAGCTAGCCATGGCTATAACCCTTGTCGTGGCAGACGCTACGATAGCGGCGAGGACTGAAGCCTAAGCCTCGGCCTACCAGGACCTCAGGCCTTCGGCCGACACATCCTCAACATTGCCTTCCACCACGGTACCAACCACCAACCAACATCCTAAAATACTATGGGGAAACGAACCTCAGACTATGGCTCGAGGATTATCGGCTTGCTTGCCAAGCCGGTGGAGTGGATAATGATGACTTCATTATCCGCAACCTCCCATTGTTCCTAGCCGATTTGGTACGAACATGGTTGGAACACCTTCTGCCCAACAGAATCCAAAGTTGGGCAGACCTAAAAGAGATTTTTGTGGGGAACTTCTCGGGCATGTACAAGCGTCCTAGTAACCCATGGGATCTCAAAAACTACTGACAGAAGGCCAGAGAAACCCTCCATGGGTACATCTAGTGCTTCTCCTGATAGTGCAACGAGCTGCCTAATGTCGCCGACGCCGATGTTATAGGAGCTTTCCTATCTAGGACCACCTGCAAGTCCCTAGTTCACAAGCTGGGACATAACAGCCCATGAACCACCAAGGAGCTCCTAGACATCACCACTCAGCCACACCTCGGGTGAGGAGGCGGTCGGAACGATCTTCGACCGCCTCAAAGGCAAGGTGAAGCATGGTCAAGGACACCGGCAAAGGTGCCTCCAACCGTCCCATCAAGAAGAACAAGCAGCGACGCGAGGGCTCGCTCATGGCCACCGTCGACCGCAAGGGTGGCCGAAAGCCCATGGAGGGTACTCCAGACCACTTCGAGAAGCTGCTCGAAGGGCTATGCCCGTACCTTTCCTTCCCCATCAAGCATCTATACAAGGACTATGGCCTCATGAAGCAGTTCTTGTCCGGAGCCTTCAACAAGGGAGGGCATGGGAAGGACCCCTAGCCAATGGCGGAGGACGCCAAGGGGAGGGACGGTGGCTTTCCGACCCTAGATGGTTGCCTCATGATCTTTGGAGGGTCGGTGGCCTATGACTCCAAGCATCGCCAGAAGCTCACGCGCTGCGATATCTATATGGCCGAACTGGCCATGCCTGTCTTCCTCTAGTGGTCGGAGTCCGCCATAACCTTTGATCGTACCAACCACCCGGAGAGTGTCCCACAACTAGGGAGATATCCACTCATGGTTGACCTAATCATCGGCATGAAGCGGCTCACCAAGGTACTGATGGATGGAGGCAGCGGCCTCAACATCATGTACGACAAAATGCTTGACGCCATGGGCATCGACCGGAGCGCCTTTCCACGGTATCATGCCTGGAAAGCAGGCTGTGCCACTTGGATAGATCAATCTACCCATCACCTTTGGGGATCCATCTAATTATAGGACGGTGACCCTCACCTTCAAGGTGGTCGGGTTCCATGGAACCTACCATGCCATCCTAGGACGTCCATGTTACGCGAAGTTCATGGTCGTCCCTAACTACACCTCTCTAAAGCTGAAGATGCTAGGATCATGTGGGGTCATCACCATCGGCACCTCCTTCTAGTGCGCCTATGAATGCGGGGTTGAGTGTTGCGATCATGTTGCGGCAATTGTCACCTCCAAGGAGCTTGCGGCCATTGGGAAGGAGGTCACTGAAGAATAACCTAACCCTAAGTGGTCGGCCAGGTCTTTTGAGCCAATGGAGGAGGTCCTCATAGACCCCAGTGGCTCCAAGAAAGAAGTGCTGTGCATTGGCACCACACTTTCCTCCGAATAGGAAAGCGCGCTCATTGGATTCCTCCACGCCAACAGAGACATCTTTACGTGGAAACCCTCGGATATGCTAGGCATTCCGAGAGAAGGCACCGAGCATGCCTTGAAGATTAGGCTAGTCTCCAAGCCGGTAAAGCAGCACCTACATCGCTTCGATGAGGGGAAACATAGGGCCATCGGCGAGGAAATCACGAAGCTGTTGGCGGTAGGGTTGATTAGGGAAGTGTACCACCCAGACTGGTTAGCCAATCCCGTCCTTGTATGAAAGAAGAACGAGAAATGGAGAATGTGTGTTGACTACACGGGTCTCAACAAAGCATGCCCAAAGGATCCATTTCCTTTGCCATGCATAGACCAAGTAGTCGACTCTACCTCAGGGTGCCAAACCCTTTGCTTCCTTGATGCGTACTCTAGGTACCATCAAATCGCGATGAAAGAGTCCAACCAGCTCACAACATCTTTCATCACCCCATTCAGATTATTCTGCTACATCACAATGCCGTTTGGTGTGAAGAACGTAGGGGCTACATACCAGCATTGTATGGTCATGTGTTTCGAAGACATCATCGAGTGAACCGTTGAGGCCTATGTGGACGACATTGTGGTCAAGTCCAAATGGGCTGACCAGCTCAAAGCCAACCTTGAAGCAGACCTTCACAAAACTTCGAGCAAACGACATTTAGCTCAACCCTGAGAAGTGCATTTTTTGGGTCCCGAGGGGTATGCAGCTTGGTTTCATCGTCTTCGAGCATGACATCGAAGCCAACCTAGAGAAGATCTCAGCCATCACAAGGATGGGCCTGATTCAGAACATGAAGGGGGCACAACAAGTTACAGGGTGCCTCGCCGCGCTCAGCCTCTTCATCTCATGCCTCGGCGAATGAGGTCTCCCCCTCTATCGACTTCTAAAGAAGGCCGACCATTTCAAATGGACACCCAAGGCCCAAGAGGCGCTTGACATGGTCAAACAACTCCTGATGAAGGCCCCGATCCTAGTTCCTCCGACCGACAAAAATCCGCTTCTACTCTACATTGCGGCCACCACGCAAGTGGTCAGCACCGCCCTGGTGGTGGAGTCAGAAGAAGAGGGACACACCCTCAAAGTACAGTGCCCCGTGTACTTCATTAGTGAGGTCCTATCAGATTCCAGGACCCGCTACCCCTAAATCCAGAAGCTCCTATACGCTGTCCTCATCGCCAAGAGGAAGCCGCGCCACTACTTCAAGTCACATCCGGTGATGGTAGTGACGTCCTACCCCCTCGGTGAGGTCATCTAAAACCAGGACGCCATGGGAAGAATCACAAAGTGGGCACTCGAGCTGATGGGACAAGGCATCTCATATGCCTTCCGGACGGCCATCAAGTCCCAAGTACTAGCTGATTTTGTTGCAGAGTGGACCGAGGTCCAAATGTCGCTAGCAGTCTTCGACCAGGAGCACTAGATGATGTACTTCGATGGATCGCTGATGAAGAGAGGCGCCGGTGTAGGGCTGGTCTTCGTTTCGCCCCTTGGGGTATGCATTTGGTACATGGTTCACATCCATTTCCCCTCTTCCAACAATGTGGCTGAATATGAGGAGCTCATCAACGGCCTACGCATCGCCATCGAGTTGGGTATCAGACACCTCGATGTCCGGGGCGACTCCTAGCTTGTCATCCACCAAGTCATGAAGGAGTCGAGCTACCACGACCCCAAGATGGCTGCATACTGCCGAGAAGTCTACCAGCTAGAGGACAAGTTCAATAGCCTCGAGCTCAATCACATCCCGAGGCATCTCAATGAGGCGACCGATGCACCGGCGAGCGGCGTGATGGCGTCCATGCCATCATCTTTGCCAGCGATCAGCACAAATCCTCGGTCCGCTATGAGGAGCCAAAACAAGCTAGTGATGGGCCACCTGCCCTAGACTCGGGGGCTAACCAGCCATCGGCTCCATTCGACCCTAAGGTCATGGAGCTTGACGAGGATCTAGTGATAGAGCTTGACCCTCTAGCCGAGTGGAGGATGCCTTACCTCGACTACCTTCTCCACGAGGCACTACCGATGGACAAGATGGAGGCTCGGCGGCTCATGCGTCGTGCCAAGTCTTTTGTCCTTGTTGAGGGCAAACTCTACAAGTGAAGCCACACCAGGATCCTACAGTGCTGCATCCCCATCAAACAAGGGAAGCGGTTGCTGAGCGATATCCACGGTGAGATTTGCGGTCACCATGCCGCCCCTAGAACCCTGGTTAGAAACGCATTCCATCAAGGCTTCTACTAGTCGACCATAGTAGTCGATGCCGAACAGATTGTGCGCACCTACGAAGGGTGTCAGTACTATGCTCGGAAGACCCATCTGCCGGCCCAAGCACTCCAAATGATCCCCATCACATGGCCGTTCATGGTCTAGGGGCTCAATCTGGTCGGACCTCTCAAAAGAGTGCCCGAAGGCTATACCCACTTGCTTGTCACCGTAGACAAGTTTGCAAAGTTGATAGAGGCCCAACCAATCTCTGTGATCAAGTCTGAGCAAGCCGTGCTGTTCTTACTTGATATCATCCATCGCTTTGGAGTACCGAACTCCATTATCATAGGCAATGGCACGTAGTTCACCGGGAAGAAGTTCCTCCAATTCTACGATGAATATCACATCTGCGTCGATTGGGCCGCCATAGCGCACCCCCGCAAGAACGGGCAGGTCAAGCGCCCAAACGACATGGTCCTACAGGGCCTTAAACCTAGGATCTTCAACCGATTGAACAAGTTTGGTGGACGATTGGTCATAGAGCTTCCCACGGTGCTCTAGAGCCTGAGGACGACCCCTAGCCGGACCACCGGCTACACACCATTCTTCATGGTCTATGGTTCTAAGGCTATCCTCTTGACCGACCTTGACTATGGAGCACAAATGGTCAGGGCGTACGACAAACAGGGAGCCAAGGCGTCCCTCAAGGATGCCATGGACCAGCTGGATGAAGCGCGTGATGTTGCCCTCCTCCGCTCGGCCAAGTACCAGCAAACATTGCACCGGTACCATAGCCGTTGAGTACGGGGTTGGGCCTTCAATGTTGGAGACCTAGTCCTACACCTTGTCTAGAGAAGCAAGGACCACCACAAGCTATCCCCGCCGTGGGAGGAACCGTACGTCATCATGGAGGTGCTCCGACCGGGCTCCTACAAGCTCAAGACCATCGACGGAGGAGTCTTCGTCAATAACTAGAACATTGAGCAGATACATTGCTTTTACTGTTAATAAACATGCACTTTATCTTATCAGTTTCACTATCAAACTCCCTGACCTTTAGTGACACCCAACCCCAGCAACAGCGGTGGGGGTCAGGCATCACTCAGGGGCTAATAAGAGCATACCTATCCGGTAGACATTCTCTACACTTGACCCTCTCTCACATCAAGGCCTAGAAGCGAGGTTTGCGGAAATGAATGCTGAGTAAAACTAGTTGGACTACGAGAGGCATATGCCTCTGTGGCTACGACACTTTTGCAAATCAGCATGATCAGAGTTTTTTCCACACCCCGAGCTTTTTTGGCCTTAGTCATGAAAAGTGTCGGTGCGTCTAAGAGTTTATCCACCTACCAACTTTCTCTGTGCCCGACCCCCTATCACGTTAAGACCTAGGAGCTAGGGTTGCGGGAAAAAGCTCTGAGTATAACTGGTCAGACTACGAGAAACCTATGCTCCAGTGGCTACGGCGCCTTTGCTCACCAGCATGATCTGAATTTGCTCACCCGCACCCTGAGCTTTACGACCTTAACGATGAAAAGGGTCAGAATGCACTAACCTTTTTATACAAAAAGGGGAGAAGGGATAAAAGGTTGTTTGGCTATAACGAAATTTATGAGCTTGTTCATTTATTACATGTTCGCCGCCTGGCTTATCTGCCTAACTAAATTCTTGCACGGGATGTTCTCATCCTCTATCTCTGTAGGTAAGCCCTGTCCCAGTGGGGCAATTCAAGTTGATCGGATGGCTTAGCTGCTATCAAGGGACAGGGAGGGAGGAGTAGGATGCCCCACGCAGGTTATGCCGACCCCATCATGAACGATGGACCTAGATTCCACTCGAACATATCCGGTAAGAGCTCGGGGGCTGGCAAGAGTGTCTATTCGGTAGACATTCTTGATGCCTGACCCCTTTCTCACGCTAAAACCTAAAGGCAAGGTGTGTGGATACAAACGCTGGGTCAAATTGGTCGGACTGCAAGAAACCTATGCCTCGGCGGCTACGACGTTTTTGCTCACCAGTATGATCAGAGTTTTTGTCCCTGCACCCCGAGCTTTAGCCTCTGCCTTCTCAGGAAGGGTTTGGAGGGGCCCACCTACTGAATCTCCATCGAGGAGAGGCTAGTAGGTCACCCAAAGTCGATTGGATAGCTCCGGCCACTGCTAAGAGATGGGTAGAGAGCAGCGGGATGTCCCATGTAGGTCACACCAACTCCATCAAGAACAATGGACCCGGACCCCACACAGACATATCTGGAAAGAGCTCCCCAAACCCGTCACTCGAGCCATTGAGGTAACTTTACCAACCCCCACTTTACTTTTCTAGTACATGAGCATGCATTCATCCATTCTCATGCATTCATTCATACATTCATTCATACATTCATCCATACATTCATCTCATACATCCAAGCATTGCATATGCGATTTTTGCATCACAACGCTTCGCGTCCCATCATGAAGCTGTAGTCATCTCATTCGACATGAGCGGCAAACGACCGAGGTTCAAAGGCCGGCCCATGAAGGGCTTAAGGCTGCCTCATGTCAAACAGAGTTAGGGAGAAAAATGTAGATGAGCCCCAGCGGCCTTGCCCGACCCTGCTCAGAAGTGGACAGGGACATCTAGACCTTTCTCGTTCGATCCTAACCTCAAGCCAAGCCCATAGAATCTCCATCGAGGAGAGGCCAGTGGGCCACCTGAGTCACTCTACGGAGTGACACGGGCATCTACCAGGAGGTGGGTTAAGGAGTAGTGGAATGCCACATGAGGACTATGTAGACCCTGTTAGCGACTAACGAACCTGGATTCCACTCGGACATGCCCGTTAGCGAGCTCACCGAGCGCAACACTCGAGCCATCGAGGCAAGTGTCCTTAGCTCGGCCCCTCTGGTTGTGAAAACTGAGGACAAGGTGATGCACGAAACATGGTCGACCCCCATCGAGCCCCACAGGGCTCGGGGGCTCGAGCCGCCTGACCCGAACTCAGGAATCCAACTGATTGGGGTTCGAAGGCCGGCCCATGAAGGGCTCGAGGCCACCTCTCATAGAACAGAGCCAGGGGAGAAAATGTAGATGAGCCCTAGCGGCCTTTACCTGACCCGCTCAGAAGCGTACATGGTCATCTAGACCTTCTCGTTCGATCCTAACCTCGTGCTGAGCCCGTAGAATCTCATTCGAGGAGAGGTCAGCGGGCCACCTGAGTCGCTCTCTGGAGCAACACGGGCATCTATTGGGAGGCGAGTTAAGGAGCAATGGAATGCCACATGAGGGCTATGCTGACCCCATCATGAACGACGAACCTAGATTCCACTCGAACATACCCCAATAGCGAGCTCACCGAGCGCGTCACTCGAGCCATCGAGGCGAGTGACATTAGCTCAACCCCTCTGGTTGTGGAAACCACGGATGGGGTGATGATCACAAGGAGACCGAATGCATAGTCACAGAACGATGGCTCAGATCCTAGGGAGGGTGTACGCATGAAAACAAGAGATGCTTTCTCCTACTAATTTTGCTATCCTCTCCTCGATCTTTAGTGACACCCGACCTAGCAATGGCAAGGGGTTGGGTCTCACTCAGGGGCTGATAAGGGTATACATACACCCTTTCTAAAATAGTCACCGTGCCTGACACCCTTTCTCACGTTAAACCTAATAGCAAGGTCTGTGGAAACGAACGACTAGGCAAGGCTGGTCGGACTGCGAGAAACCTATGCCCCAGCGGCTACGGCACTCTTGCTTACTAGCGCGATCAGAGTTTACCTCCTACTCCTCGGGGTCTATGGTCTTAACAAATGGGAAGGTCGGAATGCATGAGCCCCTTTTCACACATAGAAAAGGAGGAAAAATAAATTTGTTCGCACCAAAACAAAAGAACAATCTTGGTCAAACAAAACAAAATAACAAGTTTGTTTAAATGATACACAAGGGTCGGCACTTGTCCACTAATTACAAGAATGATCAACCAACCTATTGAACTAACTAACCCCTCTGGGGGAGAACTATGCCTTTGATCCTGTCCACCAGGTCCTGCGAAAGGGGAGCCACCGCCGCTTCCATCTCCTCCAGCTCATGGACTTCATAGCCAGGTCCAAAGCCATGGCTCATCATCTCCAGATCAATGCTGTCCCCATAGTGAGAATGAGCAATCATGAAGGATTGATTGACCTCGGCACGAAGGGCATTCCTCTCAAGCTAGCACACCCACATCGTGATCTCGATGGCATGGGCCACGAGCAAACTGGTCCCCTCCGACCACACCACCTCAAGGTCATCACAGACCACTCCGAGGGTGGTGCTTAGGATACCAAGCTTGTCGCTTTTAGCCTGAAGATTCCTCCTCACCTCGGCGAGGTCCACGGCTAGCATGGCAGAAATGCTTTTGGCCTTTGCCTTCTAGGTCATCGTGTTTCCAAGCTTGCCCTAGAGGGAGCTGACCTTTTGTTACGCGTCATCGCACTCTAGGCAGGCCTAGTCATGCTCTTGGAAGGCCTGGTCACGCTCCTCGCGAGCCATGCCACATTCTGAGTGGAGCTTCTCCATGGTTTGGAGCAGCTCATCCCGCTCCTTGCGCAGCTGAGCGATCGCCGTGGCATCTAGGCTCGCCCTCTTCTCTAGGGCGGTGAGCTTCTCCTTGGCCCTTAGCTTTAGCTCCCTTTCCTTCTCAACCTCAGCCAGAAGGTCAAGGATCCACTGGCGGGTCTCGGCGTCCTTCTAGAGCAGCTCGTCCCGCTCCTTCCTGACCCGAGTGGCCTCCTCATCGTCCCTCCGTGACCTTGCCGATAGGGCCTCAAACACCTTCTTGGCCTCGTCAGCGTCCCGACGGGCCTTGGCCACCCACGACCGAAGACTGTCTGCTTCCTCAGTGAGGGGAGTCAGCTCGACCACCCTCTGTTGGGCGGCCACAAGCTGAGTGGTCACCTCCCCGTGTAGCTGTGCCTCCTCGATGAGGTGGTCCCAGGTCTCCTTCTGTTGATGAAGGAACCGAGACTTCCCCCGGCTGCGAGCTATGAGGGACTACAGGGAAATGATGGTCAGAATACAAAAGGTATATAAAGAAAGAAAAGGGCAAGAAGCAGGATTAGGCCAATACCTAGCCGGAGGGAACGACAACGTCGCACAAGGCAACCCTAGCATGGTCCAAGGCTTCTAGCATGGACACGATCCCCACATCGAGGCTCTCCTGCTCCATGCTCTCGGCGGTGTCGTCAAGGGTGAAGAGCGTCGATGCCGGATCCTATGGATTTGTCCACCGGAGTAGGGGCTCACCCCACGCAGGCGAGTCACTACCTACCAACATCAGCGCTAGGGACAACTCCCCACTGGTCCCAAGCGCACCGACCTCTCTGCCACCACCACCATGTCCCCTTCCGTCCGACCCACACCAGGCACCATCGCTTGGGCCGCCAATGGTTTGGGTCATGCCGGTGCCTCGGGCGCCGCTGCGGTTTTACCCGATCATGACTCATCTGCCACAACCGCCGCCACCTCCACCTGCATTGGGGGTCATGACCGATAGTGTCACGCCCGCCACAGTCAGTGCCGTGAGCGTAGTCGGTAGCCCCGTCCGCCCTATCGTTGGCAGTGGTATCACAGCCATGGCTGGCTGCACCGCAACCTCCAAAGGCACCCTTTGAGCCCCTATGTCCGCCCGTCCCATCGAGGGCATGGGTGCCACCATGGGTAGCATCCGATCGGCCGACGACATGGTCACACTGGTGCTGCTCCCGCCCGAAATGGGCTCGACACTAGCCGATGGTTGCCACCTCAATTGGAGGGCGACACTCTTCTTTGGAGCTAGCGCTAAAGGATTGCACTGCTTGTCGACGCTGCAAGGGATGAAAAGCATAAGTCATGATGAAATCCGACTAAAACAGGAAAAAACAGAGGAACTGACAACTCGCCTTAGCGCCATCGGGCGAAAGATGCGTTTGGGGGGTGAACCCCCTGACCTCTGCTCCGCTTCGTCAAGATGAGGCCATTTTTGAGCCCACCCCCTGCTCCTAGGCAGAGGGGCTCGCTCCCCTTGACTCTTGGGGTGTGACGGTGGAGCCACCCGCCTCCACCAACATCTTAGGAGCGATAGCAGAGCCACCCGCCCCCGTTGACTCTTGAGGGAGGCCGACGGTATGTCCCGCCTCCACCGGCTCCCCGAATGTACCCTCCACTCCGTGGAACAAAAAGGGTCCCGACTCCTACAAGGATCAACCTACCTGTTAGTGCATCCTCGTTCTCCAGGATGTCCCACTTGACATTGTTGGCTACCTCATCGTCGTCGCCATCATCGTCATCGTTGTCGCTATCGGTGTCCTCCCCCCATTCCCGTGCCTACAGCTTCCACTACCACTTCCTTTTCTTGTCCTCCTTTGCCTTCCTTAGCCACTCACCCTCGGTGCTATTCACTACCCTCATGGATGAATCCCTCGGCAATGGTGCTGGGTGATCCATGAAGATGAGGTCCCTCGGCTGGTCCCGCCCCTCTCAAAGTTAGTATCGAGAGGTTGGGAAATCTATTAAAGAGAAGGCATGAGAAGGGTAAACTTACAAAGACGATGTGGCCTAGTTCTGGCCCCATCAGAGGATGTCCCGGCACCAGATAGATGAAATCAAGGGGGGCTCCCATGTCATCCCACAAGAGCTCCATTGCCTCCTTGATGCGTTGCGCGATCTCAGAGTTGGGGAGCACCCCCTCAATGAGCGTCGTTCCATCGAGTGATGCCTCGGGCGCCATTACGTACAGCGGGAGCATGTGCATCATTAATAGCGTCACCCTCCTTGCATAGTAGGCCCTGATGATGCCTATCCCCTTCAAGCCATTCTCCTTGAGGATGTGGATGGTGGCGATGTGGTCCCGGATCTTCTTTTTGCCCTTCTCTGGAACGCCCCACTTCCTCCATGACTCTGGGGCCTCTTCGATCAGGCACTCGGTGAACTCCGATAGAGGGGCCGTGGCGTCGTTATTGAGGTAGAACCACTATGAGTGCCACCCCTTGTTGGACATTGATAGCCGCATCGATGGGTACTCGTCGACCCGATTGTTCTAGAGCTAGATGCCGGCGCACCCCATCGGCATGTGCAGCTCTTGCTTGTTGTTCTTCTCCCTCTTCTTCTAGAGGGTGATGGCAAAGAAGTATCTCCACAAATCGAAGTGGGGGCTGATCTCTAGGAACCCCTCACACAGGTGACGAATGCCTCCATGTGTTGGATCCCATTGGGATTGAAGATGCTGAACTTTTATCTTGTAGTAGTTCAGCAGCCCCTGAAGAAATCTATGGGGGGTTGCAAACCCATGCTCGTGGAAGTGGGCGAACGACACCACATAGCCATCGGGCGGTGACGGCACATCCTCCTCACTAGGCAGCAGCCACTCCTCGGTCGCGATCTACGCACGGAGAAGACCGCGATGGAGAGGCCTTCCAAGCGCTAGAAGGTGATATCAGAGCGACACCATGGATCCATTGGAGATAGGGGCAGGTGGATGCAAGCTCGATAGTGGTAGGGAAGCGAAGACAGGAAATCTAAGGAATTGGTGGTGGCGGTCATGGCTGCGGAGGTAAGGATGCAAGGTATGGAATTTGGGGGGCGAACCCTTTGGTTTTATAGGGGCGACGGATGTGAAGAAACCAACCGCATGCCTAGATCTCCACGCCTACCACGTTCTATTGCAATGTCCCACCGTGGGACGTGCGCACACAATCTCTGTCTGTTCCCTCTAGAAACTCACCGGACGTTTCATCTCTCTTGATGGGCCATGACTCATCATGAGTAAGAGGAATATGGATCTAAAAGTGCCTCTATGGCCTGACTGGGCCTAGGAGTTCATAGGTCAGCCCATCAATGGGTTCAACAACCACTCCAAGCACCTTTAGGGTGAGAGGAGGAAAGGTATGGGCCCGCTAGCGGCTAGTACCTAGGTGCACGAGCACCGCGGGCATCCCGGCCCACGTTCGAGTCTCAGTCGGTTATGATCGATGGTTTTTTTAAGAAAGGTACTTAGCCCTCGGGACCGGTCGAACGGACCCGAGAACTATATGGATTGACCGCTGAGAATCTTGGGTCAGTCACCAAATTGACCCAAGAATCTAGGGTCAAATGGGATGCCGGGGACCCCACTCAGACTAGCCCATTAACAGCTCACCGGGTGCCATGATTCGTCCTTAGAGGAAAATCATGGCATGGCTCGGCCCCTCTGTTTTTATCAGAAAAAATGCTTGAAGGAAGACAATCGCAAAGACAAACCGATCCTCAACCAGCACCCTACTAGGAGGGGGCTTGAGGAAAGGGAATCACCGCCCCCTGGTCACACTGTGCGCAACAAAAGAAGGCCGAGGCCTTCAGAGTCCTCCTATTTGGAAAAGCCTCTGAAGGTGTGTTCTACTCCTCAGCAGGCTCGGGGGCTACTGTCGGGGACCAATACTAGGGTACCTGAAGAGGAGGACCTAATAACCATCAACATTGATTCATCCAAGCTATCACGAATGTGACTACAACTCCAACCGACCCCCATGTGTGCAAGCTCTGCCTCGCTCGGCCTTTGGGGGCGGGCTTCGCCTCGCCCAACACAGAGGTCGTGGGCTCTGTCTCGCCTAATCTATGAGGGCTGGCTCCGCCTCACCTAACACCGAGGTGGCAAGCTCTGCCTCACTCGACCTCTAAGGGCTGGCTCTGCCTTGCCTAGCCTCTGAGGATGGGCTCCGCCTCACTTGACCTCTGGGGGCAGGCTCAGCCTCGCTCGACACCGAGGTCATGGGATCCACCTCACCCAACCTCTAAGGGCTGGCTCTACCTCGCCTGACCTCTAGGGGCGGGTTTCACCTCGCCTGACCCTTGGGTTTGCGCTCTACCTCACCTGACCTCTAAGAGCGGGCTCCGCCTCGCCCGACACCAAGGCCGTGGGCTTTGCCTCGCCCAACCTTTGAGGGAGGGCTTCGCCTCGATCAACACTAAGGCCATAGGCTTTGCCTCTCCCAACCTCTGAGGGTTGGCTCTGCCTTGCTCGACCTCTGAGGGCGGGCTCTGCCATGCCCAACATCGAGGCCACAAGCTCTGCCTCTGAGGGCTGGCTCCACCTCGCCCAACACCGAGGCCACAAGCTTCGCCTTGCCCGACCTCTGAGGGCTAGCTCCGCCTCGCTTAGCCTATAGGGTGGGATCCGCCTCACCCAGCCTCTAGGGGGGACTCCGCCTTGACCAACCCTGAGGCCGGGGGATCTGTCTCGCCCAATGGAGACCCATACTGCCGCCAACCACTCTAGGTCCAAGCGAATGGGCCTAGGTCAAAGCTCTAACACCAGGGAGTTGACCGGCAGGCCCCGATATAACCCATGGCCCTAATGGGCTATACCTGGGGATTCACATCAGGAATAGCATCGGGCGTACCGGTGCTGTTCTACCTAACCCTCGTATGAGGACTGACTGGCTTGTCAGTTCACCACGATGTCTGCCAGGATGGAGTAGAGCACCATGACCGGGAGACAACACTTGCGCATGGCACCAGTGATGGATAGGGCCACGATATGGAGCTATCCCTGTTGACATCTATAGGGTCGGCGGGACCCATGTGAAGGAAAAGAAGGACCCGGCGATCCTGGAGGACTTCTTCTCCTTCTCATTCTCCTCTTTTCCCTCCACTATAACCCATGCTTTCCCTTGGCCTATAAAAGGGAAAGCAGGGCGTCTCATAAGGGGCATCGCAACACATCGCATCGAGTTAGATTGGAACCCATCGAACCTCGAACCGATCAGAACACATAAGCATACAGCTGGGAAGCGACCGAGCTCTTGACACCCGTTCGCTCCTCTGACCAGAGACTTGGGAACTGTCCCTCTCTCGACCATTTATAACCCCTACTACAAACTTTTAGTGCTAGTAACATGAGTAACAGCAATGAACTAGACGTAGGGATATTCTGCCCGAACCAGTATAAACCTCATGTCCTCTTAGCACACCATCCGAGTGAAACATGCAATATTAGAAATTTACTAGTCGGTGGCAACTCAAAACACCGACAGGTAGTATGATGCTAGCGCTCGATTAATGACCATGATCTTGTAACTTGCCTAATGGTAAATGCAATAAACACTAAAAGATGTTTTTTATCAACATGGCTTAAGAGGGCTAGAGCATTGGGCTATTATTATGGTGCTCTAGATTCCTCTCCCTAAGGACTTATCTGTAAGTGGTCAACCAGGACTTACAGTACAACCATGAGTGCTACATGGCTCTAGCTTTAGTTAAGTATGAGGACCTTTTCTAGCTTGTTAGTGGTTACCGAAAGGCGCAAGAGGGGCTCTGATCGATTTGATCCCGCGGCCTACCAAGGTAGTGCACTTTGGTTTCTTTGTCTTTTTGTTAGTCACACCTTGGGGGAGGGATCTTACTAGTTGATGGGGAATCCTTAGCGGCCCTAACTTGTTAGATGAACCTTTGAAAGGCTTCATAGTGAACCCTGCTGATCTTCCTTGGTAGTGGGTTAAGAGGTTCGTGACCTTAGGCAAAAGGGTAAATCACGGCTCATGGTGACAGTGTACAACCTTTGCAGAGTGTAAAACTAGTATATCAGTCGTGCTCATGATCACGAGCGGCCTTGGAACTCTTACGAAATAGATGATCATTAATGGTTAATTGTTTATGTTATTCATTATTCATGTTTACATGATCATGTGTTTATGTGGGCTTGTGAATAAACTTGTTGCCACTCAATTGCTAAAAATTGTGACTCACTAAAAGCTAACTACAGTAAACTAGTGTCATCCTTTTGAATGACATGAACCCCATGTTATATTTGCTGAGTACGACATGTACTTACACTTGCTTTACTTTTTAAATCTTTGGAAAAATCTGAGATGGGTACCAGATTGCTAGAGTTTGGAGGAATTAGGCTTGTGATCAACCAATCAGTTGTCCCTATGGAGTTGGAGTCTTTACCTGAAGATCGGAGTTGTCTTGCCGCTATTTGCTATGTAAGGTTATATCCTTTATACTAAGTACGTTATATATTGAGCATTGTCTTTTGATATTACCCTTATTTGTAGCTATATGTGAGATTTGACTTCCTAGGCTCAATTATGATGCGTATCTGGTTTTGTTCTTAAAACCAGGTGCTACAAAACTTGTCTGATGTACCTATCAGTGAGGGCTTCATGGCTTTAGGTCCATTGAGCTGGACCTCTTCTTGCCTATAGCTTTTCTTTGCACCATCCAATTTCATGCTCTTCTTCCATCAACCTTTCTTGATTTTTGTTTATCCTTGGTTGACAAGTTGGAGTTCATTGGAGATGCAAACTCAAGTTCCTCCTTGATCATCTAACGATGTGGTGGAGAGTTGTTCTTCTTTGTTTGTTAGCGATATGCCAGCCGTCTTGATAATCAAAGAAAGATCCTCATTGATACTTGCATGGAAGCTTCATCTTCAATGACTAGGGATGTCTTTGGGCGACCATGGTCATTTATGGCCTTATGAGACACAGTCATCAATGAACCATTGATTGATGATGCTTGTTGACATAATGATGCATGCCATGATGTAGTGGCATCTCGTTGTCTTGGTCCTTGTTGCCAATGTGTGAACTAGTCCCTTTAAAGATGATGAAAGTAGGTATATTCTAGTTAGTACAAGGTGGGTTTCATCCTGCTTCTCATCAGCATCCTAGCTTGAGTCTTAGGAAGCCTCAAAGCTAGGTTCTCTTTCATGTTGCTCATAGCCTATTGATTTATTCGTCCACTTCCATAGCTGTAGTGGTGGTTTGGTTTAGGGTTTGTGAATTCATACCAAACCTTGAACAGGCATAGCTTCTATTCATTCTTTCCTGCAAAATGTTAATAGACACATACCCGAGGGAAATAACAAATTTGAAACACGGGTTGTGTTGTCCATTTTTTGTGAATTTCCTTTATGCTAATGGAAGGATGGTTTTAGGATTGTTTAGCATATATTTTGTTTATCATGTTTTATGTGTTTGCTGCATTCTAGTATGGTTCAAGGCAAACATAACTTGTAACAAAAGATAAGTGAATAAACCTTGATACTCATAGTTCTTCCTTCCATGAAGAATGAGCTAGGTCTTCTTTGCACAAAGTTATTGGAGTTCATTGCATGCCTTGGTTCATCTTCGATGTGAATTTATCTCAGGACTTACCCAGATTGAATTTGAGAGTTTTTTGCAGGGGTTAGTCCAACAAAATAACTAGTATATGCTAAACCATACTATCGGCTCAAAAATTAAACTAGACACCATGTCTATTTTAATTTAGGAAAGCATTTTAACCTAAGCACCATGCTAAATTTAAAAAGCCTTTGGAAGTAAGATCAACACACCTCTTGGTTTAAAAATCAAACTAAACACCACGTCTAATTTGTATTAAGAAAACAGTTTAAACTAAGCACCATGCTTACTTTAAAAGGTGTATGAAGATACTCCAAACCTAAGCATACTATAGCAAACAAAGGTAGCATGAAAGCATAAAAGAGATTTATTCAAATGGAGATGAAAGAGCATGATCATGGTGAGATTCTTTTTTTAATAAAAGATGCAAGTGGTATAAATGTATGCAAGGAACTAAATATGCTGTGGATTTGATATGAGAGAATTTAAACTTAACGAGAGTCGATGCATGAATCATTGAAAATAAACATGCAATGGAATGCAAAAATTAAAAGATAACTACTCATCAAGTTTAAAGTTCATGAGCAAGACTATCTCACCTTTCTTGATCATACTTACCATGACTCACATGATGGAATTTGTGAGTAGTGCAGCGTCTGTATTTGTCACTTGAGATGTGATTTGTTTTCTTGTGATGTCAACCTTTTTCTCCAATCTACACATGGTTAGAGAATATATACGTCTATACAGACCTGTGAGATGGTAGGTGTCGGGGACCTAATACCAGGGTACCCCAGAAGGTGGAACCAATGACCATCGAACGTTAAAAACTTCTGGACGGACAAGGGTGCCGCCGCGTTCCTTGCCCGAATGACAAAAGTTAGGTTCCGTCTCGCCCGACGCCTTTGGACCAACCCTGCCTCACCTGAGGGCAAAGGGCCCCGAGGGCAAAGGGCTGGCCTCCGTCTCGCCCGACGCCTTTGGGCCAGCACCGCCTCGCACGAGGGCAAAGGGCTGGCCTCCGTCTCGCCCGACGCCTTTGGGCCAACCCTGCCTTGCCCGAGGGCTGAGGGCTAGTCTCCGCCTTGCCCGAGGGCTGAGGGATACACTTCGCCTCGCCCGACCCCTGAGGGGTGGGTTCGGTCATGCCCAAGGGATTAGGACTGGGCTCCGCCTCGCCCGACGACCGAGGGCAAACCTCACCCCGTTCGATGTCCAAAGGCTGGTTTTATCTTACTTGATAACTTCTCTCCTGTTCCCTCATGATGATGGGTACAGTGCAATACAAGACGTTCGGGTCAACCATGGCTTCAAGGACCATACCCTATGCCCCGGTAGGAAAGGTACTGCCAGGGAACGGCTGGACAGGTGCTTTAGACCCTCCTGGGCGCCGCAGAGCCCAAAAGGTATTGCAGGCGCGTACTCCTCGCCCTGTAGAGTTGTAGGCGCCGCCTTTAGCTCTGGGACACGGGACCCGATGAAGATACACGACAACCACTACACTCCAGAAAAGGATTTGTAATCTCCACAAATGACGGACATGCCGTCACCACATTATGGACCCAAGGGAGCGGCGCCCGCTTCCCGACCCCTCAGGTCCACCAAAACACAGGACCTTGCCCACAGCGCTACTCCGGACCTTGACTCCATGTCCCTCTGACAGAGACTCATAGAGCCAGAAGGCGTGCGGAGCAAGGCTGGGCGAGGTTCATAAGTTAAAACCACTGTACTCGAGCCCATACCCTGCGCAGGGCACTATTCTGTAACCATCCTGACATTCTACAGAAGCATCGACAGTATTGTAGGCGCTTATCTTCCTTTCGCAACCATCAGAATGAGTAAGGAGGCTAGGTAGAGCACGGATTCTAAGCCCTAGCCCTTGTAAAGCCGTCCCCTTCATCTATAAAAGGGGATGTGCTTCCTCCAGCGAGGGGGACGGGGAAAACAATGCAACAGACATGCCTAGACAAGCTGCCACCGAGCTCTTGGCTTCCTTTCGACCCTTCCATTAGAGACTTGGGACCTGTCCCTCTCTCGATCGTTTGTATCCCCTACTACGAACCATTCATGGTGCTAATAACACGAGCATCAACAAAATGGACATAGGGATATTCAGCCCGAACTAGTATAAATCTTGTGTCCTTTAGCGCACCATCCGAGCCTAACGCGTATTACTATAAATTTACTTGCCGGTGCTTGTACGAAACACCGACAGTTGGCGCGCCAGGTAGGGGGCTTGCGCGTTCCAAACCAGGCCTCGGATGGCCACCCATGCATTCAGCTGGGCCCCGGGCGTACATGTGTGCTTCGGCGACCTAGATTTCATCGTCACACTAGGAGGAGAGCTGATGCTGACCCACATGGCCGCACAGCCTCTCCCTTCCATCAACCCGAGCCATCTGAGGCTTGAGGGCCCACAGGGCGACTCCCTTGGACCCCAGTTATCCAGGGAGCCCCCGCACAGCATCATCCTATTTCCGGAAGACCCCATACAAAGCGCCCCGATAGCGCTTCCATTCGGTCTCCACAACGCCGCGGCGACCGCCGGCCACATTTTGTCACTACGCATGGTTCAGCCGCCTACTGATAGCGAGTTCGCGGGGGTAGTCGAACACGATCTGGAGACACTCTACGGGCTCCTCACAGAGGAACCAGAATCATCCTCTAGCTCCGACTCCAGCAAGGGGAGCCATCACCCTTCCCGGGAATGCTTCATGACGCAAACCCCTGAGGGACACGTCCAAAGCGTCTCCAGAGAAGAAACAACCCCAACAGGCAACCCCGACGCCAGGATCAAGGCGGAGACGGCGGCTCCATCTCACGTAAGAATGGAGCAGCTAAGAGCACGAAAGCTGGAGATCGATGACGCCAGGCAACAGCTTGTTTGAGAATACCGAAACATCGAGGAGGAGATCAAGCGTCACGGAGATGGTGGGCACGCATGCACCTCGGCCCGTGATGTGCATCGGAGGATCATCACCGATGATGGGACTCTCCCTCATTTCGCTTGGGCAAGCTAGAACATCGCCGCAGCAACGGCCTTGCTACACGGCCTTCCAGAGGCCGCGACGTCCGAGGATCGCCATGCCCGTCGAGAAATTTGCATGTTGCTCGAACGTGCGGCGGCGCAAGCAGGCAGAAAGCTCGTTGTCTCAATGACGTGAGCCCGACACCAGCCAGCGCACGCCCTCGGTATGTCCCGCCAAGGACGCGTCCGTTCACCAGATGCCGCCGGGCAACAGGCAGCGCTCCGCTATCTCGGTACATCAACGTCTCGGCCACAGGCGTGACATGCGCAGCACCATCGACGCCCGCAGGCGCACCCACGGTGACGAAAGAGAAGAAGCCCGTCACGGCTATCATCCACGACGCGGCGGACGCTACGACAGCGGCGAGGACCGAAGCCCGAGTCCCAGCCTGCCTAGCCCTCGGCCCTTCGGCTGACACATCCTCAACGCTGCGTTCCCCCCGAGGTACCGACCGCCCACCAATATCCTAAAATATTCTGGAGAATCGAACCCGGCTTTGGCTCGAAGACTATCGGCTTGCCTGCCAAGCCAATGGTGCAAGTGATGACAATTTCATTATTCGCAATCTCCCGCTATTCTTGGCCGATTCGGCACGAGCGTGGTTGGAGCACCTACCGTCCAACGCCATTCAGAGTTGGGCGGATCTCATGGAGATCTTTGTGGGTAACTTCCAGGGCACGTATAAATGCCCTAGAAACCCATGGAACCTCAAGAACCGCCGCCAGAAGGCCGATGAAACCCTCCGCGGGTACATTCGGCGCTTCTCCCAGCAGTGCAACGAGCTCCCTAACGTTGCCGACGCCGATGTGATAGGGGCCTTCCTATCCGGGACAACCTGCGAATCCCTCATCCACAAGCTAGGACGTAGGGGCCTACGGACCACTAAGGAACTCCTAGACATCACCACCAACCACGCCTCAGGAGAGGAGGCGATCGAGCCGTCTTCGACCGCACCGACGACAAGGCAAGCCAGGACGAGGCCACCAACGAAGGCACCTCCGACCGTCCCACCAAGAGAAAGAATAAGAAGCAACGGTGCGACAACTCGCTCGTGGCCGCCGCCGACCGTAAAGGTGGACGGAAGCCCGCGGAAGGCACTCCGAACCACTTTGAAAAAATGCTCGAGGGGCCATGCCCAAACCACGCTTTCTCGGCCAAACATCTATACAAGGAATGTGGCCTCATGCGAAAATACTTGACCGGAGGCCTCAACAAAGGAGAGCAGGGGAAGGAACCTACCCGTAGGATAGACGACGTCGAGGAGAAGGACGACACCTTCCCGACTCCAAACAGTGCCCTCATGATATTCGGAGGATCAGCGGCCTACGACTCTAAACGCAGCCAAAAGGTCGCACTCCGCGAGGTCTATACGGCCAAACCGGCCACGCCAGCCTTCCTCCGATGGTCAGAATCCACCATAACCTTCGACCAAGCCGACCACCCGGGCGCTGTCCCACACCCAGGAAGGTACCCGCTTGTCGTCGGCCCAAAACAGCTCACAAAGGTACTGATGGACGGAGGCAGCGGCCTCAACATCATGTATGCCAAAACGCTCGATGAGATGGGCGTCGATCGAACGAACCTCCATCCCATCCGAGCACCCTTCCATGGCGTCGTACCTAGTAGGCAGGCCATGCCACTAGGACAGATCGATCTGCCCATCACTTTTGGGGATCGGTCCAATTACAGGACTGAGACCCTCACCTTCGACGTAGTAGAGTTCCCTCCGACTTTTCACGCCATCCTGGGACGACCGTGTTACGCGAAGTTCATGGTCGTCCCCAACTATACGTACCTTAAGCTGAAGATGTCGGGCCCCACGGGGTCATCACCATCGACACCTCCTTCCAGCGCGCTTACGAGTGCGAAGTTGAATGCTGCAATCATGCCTCCGCAGTCGTTGCCACCAAAGAGCTCGCCACCCTCAGGGAGGAGGTTGCCGAGAAAACACCCAACGTCAAAGCAACAACTGGATCATTCAAACCGGCAGAGGGCTCCAAGGAGGTCCACGTGGACCCCAGCGGCTCTGAGGCTAAAAGGGTTCGTATTGGTACTTCACTCTCTTCTGAATAGGAAAGCGCGCTCGTCGACTTCCTCCGCGATAACAAAGACATCTTTACGTGGAAACCCTCGGATATGCCAGGCATCCCGAGGGAGGTCGCCGAGCATGCTTTAAAAATCCACCCAGACTCCAAGCCGGTAAAACAGCGTCTACGCCGCTTTGACGAAGAAAAATGCAGGGCCATCGGCGAAGAGATAGCAAAACTATTGGCCACTGGGTTCATCAGGGAAGTATCCCACCCAGAGTGGCTAGCAAATCATGTTCTTGTACGAAAGAAGAACAGGAAATGGAGGATGTGTGTTGACTACATGGGCCTCAACAAGGCATGCCCACAAGACCCGTTTCCTTTATCACTCATTGACCAAATAGTTGATTCCACCTCAGGGTGCAAACCCCTCTGCTTCCTTGACGCATACTCCGGCTACCACCAGATCGTGATGAAAGAGTCTGACCAGCTCGCGATGTCTTTTATCACCCCCATCGGATCGTTCTGCTACATTTCAATGCTGTTCGGTCTGAAGAACGCTGGGGCAACTTACCAGCATTGTATGCTCAACTGCTTCGGGGACCTCATCGGGCAAACCGTTGAGGCCTACGTCGACGACATCGTAGTTAAAACCCAGCGGGCCGAACACCTTGTTGCCGACCTTGAGCAAACCTTTGCAAAACTCTGGGCAAACGGCATCAAACTCAATCCCGAAAAGTGTGTTTTCAGGGTCCCGAGGGGCATGCTGCTCGGCTTTATTATCTCCGAGCGCGGCATCGAGGCCAACCCAGAGAAAATCTCAGCCATCACAAAAATGGGCCCAATCCAAAGCATAAAGGGGGTTCAGCGAATCACAGGATGCCTTGCCGCCCTCATCCGATTCATTTCGTGCCTCAGTGAATGAGGATTTCCCCTTTATCGACTCCTTAAGAAATCCGACCACTTTGAATGGACAGCCGAGGCTCAGGAGGCGCTTGACATGGTTAAACAATTCCTAACTAAACCGCCGGTCCTAGTCCCTCCGTACAACGGAGAATCCCTCCTGCTGTATATATCGGCCACCACGCAAGTGGTCAGCTCCGCCTTAGTAGTAGAGCGAGAGGAAGAGGGGCACGCCTTCAGGGTACATCGGCCTGTGTACTTCATCAGCGATGTGCTATCCAACTCAAAACCCTGTTACCCCCAAATCCAGAAACTCCTCTACACCGTCCTCGTCACCAAGAGAAAGCTACGCCATTACTTCGAGTCACACCCTGTGACAGTCGTGACGTCTTTCCCCCTTGGCGAGATCGTCCGCAGCCAGGATGCTATAGGAAGAACCGCAAAGTGGGCGCTCGAGCTAATGGATCAGGGCATTACTTATGCCCCCCGAACAGCGATCAAATCCCAGGTGCTGGCTGACTTCATTGCAGAGTGGACCGAGGTCCAGATGCCACCAACAATCACCAATCAAGAGTGCTGGACGATGTAGTTCGACGGATCGCTGATGAAGAAGGGTGCCGGCGCGGGACTAGTCTTCATATCTCCCCTTGGGGTTCGCATGAGGTACATGGTTCGGCTCCATTTTCCCTCATCAAACAATATCGCAGAGTATGAAGTGCTCATCAACGGCCTACGAATCGCTATCGAGCTAGGCATCTGACGTCTCGACGTCAGAGGTGACTCCCAGCTGGTCGTCAACCAGGTCATGAAGGACTCAAGCTGCCACGACACTAAGATGGAGGCATACTGCCAAGAAGTCCAACGGCTAGAGGATAGATTCAATGGCCTTGAACTCAATCACATTCCAAGGCGTCTCAACGAAGCAGCCGACACGCTTGCGAAAGCAGCATCCGGCAGAGAGCCAGTCCCGACAGGCGTCTTCGCCAGCGATCAACACAAACCCTCAGTACACTACACGGGGTCAGAACAAGCTGGTGATGGCCCATCTAGTCCGACCCAAAGGGCCGATCCGCCAACTGCTCCGCCCGACCTCGAGGTCATGGCGCTTGAAGAGGACCCAGCGGCACAGTCCGACCCTCTCGACGACTGGAGAACGATTTACCTCGACTACCTCCTCCACGACATACTACCAGCAGACAAAACGGAAGCCCGACGGCTCGCACGACATGCCAAGTCCTTCGTTCTTGTAGAAGGCGAACTCTACAAATGGAGGCACATCGGGATTCTGCAACTTTGTATCCTTGGCGAACAAGGAAAACTCCTGCTGGACGACATCCATGGTGGAATCTGCGGTCATCATGCCGCACCAAGAACCTTGGTTGGAAATGCATTCCGACAAGGCTTCTACTGGCCCACCGCAGTAGCCGATGCTGAGCAAATTGTACGCACCTACGAAGGGTGTCAGTACTATGCTCGGCAAACTCACCTCCCGGCCCAGGCACTCCAGATGATCCCCATCACATGGCCCTTCGTAGTCTGGGGGCTCGACCTGGTTGGGCCACTCAAAAAGGCACCCGGGGGCTTCACCCACCTGCTTGTCACCATAGACAAGTTTACAAAATGGATTGAAGCTCGACCAATATCCACGATCAAATCCGAGCAAGCTGTGCTATTCTTCCTCGACATCATCCATCGCTTTGGAGTACCGAACTCCATCATCACAGACAATGGCACGCAGTTCACCGGCAGGAAATTCATTCGATTCTACGATGAACAACACATCCAGATCGATTGGGCAGCCGTCGCACACCCCCGGACAAATGGGCAGGTCGAGCGCGCAAACGGCATGCTCCTGCAAGGCCTTAAGCCAAGAATTTTCAACCGGTTGAACAAATTCGACGCACGCTGGCTCGCTGAGCTTCCGGCCATACTCTGGAGCCTGAGGACAACTCCTAGCCGAGCCACTGGCTACACACCCTTCTTCATGGTCTACGGTTTCGAGGCCGTCCTCCCAACGGACCTTGACTATGGAGCACCAAGAATCAGAGCATACGACGAACAGGGGGTCGTTTTTACCCTTAAATAAGCGCATACTCTTCCTTATCAGTTTTTGTCATTACAAAACGTCGATCCTTAGTGACTTCCGACCCCTGCAAAGCGCAAGGGGTCAGATCTCACTCAGGGGCTGACATAAGTAATACAAGTAGTATGCTTGCAAAAACTTCTTGTGTTATATTTACAAACGTTCTCTAAGTTTTCCGTTCTTCTCATAAAAAAGTTGTAAGAACTAAGATTTCGGGAATAAATTCTGACTATAACTGGTAGGACTGCGGGAGTCCCACGCCCCAGCGGCTGCGACCCCTTTGCTCACTAGCGTGATCAGCATTATTTCACCCGCAGTCCTAGTTTGTTACGGCTTAAACCATGGAAAGGGTCGGAGGGCACAAAAACCTTTTTTACAAAAAGAGGAAGCTAAAGGGCCGTCTGCCGTAACAAAAGATGAAAATTTGTTCATTTTTTGCACAAATTCACCTCTTACAAAGTGATTTCATCACAAAAAGGACTAACATACTTGTAAATTTAGAGGATTGTTTACTCGGGGGTTTCCCCACAAAATTATTCAATTACAGTCTCCGCCTAGCTTTACTACAAGTACTACTGCGGCCACCGCGCCATGCTCTCCATCGGCAATGCCCGGTGCATGTGCACGGGCCAGTTCATCTACTGCGGCCACCACGCCGCGCTCTCCATTGGCAATGCCCGGGGCATGTGCACGGGCTAGTTCGTCTACTGCGGCCACCACGCCACGCTCTCCATCAGCAACGTCTCGCCGCTCCCTGGGGTCCTCGAAGGCACCGTCACCTGCAATGTCGAGCTCCACGCCGGCAACTATGGTGCCCCTCCACCGGGGCATCCGGGGGACTACGCCATCATCATCAGCCGCAACCCCGACAACGGCGCCTGAACGGGAGGCGCCTCCCACCGTGGGGAGGCCGCAACAAAAGATGGCAAGGCTGACGATGTCTGGCACCCTCCAGTACTCCTCTTTCGGCGGCAACAAGCTCTTCCCGGCAAAGGCGGCCCGCACCACCTCATCTACGTTGGATGACCTCCAGCTCGACATCACACTCCGGATTCATGAGTAGATCAGTGAGTTTTCCTCTCTCTCTGGCATTACCCTTCCTCACTCAGGAACCACCGCAGCGCATGGACGTATCCGGCGGAAAGGAAGAAGGAGAGGTAGCGGTTCAGAGGCAGAGTAAGAGATGGGATGAGAACTCCCCTCCCCCTCCCTATTTAAAGAGGAGGAGCTGCAGCTAAGGAAAGGCGAAAGGTTGGGATGAAAAACTCTCTCCCTTCCCCTGCTTAAATGCAAAATCAATGCTGATAGACCCCAGAGGGGACGCGCCCCAGTCGACGAGGCGCCCCCCGGTCAAACGGGATACTGCCTGGGTATGGCTCGCCACTGACCTGCTCTGGACGCGGCAATTAAGGCACCCACATGGGTAGACGACCCTTCGCCTCCCCGTGCAGGACCACGGAACAATCCGACGATAGGACCTCTGTGAAGGGGAGCAAACGACGAACGAATGTCCAAAGAAAGATAAGCATCTCTGCCTTCTTACTTTACGCGTTAAAATTCATTATCGAGCTTCCGACCCCGTCAAACGGCGGGGACACGAACATCACTCGGGGGCTGCCGAGGATGTCTACCAGTCTAGACATCCTCCTTACCCGACCCCTCCGTATGCTTGAAACCAGGGGCGCGAAATACGGGCATGAGACTTTGAATAAAACTGGACGAACTAGCAGACCCTACGCCTCGATAGCTACGGTGTTTCTGTTCAAAAGAAAAATCATACTCAACGCCCCCCACATCTCCGGCTTCAACATCTGCCTTCTCAAGAAGGGTTCAGAGGGGCTCGCCTACAGAATCTCCCGCAAAGGAGAAGCTGTCAGGTTGCCCAAATCGATCGGACGGCTCGGACCACCAACGAGATACAAAAAAAAACAAAGAATATCGATTCTTATGCAGGTTACTCCAAACCTCGTCACAAACATCAGGGCCCGAACCCATCTGGTAGGAGCTTTTCTGCCACTCATGCTACCAAGGTAACGTTACCGACCCCGCCTTTATTTCGATTAAATTATGCATTCAAACATTACATATGCAAAACATTGCATCCCAACGCTTCATGTTGCATCAAACCCGCTCGAAAACGAACAGGGACATCTCAAACTTTTCTCGTTCGATTCTAACCCCGAGCCAAACCCACAGAATCTCCATCGAGGAGAGGCCATCGGGCCGCCTGAGCCTATCGAATGGCTCGGGCATCTGCTGGGAGGTGGGTTAAGAAGTTGTGGAGTGCCACCAGAGGGCTCTTCCGACCCCATCAGCAAATGATGGACCCGGATTCCACACGAACGTACCCATTAGCGAGCTCATTGAGCGCGATACTCGAGCCATTGAGGCAAGTGTCGTTTACTCAGCCCCTTCGATTGCGAAAATCGAGGACGGGGTAACACGCAAATTACGGCCGACCCCTATCAGACCCTGATAAGGCCCGGGGGCTCGAGCCGCTCAATACAGGGACACAAGTTCGAAGGCCCTACCTTGCCGAGCCCATCGAGTCCCCATTTGGGGAATTCTGTTGGAAGACAGGGCGGGGAATATTGCAATGACATCCAAGGACTTCGCCGACCCTGTCACAAAAACAACAAAATGGGATTCCATCCAAACATTCCGGTCTCCAATAAACCCGACCCCAGCAAATGCAAGGGGTCAGACTTTACTCGGGGGCTTGTGAAGGTACGGCTACCTCCCTTCCTTTCTTCGAAACAATCTCCTCGCATCAAGACCAGCGGCAAGATTCGGGGGAACAGATTGGTAAGATCGCAAAAAATCAAACATAACAAAATTATTAAGCAAAATCATGAAACTGCGTCCAGACTCGAAAATACCGACACTTGTTCACATATTACATATAAGTTGTGCTCAAAATTATTCGACTAACTACTCCCGCGAAGGGAGAACCATTTCTTTCAGACTATCCGCCAGGTTCTTCATAAGGGGAGCCACCACCTTCTCAATCACCTCCAGCTCATCATCCTCATAGGTAGGCGGGAAACCTTCGCTCATCACCTTCAGGTTGATCTCCTTCTCGTAATGAGCATGGGCAATGGTGAAGGCCTGAGTAATCCCGGCGTGAAAAGCACTCTCCTCAAGCTGGCCCACCCGAGCCGTGATACCTGCGGCATGAGCCACAAGCGGGCTGGTCTCCACCGGCTCCACCACCTTCAGGGCATTAAGGACCACCCCGACCGTAGCTTGCAGACGATCATGCTCATCGCTCTCAGTCTGAAGGGTCCTTCGTACATGGCCAAGCTCCTTTTCTAGCTTGACAGAGACATTTTTGGCGCTCAACCTTCGGCTCACCGCGTCACCGAGATCCGCCCGGAGGGAACGGACTACCTCGATGTCCTCATCCACCTTCTGCTGAAGGGCCATGGCCCTACTCTCAGCCTTCCGTCTGAGGTCCCGCTCCATCTCTAGCTCCTTCAGGACCTCACCCTTCTCTCATCACCATGGCTTTCCTCTGCAGCAGCTCATCTCGCTCCTTTCGGAGCCTGGCGATCTCCTCCTCATCCTGCTTTGACCTCGCCGACAAATCCTCAAACATCCCATGGGCCTCCTCCGCGTCCTCATGTGCCTGGGTCTCCCGCTCCTAGGTGGCAACAAGTTGTGCGGCCATATCTCGCCACAAAGGGCCTCCTCCTGAAAGGCGATCCCACTCATATTCGCTCACGGAGGAATCGGGATTTATTCCTCCCTATGAGCAACAAGAGTCTCGAAGAGGAAGAAGAAGATGGTATCGAAATACAAAACACCAACATGCGAAGAAAGAAGAAAACCAAGTGAGTATCCGGTAGTAGGAACAATGATTTCACACCACGGGCTCCTCCCGCCGCCTGCTGCCAGGCATCCATGATGGTCAAAATCCCGGACGTCAAGACCCTCCCACACTCCATGCTCTCGACATGATCATCGAGCCAGCGAAAAGAGCCAACGTTGGATCTGGCGGCGCCATCCATCGGAGGGTGGCCCCCCCCACGGAAAAAGGAGAAAATAGCGGCTTCCCCGACAAAGGGGCCGGGCGGCTCCCCTCCCGACCCTATGCGGCACCACCGCCACGCTCGAGGACCCTCCAACCAGAACCTCCTCCACCTGGGCAGCTTCAAGCGTCATGGGGCAGATCCACCTGGGCCTCTAGTGGTGCAGATCGCTTCCCTCCACCCTCAAGCACCACCGTGGCGGCGTCCGATCCGAGCCTCCGAGCTCTGCTTCGGCAACCACCGAGGGTCCTTGCGCGCCACCACCACACTTGCCGTCCTCGATCGGTCGGTATCCAGTCGCCAACATCATCGCACCGCATCGCCCGCCCAAAATAGGGGCCCATGCTTCCGCGGCGCCTTCCATCCATTCGCCCTAAATGGCAAGGCTTTTTTGGGCGCCAAACACTGGGGTGACCCGTCCGCAGAACCAACACAAAGGTAATAGCCATTAGGTCAAAATAGAAATGGAAAAAGGATGAAAAGCAGGGAATCAAGAACCTGTGCCGCCGCATTGCCCCAAGCACGGCACAATGTCGCAGAAGCGTTTTGGGGACGGATCCCGGATCCTTGCCCCGACTGCGTCAAGGGACCCCCCCCTGAACGATATCCCGGCGGGGGGGCATCATCCACCACCTCGTGGGGCACGGCACCAGAGCTGCTCCCCTCCATCGTCTAATGGGGGCGGAGCGGCACCGCACTTGCCTTGGACGGGATGCCCGACCTCGACCATCACCTCGGGCCGTCCCCTCGCAGGACACTTTCCCCAACCACTAATCCTTGGCCGACATGCCGTGCGAAGCGGCGGACTCTCTGGCCTCCACCAACCTCACCGACTCACTTCCCTCCACGTGGAATAGGAAGGGTCCCTGCACGGACGGGTGGGCACTTGTCAGCATGTCCTCGTCCTCCAGGACGCCCCAATCCACGTCGACGAGTACCTCGTCATCATCATCATCGTCGTCGTCGTCATCATCACTGCTCATGTCCTCTCCCCGATCCCATGCTTCCTACTTCAGTCGTTTCTCCTTCTTCATCTGCTCCCTTGCCTTCTTGTCCTGCTCGGCCGCGAGGTGATTTGCCGCCGCCACGGCCTTGTCCTTTGGCGGCGGAACCAGACTATCTTTGAAGACTAGCCTCCCCAGTTAGCCCCGACGTCGCAAAAGCAAGTATCAAAAAAGATGAAGATTCAGGAAAAAGAAAGAGCACGGGAGAAGAAGGCTTACGAATTCAAAGAACCCAGGTTTCGGCTGCATTGGGGGATGTCCAAGCACCGGATACACAATGTCGAGGACCCCGCCTTTGGAATCCTTTGTTGGCTCCATCGCCTCCTTTATGCGCTGCGCCACTTCCGAGAAGGGGAGCGCCTCATCAACAAGCACCGTCCCCTCGAACGATATCCCGGGCATCATTCGGTGTAGGGGAAGCGTCGCATCATCACACCGGAGGCTCACGCCACCCTCCTCGCATGATAAGCACCGATAATTCCGTCCCCCTTTACGCCCCGTTCCTTCAGAGCTTGGAGGGCGGAAAGAAGGTCGGAAAGGTGTTTCTTGTCTTTGGACGGGACGCCCCAGCCCCACAACCCCAGAGCCTCTTTGATAAGGCGCCCGGTGTACCTCGGCAGGGGGGCACTCACATCATCCCGGACATAAAACCACTGCGAGTGCCATCCCTTGTTCGGCGTCGCGTCGCCGAGGCGAGACGCATGAGCGGACTGATAACCCTCTCGGCCGGGTATGGTGCAAGACAAGGTGAACACCGCGCATCCCATCGGCATGCTCACATCCTTCCCCGTCCTCCTCTTCGACAAACCGACGGTAAAGAAATACCGCCACAGATCAAAGTGGGGATCAATCCCTAGAAACCCTCACACGGGCAACAAATGCCGCCATATGTCTTATGAACCCGTTGGGAGTAAGATGTCGCCTTGCCCACAGCGCTCCACCTCATAGTAATCCAGAGAGAGCCCCGAAGGAATCTATGCGAGGGTCTCGCAAATCCCGCTCATGAAAGATGGCGAAAGATACGACATACCTACTTCATCGGTGGCGCTCACCCATCGTCATGGATTCTAACGTGTAGGGGGACGCCACTCGGATGGCGGACAATGGATGGAGAAGGCCCACTCTCAATCGGTATCCCCTACTACGAACCATTCACGGTGCTAATAACACGAAGGCCTCCAAACATCGAGAGGTGATGCTAGATCTACCCACAACTCCATTAAAGCGATTGGGGAGAAGGTTCGGACACTCTATGTTCTTCAATGTCTTTCTTGTGGAAGCTCTCGATGGCGGCTCTGTTGTCTTGTCTTATTCCATAATTGAATAGAACAGGGGTAATCCTATTAAAGCTAGTGGTATGTTAATGATCTAAATATTTACACCAATTGTTTCCCCAACAACGGTGCCAAAAATGCTTGTTGGTATTTATTAAAACAAATATAATACCACTGTAGCATTTTACCGGGAGTATTTCAGGTATCTTTATTTATATTTTACCATAGGAAAACAATGGAGTAAAGACATTGAATGTCAAAGGAGTATCTATTAGTCAACATACCAGCATGGATAGAGTAGGGGTGAAGGTAATGATAGGAATTAAGGATAATGATACTCAGGGGGTAGATCTATAAGATAACGTAAACTAGACAACTCGAGAGAGCAATGAGTGAGGTAGATTCCTATGACATTCTTATTACATGGTCAAAGTATATATACATAAAACTATAGTTAAGACTAACTCTACTCTTGGGGCAAACATTGCTTAGACAAAGAGGAACCTTAGATAACTCTAACCCCTATAATTTAAGAACTGGTTTTATAGACGGCGACGGCGCAGCATCGTATAAGCACCATGCTTACAGGGCGGACTATTAGCCCAATCGATAAACTAGCCGACACACAAAAGTAATGATAACTTCAACTAAGCAAGATACATATTAAAAGTAAGCTACCATGTAGATAAGAATATGATGAATTTATAATAAGTCTTACAAGATGTGGAAGTGAAGATACAAGACTTTGTCGAGCCTCCAAGACTAGATCCGGAGCTTGGGCATGAGCCCAACTTGACCCTCATCCTTTTGGAGAGTCCCATCGAGAATCATTTACTAAAACATGTGGATGGTTCATGTTTATGTGTTAATGCATGTGATAGAATATGTAGATAAATTTCTTGTAACTCCCAAGCTAAATCCAATGGCTCACTTGGGTCCAATTCCCACCTATAGGGAATACTTAAATAAAGTTTGAAGTAAAAAGATGATATTAAAACTAATGATTTCTAACTAATATTTCTACTAGCCTAGAAATTGCAAATTGAAATCAAGTTCAGCTCAAAAACATAGAAAAATTTCCAAGTTTGTCAACAGCTAGACATTGCTATGTTTAGAAAATTATTTTGAGAGATTGGGTTAAGGGGGGGTGTAGTGTTATAGCTTGATTTGGTAGTCTCATATGCCATCTTGAGCATGGTGAAGATGGTTTAGGTCCAGAAGCAACCGTTTAGTTTTTATAGGCGCTTTAAAATTAGTGCACAACACGGTTTTGGGCTGGTTGGCCGCTTGGGCGCGGTCACCACACTTGGGTGTTCGGCATTGCCATGCTGGCTGTCCCGCGTGCGTGAGCTACCGCGTGTGGCCGGCCATGGCTGCTCTGGGCTGGCTATGGTTTGGCCACTTGCCCCGCTACGCTACCGCACTAACTCATCCCACGCCGTGCCGCAGCCACTGCTGGTTCCGTTGCCTCGCCATCATGTCCATGCCTCACTCTGCATCTCGGCGCCACTGCCGGCCCAGTGCGATGCCGCCTCTACCGTGCGCACATGGTCGGGCTCATCATCGCCTTGTCATTAATGGCACTACGGCGCGTGAGCCAGGCCAGTTGCGAACGTGCGCGACTGTGTGCTAGCGCCTACGTGTGTCCCTCCATGGTCACGTTGACCTCATCCCGCCAAGGCATGGATGAGTCAAGCCCACCTACCGCACCCTGTCTCTCCCTTTCTCTCTTTCTCCCTTTGCAGCTGCTGTTGAGCCACACCATCAAATTACCCTACGAACGATTACCTCCATTCAATTCAGTGCATCCATGGTTTCAACATCATGTCCTCTCGCTACCTGACCCTACCCAGTCTTGAACCATGCAAGGCCAAGCTCCAATTTGGAGTTTCTCCCACCACCGTGTTGATAAGGCCGCGATCGGCCATGGACGAGGGCAGCCCTCCTACCATCCCTCAGGAACCAATTCACTTGCACCACTAGCTTTGCCTTGCCTCCCTCTCCACTTTGCACACGTCAGAAACCACTACCGCCTCCCCGTCATTGCTAACGTGACCGTGACACCGCATGACTCGGTCGCACGTGGCTAGCCCTCCTCTGTCATCCTCCACCCTAAATGTCACCTCAGTCTGGTCCATGGTAACCTCCTGATGCTCATGCGCTAACCAATTAGGCCTGTCGCTACCCCAGCCCATCGGAAGAGTGGCGCTGCCATCACGGATGGCCGCACGTCACTACAGCCTTCCCCAGCTAGTCATGTCACCCTGCATCGCCGCTTACATAGCCACCAAGATCAGAGATGGTGATCGAACCGTTAGGTGGGCCCATGTAAGTCCTAGGTGGCTAGCGTAGGCGCCCAGTGCCGCCGCTCGCCGCGCCACCGTGCACTAAGTTGCCGGGGTATGCACAGGGGAATTCTAAAAAAGCCAGGGGGTTAAGTGAGAAGGTTTGAGAGGGAGAAATAGTGTTAGTACTTAGTCATAATTAGGGAGAAGTTCAAGGTCTCTTTTGCAAAATCACCAGCACGCGCGAGATTCCCCGCCACAGGCCGTCTCGCGTTGCAGGCCGGCCTCACGTGGGCCACGTGTGTGGGCCGCGCGGGAGAGTTCGTTTTTCTTTTTCATAAGGAATTAGAAATAGTTTTCTAATTTAATTTTTTAGCTGATTTTTGGTAAATCATATAAAATCATGTAGGTGTTCAAAAATTGTAAAACAAATTTTGTTAGGTTCCTAAAATTATGCTCTATCTGTTAGTGTATTTAGTTCATATATATACATGTTGATACTAGGATCTATTAAATCATTTGAGAGTGCTCAATATTATTAGGTTAAATATTGTAGGAAAATTTTATGGTAAATTAGTGATAGCCTTAGTCCTAAAATTTTTATAGTAGCTTCATTATATTATTATGTGCTCACTGTAATTTTTGTAGCCTTAGAATAGACTAAGCATTAGGGTAGTTAAATGCTCTTTGTTTCAATATACATTAAATCATTAGTAGAAATAAAGATGTATCCTTCATTTGTAAAGTTAGGTGTTTGTTAGTTGAATCCAACACCTTGCTTGATGAAAATGATAGTTAGCTTAGTATCTTAGTCATTAGAGCTAGCTTACTAGCTTAGTATGCGTATTCTTATTTTAAGAGTTGTTGTTGCATAAATGCTAAGTGTTGCATTATCATCGCATGTATGTAGAGAACGAGTTGGTGGAGATCGTGACCACCGATGATCACGAGTTTGAGGAGATCATCGAGGAGTACGAGGAGGAGATTCTCGTGTAGGAGGAGGTCCCGAAGCCATCACTGACTGACTCAGCTGACACCACGCCTGCCCAAGGCACGCCCCGGTGCATAACCATTATTTTTTATAATCACGGAATATATATATGTGATGTGCATTTACGTTACAGGAATTTTATAAAAACCACATGCATAGATATATCTATTCTATCAGTCATACTAGCGCAGGTTCGAGTAGATGCTATGCTTAGGTTTTTGGTAGCGTGAGTAACCTAATGTTACTCACAATAGGTGGTTATTATTATTACTCCCATAATAAAATGATGAAAAGAAAATGGAGACCGTACAGGGATATGGTATGGATATTGGTGGGTGTAACAGGTTGTGTCCCGCGACCAACGGGGCTTAGCTTGGTTACACTGTTTTCCCAGTTCGTGTCGATTAAGGACCGTCCATTGCTATGGATGGTAGTCAGGTCATAGACTTATTATCCTGAGCACATACTTGCTTATGGGAGCGGGAAGGCTCGTTATGCTATTGTCGTGGGTTCTAGCTCTTTTCAGACCGACTGATTGGAGGCGGGGAAAGATGGAGGTCTAAGCACCTGTTTGAGACCGGGACTCAAGTGTGGGGGCTTGGAGTCCAAGTTTGGACGGGGACCTAGACCCAATGATAGGAGTGGAATGGGTTGGCCTTGTTTGTGCCTGGGGTACAAACAGGGCATGTGTTTCGGGGTACCCAGGTTGGGATACATTGGTTCATGAATCACCATTTCTGTGAGATGGTATGACTTGGCTATGGTCTGGCACCATAGTAAGAACTACAAGATGAAAGATGGTGAAATGATTTTGATTGCTCAACCCTTGCTTGAAAGTAGAACAGGTGCTTACTTAGAATAGTTAGCTAATGAAGTAATCTTGACTGCTAATAAAACTTGATGTTAAGGATGTACTCCTAGTAATGCTTTTCATAAACAAGAAGAAAATAGCAAACCCATACTGCCTATCATACTCCTTGAAAGTCAGAAAACTATTCCCACTAGTCAGATAAGTCTTGCGAGTACATTGTGTACTCAGGGTTTATTTACCCATGTTGCAGATGTAGCTTGACGAGTAGCTCTTGTGTGGAGGATTCTTTTGGTGGGCACATATGGATCCTTGTATCGTTTTCGCTAGATGTTTATTTTCATTCCGATGTTTAATTATCGCACTCTGAACTCTGGTATTATAATAAATAATTTCTAAGAACTCTTGTTGTATGAAATGGACTAAGTATTGTAAGCTCATACTCATTATTGGATTCTGGATGTAAAACATGGATTGTTTTGAGTTCTCCCTTGGGTTGGGCTCGATAGAACTGTCTGATGTAGCTAACTTTTGGGGTGCTTAGTGTCTAGAGGAAGACGAGTGCCTCTAAAAGCGTGTTATTTTGGGTGGTTCTACCACAAGTGGTATTAGAGCCAATAATGAGTTTATGAGTTTAAAAACTCTTTTCAAAACCTAAAATTTGACCAACAAAAGCTTTGCGAAAAGTAGGATGTGATAAATTACGTAAATAAGTATAAGCCCTAGTAATATGGTCTATCTAGGATAGTGGCACTGATTTTATCTAATCAATCTTCTACAGGTACACTAACTTACACTGCGTAAGAATCATTTAGCGTATGGGAAGTGAGTGTGCGTTGTGCCAAAAAATTATATACGAATGCCGCTATATTTTGGCTTGAGCGAACGAATAGGTTGATCCATGCATCATGAAAAGAGAATCTTGCTTAAATTAAACTCCCCCACACGTATAATTTTTGGATAGTAAATTGATAGAATAACAAATAAAGAGAAATGCTTTAACTCTTAAGGAAAAGTCTCGCTAGTAAACATTTATTGGGTCTTATCATCTCTCTAGCCTTTTGTTTCTAAGTATGGAGGCCTTGTCCCTAATGGTTGGTTCCTATCTATTTATAGATGAACCGAAGGTCTGGTCGTGGGAGCACCAGTGTTGGGATGGGCCGTGGTCTTGGTGAAGACCAGGGCGAAAATGGTCGTGGCGAAGATCATGGCAATGCCAACGGGGAGAGCCACGAGGCCCCATTCCTTGGTCCTCCTCCTCCGCCACTACCACCACCTTCGATGACCTATGTCGAGATGATGGCTGAGATGTTGACTGCTTGTCGTGAGTTAGCACGTGCCTTGGAGATGCTGGCATAGTCTATTGGTGGCTTCGCCCGTGGAGGCCTCGGTGGCAATGGTAGGAACGGGGGTGGTGCACGTGGTCCCAAGAGGCCCTATTCCTATCAGGACTTCTTGGGGACACACATGCCCATGTTCACATCAACTGCTGAGCCTCTAGACATAGAGCATTGGCTTCGTATTCTAGAGCAGAAGTTTTAGCTACTCAATGTGACTGACGAGCTAAAGGTACGCTTTGCCGCACAGCAGCTCCTGGGATCTACCAGTGCATGGTGAGACACTTTCAACACCATGCAGCCTATGGACCACCATGTGACTTGGCAGGAGTTTACCACTGCTTTCTGTTAGTACTATATTCTTGCTAGTTTGCTGAATAGGAAGCTGTCCGAGTTTCTAGAGCTAAAGCAAGGAAACATGACTATGATGGAGTATGTGAACAAATTCAACCATCTTGCATAGTATGATGGGACTCATGTGGATACTAATGAGAAGATGGACCATTTCAATTGCGGTCTCTCTTGCATCTTGCAAGAGAAGCTGTATGCAGGGGGCTATCAGATCTTTGGTGCTGTTTACCCTAAAATTTGGAAAGAAGAAAGCGAGAACTCAAAGCTTCTAAAATTGTATGATCAAGGAATCGATTAGATGTGAATTGATATCGACTGGTTTTGATGCAGTGCCGTAATCGGCTATTTTATCAATGACGTCAACAGACAACGTCAATGGACTACGTACGGATGGTGTCGAGGGGAAAATATGTCTGACTCTACAAAAAGGAAAAGATTAGGGTCCGAGTTATTTTAGGAATGTTTTCTTTTGTAATGAGTCATATTTGAGTAGGATTCATGTTTAGGTTCTGGGTATAAATATTGGACCTTGGTTATTGTAAAAGAGATCACACAATCAATCAATACAATTACTTTTCTAGCTTCACACCAACCCTAAGGAGGAGTACTATAGATCTTGACAAGTTCTTCAACAAGCAGGGCTGCATCGACCGATCGACCTCCAGTTTGTCTGTGAGTACCATCACGACTTGTATCATACTTGTAAAGCTGCATTAGCCAATTGATCTTTTACGAGTATAATATAAGTTAGTTATCAATCTGTATCATTATTTATAATGCTGCATCAGTTGATTGATCTCTTACGAATCATAATATAGATCAAAGTTATCGTTCTTGTGTTCAACAATTAGTTGTTTAATACAATATCACCAGTTATCGAATCTGCTGAGATTAGTAAGATTTTCCTTGCTGTTTTTGGTTGATTCACCAGTTATCGACCTTGTTATAATTAATGTTCCATTAATTATAACAGATCACCTGATTGAGATAGAGATAGATCGGCATCATATCATCACAATTGGTCGTCTTCTAGTCTGGTTATGCTTTGAATCTTATGATTGATGACTTGATTATGCTAGATCGGTTATTTTTATCTCTATTCCAATCAAACATAGTATACATTCAAAGACATGTTTCAATCCTGAATAAACTCACTAGTTAATGAGATCCAATCTAATGACACTACCATAGCTGCATCGATCTGGTCGAACCTCACTGTTAAGACTTTGGGTTAGAGATTATCGATTAGTGGTTTTGTTCATGGTCGATATATGTACTATATTTGTTTGCTATGCATGCATCAGCTATTTTAGCCGATTCACTTGTGCCTTCACACATATAGCATGTTTTTCATGAACCTATCCATATATACATAGTTTTATGGATTCTTTGGCTTTAGTTTGTTATCATTATCATAGCTGTATCGATTCGGTCAAACCTCACTGTTGATGGTAACAAATTAGATTCAGAGTGTTTGTAGATTCATTTGTACTAGACAGTTGATTTATTCGCATGTTATGTCTTTTCTCGTTGAACTTATCGGCTCAATGTTTTACACTAATTATATTCATCTAGCTGATGATGTTACTTATATCTGGATGCATTATACTTAATATCATAAATCAATCTTGACCCACGAGCATCATAGTCCTTGACAATCGATTTCTCTTCGTATCGGCAATCTAGTTGATTCCCCTGTTTGGCTACTCTCAAAGCAGCATACTTGGAACTATCTGGGCAACACCGGCATGTTCCACCCTAAACTACTGATAAAACTTTCTCTCCTTGTTAATTGTAGGTCAAATTGACTGGCACACTTTTGGAATTTTCAGGATCGACTGCTCCTGTGTTGAAGCCAAGCAGATCTCTAGTTTAACTCCGCTTAGATCATCCGGCTTGCAGTGTGTCAGGCGCATCGTCACATTTTTGCGCCGACACACGTTTTGGCACGTCTGGTGGGACCACAATCATCATGGCAGCTCACAACAATAGGGACATTCTTATGGTGCCTTATGAAGACTTACCTGATAAGGATAAAGATGTCATTAGTAAAGCTATAGAGGAATTTCAGAACAAGTGTTTGTTGTCCTACACCAAGACACGTTATAATAAAGTTATTCAGAAATATCCACTTCCAAGAGTTTTGATACATGGGCAGTCAGATACAGATGAAGCTGATGATTTGCATTTCTTTGTAGATGTTGTTAATAAATCTGTTCATGATGCCATGTTGAATCATAATACAGCTTTTTTGAACACATTCTGCAATACCATGAAGGAGGTGTTTCATGGCTATCCAATTGATCAGATTGGACCAGCTTATTACAACATCCCACATCAGTCAACTCAGGGGAATAATCAAGCCGGTACTAGCCATCAAGAAGTAGCACTAGCTAGTAATGATGATGTCTAGGCAGTTCAGAGCTCATCTGAGCAAGTTCAGGGTACTACTACTAATCAAATACAGTATAATTCTGGATCATTAGTGCAGCATGTGCAACAGCTGACAGGGCAAGATCAGAATCAAATGGTTAGTTTTGGCATATCACGGCAAATACCACCGTCGGCTCAAAAAATAGCACCATCAGTTCAAAGGATTCGTAGAGATATAGATCCCAACATTTACAATTAGAGACTTTAAGCAGCAAATCAGCAAAGGACCTAATAGATGGAGATTCTACAAGGATATCAATATGACACAGATTATAATACCCTTCATATGATTCCAAATCTAGGGTATCAAGGTACCCAAAATTTTAATCCGTAGATGGGTCAGCAATTGCAAACAAATCCAAATTCAAATGCTGATGAGTTGTTGCTCAGAGTAACTGAAATGGTGAAGAATCAGTTTAGTTTAAAACCAAAAGGGTAGACCTTTTCGTACAAACATCCATATCCAAAGTGGTATGATTTTGTTGCTCTTCCTATGAACTATAGGCTTCTAGAATTTACTAAGTTTACTGGTCAAGATAGTACAAGTATAATAGAACATATCAGTCAGTATCTTACCTAGTTGGGTGAAGCATCCATTGAAGAAGCTCATCAAGTTTATTTCTTCTCTTTGTCCCTGTCAGGACTAGCTTTCACCTGATTTTCATCGTTACCAGTTAATTCTATTACCAATTGGACTGACCTGGAGAAGAAATTTCATACATATTTCTATATTAGGATAGAAAAAAAGAAAATCATAGATTTGACGACCATAAGGCAAAGAACTAATGAATCGGGTGCTGAGTTTCTTCAAAGGTTCCGAGAAATAGGAAATCTATGCTTTTCATTGAATCTGACTGATGATCAGCTAGCTGTTTTGGCTGTTCAAGGAAAGTTGCCAACATAGAGAGAAAAACTGCTTGGGCAAGAGTTTGATAATTTAGGTCAGTTGGCTCAACGGGTGGCAGCACTTAATAGCCAATTCCAGAACATGCACAGAGATACCCGATTCTAGAAGAATGGCGCAATTGCTAAAGCTTATAATCCATATTTAGTTGATGATGATAGTGAGGATGATAAAGAAGAGGAGATTGCTGTAGCTGAATGGAATTAGGGTAAAAAGATAGTAATGATTCCCAATCCTTAGGGAAAGGGAGTTGTAGAAAGTTATGATTTTGACGTCACAAAATCAGACAAGCTCTTTGATTTCTTGCTTGAGAAAGGATAGATCAAATTGCTCGCTAATCATATTATATTACCTCCTGATCAATTGAAGAATAATAAGTTCTACAAATTTCATAATACTACTTCTCATTCAACTAATGAGTGCAGAATTTTTCTACAACATATATAGAGAGGGCTATTCAGCGAGGGAAGCTTAAATTTGATACACCTCAAAAGATGAAAGTTGATGATAATCCTTTCCCAAAAGATCAGAATATGGTTGATGCTAAGTTGCTCAAAGGGAAGACTAAAGTTCTAACATCAACTAGGGCCAAAGAAACTAGAACAGTTGATCCAGAAATACAGATATCGGCTAATGAATATAGAGAAATTAAAAGGCATCGTGACCAACAGAAGAACCAATATGAGCAGGGAGAGACGTCTAGAAATAGGGCGATAAGGCCACGTATTACATCTCGAATTTTGTTGAATAAATGGCAATGATAGAAAGAAAAGGATTATCAGCGTCAAAAAGAAGAGGAGAGGTATGAAAGAGAACAAACTGAATTACATTGGAATTGTCCTTTTTTAGACATTATTGGAATGAAGATTTGAAATTACCTACTAGAAATAATTGCCCAGAGTGTAGTGAACAATATTGGGAGTTTAGGCAATCTCAAGCCAACCGCCAGTCTATCCATGCTTGAATTGAGTATCATCATAGTAATATGGATCAACGTTTAAAAAATAGAAGTGCTCATGATCGGCTAGGGAAGCAAGTTGTTGACCAAAATTAGGTTGATTATGAAGAAGAAGGTGATGAGTAAGAATATGTTTAGCAGGAAGGGCAATGGTGTCCAGGAGGTTTAACAAGAAATCAGAAAAGAATGGTACAACACCTAAGGAATAGAGAGCTAGAACAGGCTCAAAAATCTAGTAAACCTAAAGTATGGCATGCTAAACAAATAGCCGATAAGGGTCATCCATCGGCTAATATTCAAATGGCTTTTCTTTTGCCGTCAGAATTTAGAGCTCCAGTAGATCAAGAAGTCTATTCAGATATTAATGAAACAGAATATGAGGAGATGGTTGCCAAATTAACAGTGATATAGCAAGCTATATTTGATAAGCCAGCCAAGCATCGACACTTGAAGGCTTTATATATGAAAGGTTTCATTGATGGGAAGCCGATGAGCAAAATGTTGATGGATGGAAGTGCTTCTATTAATCTTATGCCTTATACTACTTTTCACAAGCTTGGTAAGGGACCAGGAGATTTGATTGAGACTAACATGTTGCTTAAGGATTTTGGGGGTAACGCATCCAAGACCAGGGGGCAATAAACATTGAACTAACAATTGGAAGTAAGACTTTGCTCACTACATTCTTTGTCATTGATAGAAAGGGTTCATATAGTTTACTCCTTGGTCGTGATTGAATTCATGCAAATTGTTGTGTACCATCGACCATGCCATTATTCTGTGAGTATAGCAACAGCTTGATTCAGTGGCACGGAGATGATGTTGAGCTGGTTCATGCTGATGATTCTGTGAGTATAGCAATAGCTGATCCAATGTATTGGAAACTAGAAGATTTCAAGTGTTTTTCTGGCAAACAATGGGAAGGAGGCTTCATTAAAATCAATGATGAAAGCCAATAGCTCGATCCAAGCAGTCGGCTCTGAGAGTTTATTTTAATGGATAATCCAATAGATGGTACAAATGGTAAACTAGGACATGGCTTTACATCGGTCGATGAATTACAGGATATAGATATTGGTTCTAGAGATAGGCCTAGGCCGACGTATGTAAGTGTTAAGTTGGATCCTAAGTATAAACGAGAGTTGATAGATTTGTTAAGGGAATTTAAAGATTGTTTTGCTTAGGAATATTATGAGATGTCTGGTTTAGATCGATCAATTGTTGAACATCGGTTGCCAATCAAACCTGGATATCGTCCATTTAAACAAGCTCCGAGGAGATTTAACCCAAATGTTTTTTATGATATCAAAAAGGAGACCAAAAGATTACTAGAAGCAAAATTTATCCGACCATGCCATTATGTAGAGTGGATATCGAGTGTTGTTCCTGTATATAAGAAAAATGTGAAGTCAAGAGTTTGCATTGATTTTAGAGATCTAAACAAGGCTACACCCATGGATGGTTATCCGATGCCAATAGCCGATATGTTGGAAGATGCAGCAGCCAAGCACAAGGTTATTAGTTTTATGGATGGCAATGTAGGATATAATCAAATTTTTATAGCTGAGGAAGACAGAGCAAAAACAGCTTTTTGGTGCCCTGGCACAATTGGCTTATTTAAATGGGTTGTGATGACTTTTGGTTTGAAGAATGCTGGTGCAACTTATCAGAGGCAATGAATTATATTTTTCATAAGTTGATCGACAAGATTGTTGAAATCTACATTGATGATGTGGTGGTGAAATCCAAAGGGTACAAAGGACATCTAGCTAATTTGCGGGTGACTTTGGAGTGCACAAGAAAATATGGTTTAAAGATGAATCCTAATAAGTGTGCCTTTGGAGTATTAGCTGGACAATTTTTAGGTTTTATGGTCCACGAGAGAGGAATTGAAATTGGTCAAAAAAGTATGAAAGCAATTGATGAGGCAGTGCCCCCGACTACTAAAACTAGAGTTACAATTTTTGCTTGGTAAGATTAATTTTATCAGAAGGTTTATTTCAAATTTGTCAGAAAGGGTTCTGCCATTTTCTCCTTTGTTGAAGTTGAAAATGATCAAGAATTTAAATGGGGTGACGTACAACAAAAGGCGTTTGAGGAGATAAAAGAATATATGAAGTGTCCACCTATGCTGGTCACTCCTAAGCAAGGTAAGCCTTTTAAGTTATACGTATTGGCCGATAACCAAACAATTAGATTGGCCTAAATACAAGAGTTTGAAAGAAAAGAACAAGTTGTTTTCTATTTAAGTAGAAGGCTTTTGGATCCAGAAACAAGATATTCTCCTATTGAAAAGTGATGCTTATGCTTATATTTCTCTTGCACTAAGTTGCGACATTACTTGTTATCGGCTGAGTGTATAGTTACTTCTAAAGCTGATGTGATCAAGCACATGTTATCAATGCTAATATTAAATGTGAGAATAGGAAAGTGGATTCTTGCATTATCGGAATTTGACTTGAGGTACGAATCGGCTAAAGCCGTTAAGGGGCAAGTAATAGCCAATTTTATTACTCAACATCATAAACCAAGTATTGGCTATGTAGAACTAATACCTTGGACATTGTTCTTTGATGGATCATCATGCAAGAAAGGTGGTGGCATTGGCATTGTTATTATTTCACCTCGGGGGGCAAGTTTTGAGTTTGCTTTTCCAATTAAACCAATTACTACCAACAATCAAGTAGAGTATGAAGCTATTCTTAAGGGACTTCAACTTCTTCATGAAGTAAAGGCCAAGTCAATTGAAGTATTTGGAGATTCACAGTTAGTTATTAATCAGATGATCGGCCTATATGAATGCAAAGATGATATTCTGAGGGGATACTATGATGAATGCCAGAGGTTACTCAAGGAGTTTCCCCATATTTCTCTTTAGCATATTCCAAGAGTATAGAATGAAGAGGCTAATCGGTTAGCTCAAAGTGTGTCAGGTTAATGAGTGTTTCAAGAAATCTTAAGCGGTGAAACCTTGACTAATGATTGGAGAGTTGAAATGGACGATTACCTTAAGAATCCATCACAGAAGGTTACCAGAAAACTAAGATATAAATTGACTAAGTATGTTTTGTTAGATGATCAGCTATATTACAAGATAGTCGATGGGGTGTTGCTTAAATGCTTAAATCAAGAAGAAGCTAAAGTATTGATGGGTGAAGTACATGAAGGAATATATGGAGCTCATCAATCGGCTTATAAGATGAAATGGATTATTCGCAGGTTTAGATATTTCTGGTCAATAATACTAGAAAATTGTTTTAAATATTACAAGGGGTGTCAGGATTGTCAACGTTTTGGTAATATTCAAAAATCGTCTGCATCAGCTATGAATCCAATAATTAAACCATAGACGTTTCAAGGTTAGGGAATTGATTTAATTGGCTAGATTTTTCCACCTTCAAGTAAAGGACATAAGTTCATATTGATAGCAACAGATTACTTTACCAAATGGGTTGAGGCAATTCCTTTGAAGACGATAACCTCGAAGAATATGGTTGATTTTGTCAAGGAACATATTGTATATCGTTTTGGAATTCCTCAAACAATTACTACTGATCAGGAGACAATGTTCACATCAGAAAAGTTTAGAGATTTTGCTGCCAGTATGGGAATTAAGTTATTAAATTCTTCTCCTTACTATGCTTATGCTAATGGCCAGGCAGAGGCATCTAATCAAATTATGATTAAATTGATTAAGAAGAAAATCGAGGAGCAACCAAGGAAGTGGTACTTAACACTTAATGAGGCATTATGGGCACATAGGATGGCTTGCCATGGATCGATTAAATCATCACCTTATGAGTTAGTATATGGGCATAATGCAGTTCTCCCTTGGGAAATCTAGACTGGATCAAGACATGTTACATTATAGAATAATTTGACAGCAGAAGTCTACAAGAATCTAATGATGGATGATTTAAAGGGCTTAAGTTGTCATCGGCTGCATGCTCTTGAGAATATTGAAGCCAATAAGTTAAGGGTTGCAAGGCATTGTAACAAAAAGGTCAAGAACAAGCAGTTTGGTGAAGGAGAATTAGTCTAGAAAGTAAAAGTGTCGATTGGGTCTAAGGACAACAAGTTTGGCAAATGGTCACCCAATTGGGAAGGTCCTTATCGGATTAAATGTTGTGCGGCTAGCAATGCTTATATTTTGGAAACGCTAGAAGGAGAAGAGGAGTTTGATAGAGCGATCAATGGAAAATATCTAACAAAATATTATCCTAGAGTTTGGGTTAATACTTGACAGCTGATTTATTTAGTCATCGCCTCTAATAGCCGGTACCAGAAGGGTATCACCTCTAGTTCAAAAAATAGACCCAAAGGGGTAAAAGCCGATACGATATGTATCGCCTATAGAGCAAAAAACAAACACAGAGACAATCATGATGTATACAAAGATATTGAAAAATTCACTGAGACACAATCATAGAAAAACAAAGATTTCATTCATTGATCAGTTTGTCCTAGGTACAAGCTAATCAAACACCCTATTTATAATGTCCTAGGCTGAGGTGATGTCCACGATGGGCGCTGCGGCATCTTCGAAGTCCTCGATCAGGTCCTCGTGCATGTCAGGGTCGTCGACCATCGGGAAGCCCAGCTCAATGGTGCGGAGATCATGCCAAGTCTAGACCTACGCTGCGGCCAGGGACACTATCGTGCCACAGTGAACGTCGTGGAGGGCGATCTCCTAGACACGCGCTGGGACATCGTGCAGGTGGTTGTTGAGGAGATGGCCCCGGGCTTTGATGGCCACCGTAGCCGCATTCGCTGCTAGTTGGAGGTTCTCCAACTGCACTGTCAGGGCTAGCAATTATAGAAACAAAGGGGCTATCAAGACAAAGACACTGGAAATTGAAATAAGGGTTTTCTTGGAGTTCATCTTACCCGCCACCATAGCATCGGACTTGGCCAGCCGTGCTCGAGTAGCGCTGACCTCTTCCTCGACGGCAAGGAGGGTGGCTTGAGAGGCCCCAAGGTGGATCTCAAGCTAACTGTTCTCCCTAGTTGCCTCATAGTAACGGTCCTAGGCTGCCCTCCACTCCCAGAGGAAACGTTGGGCGTCATCGCCATTGTAGGAGTTAGAGGAGTCTGACGACGAATCCGCTGTGGCAGCAACAGACACAGAGGCAGAAGGCTTGCCGGCCCTAGGAGGATTAGGAAGTCTATCATTGAGGACGAACTTGTAGATGCATTCATGGATCATTCTTGCTATGGATGGGAGCGTTCAGTCTTACTGCATGCAGCGGAGTCACTGGCCAACCGGGATCTCCTTCTCTAGGAGATTTTTGGCTACACGCTTGCCGCGGTGATACTCTCCTACCATTAGGTGCTGGTTTAGTTCGTGGAAGAAGAAAGGGACTGCTACAGGGTTTTTGAAGGTAGAGATGTGTAGGGAACAAAAATAGTTGTGAGATGTGTGTGTTTGAGGCCAGGACTCTCGGCTAGTATTTGTAGCCACGAAGCGAGGTAGTAGATATCTTGGGACGTGCACAAGGCAACCGCAATTAATAGAAGGCAAAGCTTCGCCCCACTAATGCCGAAGAGAATGTAGCGTTGATAACTGAGGATGGAAGATTGAGGAGTTTTCTTAGTGGAGGCCATGTTTTCAGACTTAATTGGATTAAAAGTCAGAGGTCTCGAATCGGCTATTTTCAAATCAGCTTTTTAGCCGAGATAAGAGATACAATAGAACAACATAAAATATGGTTATCATTGGTTCCACACAAAATATATATTACAAATGTTGGTATGTAGATTATAAGTTTAGAACATCCTAGATTACATTCAATGCTTTTAGCCGGATAGCATTGACTTCTGCGATTTGTTCCTTGTCTTCTTCGGCTGATCCAAGGATGTTCTCGAGGTTGCTGTGGATGGCTTTGCCTTCTTTGACCTTGGTCAGCATTTCCTGTTTCTTCTGTTTAATGGAATTGGGTATTTGAGTCAAATTAGACTCATGGCGATCGATGGCAGCCTTCACGTTCTCCAGTTCCTTCTCGAGTTCTGCACGTTTGGCTTTTAGTTGGTTCAGCTCTGGTTCGAACCTGAGGGAGGAGTTCTTCAAGTTATCTATTAGCTGTGCTAACTTTTTGGCCTCTTGTTTGTTGGAGTTCTTCTTGGTCAATAAAGCTTCATGATCAGCTAGGTTTCTCTAAGCCCTTTTCACTCTTGGATCTTGATCCTCAATGTTGGACAAAGGTGTTAGAACCTTAGCAAGATTCAAAGGCAAGTTACCCTTAATGGCTAAGAAAATTCTTCTAACCGGATCTGCATCTTGGACCAAATCGGTTATATCTTGTTCGAGCATTGGCAGCATGTCTTTTAGCCAATTTTTGGTTTCCTCTAACAAGGCTTCTTAGGAAGAGATAGCTGATGAGCTAATCTCACCTTCATCTATATACTCTTCAAAATTGAAAGAGTAGCTCAGAGCTGGTGAGTTAAGTGCCTGCAAGTGGGTAAGGAAATTTTTTTAAGAAATAACAAGTTGTTTGAAAATAAGAAGAATGAGGAGATACAGTACCATTTCTAGGGTAGTTTCTATCTGAGGAGAAGGAACAACTGATGATGCACTAATGGTATCTGGTTGAATCGGCTTTGAACTTTCAGTGATGGTATCTACAGACATTAGGGAAATTGTTCAGAAGATTATGTTGGTTGCCTGGAAGAAAAGAACCTATGGATATTTTACCATGGCCATGACAAAATTCGGCTGGTAGAACACAAGGTTTGATGAAAGAATTGAAGATTGCAGCTGCTGTTTCATCTGAGCAGCCTGATTCAAATCAAAATTTGAATGGAAAGACCAACTCATTGTTTTCATCTTCATCATAGGGTAGATAGGTCAGAATATCTACATCGAACCCTCTATAAAACTTCTTGAAGAGGTGGCCCACATCGATAGCAATTGTTATGGCCGATGCAGCTTCACTATAGTTCATACACTGGTTGGTTCTTCCTTCTTTGCCTTTGTATTCCTCATCAAAGTTGGAAGAAGGAAAGCTCAAATTCTAGAGATTTGGCTTCACAATCTTGTGCATATACAAATTTAACCACATTTGTATTAACCACCAAGGGCCGCTGATGGTGTGCACTGCTTCATTCTTCAGCAGCTGAGCAGCCACCTAGTGCATTAAGTGGTAAGCTGATCCTAACATATATTTTCCAAGAGGAATCTCAATGCCTACTGCTAGATGCTCTACCAAGAGTTTGTGATTGTAAGTCAGACCACAAGATGACCCACAAAGATGGATCTTTCTAACCACATGTTTAGAAAAGCCACATGTTCTCTTTTGCTAACAGTCGATTCATTCCCAATGTGGTTCTAGATGTAGCTTGCCCATCCTGTGTAGTCTGATATTTTGGCTAGTTTCTTTGACCCAGCACCTAAGAGTTCGTATGGCTGCATTGGTCCTATTATTCTAAGGCCAGTCAACATATAAACATTAGCCAAGGTGATAGTCATCGGACCGTAACCAAAGATAAAAGCATTCAAGATGTTAGAGCAGAAGTAAGAAGCGGCAATTAGGAGTGAATTATTTCTTTCCATCCCAGACAGTGAAAGTGTCAGGCATTGACTTAAATCGTAAACTTCTCAAACTTCGTTCTTTTTGTCTAACACACTTCGGAACCAGTCTCTCTATCCCATAGGCATTTTAGGCCAATTCCTAAAGGGATTTTTGGTGTTCCAAGAAGATAGATCTACTAAGAACTGCCTAAAAGGAATTTGATTGGTTTCTTGGTTGATAAAATCTAAAGGATTAGTATCACCCATGGGTCCAAGGTAATAAGCATTTGGAACAACAGACGAAGGGATCAAAATTTCATTTTATATTCCTTGGAATAGATCTAAAGTTACAGAGCAGCGGCTAATAGTTGAGAGGCAGAAATTTGGAAATGTACCTCAGGGATGTAGTCGTTGGTTGCCATTTTAGTTGGAATAGATCTGAATCTGAGAAAGGGTTGTAGAGGAGTGACTTGAAAAACAGCTCGAGCAAAGTAGAGAAACTGCTAGGGTTGGAGCTCTGGTGGTGGCAGCTTTGGTTATTGAGGCTTGCTCGAAGAAGAAGGGGAAAGTAAATTGGCCGAGTGGATTGAAGGTGATACTATTAGAATGCTATATAAAGTTTGGCCCAAAAAGTCTAGACTCATGTTGTTTGTTTCAGAATAAACGGTTGCGACACAATGAGCAGGTAAATAGAAATTTTGAAATAAAATCATTTTTATCCCAAAATTGGGGGAGGGCATGTGTTTACACCAAAATTTGGAAAGAAGAAATCGGGAACTCGAAGCTTCTAAAATTGTATCATTAAGGAATCGATCAGATGTGAATCAATATCGGCTAGTTTTGATGTAGTGCCGAAATCGACTATTTTATAGATGACGTCAGCAGACAACGTCAATGGACTACGTACGGATGGCATCGGGGGGAAAATATGTCAGACTCTACAAAAAGAAAAAGATTAGGGTCCAAGTTATTTTAGGAATGTTTTCTTTTGTAATGAGTCGTATTTGAGTAGAATTCATGTTTAGGTTCTGGGTATAAATATTGGACCCTGATTATTGTAAAAGAGATCACACAATCAATCAATACAATTACTTTTCTAGCTTCATGCCAACCCTTAGGAGTAGGAGTACTGTAGATCCCGATGAGTTCTTCAACAAGTAGGGCTGCATCGACCGATCGACCTCTGATTTGTCTATGAGTACCGTCACAACTTGTATCATATTTGTAAAGCTACATCAGCCGATTGATCTTTTACGAGTTTAATATAAGTTAGTTATCGATCTGTATCATTATTTGTAAGGTTGCATCAGCTGATTGATCTCTTACGAATCATAATATAGATCTAAGTTATCGATCTTGTGTTAAACAATTTGTTGTTTAATACAATATCACCAGTTATCGAATCTGCTAAGATTAGTAATATTTTACTTGTTGTTTTGGCTATTCACCAATTATCGACCTTGTTATAATTAATGTTCCATTAATTATAACAGATCACCTGATTGAGATAGAGATGGATCGGCATCATATCATCACAATTAGTCGTCTTCTAGTCTAGTTACACTTTGAATCTTATGATTGATGACTTGATTCTACAAGATGGGCTGTTTTTATCTCTATTCCAATCAAATATAGTATGCATTCAAAGACATGTTTCAATCCTGAATAAACTCACTAGTTAATGAGATCCAATCTAATGACACTACCATAGTTGCATCGATCCGGTCAAACCTCACTGGTAAGACTTTGGGTTAGAGATTATCGATTAGTGGTTTTGTTCATGGTCGAGATATGTACTCTGTTTGTTTGCTATGCATGCAACGGCTATTTTAGCCGATTCACCTGTGCCTTCACACATATAGCATGTTTTTCATGAACCTATCAATATATAGATGGTTTTATGGATTCTTTGGCATTAGTTTGTTATTATTATCATAGTTGTATCAATTCGGTCGAACCTCACTGTTGATGGTAATAGATTAGATTCAGAGTATTTGTAGATTCATTTGTACTAGACAGTCGATTTGTTCGCATGTTATATATTTTCTCGTTAAACTTATCGACTCAATGCCTTACACTTATTATATTCATCTAGCTGATGATGTTACTTATATCTGGATGCATTGTACTTAATATCAAAAATCAATCATGACCCACGAGCATCACAATCCTTAACAGTCGATTTCTCTTCGTATCGTTTATCTAGCCGATTCCCCTGTTTGGCTGCTCTCAAAGCAGCATACTTGGAACTATCTGGGCAACACCGACATGTTCCACCCTAAACTACTAATAAAACTTTTTATCCTTGTCAATTGTAGGTCAAATTGACTGGCATGCTTTTGGGATTTTTAGGATCGACTGGTCCTATGTTGAAGCCAAGCAGATCTCTGGTTTGACTCCGCTCAGATCGTTCGGCTTGTAGTGTGTCAGGCGCATCGCCACATTTTTGCACCGACAGGTGCTTTGATGAATTCTCCATTGCTATGGAAGGACTTCAGCATGACTCTTAGGCGGAGTGGAAGCACAAGAGGGTGATCACTAGGTCTTCTAGTCACCCACAGTCTCAGAAGGTACAGGTTGTGAGGAGGCTATCCTATCACTGTCCGGGTGGACAGTCATCTCACTTGACTTAATAGACTCACCAGGCACCTCCCACTCAGTACCATGCACCTACTCAGCAGGTGCAGTAGCCTCAGGGATAGCAGGTTTCACCTCATCAGGGACAGGGGAATAAGCCTGGTGCTTGTTTCAAGTTTGGCAAGGAAGGCCACTACGCTCGTGAGTGCCCCCAGAACCAGCTTACTCAATTTTCTCAGCCTTCAGCCAACTCTCGTCTGGTCAATAGGATTATCATCATTATCATCGGGTAGGTTAAGAAGAGGAGATTCCACGTGGAGAGCCCATGATGGCTGGTATGTTCACCATTGATTCCCACCCGGTATTATTTGATTAGGTTCACTTCATTCATGAGTATGGGGTTTGCAAAAGGCATTGATGAGGAGATTCCTCAATTTGAGAAGGGGAGAGCCCATGATGGCCATGGTCTTCCCCAAGTTGCAATTCACCATTGATTCCCGTCACCCTCGGATTCAGCGCGTCGTATGTATTCCTCATTTTCTTGATTTGGTGCATCACATTCATTCATGAGTATGTGACCACGACAAGGTTGCGTCACAATTTGGGGCCATGTATCGTGTCGGGCCTTAAGCCCAAGTTGTGGGCGCCCAACCCCTATATATCTCCAACCCTAGGCTATTCCTATTACCTATTGTAGAAAATCGATCCGGGGCCCCGTTCTTGATCTCCTCTCTTGTGGTCGATTAGTCCTTTGGAACCGTTGTGCATTAACACTTATATTTGCAATTTCATGGACATAATGAGACTAGTTGCTAGCAACTCACTCTTTGGCGAGGTCAATCTCTAGTTTATGTTATTGCAGGCAAGGCATAGATGCAATTCTAGGAATGAAGATCGGGCTGTTGAGAAGTTATACTATGGCTATTCCTATTACTTATAGAATCGAGCGAACCTTAGGTGCATTAACACTCGGATGGACATTGTTGAGTTGAAGCTTTCTTGCACGAGGATAGAATGTCTCTCCTTATGTCTTCGGGTAGTCCTCCACTTTCTTCTACCGGATAGAATGTCTCTCCTTATTGCTCACCCTACCAGTTATTGCTCATACTGAAGCCTCTCTTGACCTTGCCTCTATTCCTGTGGTTAGTAAGTTTTTCGATGTCTTTCCCGAAGATCTACCTGGGTTACCACCAGACCAGGGTGTGGAGTTTGCCATTGAGTTAGAACCTGGTACTGCTCCTATTTCATGGCGTCCTTACCGTATGGCTCTAAAGGAACTGGTAGAAATAAAGAAGTAGCTAGGGGAATTGTTGGAGAAGGGGTTCATCCATCCAAGCTCTTCACCATGGGGTTGTCCAGCTATTTTTGTGAAGAAGAATGACGGCACTCTTTAGATGTGTGTGGATTATCGCCCTCTTAATGCGATAACCATTAAGAACAAGTATCCTTTACCTCGTATTAATACTTTGTTCGATCAGTTGGTTGGTGCCAAAGTGTTTTCAAAGATTGATCTTCGTTCTGGGTATCAACAAATTAAGATCCGGGAACAAGATATACCAAAGACAGCTTTCTCTACTAGGTATGGTCTGTATGAATACATAGTCATGTATTTTGGTCTCACTAATGCTCCTGCATTCTTCATGTACCTCATGAACTCAGTCTTTATGCCAGAGTTGGACAAGTTTGTAGTGGTGTTCATTGATGATATTTTGATATACTCCAAGAACAATGAAGAGCATGCACAACATCTTCGGATAGTATTGACTCGGTTAAGGAGTGAGTTTTGGTTGGATCGAGTGTAGTTTTTGGGATATGTCCTGACACCTGAAGGCATCTCCGTGGATCCTGGCAAGGCGCAGGACATGTTAAATTAGAAATCTCCAAAGTCAGTGCATCAAATTTGTCAGTTCCTTGGTATTGCTGGGTATTATGTAACACCCTAGTGTTAAGCTTTGCATTTGGCATCTGCATTCCATGAGCACAAGCATTCTTATACATTGTCACATGAAATGTTGATTTATATATATGCTTATGCTTGCAATCATGTATGACCAATGTATGAGATGGTTGTGAGGTCATGAAAACACTTTAGACATATCTAGGATGGTAAATGGAATAATGTTTGTATTCATGACATAGGTCAAATTTGCTTCTAAGTGTTGGTTTCATTTGAAATGTCATTTTCATGATACTAGTTTGACCAAAGTTGAACAGTAGCTTAGAGTGTTTGCATGGCTATGTGACCTAAATAAAAGTTATAGTACTTAACTAGGGTAACAACTTTTATTTTTGGCTCAAGGGCAAATTCAGTGTCTAACATGGTCAAATAGAGCTCACAAGTATCAACAAAATGCTATTTTGTGACAAGAATTTTTCTGTGTTGAAACGGTTTTCAGTTTCAAAGTACCTCACTTTGGAGCAATGTAGTTTGTAAACCAGTGAGAATTTGATAATGGTTCCTAAAGCAAAGTTGGAGATCTCACATAGCTCTACAATTGTTATTAAGGAACTTTTTGATAATTCACCATGGATTAGGAGTTATAGAATCGCTAATTCACGCTATCAGACAAATTCAGAGGCACGCTAGTGTACTTGGCCGCTCGCTCCACTCACTCACTCTTGCCTTCTCCCGCTCACTCTGCCTTGCCAAAGCACCGCACCGAGCTTGCTGTGCACCGCCACAGCTCCGCCGCAGCCGATCGCTGTCGACGTAGCCTCGCCAACCGATTTGTCTCAGCCACAGCTGCTCTGCCATCACCTCCACCTCCTCGAGCCACTAGCATCACCTATCGACCCTAGGTATAGCGGCATTTAGCCTCGCCGTAGCCGCCATCGTCACCGGAGCGCCGCCACGCTCGTAGCTCACCGTGGCCTGGTCGTTCCACTGCATCGCATGCCTCCATCTTCTCTGGTCTAGCTCCATGCTAGAGTCTAGATGCTTAGGCCAGATCTAGGAATGACGCCACCGCTTGACTACGCCAGAACGAGTCGCTGCTCCATGCACGGCCGCCATGGCCACCGTGGCACTCCAGCTCGATGTTGCCGAGTTGGTTCACTATCTCCCTCCTTTCTCTCGCGTCTTAGGTCAAGTAAACCTAGACCTAGCTAGTGGCATGATGAAGACCCACCTTTCGCCACCATCTAGCCGAAATAATGAGAGCACCGCTGTGCTCCATGCGCCGTCGCACGACCATGCACGCGGCCAAGCTCACCGACGCCACCTCGAGCCCTTACCTACACCGTGTAGCTTCCCTAGGTCACCAAGATGGAGCAGCCGTCCTCACCTAAGTGTGCCATAGCTGGAGATAGCCAGCATACCACCGCCCGACCTCCGCCATCCGCCATGGCCACCGTCAAGCTTGCTCCGGCGAGCCACCAAGTCAACTAAGCCTACCAGTCGATGCGCGGGGGTGAGAAGAGTGCAACGGTGAAGACGCTACCACCGAAGACCTCGCCGTCGGTGAGTTCTCATCGGTCAGCGCCATCCCCTGTCTTGATCTCGCTGATGGGTGGGTCCCGTTGACTCGCAGGCCCTAGCTGTCAGTCGGATTTTGAATTTGATTTTCTAGATTTTTTCACAGATTTGAATGCATGTTTCAAAAATTCATTTCTTGAGCTAGGAGTGTCCAAATGGGGTGAACCAAATTTTGTTGGTTTCATCTTGAAGTGTATTATTTGATAAAAATATGAAATATACTATTTTGGGTATTTTTCTAGGATAATTAAATTGAGCAAGATAAGTGCTTTTAAAGTAGTTTATATCTTGTAAATTGCATAACTTGAGCTAGGAAGGTGATAAAATTGTGATTCCAATTTTGTTGGTCTTGTGTTGACATGCTATAGCTAGGAAAAATATTAAACCTATAGTAAACATACTTAAAATATGGTCTTCTTATTTAATCCTAACTAATTGCTAGTTTCTAGTGAAATTTATTAGGGTAAAAATACATAACATATAATCATGCAAATTTTTACACAGTATTATTATGCTTGGAGGAATGTAAGAAAAATATTAAATCTGCTGTATGGCACTTTTCACTATGTCAAACTATTTTTGTTAAAATAAGCCTATGTAAATTATCATTTTTTGTAGAGGTAGATATATTTATCCAAATGGCATTAAATTTGTTCAGTAGATTATTAAGGTCATTTTTAGGATACTGTAATTTTCTTAGAATTTATTAAGTAATGAAAATATTTATCCTTTAAATCACCTTATTATCTAAGGAAATTAATAAATGGATATAAATAAATTAGTTATGTTTAACCATGATGTTTTCTATGGTTCTTGTGATGCATATGATCTGTTGAAGTTATTAGATAGGCTTAGAAATAATTGGTTGTATGCAACTAGTTAATTATTGTTTTAATATTCAACTAGATTGCTGCATGTATAGTTTCGGTTGTGATGGTAATTTCGTAATGATAATTGTCTTTTCTGTAAAACTTATTAATAACAAAATTGTAGATAACTTACTTATCTACCTTGTGTTAAATTTCATAGTAATATACTTTATGGTTTAAGAATTATGGCTGTTAGAAGTCTGCTATCAGAAATGCTTGCTCTCTGGACAGATATGAAGGATTGATTTGTTTGACCTAGATAACTGTTGAATCACATTAAGATGATTAAAATAAAGTTGTAGGCAATTTCATAATCTTTCCATAATGTCCACAACCATATTATTTTGATGTGTATAACTCTAGTCATGGTCAAAACAAGTGGCTGCTGTCTTGTAGTCCAGAAAATGATTTACATAAGTGTTTGCTTAAGTTACTAGAGAAGAGATATGCACCTACTCAGTAAAATAATATGCAACTTGTTATTACTTTAATGCAATGCTATTAAAAACACTTATGAGGATGCATTCATCACATCATATCATATTATACATGTCATCATATATGTATTCGTGATATCTTATTTCATGCTCATGCATATAGGAAGAAGAGGAGGATCAGTAGGAGACACCTCAGGCCATAGCTCCAGGAGAATAGGAACAAACTCTCAAGGACCTCCTTGAGTGCTCGGATCACTAGCCAACCTCTTTCCTCAAAGGCAAGCCCTGGAGCATTCTAAGTCTCCCACATTTTATAAAATATCACTTGAGTCTTTTATGTTTGATGCATTAGGTTATAAGAGTTGATTGAAAACACTTGATGCATAGAACTACCTTGTCCAGTTACATATAACTTTAACCTTGTGTAGGTCTAGGATCGAATATATGCTTAGTCATGCTTAGACCGGTAGAAGTCAGGTGGTTTCCTGTCACCTGCGAGATCTAGTTGGATACCGAAGAACGATTGGCCATATTTGCTATCATGGAAAAGAACCATGGGGTAATGTAAATAGAGGCTAGGCAGAGTCTATGTGTAGGTTAACTCATGTGATTCCGTCGGTGCCGATTAAGGACCGTACCATTGTTGGCGCTTTTGTTGAGATTGAACGCATGCCTCTCACTTAGCTGGTCGAATAACTCATTCTGACCATGAAATCGAGTAGCTCAACTCAGGCCAGGTCCCGTTCTATTAGAGTGCGCACTTTGGATGGTAGTAAGGATGTGCGGAGACCCAGATGTGAGCCCAAGGGTAGGTCGAGCCTGAACATCCTGGTAGCTGGTTGTCCCTGATTGTGCGGCACTGGGCGAACCCGCGAAATGTGGACCTGAGTTGTACCAAAGGTGACCTAAGGTGATCGTTGATCTGGTCTGCCTAGGTTTGTGTTAGGAATAAATTCCCAGCTGGTTGAAATCGATTCGAATTGTCGTCTCTCCCGGACAGTGAGAAACTTGGCTAGTCCTAACATCATAGTAATTTTTATATGAAATGATGGTTATGATGAACATGGAATTACTACACCGGCTATGGTTACTATTGTATGCTACTAAATGATATACCACATGTTTGGCATAGGTTAGTTGCCAATCTAAAGATGAATAGCTATAATTAACTTGATGACCGAATTATAACTATATACTTGAATTGGTATGCTTTTTATGCAAAATGTTGTCAAGCTAGCTCCATTTATAAAGCCTTGCATAATCCTTGGAGTCACTTTGTTTTTTTTTTTTTATGATGGGTAAGTCTAGCAGAGTACCTTCTCGTACTCAGGGTTTTATTCCCATTGTTATAGATGGTACAGTTTATCATGGCTATTGCAAGAACTGCTTCTATCCCTCCATGGACGAGGAGTGAGCCCTGGACAAGCATCTCTTACTAATACTTCTCATATGCTTTTGTGGATGTGATCTTGAGCTACCACTGTATTTGAACTATGATGGCAGATGTTAGTTTCAAACTTTAATTTGCTTCCACTACTATTTTACTCGAACTTGGTTTGTAATAACCTTAATTCATACTCTGATGGATGAACTATATTTGTGAACCTTATGTAACGTGTGACATGTATATTGAATCATGTATGATCTTGGTTGTATGTTGATGGTTAATCGAGACCCTTCATGGTACTCGACAGACTACCGGGTTTATATGGGCTCAAGTATGACAGAGCGACCACTTATGGGCTACCATTGTACTTGTGCTCTTATAAATTGGTCGGTTCTACTACAGCTGGTATTAGAGCAAAATTCAACATGAATTGCCACATGTGTATTTAAAACAAAGGTTTTTGTTCTCCAAAACCAGTTTTTAGCCACTTATAGCTATATATATAGGTGTTTAAAACCTAGAGTTTGAATCTAAAGTGTGCCAGTGATCACTTTCTTTTATGCCCAGTTAAGGACTTCAGGTGGCCAATTAAGTACTAAATTGGGGGGTTTTATTTTCATCGTCCATATGACATGCTATTGTATGGATGCCATTCACTTGAGTGGTAATGTATAGATCAAATGCCTCTACGCCCAAGGTAAGATGCCAATCATCATCACAGTGGCATGACCGCAAGTTGTGAGTGTGCGATCTATGGGGAGAGTTAGCTTTGATACTAAAGTATATATATGTCTCATATATATACGGAGGTATTTAATTGTGGGTTAGCTTTAATATGACTATATATGCATAATTGTATGTATATATAGGACGTATTTACTCTCGGGTAGCTTTGATACGGAAGTATATATATATATATATGGGTATATATATATGAAAGTATTTAGCTTGCAACCTAGAGCCCAAAGTTACATTCTGCATATATAATTGTGGGGTTGGGCTGAAATGAAATTCTTGTGCAGCCCTATTTGCTACATTATATGTGAGAGAATGTATGTATGCCACCATGTATGCCGTTAGAAGTTTTAAATTTTCCTAAGTTTGTGAGGACGTACGGAACGTGCATGCATCATGATGAATAATTATTATATACTTGCGTTGTTCCTCCCCTTATAAATCTCTTACTCGGTTATGTAACTATTATCCATTATGATGTTGTCTCATGAGAGTTGCACCGTGTTGTTGGTACATATGGCAGCACCGGCTGAAAGTGAGGATTTCTAGTTGATGTTTGGTACCCCTGCCCTACTTTGGAGAGTCTTGCATTATGAGGGGTATTACGAACCGCCCCTCTATTACTAGAACGAAGTATACCTGGAGGGACAACCATGGTATGAAGTATAGCTGACCATACCAGCTCATAACCAAGCACCCTTCTGGTAGGAATAGAAGGCGGAATATGAAGGAAGAACTCTTTGGGAGGTTGCCTAAGTAGTGGCTTTTGAGGTGCTGAGTCATACTTGTCAGCAGCATGGGGATGAGCTTACCAGCAGTGCCACTGGTACTTTTCCTTGGGTGGATCCATCCACAACAGTATGGGCACAGCGCAACAGCAATGCGTTGATCCGAGACCGGGATGAGCGGGCAGACAGTTCTAGTCCCACTATGAGCATAATGTTTGCAGTGATGAAGATGTTTTATACTCGTTAGGACACCAGGGACTTCTGGCAGGAGTCCTATACCACTTGCATAGATAAGCTCATGAGAGCCAAAGTTGCATAGCATAAGCTAAAGAAGCATGTGTGCAAGCGCAAAAAGGCAGCAAGTGAGGCTTGATGGGAAACTAATAAGGCATATGTAGCATTGAGAAATCTCCACACACCAAATAGAGCAAGTTGATCAGCAGAGAGCAGATGATCAGGTAGTGCTAGTAGGACTGCGGGAGCAGCTGGACGCCGCCTGTGCCGAGGCGTTCATAGCTACGCGCCAGCGGATCCTAGCAAACAACCGTGCAGCTATGGCAGAAGCAGAATGAGACAGGACCCAAGCCTTTAGTGTACAGCAAGACCGTGTAGAGAGGGAGTACACTACGGATCTTATAATATTGCCAGGACTAGCAATAAATGTGATTTTGGGCATGAATTAGATGAGGGGTCATGGAGTTCTCATTGACACATCCACTCGAACAATTATGTTGAGAGAACCAAAGGGAGGTAATACTTTTCTAGTACCACTTCCCCAAAGTTTTGATCTCCAAAACTTGTCTTTTGCTATCCAAGCCACTACCATTTGTGATATTCTAGTGGTTTGTGAGTTTCTGGATGTATTTCAAATGAGTTGCCAAGTCTACCGCCTGATAGGGCTGTGGAATTTAGGATCGAGTTAGTGCCAAGTACGGCACCTATCTCAAGAAGACCCTATAGGATGCCACCAAATGAGTTAGCTGAACTTAAAATTCAGTTACAAGAACTATTGGACAAAAGTCTCATTCAGCCTAGTTCGTCTCCATGGGGATGTCTAGCTTTATTTGTAAAGAAGAAGGACAAGTCCTTGAGAATGTGTGTGGATTACAGGCCGCTTAATGTTGTGACAATTAAGAACAAGTATCATTTGCCTCGTATCGATATCTTGTTCGATCAATTGGCAAAAGCAAAGGTATTCTCTAAGATTGACTTGAGGTCAGACTATCATCAGATTAAGATCAGGCCAGAGGATATACCTAAAATAGCTTTTTCCACTAGGTACGGCTTGTACGAGTATTTGGTCATGTCTTTTGGACTAACAAATTCTCCTTCCTACTTCATGTACTTGTGAATTCAGTATTCATGCCCGAGCTCGACAAGTTTGTGGTTGTGTTTATCGATGATATCTTGATTTATTCAGAGAATGAGGCAGACCATGCAGAGTATCTGAGAGTTGTTTTGTCTAGATTGAGGGAACATAAGTTATATGCCAAGTTTAGCAAGTATGAATTCTAGTTGAGCAAAGTCCCTTTCTTGGGTCACATCTTATCTAAAGAGGGAATTTCTGTAGACCCATCTAAAGTACAGGAAGTCATGGATTGGAAAGCCCCGACTTTGGTTCATGAAGTTCAGAGTTTTCTAGGACTAGTAGGCTACTATCATGGTTTCATTCCTGATTTCTCCAAGATAGCTAAGCCCAAGACTAGACTACTTTAGAAAGATGAAAAGTTCAGTTGGGCGCCAAAGTATGAAGCTGCTTTTCACACTCTAAGGACATTCTTAACTACAGCTCTAGTTTTAGCACAACCCGACCTTGAAAAGCCTTTCGATGTGTTCTGTGATGCATCGGGTATAGGTTTGGGGTGTGTGCTCATGCAAGAAGGTCGAGTTATTGCCTATGCTTCTCGGTAGTTGAGAAAGCATGAAGTCAATTATCCTACGCATGATTTAAAGCTTGCAGCAGTTGTTCATGCGTTGAAGATATGGAGACATTACTTGTTGGGAAATGTATATCACATATATACTAACCACAAAAGTCTCAAATATATCTTCACTCAACCTAAGTTGAACATGAGACAACGAAGATGGTTAGAGCTGATTAAGTACTATAATTTGGAAGTGCACTACCATCCAGGGAAGGCTAATGTTATAGCAAATGCACTTAGTCATAAATCTCATAGCAACACTTTGGAAGCCATGTTGGAAGATGGATTTAATTTGTTACATCCTGTTGTGCTACATAATATCACTGTCAGTAGCTCACTGGAGAGCAAAATCATAGAACTGCAGAAGACAGATGTAGGTGTATTTCACATCAAGCGAAAGATGAAAGAACAAGAAACCAAGCATTTTAGGTTGGATGAAAGAGGTGTGCTATGGTTTGAGGACCGACTTGTGGTACCGAAAGACCGTGAGCTTAGAAATCAAATTTTAGATGAAGCTCATTCATCCAAGTTGTCTATCCATCCGGGTAACAGCAAAATGTATCAAGATTTGAAAACCCATTTTTGGTAGACCAAGATGAAGAAAGAGATCGCCACCTATGTCGCTAGGTGTGATAATTGCAGTAGAGTCAAGGCCATTCATTTGAAATCTGTCGGATTACTTCAGTCGTTGCCTATTCTAGTCTAGAAATGGGCGAAAATATGTATGGACTTTATTACAGGCCTTCCGATGACACAGCAAGGTCATGATTCTATATGGGTCATTGTAGATCGCCTCACCAAGTCAGCACATTTTGTACTGGTGAACACAAGTATCTAGCTAGGAAGTACACTGAGTTGTAGATTTCTCAGATCGTGAGACTATATGGAGTACCAAGGACCATAATCTCAGATCAGGGACCATAGTTTATAGCTCATTTTTGGGGGCACTTGCACCAAGCCTTGGGAACTAAACTAATCAGAAGTTCAGCATATCATCCACAAACTTCGGGACAGACCGAGCGAGTGAACCAAATCTTAGAAGATATGTTGAGAACCTGTGTTATATCTTCTAAGGGTTCATGGGAAAAGTGGCTACCTTTAGTCGAGTTCTCCTACAACAACAGTTATCAAGTAAGCATCAAGATGGCTCCTTTTGAAGCCTTGTATAGTCAAAAATGTAGAACTCCCTTGAATTGGATTGAGCCCGGAGAAAGAAGATATTTTGGCATTGACTTTGTCACCGAAGTTGAAGAACAGGTACGCATTATCCAACACCATAAGAAAGCAGCTCAATCAAGACAAAAGAGTTATGCTGATAAAAGAAGAAGACCACTAACCTTTGAAGTGGGAGACTATGTATACTTAAAAGTGTCACCCATGAAAGGAGTGGAGAGATTTGGAGTAAAAAGAAAGCTTGCGCCTAGATATGTAGGGCCATACAAGATTATTGAACGGAAAGGAAATGTTGCCTACAAGTTACATCTCCCTCTAGAGATGAGTGCTATATTTGATGTCTTTCATGTTTCTCAGTTGAAAAGATGTCTTCGCATACCTAAGGAAGCCATTGCACCCACCAACATTAAGATCCAATTAGATTTGACATATGAAGAAAAACCGATCCGAGTGCTAGAAGAAATGAAAAGAGTAACATGGAGCAAGGTCATTAAGTTCTACAAGGTGGTGTGGAATAACTACAGTGAACAAGACGCCATGTGGGAACGGGAGGATTACTTACATGAGGTTTATCCCGCGTTTTACGAAGAATGGTAGGTCTTTTAAATCTCGGGATGAGATTTCTATATGGGGGAGGGGCTGTAACACTCTAGTGTTAAGCTTTGCATTTGGCATCTACATGTCATGAGCACAAGCATCATCCAAGCATTCATGAACATGAGCATATGAAATTTCATTTCATTCTTATACATTGTCACATGAAATGTTAATTTATATATATGCTTATGCTTGCAATCATGTATGACCAATGTATGAGATGGTTGTGAGGTCATGAGAACACCTTAGACATATCTAGGATGGTAAATGGAATAATGTTTGTATTCATGACATAGGCCAAATTTGCTTCTAAGTGTTGGTTTCATTTCAAATGCCATTTTCATGATACTAGTTTGACCAAAGTTGAACAATAGTTTAGATTGTTTGCATGGCTGTGTGACCTAAATAAAAGTTGTAGTACTTAACTAGGGTAACATCTTTTATTTTTGGTTCAAGGGCTAATTCAATGTCTAACATGGTCAAATAGAGCTCACAAGTATCAACAAAATGTTGTTTTGTGACTTAAGAAATTTTCTAAGTGTTGAAACGGTTTTCAGTCCAAAGTACCACACTTTGGAGCATTGTAGTTTGAAACCAATGAGAATTTGATAATGGTTCCTAAAGCAAAGTTGGAGATCTCATGTTGCTCTACAATTGTTATTAAGGAAGTTTTGCTAATTCGCCATGGATTAGGAGTTATAGAATCGCTAATTCACGTTGTCAGACGGATTCAGAGGCACTTGAATCGGCGCCGCGCGCGCGTCATGGACGACCGGCCATAGGTCGTGGCGACCATACGCCAATGTTCACCTAGCTAGTTAGGCCAGAGCGGGCACATAAGCGCCGCACACTCGCCGCTCGCTCCACTCGCTCGCTCTCGCCTTCTCCCGCTCGCTCTGCCTCGCCAAAGCGCCGCTCCGAGCTCACTGTGCGCCGCCGCAGCCTATCGTAGTTGCTCGCCACTGACATAGCCTCACCGACTAATTTGTCTCGGCCACAGCTGCTCCACCATCACCTCCACCTCCTTGAGCCAAAAGCATCACCTATCGACCCTAGGTATAGCGGCATTTAGCCTCACCGTAGCCGCCGTCGTCACCGGAGCACCGCCACGCTCATGGCTCACCGTGGCCCGGCCGTTCCACCGCACCACAAGCCTCCATCTTCTCTGGTCTAGCACCATGCTAGAGTCTAGATGCTTAGGCTAGATCTAGGAATGACGCCACCGGTTGACTGCTCCAGAATGAGTCGCCGCTCCGCATGCGGCCGCCATGGCTGCTGTGGCACTCGAGCTCGCCGTCACCGAGTTGGTTCATCGTCTCCCTCCTTTCTCTTATGTCTTAGGTAGAGTAACCCTAGACCTAGCTAGTGGCATGATGAAGACCCACCTTTCACCGCCGTCTAGCCAGAACACTGAGAGCATCGTTGTGCTCCGTGCACCGCCGCATGGCCATGCACGCGGCCAAGCTCACCGATGCCACCTCGAGCCCTCACCTGCACCGTGTAGCTTCGCTAGGTCACCAGGATGGAGTAGCCATCCTCGCCTAAGTGTGCCATAGCTAGAGATGGCCAGTGTACCGCCGCCCGACCTCCACCGTCCGCCATGGCCGCCCTCGAGCTTGCTCCGACAAGCCACCGAGTCAACTAAGCCTACCAGTCGATGTGCGGGGGTGAGAAAAGTGCAACGATGAAAATGCTACCGCCGGAGACCTCACCGTCGGTGAGTTCTCGCTGGTCAGCGCCATCCCCTATCTTGATCTCGCTGACGGGTGGGTCCGGTGACTCGCGGGCCCCAGCTGTCAGTCGAATTTTGAATTTCATTTTCTGGATTTATTTCACAGATTTGAATGCATGCTTCAAAAATTCATATCTAGAGCTAGGAGTGTCCAAATGGGGTGAACCAAATTTTGTTGGTTTTATCTTGAAGTGTGTTATTTGATAAAAATATGAAATATACTATTTCAGGTATTTTTCTTAGAGAATTAAATTGAGCAATATAAGTGCTTTTAAAGTAGTTTATATCTTGTAAATTGCATAACTTAAACTAGGAAGGTGATAAAATTGTGATTCTAATTTTGCTGGACTTGTGTTGACATGTTCTAGCTAGGAAAAATATTAAACCTACAGTAAGCATAATTAAAATATGGTCTTCTTATTTAATCCTAATTAATTGCTATTTTCTAGTCAAATTTATTGGGGTAAAAATACAAAACATATGATCATGCAGAGTCTATGTGTAGGTTGACTTATGTGATTCTATCTGTGCTGATTAAGAACCACACCATTGTTGGTGCTTTTGTTGAGATTGAACGCATGCCTCTCACTTTGCTGGCCGGATAACTCGTTTCGACCGCGAAGCCGAGTAGCTCAACTCAGGATGGGCCCCATTCTATTAGAGTGCGCACTCTGGATGGTAGTAAGAATGTGTGGGGAGCCAGATGTGAGCACAAGGGTAGGCCGGGCTTGAACGTCCTGGCAGCTGGTTGTCCCTAATTGTGCGGCGCTGGGCGAACCCGCGAAATGTGGACTTGAGTTGTACCAAAGGAGACCTAAGGTGACCATTGATCTGGTCTGCCTGGGTTTGTGTTAGGAATAAATTCTCAGCTGGTTGAAATTGATTCGAATCGCCGTCTCTTCCGAACAGTGAGAAACTTGGCTAGTCCTAACATCGTAGTAACTGTGTTATGAAATGATGCTTATGATGAACATGAAATTACTACACCAGTTATGGTTACTATTGAATGCTACTAAATGATATACCACATGTTTGGCATAGGTTAGTTTCCAATCTAGAGATGAATAGCTATAATTAACTTGATGACCGAATTATAACTGTATACCTGAATTGGTAAGTTTTTTATGCAAAATGTTGTCAAGCTAGCTCCATTTATAAAGCCTTGCATAATCCTTGGAGTCACTTTGTTTTTGGTGTATGATGGGTAAGTCTAGCTGAGTACCTTCTCGTACTCGGGGTTTTATTTCCATTGTTACTGATGGTATAGTTTATCATGGCTATTGCAAGAACTGCTTCTGTCCTGCCGTGGATGAGGTTTGAGCCCCGGGTGGTCAGCTCTTATTAATACTTCTCATATGCTTTTGTGGATGTGATCATGAGCTGGCACTATATTTGAACTATGATGGTAGATGTTAGTTTCAAACTTTAATTTGCTTCCGCTACTATTTTACTCGAACTTGGTTTGTAATAACCTTAATTCGTACTCTGATGGATGAACTGTATTTGTGAACCTTATATAATGTGTGACATGTATATTAAATTATGTATGATCTTGGTTGTATGTTGATGTTTAATCGAGACCCTTCATGGTACTCGATGGACTACCGGGTTTATATGGGCTCAAGTATGATAGAGCGACCGTTTGCGGGCTGCCATTATACTTGTGCTCTTATAAATCGGTCGGTTCTGCTACATATTATCGGTGCTTCATCCCTGATTTTTCTAAAATAGCTCAACCGATGACCAAGTTGCTCCAGAAGAATGTCAAATTTGTATGGAGTCCAACTTGTGAAGAAGCTTTCCAAACCCTAAAGAAGTTTCTTACCTCTGCTCCTATTCTTGCCCAACCAGATATTGATAGGGTGTTTGATGTGTATTGTGATGCCTCTAGGACTGGACTGGGATGTGTGCTTATGCAAGGCAGACATGTGATCGCTTATGCTTCACGTCAGCTGAAAAAGCACGAGTTAAATTATCCCACCCATGATTTAGAGCTGGCTGCAGTGGTGCATGCTCTAAAACTTTAGATACATTACCTGTTGGGAAATAAAGTACACATTTTTATGGATCACAAGAGTCCCAAATATATTTTCACTCAATCCAAGTTGAATATGAGGCAGCGGAGGTGGCTCGAGTTAATCAAGGATTACAATTTAGAAGTTCATTATCACCCTAGAAAAGCTAATGTGGTAGCTGATGCCTTTAGTCAGAAGTCGCATCAAGTTGAAGAAGAATCTTTGTCTCTCAACCATTCTGAGGTGTTAGCCCACATTGCTCTAGTCTCAGATCTACTTGAGCAAATTATTATAGAGCAAAGGCAAGATGCTTCGAAAATTCCGCATATCAAGAAGCTAATTACCGAAGGGTGTGGTCCTCATTTCAGTGTTGATGATCAAGGTGTGGTGAAGTTCAAGAACCGATTGGTGGTTCCCTCAAGTGATGAGCTTAAAAGAAAATTTTTGGATGAAGCTCACAACTCCAAATTATCCATTCATCTGGGAAATAACAAGATGTATCATGATTTACGTCACTTGTATTGGTGGCCAAATATGAAATAGGATATTACCAAATACATCTCAGAATGTGACATTTGTGGAAGGGTTAAGGTGAACCATATGCGTGCGCCTAGATTTCTACAGCCCTTGCCTATCCCTATTTGGAAATGGGAGGATATTTCTATGGACTTTGTTGTGGGTTTGCCCCACACGACAAAGGGGTATGATTCTATTTAGGTCATTATGGATCGACACACCAAGTCTGTTCATTTCCTTCCGGTGGATACAAGGTATTTAGCCAAGAAGTATGCCAAGTTGTATTTTGATGGGGTTGTGACCCTACATGAAGTTCCTCTTACCATTATTTCGGATAGAGGATCAGTTTTTTGTCTCTCATTTCTGAGAGCAACTCCAGAAATGTCTTTGTACCCATCTCCTCAAAAGTTTAGCTTATCATCCGCAAACTGACGGTCAGACAGAAAGAGTCAATCATGTATTTGAGGATATGTTGAGGGCTTGTGTCATCTCTTTTCTAGAAAAGTGGGACGAATGCTTGACTTTAGCTGAGTTTTCCTATAACAATAGTTATCAAGAAAGCATTCGTATGGCACCTTTCGAGGCCCTATATGGTAAGAAATGTAGAACACCTCTTAACCGGGTTGAAGTGGGTGATCATGGTTACTTTGGACCTGATTTTATCAAGGAAGCTCAAGAGCAAGTTAGTGTTATTTAGAGTTATTTGAAGGCAGCTCAGAATCGTTAGAAAACTTATGCGGACAAGTGAAGAAGGCCCTTGCAGTTTGAAGTTGGTGACCATGTGTACCTAAAGGTATCCCCGATGAGAGGTGTGCATCGGTTCGAAGTCCATGGAAAGTTAGCTCCTCGTTATGTTGGACCTTATAAAGTTTTGGGACGGTGTGTTACTGTTGCTTATCGTCTCCAACTTCTGGATATTTTGTCAGCAGTACATAATGTGTTTCATGTTTCCCAATTAAAGAAGTGTTTACAAGTTCCTGAGGAAGTGATGGAAATTGAAGGACTCCCTCTGCAACCTGATCTTTCTTATATTGAGCATCCTATCAAAATCTTGGATGAAAAGAGAGAGTTACTAGAAACAAAGTCATGAAATTTTATAAAGTCCAGTGGCAAAATCATTTGGAGGATGAAACCACTTGGGAGCAGGAGAGTTATATTCTAGAGTATTATCCCCATCTTCTCCCTGGTGTGCCAAGGTCATAGTTTAAGTTAAAAGCTCACTCTTACCCTTTCTCCTACACTAGGCACTCACATGAAATCTCAGGACAAGATTTTGTTTAAGGGGGCGAGAGTTGTAACACCCTCGGTGTTACACCCTAAATCATTTACTAAAACATGTCATGAGCTTAATGTTTATGTGTTAATGCATGTGATAGAATATGTAGATAAATTTCTTGTAACTTAAAATGATCAATAAAAATGCTAAATGAAAGTTGATTCAATGGCTCATGTATATCAAGTAGGGTTAAAAACCCAATTTTTATTAAGAAAAAATAGTACAGAACATGTGTGTGATACTTAAATAAAGTTTGAAGTACAAACTTTGTAGATGACAATAAAATACTTGATGTCAAAAATGATATTACTAACTAATATTTCTACTAGCCTAGAAATTGCAAATTGAAATCAAGTTCAGCTCAAAAACTTAGAAAATTTTCCAAGTTTATCAACAGCTAGACATTGCTATGTTTAGCAAATTATTTTGAGAGATTGGGTTAAGGGATGGTGTAGTGTTATAGCTTGATTTGGTAGTCTCATATGCCATCTTGAGCATGGTGAAGATGGTTTAGGTACAGAAGCAACCGTTTAGTTTTTATAGGTGTATTAAAATTCGTGCACGACATGGTTTCGGGCTGGTTAGCTGCGTTGGCGCGGTCACCATGCTCAGGCATTCAACGTCACCATGCTGGCTGTCTCGCGTGTGGCTGGCCATGGCTGCTCTGGCCTGGCTATGGTTTGGCCACTGCTGGCTCCTGGTGCGTGAAGCCACTGCTGCTGCTTGCATATTCAGGCGGTGCTACACCGGCCCCGCCATGCTACCACACTATGACTCGTCCCGCGCCACGCCATAATCGCTGCTGGTGTTGTCTCCTTGCCTTCATGTCCATGCCTCACTCTGCATCTTGGTGCCGCTACCGGCCTAGTGCGATGCCGCCTTTACCGTGCGCACATGGTCGGGCTTGTCGTCGCCTTGTCATTAATGGCACTGCGACGCGCGAGCCATGCCGGTCATGAACGCGCACACCTGTCTACTAGCACCTATGCATGGGCCTCCATGGTCACATCGACCGCGTCCCACCAAGGCATGGATGAGCCGAGCCCACCCGCCGTGCCCTGTATCTCTCTTTCTCTCTTTCTCCCTTTGCTACCGCCGTCGAGCCACGCCATCAAATTACCCTGCGAGCAATCACCTCTATTCAATTCAGTGCATCCACGGTTTCAACATCATGTTCTCTCGCTGCCTCACCCTACCTAGTCTTGAACCGTGCAAGGCCAAGCTCCAATTTGGAGTTTCTCCACACGTGGCCAGCCCTCCTCCGTCATCATCCGCCCCAACCGTCACCTCAGCCTGGTCCATGGTAGCATCCTGATGCTCACACGCTAACCAATTAGGCCTGTAGCTACCCCAGCCCACTGGAATAGTGGCACCACCGTCGTGGATAGCCACGCGCCGCTGCAGCCTTCCCCAGCTAGTTGTGTCACCCTGCACCGCCGCTTAGCGTAGCCACCAAGCTCGGAGATGGTGATGACCCATTAGGTGGGCCCGCGATAGGTCCCAGGTGGCTGGCGTAGGCGCCCAGTGCCATCGTGCACTGAGTTGCTGGGGGTGCATGTGGGAGAATTCCACAAAAGCCAGGGGGTTAAGTGAGAAGGTTTGAGAGAGAGGGAAATAGTGTTAGTACTTAGTCGTAATTCGGGAGAAGTTCGAAGTCTCTTTTGCAAAATTGCCAGCGCGTGCGAGATTCCCCGCCGCCGGCCGTCTCACGCTGTAGGCCAGCCTCGCATGGGCCGCATGTGTGGGGCCGCAGGGGGGAGTTCATTTTTCTTTTTTATAAGGAATTAGAAATAGTTTTCTAATTTAATTTTTAAGCTGACCTTTGGTAAATCATATAAAATCATTGTAGGAATTTTTGTGGTAAATTGGTGATAGCTTTAGTCCTAAAATTTTTATGGTAGCTTCATTGTATTATTATGTGCTCACTGTAATTTTTGTAGCCTTAGAATAGACCAAGCATTAGGGTAGTTAAATGTTCTTTGTTTCAAAATACATTAAATCATTAGTAGAAATAAAGATATATCCTTCATTTGTATAGCTAGGTGTTTGTTAGTTGAATCCAACACTTTGCTTGATGAAAATGATAGTTAGCTTAGTATCTTAGTCATTAGAGCTAGCTTCATAGCTTAGTATGTGTATTCTTATTTTAAGAGTTGTTGTTTCATAAATGCTAAGTGTTGCATCATCATCGCATGCATGTAGAGAACAAGTTGGTGGAGATCGTGACCACTGGTCGATCACAAGTTCGAGGAGATCATCGAGGAGTACAAGGAGGAGATTCTCATATAGGAGGAGGTCCCGGATTCACCACTGACTGACTTAGCTAACATCGCGCCTACCCAAGGCAAGCCCCGGTGCATAACCCTTATTTTTTATAATCACTAAATATATATATATATATATGTGATGTGCATTTACGTTATAGGAATTTTATGAAAACCACATGCATAGATATATCTGTCCTATGAGTCTTACTAGTGCAGGTTCGAGTAGATGCTATGCTTAGGTTTTCGGTAGTGTGAGTAATCTGTCGTTACTCACAATAGGTGGTAATTATTATTACTCTCATAATAAAATGATGAAAAGAAAACAGAGACCGTATAGGGACATGGTATGGATATTGGTGGGTGTAACAGGTTGTGTCCTGCGGCCAATGGGGCTTATCTTGGTAACACTATTTTCTCTGTTTGTGTCGATTAAGGACTGTCCATTGCTGTGGATGGTAGTTAGGTCATAGACTTATTATCCTGAGCACATACTTGCTTATGGGAGCAGGAAGGCTCATTACACTCTTGTCGCAGGTTCCAGCTCTTTCCGAACCGATTGATTGGAGGCGGGAAAAGGTGGAGGTCTAAGCACCATGTTGAGACTAGGTCCCAAGTGTGGGGGCTTGGAGTCCAAGTTTGGACGGGGACCTAGACCCCATGATATGAGTGGAATGGGTTGGTCTTGTTTGTGCCTAGGGTACAAACGGGGCGTGTGTTTCAGGGTACCCGGCTGGAATACATTAGTTTGTGAATTACCATTTCTGTGAGATGGTACGACTTGGCTATGGTCCAGCACCATAGTAAAAACTGGAAGATGAAAGATGGTTAAATGGTTCTGATTGCTCAACACTTGCTTGAAAGTAGAACAGGTGCTTACTTAGAATGGTTAGCTAATGAAGTAATCATGACTGCTAATAAAACTTGATCTTAAGGATGTACTCCTAGAAATGCTTTTCACAAACAAAAAGAAAACAACAAACCCATATTGCCTATCATACTCCTTGAGAGTCGGGAAACTATTCCCACTAGTCAGGTAAGTCTTGCGAGTACATTGTGTACTCAGGGTTTATTTACCCCTGTTGCAGGTGCAGCTTGAGGAGTAGCTCTTGTGTGGAGGATTCTTCTGGTGGGCATAGATGGATCCTTGTATCATTTCCGCTAGATGTTTATTTTCATTCCGCTATTTAATTATCGCACTCTGAACTCTGGTATTGTAATAAATAATTTCTAAGAACTCTTGTTATATGAAATGCACTAAGTATTGTAAGCTCGTACTCATTAATGGATTCTAGATGTAAAATGTGGATTGTTTCAAGTTCTCCCTTGGGATGGGCTCGATGAAACTGTCCGATGTTGCTAACTTTCAGGGTGCTTAGTGTTTAGAACAAGACGAGTGCCACCGAAAGCGTGTTATTTTGGGCGGTTCTACCACATAATCCTCCTGGTGTATCTTGATCTTTGAATGAGAGGTATGAATTAGGGTTTCAGGGATGCTCTATAGAAGGGGGTAGGGGCTGCTATATATAGGCTAGAGCATCAATTCTGGACCCTCGGATCAAACCGACTTGAAAAAACGGCGTAGATGCAATCTAGGAGGCGGTGGAGAACCGACATTCGAAGAAGGGGCGGACAGGTGAGGGCCAGTCAGCCCCACATGGCAGCCACCTGCGCTCTGCTTTAGTGGTCTGCCTTCTAGAGTCTTCTAGAGTCTTCCCACATCGGTTTCGCTGTGGATAAACGTAATTTGCTTTGACGAATAGGCCCTCCTTGATGGTTTTCTGAGTAAATCCTCCTACAAACACAAATTCACCAAAACTTATGGAATTTATTAGTTTAAACCCCTAGACCTATGTTGGTGATCCTTTTTATGCATCTATATAAGTTATATTGATGGTTTATGATGAATGTTAACTACCATCAACAATGCCCACAATAGTTATGCGTTGACAACAAGCATTACAACATCTTCGATGGACATTATCACATATTATCAACAGACCATGAGATTATCCCAAATCTCAAAATGAATCATTTGAAGCATGTTTGATGATCATGATGTCCATCTATGTGATGTTCTCTTTACGAGAAAAGAAGAAGTGTTGTTATGTGATCCTATAAGATTGAGCATAAACAACCAACCTCCTATGTAGCTTTAGATTTTAAGATTAAAGCACCCTTCATATCTTATTTCTGTAGCTCCTGTTTCATCCCTTATAGAATGTTGATATAGATCAACTACAAATTTAAGAGTACGGCATTGTTTAGCACTATGCAAAACACAACCACATATATGACATTACTCTTTGTCATTATTGGGTTCACAATGCCATCGCACTCATATTGCACATTAAGCCTTTTGCTTTTACTAATGGAAGCAAATTGTATGAACAAAATGATCATAGGTGCTGTTTGGTTTGTCTATTTTGGGCCGGTAACTGTTTACAGTGCAATCCGGTGCCGTTGATCTTTGTTTGGTTCGAGCGGCCCATAAACAACTGCAGCAGTAACGGGTACTATAACACCCTCGGTGTTACACCCTAAACAACCTGCTAAATCATGTCATGAGCATCATGTTTATGTGATATTGCATGTGATAAAGAGTGTAGATGAATTGCTTGTAACCTAAAATGGTTGATAAAAGTGTTAAATGAAAGTTGATCCAATAGTTCATGTTGCATCAAGTGAGGTTCAAAACCAATTTTTATTGGGCAAAAACATTATAAAACATACTTGTCTCACTTAAATAAAGTTTAAAGTACAAACTTTGTAGATAACAATGCAACTCTTTCTGTAGAAAAATAAAATTGTTGTCTAGTATTTTTAGTAGCTTGGAAATTGAATTTGAAATAAAAATCAGCCCTAGACAGCAAATTTCCTAAGTCTGAAAATAGAATGGCAGTGCCATGTTGGGGAATTAATTCTAAAAACATAGCTAAAGGCCAGTGCTATGTTATTGCTCTTAATGGTAGTCCAATGTACCCTCTTTAGTATGGTCTAGGTGGTTGTGACTAAATCGAGTTGGTTTAGTCATGGTTGATGCTTTAAAATTCGTGCACATGAACGGCCTCGGACTGGCTGGCTACGGGCTGCGATCACTGCCTGTTCCGTAGCTCGGCATCGTGCGTGTTGCCGAGGCCATGCTGACCAGGCCTGCTCCTGGCTTGGCCATGGCTGGGCGTGACCGGCCATGGTTGGCCGCCTGCCCTAGCCGTGTGGTGCTGCTACCACCGCAAGCCCTGCGCCCTGGTCACCGCTCCCCGTGCTGCGCTGTGGGCCGCCCCACCACTGTTCCACTGTCCCTGCCGCTGCTGCTAGTACTGCACCGTGCTATTCCTCTTCTCCTCGCTATGCGCACGAGGGCTTGCCCCCTCCCCTGCTGCCTGCACCGTCGCCTTGCCATTTATGGCGCTGCGCCCACGCAGGTAGTGCTCGGTCAAAGACACAGGTGTGTTGTCCGTAGCATCAGCGCGCATGTCACCTTGGTCACGTCAGCCGTGTCTCGCCAAGATGAGGTCACGTCGAGCTCCAGTTTCCCCCCTCTTCTCTCTCCCACCATGGTCAACTGAGCCACAAAAGTAAATATGGTAGGGAGAGGTCACCTTGGGTCATTTCATTGCATCTCTAGCACCACCATCAAGCCGCCTAGCTGACCGTTCCCCACCCTGCCTTGAATGGTGCCCGACCAAGCTTCAATTTTGAAGCTTTTCCCCGCCACCGTGCCGATAAGACCGAGGGCAGCTCCCATCTGACCACCTCGAGACAAATTGGCTACACCGCTAGACCTATCTTGAACCCCTCCTCTCCATGCACACATGAGCCGTACCCCTACCGCTGTCCCAACGCTGCTGAAGTGGTCGTGTCCGACGCGGCTCGTCGCCGAGCTCACCGCATGTAAACGGACAGCCTTGCTCGGGGCATCTCTGAGTGAACCATCACCTCGGCCAAGTCCTTGGTGAGTCGCTGATGCTCGCCCGCTACCTCTACTGCTCCCTCAGTGTCGTGGCTCATCGGAATGGACGTGGGGAAGTCGCCCTACTTCGTCTCTGGTCTTCTAACTAATGCCAGCGTTGTGCGTCGGTCCATAGGTGAGCATCGACCCCCTAGCTAGGTCTGTGTGGGTCCTAGTTGGTCAGCGTAGTGGCTCTATGGTGGCCAACGCCGTGCCAGCGAGTGAGAGGGCTTCGAGGACCTTCTTGATGCGAAGATGAGTCTTTTCGGGGGCCTTCACGCATAATCGCTAACTAAAGGAATAGGACGCATAGTGGTCGCGTTAATAGTAGGAAGCGTGGGGGCTTTTCTGCTAAAATGCCACCGCGCGCGGGGGTTCCCCGCCATGGGCCGCTTCCCGCCGTGGGCCACGCTGGGCCAGTTTGATTTCTCTTTTTCGTAAAGAATTAGAAATAGCTTTATATTTTTATTCGAGAACCAGTTTTGTTGAATTAGTATAAAATTTTGTAGATGCCTAAAAATTGTAAAACAAATTTTGTTAGGTTCCTAAAATTATGATCTATCTATTGATGTAATTAATGTATACATATACATGTTGATACAAGGGGCTATTAAATCATTTGAGAGTGCTCAATATTATTAGGTTAAATATTGTAGGAATTTTTGTGATAAATTGGTGATAGCTTTAGTCCAAAAAATTTTATGGTAGCTTCATTGTATTATTATGTGCTCACTGTAATTTTTGTAGCCTTAGAATAGACCAAGCATTAGGGTAGTTAAATGCTCTCTGTTTCAATATATATTAAATCATTAGTAGAAATAAAGATATATCCTTAATTTGTAAAGCTAGATGTTTGTTAGTTGAACCCAATACTTTGCTTGGTAAAGATGATAGTTAGCTTAGTATCTTAGTCATTAGAGCTAGCTTAGTAGCTTTATATGTGTATTTCTATTTTAAGAGTTGTTGTTGCCTAGATACTAAATAGCTGCATCATTGTCATCGCATGCATATAGAGAACGAGTCAGCGGAGATCGTGACCACCGGCGAGCATGAGTTGGAGGAGATCGTCGAGGAGTACGAGGAGGAGATTCTTGTGCAGGAGGAGGTCCTAGAGCCACCACCGACTGCCTCAGCTGACACCACATCTGCCCAAGACAAGCTTAGGTGCATAACCCCTTATTTTTTATAATCACAGTATATATATCTTATGTGCATTTACGTTACAGGAATCTTATGAACACCACCTACATAGATATATTGTCCTATGACTCCTACTGGTACAGGTTTGAGTAGCTGCTATGCTTAGGTTTTCGAAAGCGTGAGTAACCTGCCGTTACTCACAATAGATGGTTATTATTATTACTCTCATGATAAAAATGATGAAAGGAAAATGGAGACCGGGCAGGGATATGGTATGGGTTATGGGGGGTGTGACGAGTTGTGTCCCGCGACCACGGGGCTTAGCTTAGTTATACAATTTTCCCTGTTGAAAGGTCTTAATGGCTAGAGGAGGGTGAATAGCCTAATAAAAATTTCTACAACAACACTTAACAAAAATGGTTAGACAAATATGAGGCGAAGCAAGTGTTGCGCTAGCCTACTCAAAATGCAAGCCACCTACCACAATTCTAGTTTAGGTAGAATCTATTCACACAATAGCTATGACACTACTCTATGTTAGTGTGCTCTCAAAGGCTAACTAAAGAGCCATACCAACCAACCAAGCAAGCTCTCACAACTATCTACACTAAAGAGCTTGACAACTAGTTTGTGGTAATATAAAGAGAGTGATCAAGAAAGTTATACCGCCATGTAGATGAAAGAACCAATAGATCACAAGGATGAATAACAACTAAGACCAATCACCTCGAAATCAATGATGAACACAATGATTTTTTACCGAGGTTCACTTGCTTGCCGACAAGCTAGTCCTCGTTGTGGCGATTCACTCACTTGGAGGTTCACGCGCTAATTGGCTTCACACGCCAAACCCTCAATAGGGTGATGCACAACCAACACAAGATGAGGATCACACAAGCCATGAGCAATCCACTAGAGTACCTTTTGGCTCTCCATCGGGGAAAGGTCAAGAACCCCTCACAATCACTATGGTCAGAGCCAGAGACAATCACCACCCTCCGCTCAATGATCCTTGCTGCTCTAAGCCATCTAGGTGGCGGCAACCACCAAGAGTAACAAGTGAAATCCGTAGCAAAACACGAACACCAAGTGCCTCTAGATGCAAACACTCAAGAAATGCACTTGGATTCTCTCCCAATCTCACAAAGATGATGAATCAATGATGAAGATGAGTGGGAGGGCTTTGGCTAAGCTCACAAGGTTGCTATGTCAATGCAAATGGCCAAGAGAGTGAGCTTGAGCCGACCATGGGGCTTAAATAGAAGCCCCCACGAAATAGAGTTGTTGTACCCCTTCACTGGGCACAGCGCGGGGTGATCGGACGCTCCGGTCCGATCGACCGGACGCTGCCCCTCAGCGTCCGGTCACGTGATTCATGCCACGTGTCCCCTGCTTCAAATACTATTTGTCAGATTTCAGCGATCATCTGTTGACTGGATGCGTCAGTTAGAAAGTGACCGGACGCTGGACCTCAGCGTCCGGTCGTTTCCAGTAAGGTTCCAAACGTGATTTTTCCCAACCGGACGCGTCCGGTCATGCTTGACCGAACACAGCCAGCGTCCGGTCACACAGTGTTTCCTCTGTGTGCCCTACGTCAGCGTACGTCAGCACTGACCGGACGCACCCTCCCAGCGTCTGGTCGCTGAGCGACCCAGCGTCCGATCGTTTGACCGACGCCAGTGTCTTCGCTGTTACACCTGACCAGATGCTCCGGTCCAACCAAGGCCAGCGTCCGGTCACTTACAGTGACCTCCGTCTTTTCTATCTAGGGTGTCGGTGGCACCGTTGGACTATCCGCACTCTATGGGCGGACACTCCGTCGGTGGAGTTCCTTACCCTTGCTCCCAAACTTCACCACCCTTGATCAAATGTGCCAACCACTAAGTGTATCACCTTGTGCACATGTGTTAGCATTTTTTTCACAAACATTTTCAAGGGTGTTAGCACTCCACTAGATTCTAAATGCATATGCAATGAGTTAGAGCATCTAGTGGCACTTTGATAACCGCATTCCGATACGAGTTTCACCCCTCTTAATAGTACGGCTATCGATCCTAAATGTGATCACACTCACTAAGTGTCTCGATCACCAAAACAAAATGGATCCTACTATTTATACCTTTGCCTTGACCCTTTTGTTTTTCTCTTTCTTCTTTTCAACTCCAAGCCCTTGATCATCATCATGGCATCACCATCATCATGTCATGATCTTCATTTGCTTCACCACTTGGAGTGTGCTACCTATTTCATGATCACTTGATAAACTTGGTTAGCACTTAGGGTTTCATCAATTCACCAAAACCAAACTAGAGCTTTCAATCTCCCATTTTTTGGTAATTGATGACAACCCTTTCACAAAGATATGAATTAAAATTCGATTGAATCCATGTTGCTTGCCCAAGCATATTTACCATGTGTAAAAGGATATGGACAAGTTTCATGAACCCCAAATGGTAGCAATTGCTCCCCCTACATATGTGCTAAGAGTTTGGATTGAAGCTTGCACATATGCTTAGATAGGAAATATAGGAGACAATGTCTACCAAATGATGCTAAGGTATAAAACATGGACCTTTGAAGCAACCAATCGGAGTGCACCATTATACCATCCTTAGCACCATGGTTAGCTTAATATCATTTGGAAACACTTGGAATAGATACCACTTGATAATACTAGAGAATGAAATCACTAGATAATCTATTCATGCTAGTTTTTCATATTGTCATTCAAACTTACAATTAGCATACATCACACAAGCATGGATGTTTAAATTTAATACTTGTGCCATGCAAGCAAACATATGAAATGCACATTCAAATGCATCATACAAGTTTATGAGCTTGCTCCCCCTACTTGTGTGCTCAAATTTTTAATTGATCCCTTTCATTTATCATATCTCTCTCCCTATGTCAAAGTCTCCCCCTTTGTTGTCTTTTTACTATCTTTGTTTTTCTCCTCATAACACTAATATCTTTATTTCTCCCCCTATCACCTATATCTTTGTTTCTCTCCCCCTTTGTCATCAATGACCACAAAGGTTCAAAATATAGATAGGTTGAGATTATCAATGTCAATCAATGGGGTGAGGTTCATTTTCCCAAATTTGGTTCAAACTAGAATATTTGCCAAAGATATTTAACTCGGTTTGATCCAAGGACAAGCTTCTTCACACCTCCAAATAAGGGTTATCTTATACCATGTTGAGTTAAACACTTAGAGCTCATTTTTAGATCAAACACTAGGTTTACAAGCCCACAAACATGTCATATGATATCACTAGATCAAGTCAAGCATAGAAGCAATAGTGATACCATATAAACATCAAATTAATTTGATTTTCATGAATGAGCCTAATAAAATGTGAAAGATGTCTAGATGCACTAAACATGTCCTTAGCAAGGATGTATGCCATGCCAATCAACTTTTACCTTGGATTGCTCGAAGGAGAGGCATGTCATATAAGTGGGGGTGCATCAACACATATTTGAGAAATCCAATATGTTCAATTCATTCCTTGGCTTGCAAAACCTTTTTCATCTAATGTCTTGGTGAATATATCGGCAAGTTGATCTTCGGTGCCTACACTCTCAATGCAAATGTCCCCTTTTTGTTGGTGATCTCTTATGAAATGGTGACGGACATCAATGTGCTTTGTTCTTGCATGTTGAACCAGATTGTTGGTTAACTTGATTGCACTCTCATTGTCACATAGCAATGGCACTTTCTTGAACTTGATTCCAAAGTCACTCAAGGTGGCCTTCATCCAAAGTATTTATGCACAACAACAACCGGTGGATATGTATTCGGCTTCGGCGGTTGATAATACAACACTATTTTGCTTCTTTGATGACCATGAAACAAGTGATCTTCCCAACAATTGACATGTGCCCAAGGTGCTCTTCCTTTCAACCTTGCATCCCGCATAATCCAAGTTGGAGTAACCAACTAGCTCAAACTTTGCTCCTTTGGGATACCACAAACCAATATTTTATGTATGCTTCAAGTACCTCAATATTCTCTTTGTAGCCTTCAAATGACTTTCTCTTGGTGAGGCTTGAAATCTTGCACACATGCATACACTAAACATGACATCCGGCCTTGATGTTGTCACATAGAGTAGGCTTCCAATCATAGACCGATACAATTTTTGATCCACCATATTGCCACTTGCATCACTATCCAAGTTACCATTTGTTTCCATTGGTGTGCTAATGGCTTTACTATCACTCATGCCAAACTTCTTGATTATGTCCTTGATATACTTGCCTTGACTTACAAATGTACCATTCTTCAATTGCTTGATTTGAAGACCAAGGAAGTAACTTAACTCTCCAATCATAGACATCTCAAACTCATTAGCCATCATCTTTCCAAACTCATTACAAAAGTCTTGATTGGTTGATCCAAATATGATGTCATCAACATAGATTAGCAACACAAACAAATCTTTTCCAATCTTCTTGATGAAAAGAGTGGTGTCAACCTTGCCCATCATGAACCCTTTAGAGAGTAGAAAGTCCCTCAATCTCTCATACCATGCTCTAGGTGCTTGCTTCAAGCCATACAATGCCTTCTTCAACTTGTACACATGGTTGGGTTTCTTGTCATCTTCAAAACCAGGAGGTTGCTCAACATAGACTTCTTCATTGATGTAACCATTTAGAAATGCACTCTTAACATCCATTTGATAGAGTTTGATGTTGTGGGCACAAGCATAGGCTAGCAAGATTCTAATTGCTTCCAATCTAGCAACCGGGGCATATGTTTCTCCAAAGTCAAGACCTTTAACTTGTGTATAGCCTTGTGCTACCAATCTTGTTTTATTCCTTACTACTATCCCATCTTGATATTTCTTGTTTCTAAAGACCCATTTGGTTCCAATCACATTGTGTCCCTTGGTCTCTTTACTAATTCCCATACTTGATTTCTTGTGAAGTTATTCAATTCTTCATGCATAGCATTCACCCAATCAACATCCTTCAATGCTTCATCTATCTTCTTTGGTTCAATGGATGACACAAATGAGAAATGCTCACAAAATGAAGCCAATCTTGATCTTGTTTGTACACCTCTTGAAATATCACCAATGATAGTGTCCAATAGATGATCCCTTGCAATATTGGTTGGTTGGAGGATTTGAACTTGATTGATTGCACTTGCTTGATCATTGGGTTGAGATGATGTACTAGCTACTTGATCTTGTTCATTGTCATGAGAGCCACTTGCACTAGCTTTGTTTGTATCATCTTGCACATTTGAGTTAGAGAGCACTTGCACTTGATCATCTTCATCATCATTTACTTGCCTAGGCCTCAATTCATCAACATCCATGTTCTTCATGGCATTTGAAAGTTGAATGTCTCTAACATCTTCCAAGTTCTTATTCTCTACTTGTGAACCCTTGGTTTCATCAAATTCAACATCATGAACTTCCTCAAGAGTACCACTCTCCAAGTTCCAAACTCTATATGCTTTGCTTGTAGTGGAATAACCAAGTAGGAATCCTTCATCACATTTCTTGTCAAACTTGCCCAATCTAGTGCCTTTCTTCAAGATATAGCATTTACAACCAAAGACCCGAAAATATGCAATGTTGGGCTTTCTACCATTCAAGAGCTCATATGGTGTCTTCTCTTTCAATGGGTGATAATAGAGGCGGTTGCTACAATAGCAAGCGGTGTTGATAGCTTTGGCCCAAAAGGATTGACTCACATTGTACTCATTGAGCATAGACCTTGCCATATCAATGAGTGTTCTATTCTTCCTCTCAACAAGGCCATTTGATTGTGGAGTGTACTTGGCCAAGAATTAATGTCTAATTCCAAATTCATCACACAACTCATCAATTCTAGTGTTCTTGAACTCACTACCATTGTCACTTCTAACTCTCTTGATGGTTGTGTCAAACTCATTGTGAATGCCCTTGACAAATGATTTGAATGTTGCAAACACATCACTTTTATCCACTAGAAAGAATACCCATGTGTATCTAGTGTAATCATCCACTATCACAAAACCATATTTGTTTCCACCAATGCTAGTGTATTGTGTTGGCCCAAACAAATCCATGTGCAATAACTCAAATGCTTTACTAGTGCTCATCATGCTTTTCTTAGGATGGGTGTTTCCAACTTGTTTGCCGGCTTGACAAGAGCTACAAAACTTATCCTTTTCAAACACAACATCTTTCAAGCCTCTAACCAAGTCATGCTTAACCAATATATTCAATTGTTTCATTCCAATATGACCAAGCCTTCTATGTCATAACCAACCCATGCTAGATTTAGTGAACAAGCATGTAGATAATCTAGCTTCACTAGCATTGAAATCAACCAAGTATAGATTCTCATATCTAAAGCCTTTGAAGATCAAGTTAGAGCCATCTACACTTATGATCTCTACATCATCTACCCCAAATATGCATTTGAATCTAAGATCACACAATTGAGCCACGGATAGCAAATTAAAGTTCAAGCTCTCTACTAGCAACACATTGGATATGCTCATGTCATTGGATATTGCAATCTTACCAAGCCCTTTGACCTTGCCTTTGCCATTGTCACCAAATGTGATACTATCATAACCATCATTGTCATTGGTGTTGATTGAGTTGAACATTCTTGCATCACCGGTCATGTGTTGAGTGCACCCACTATCAAGAACTCAATGCCTTCCTCCGACTTTATAATTTACCTACAAAAGAAGATTAATTCTTTTTAGGTACCCAAATTTGATTGGGTCCTTGAAGGTTAGTCACAAGGGAGGATATATTAGCATTTTTGCTCTTGTTGGTGCATTCATGCTCTTTATGACCCACTTGCTTGCAACTAATGCAAAACCGACCATTGTTCTTCACAAAACTAGTCTTGTGAGGAGCAAAGGCTGCCTTGCCTTTCTTGGGGGTATAGCCCAATCCCTCTTTGTAGAGAGAAGCTCTTTGGCTACCTAAGCACATAAGCAAGCGGTCCTCACCACCATAGGCCTTAGCCAAAGTGTAAGTGAGCTTGTTAACCTCCTTCTTGAGATTCTCATTCTCAGCTACTAGTGAGGCATCACTACTAGATGAGGTGGAAGTGGAAGTACTACAAGAAGGGTTAGTAGAAGGAACAATGATAGGCATAGATAATGATTCATCAATTATATCGCAAGTTAAACCTACATTGCAAGTTTCAACATGCTTCTTTTTATTTTGCTCATCAAGCAAAGAGGAATGAGCCTTTTCAAGCTTTTTGTGAGCTTTGTCAAGCTTCTCATTGGCTTCCTCTAGCCTCTCATGAGATGCATTGAGCTCATCAAAGGCTTGCTTAAGGTCTTTTAGTTCCTTACGTAAGATTTTGCATTCCCTTCTCTTGATGTCAAAGTGTTCTTTAGCATCTTCTAGCATGTCAAATAGTTCATCCTTAGTAGGTTCATCATTATCACTATCACTATCATTTTCATTATCATGTTCATTATCATCATCATGTTCTTCATCACTTTCATCATCACAAGTTTGTACCTTAGTGGCCTTAGCCATGAAGCATGATGAAGAGTCAAAGAGAGAAGGCTTCTCATTGATAGCAATGCTTGCAAGTGCCTTCTTCTTGGTGGTCTTGTGATCATCACTATCATCATCATCATCATCATCATCACTTGAGGAAGCATCACTATCCCAAGTGACCACATATGAACCACCCTTTTTCTTGAAGGTCATCTTGTCCTTCTCTTTCTTTTCCTCCTTGTTCTTCTTCTTGTTCTTCTTCTTGTCATCATCATTGTTGCTATTGTATGGACATTGAGCAACAAGATGATCTTTGCTTCCACACTTGTAGCACCTTCTTGACTCTTCTTTGTTCTTGGATGAAGACTTCTTTCTTCTAGCACGGTACCCTTTCTTCATCATGAACTTGCCAAATTTCTTGACAAAGAGAGCCATCTTCTCATCATCCATCTCATCAAATGAACTATCATCTTCACTTGATGTTTCTTGCTTTGCCTTGCCATTAGATGATGTGGCCTTGAATGCCACACTCTTCTTCTTCTCATCTTTCTTCTCATCTTTCTTCTCCTTCCTTTCTTCCTTCTCATCATCATCTCTATATGTATCATCGGTCATTATGTCTCCCAACACTTGGTTTGGTGTCATGGTGTCCAAACCACTCCTCACTAGAATAGTGACCAATGTACCAAATCTTGAAGGTAAGCATCTCAAGAACTTATGGGAGAAGTCCTTGTCCTTCACCTCTTCTCCAAGTGCTTTGAGATCATTGACAAGCACTTGAAGCCTATGGAACATCTTCGGCACACTCTCATCCTCCTTCATCTTGAAGCTTGCAAACTTTTCTTTGAGAATGTATGCCTTTGCACCCTTCACGGCTTGAGTGCCCTCGAATGATTCTTCCAACTTCTTCCAAGCCTCATAAGCCATCTCAATATTCTTGATTTGCTCAATTGTTCTCTCATCAATTGCATCATGAATAGCACTTAGAGCAATGTCATTGTTTTGGAGAAGCACCTCTTCAGCCGCGGTGGGATTCTCTGGATCTTCAATCTCAATTTTGGTTTCAACCACCTTCCACACTTTTCTATTGATTGACTTGATATGTGTGGTCATCTTTGACTTCCAATAAGGATAATTTGTGCCATCAAATTGGGGTGCCTTCTTGGTGTTGTTGATTTGAGCCATTTTTACACCGAAGGTTGTTAAGCCTCAAATCATGGTGACCTCGGCTCTGATACCACTTGAAAGGTCCTAATGGCTAGAGGGGGGTGAATAGCCTAATAAAAATTTCTACAACAACACTTAACAAAAATGGTTAGACAAATATGAGGCGAAGCAAGTGTTGCGCTAGCCTACTCAAAATGCAAGCCACCTACCACAATTCTCTTTTAGGTAGAATCTATTCACACAATAGCTATGACACTACTCTATGTTAGTGTGCTCTCAAAGGCTAACTAAAGAGCCACACCAACCAACCAACCAAGCTCTCACAACTATCTACACTAAAGAGCTTGACAACTAGTTTACGGTAATGTAAAAAGAGTGATCAAGAAAGTTATATCGCCGTGTAGATGAAAGAACCAATCAATCACAAGGATGAATAACAACGAAGACCAATCACCTCGAAATCAATGATGAACACAATGATTTTTTACCGAGGTTCACTTGCTTGCCGACAAGCTAGTCCTCGTTGTGGCGATTCACTCACTTGGAGGTTCACGCGCTAATTGACTTCACACGCCAAACCCTCAATAGGGTGCTGCACAACCAACACAAGATGAGGATCACACAAGCCACGAGCAATCCACTAGAGTACCTTTTGGCTCTCCGCCGGGGAATGGTCAAGAACCCCTCACAATCACCACGATCGGAGCCAGAGACAATCACCACCCTCCGCTCAACGATCCTTGCTGCTCCAAGCCGTCTAGGTGACGGCAACCACCAAGAGTAACAAGCGAAATCTGTAGCAAAACACGAACACCAAGTGCCTCTAGATGCAAACACTCAAGCAATGCACTTGGATTCTCTCCCAATCTCACAAAGATGATGAATCAATGATGAAGATGAGTGGGAGGGCTTTGGCTAAGCTCACAAGGTTGCTATGTCAATGCAAATGGCCAAGAGAGTGAGCTTGAGCTGGCCATGGGGCTTAAATAGAAGCCCCCACGAAATAGAGCCATTGTACCCCTTCACTGGGCACAACGCGGGGTGACCGGACGCTCCGGTCCGATCAACCGGACGCTGCCCCTCAGCGTCCGGTCACGTGATTCACGCCACATGTCCCCTACTTCAAATACTATTCATCAGATTTCAACGGTCGTCTGTTGACCGGACGCGTCAGTTAGAAAGTGACCGGACGCTGGACCTCAACGTCCGGTCATTTCCAGTAAGGTTCCAAACGCAATTTTTTCCGACCGGACGCGTCCGGTCATGCTTGACCGGACACAGCCAGCGTCCGGTCACACAGTGTTTCCTCTGTGTGCCCCACGTCAGTGTACGTCAGCACTGACCGGACACACCCTCCCAGCGTCCGATCACTGAGCGACCCAGCGTCCGGTCGTTTGACCGACGCTAGCGTCTTCGCTGTTACACCTGACCAGACGCTCTAGTCCAACCGAGGCCAGCGTCCAGTCACTTACAGTGATCTCCGTCTTTTCTGTCTAGGGCGCCGGTGGAGTTCCTTACCCTTGCTCCCAAACTTCACCACCCTTGATCAAATGTGCCAACCACTAAGTGTATCACCTTGTGCACATGTGTTAGCATTTTTTCACAAACATTTTCAAGGGTGTTATCACTCCACTAGATTCTAAATGCATATGCAATGAGTTAGAGCATCTAGTGGCACTTTGATAACCACATTCCGATACGAGTTTCACCCCTCTTAATAGTACGGCTATCGATCCTAAATGTGATCACACTCACTAAGTGTCTCGATCACCAAAACAAAATGGCTCCTACTATTTATACCTTTGCCTTGACCCTTTTGTTTTTCTCTTTCTTCTTTTCAACTCCAAGCCCTTGATCATCATCATGGCATCACCATCATCATGTCATGATCTTCATTTGCTTCACCACTTGGAGTGTGCTACCTATTTCATGATCACTTGATAAACTATGTTAGCACTTAGGGTTTCATCAATTCACCAAAACCAAACTAGAACTTTCACCTGTCCATGTCGATTGAGGACCGTCCATTGCTGTGGATGGTAGTTAGGTCACAGACTTATTATTCTGAGCACATACTTCCTTATAGGAGCGGGAAGGCTCGTTACGCTCTTGTCATGGGTTCCGGCTCTTTCCAGACCGACTGATTGGAGGCGGGGAAAGGTGGAGGTCTAAGCACCATATTGAGACTGGGTCTCAAGTGTGGGGCTTGGAGTTCAAGTTTGGACAGGGACCTAGACCCCGTGATAGGAGTGGAATGGGTTGGTATTGTTTGTGCCTGGGGTACAAACAGGGCGTGTGTTTCGGGGTACCCAGCTAGGATACATTTGTTCGCGAATCATAGTTTTCGTGAGACCGTATGACTTGGCTATGGTCTAGCACCGTAGTAAGAACTACAAGATAAAAGATGGTGAAATGGCTCTGATTGCTCAACCCTTGCTTGAAAGTAGAATAGGTGCTTACCTAGAATGGTTACCTAATGAAGTAATCATGACTGTTAATAAAACTTGACTGTAAGATGAACTATTAGTAATGCTTTCCGCAAACAAAAAGAAAACAACAAACCTTACTGCCTATCATACCCTTGGAGTTGAGAAACTATTCTCACTAGTCGAGTAAGTCTTGTGAGTACATTGTGTACTCAGGGTTTATTTACCCCTGTTGCAGGTGCAGTTTGAGGAGTAGCTCTTGTGTGGAGGATTCTTCTAGTGGGCACAGATGGATCCTTGTATCGTTTCCGCTAGATGTTTATTTTTCCGCTGTTTAATTATCGCACTCTGAACTCTGGTATTGTAATAAATAATTTTCAAGACCTCTGGTTGTATGAAATGGACTAAATATTATAAAACTCAAACTCATTATTGGATTCTAGATGTAAAACATGGATTGTTTGGAGTTCTCCTTGGGGTGTGCTCGACGGAATTGTCCGATGTAGCTAACATTCAGGGTGCTTAGTGTTTAGGGGAAGACGAGCGCCTCCGAAAGCGTATTATTTCGAATGGTTCTGCCATAGGTACCAACCCATACAATACGATTACCCCTCCTCAAGTCGTAGTACCTGATCCCATCCCCGAGTGGCATCGACTCCTCCTCCCCATGCGACTGAGAAATTTCTCCATAAGACCTCACCTTATGACGCGACCTCCCACGCGACTCGCAACTCGTGCTACCAACGGCCGCCGTCGCCACCGCCAGGACTCACTGCCCGTCGGCAGCTCAGGATCCCAGCTGCAGTGCCTCCTTCCCATGCCTCCTCCCCCTCCCCACGCAAGGATAGAAGCCTCGCGACCTACGACGTAGCTGGCCAGGAGCCCGAGAGCAGGTTCGCCGCCATCGTCGAAAGCAGCTTCGCCACCCCACGCCAAGACACCTCACCGGTGAGGCTCTCCTATCTCCTATTTTACTCCCTACTTATCCACTCTTTCTTCTCCCAAACCTAACATTGGAGTTCTTGAAGGTCACCGCCACCGTAAGCCCACCAGATCCACGTCACATGAAGAATGGAACTGTTGCATGCAGTAACCAAACAAAACATGGAATCCGTTGCTCTGCAACAGTTACGGGGGTAATTGTTTTCATTTACATTGCCATTCCCTTCCGATGAACCAAACAACACCATAGTCTTCAATAGTTTGAAAAACTAGCGACATGATCCACTCATGATTAGCCTCAAGCTATATGAGTTCATTTATTGTTCACAAAACTCCTAAAGAGTGAGCCACGAAGAATGTGCACTTTCTTCCACAAGATATTCTTATCGAAAACCCTAATGGATGTTGTACCTTAACAACAATAAGGCGCCATTTCCTTTGATTTATAACAAACAACTCCTAATTGAGGTTCATTAAATGGTTCTATTAGTCCATGGGATAAAACCAATGTTAATGTCCATTGTCCATGGGGGATAGTGATGCCATCTAGAGCGAGTTCATTAAACTCCTCTGAAGTCAGTATCCACAACATGTGACAGACCATTGACTTAATTAATTTACACCTAAGGTAAATTAAAAATCACTATGATGATGTTGTAATCTCTAATGCAAAATTTAGGGGGTTCCATATCTTTGTCACTTTGTTTTGGATTGTTGGAGATAGTCAACAAAACTGTAAACTTTCCAACAATTAGAGGTAATCACAAGATGTGTAGACCTAATGAACAATCATTATTAATGTTAGCACACACATTGTAGATAATCTCTATGTATGAAACATATAGTAGATCTCTTAGTAGTAGGCAAATAAATTGTTGTTGTAGGCATGGTCTCTGGGCTGATATATTCGTATAGATATACCGCAGTCAATGCCTAAGACTCTACCATCTGTGTGTAGCCGTTAATAATAAGTAATGGCAGTCACTATAAAATTGTACCATTCTTATATTTCCAAAATACTTATTTGGGACAACACAATGTAGGTAATCATCGAGTTTAAATAAACATGATATAGACCTCTCAACAATGGGCGAATACTCGCTGCCATAGGCACAGTCTCTAGGCCAGATAATTCAAGATGAATTAAGCGCAGCCAATGCCTAGGACTCCATCGCTTGTGCTTCAATCCCAAATATATCTAAGATATGAATATAACAATTTTGCATAATCCATCATTAATTAAGAAATGCTTAATTAAGATGACTACCATTGTTAAGATGTAATTTATGAAAAAATTACTAAATTAACAAGATCAACAAAGTATAGATGTACTAATAATGTTAAAGTCATAGACTAAAACAGAAAACTTACTAAGCACATAGTGCTATAGTTGGCTAGTGGCATAATTATACAAATCCCGTAGGATCAAAGCAAAAAATCTACTTCCTATGTTAGCCTCACTAGCAAAAATGGTTTGGTTGCCATTTTGCTTTTTCAGATTACGCTCATATGAGCCTAAATTCATCCAATCTTAATTAACTATCAATTAATTAAGATGATCGACTTTGTTGCAATGAGAATTAATTGCCGAAGACCAAAATCGACAAACTATGTATGTTTAGGCATGAACAATTTTTTGGTCTACAAACAAAACAATGTATAGAGTAAAAGCTCTACCTATACTAATATTGTTAGAGTCCATGACTAAAAAAGAAAAATCATAGACACACAAAATATGTCTAAACATTAACATAGTAAATTCACCCTAAATTTGTGCTGATAACATGATAGAATTGGAGAGCGAGAGACAAGCGAGTGATGCAAAAATGATTCTACGTTGTATTCCAATAAACAGTGTGTACATATATATAGAGAGCCCATGTGGGCGGTTACAAGTGTGGAAGAGAGAGAGGGGGTGAAAAGACACCCCTTGGATTAATCCCTAATTGAGTACTAAATAATAATTCTCAGCACACCCAAACTAAGAGTCGTACTACTAGACCAAATGCCCTTTTGTTTAATTTATTATTTTTTAAAGTCTATGAAAATGCTTGCCTCGCAAATTGCACCTTTACAAAATGAGGAATGCAAGCATGTAACGGACGTGATTTATATGAGGATAAGTTTTGACCTCAAGTCCAATAGTATCTTATCATCTAATAGTCAAGTGTCATGTATTTTTGTTAGCTATAGACTACAAAATCCGGTACGCCATTCTCCTTCACTACATATAAAGTTCCATAATAACACCATTGAGTATCCTCGAAGAGGTGGTGCGCTTATATGATGAAGGGTATGTACAATATAATATGACACATTAATGTGGTCCATGCGACAGTGGCATGCTAGCCAGCTACGACCACTACTAATGCGTGTGGAGCATCAGGTATATATGCTCACCAGACATCAAACCTCACATGCCCGCGCCACCGCACCTCTCCATGCGTCCATCGACATCGCCACCACCAAAGCTCTCCATCGGTTGCCATTGAGGTCACGTTGAAGGTGGCTGGGGAGGGGGGCCAGCTTCGTCTCCATCTCTGCTTCTTCTCTGTCTCCGGTGGGCGGTGGCTATGGCGGAGTCGGCGGCAGCCCCATCCATGGCGGAGGTGGTTTTGGCACCGCGGAGGGTGGAACTGTGTTCCTCTAGCCAGATGTACACCCGTGGGCCTCATGATGCCCGTGGGTGGTGCGTTGTCCATCCTTGGTGTCTGTAGGGGTGGCGCTGGCTACCATTCAGGTGGTCATGGGTGACACGTCGGTCGTGGGTGATGCGTCAGCTATAGGTGGCTCGTTGCCTGTCCTTGGTGGTTGCAAGGCAACGGTGGATGCTACTCAAGCGCTTTTGGGTGGCGCTCAACCTCGTCACGGAAGGCGGGGAGCGAGAGCACGGCGTGAGCCATGGCAACATCTTATGATATGGTTCATGCCCCCCGGATCTCCACAGTGGTGGCACATAGGCGTCGCATGGTGGCTTGTACAATGGCCCATCGCCGCATGCTAGGACCTTGGCGTCCAGATCACGTTTGAGAAGACAGCAGTGAAGACGAACGGGAGCCTAACGTATGACACCTTCCCCCGCTGGAGGTGCCCGGCATCCCGGATAACCTCTAGCCGTCGTCCAACACCGGGGGCAGCGAGTTCGAGGTGACCTGCCTCGACGACGACACACACGTCACCCGCGTGGACAGGGGGAGCTCAGGGTGTTTGTCATCGCGTGAGGTAACCTCCAGACCTGGTGGCAGGTGTGACCACGCTTACATCGTCGTTCTGCGAAGCTTGTGGAGCCTTTTACCTGTGTGCCATTATGAAAGATGGTCCTGACCTACAGACCACTAAAAAGTTCGAACGCACCCTGATGCCATGACATTAAATTTTCTTGCTTTTCATGCCATTTCGTCCACCTTCCTTCTGATTTTTACCGTTTGCCCGCTCTGAGATGTGGGTCCAGCCAGTGAAAGTGTCCAAAATATCCTTCTCTCATACTCTTATCCTCTTCTTTCTCTCTCCGACTGGTGGGACCTAGCTATCGGCGTCTTTGGCATGCAACAGGCAAAGAGGGTCGGGCCGTAGGAGCGGAGCCGCGGCGGGGTGCCCGCAGCGGCCATGCAGGGGGACGACGGAGAAGCCCATGGCGGGGTCGCGGGTGGCGGTGGCGAGGCACGCGACGCTGGTGAGGGTGGACGTGGTGGCCCGCGCGCCGTTGCGATCGCCGGAGTGGAGCTTGCCCGTCCCGCGGTGGCGGGGCAGCTTGCCCGCGCGCCGGTCGCGGTGGCTGGGGGGAGCTCACCGCGCGCCGTCGCAGTGGCCGGGGGAGCTCGCCCGCACGCCATCACGGTGGTCGGAGGGATCTTGCCCACGCGCCATGGAGGTGGCCGGGATGGAGCCCCCGTGCCCGCCAGTGGTGGGTGAGGGGAGCCCGTGCACGCGCTAGCACGGTGGCCGCGGGAGCTCGCCGCGCGCCAGGGCGGTGGCCGGGACGGAGCTCCCGTGCGCGCCCGCGGTGGCCTGGGGAGCCCGTGCGCGTGCCAGGGGCGGTTGCCGGGGCAGAGCTCGCCGCCGGTTGCTCCAGGCGCCGCTGCTGCAGGAGGTCGAGCTCGCCGCGGCCGTCATAGTTTGTTGCGGGTTGCCGTGCACGTTGGCGTCAATGGCGATGCCCACGTTCACGAGCAGGGAACGAGCGAGGCCAGAGAGAGCCAGAGGGAGGGCGAGCAGAGCTCGGCGCACCGCCTCAAGAAGCCCGCGCCGCCGGTTCCGCCTGGCGCGCCCCCCGTGCTCCTGGGTCTGGCCGCGCCCTCAAGGACGGCCGTGCCATGCCGCCGCACTCCTGCTGGCCACCGCCCGCGAGCTCGCCACGCTTGCCATGGCAGCCCAGCCTGACGGGGTGCCGCGCGGCCTCCAATCCGGACGCACGGGCACGGAGGCACGCAGAGTCGCGACCCATGCAAGCTGTCCCCGATCCGATAGAGGAGAGAGAAAAAATAAAATTAGTGAGGAAAAAAGGAATAAAAGAAAAGGAAAAAAATAAATCTCTGAGGGTATTTTAGACTTTTTGCACCGTAGATTGACACCATTACGAGCGAAAGCGGACGGAATGACGTGGAAGACAAGAAAGTTTAGCATCATGGCACCAGGGTGCGTTCAAACTTTTTAGTGGCATGTAGGTCAGGACCATCTTTCATAATGGCACATAGATAAAAGGCTCAAGCTTGTGAGATTAACATCCTTCTTCTTGTATGTTGCTTCTCCAGTCAATTTTTTGTTTTCTACATCTGACCATGTTAAACCATTCTGTTATCCATGAATTGGATCTGGGATTACATCTGACCATGTTAAACCATTTCGTTCTTCCAAGAATTGAATCTAGGATTAACTGATATAGTTTAAAATTTATCGAATTAGATATTAATAAAGTGAAGTAAACAAGTGTTTGGGATGCAAGCGGGTGTCTCCACGAGTTTGCAAAAGTGCTTCTTTTCAACACAACTGGAAAATTTATGCCTCGCAATTGCATGGTTATATCGTTTAGAAATTCTATTTTTATTAAAAATGTTAATATAAAAGGGTCATTAGGAGAATTGAACTTGAGACGTCTTGCACCCAAAGCATATCTTTATTTATAATTAGAAGCATACCCCGCACGTTGCTATGGGAATTGCATATTAGTGAATTGTGTGGCATGATACGTAGATAATAAAATGTTTATGTGTCTTGTTGACGTGAATATTACATTTGCATGTGCTAGTGGATTTAAATTGTGTGTGATAGTATATTGCCTTGTTGAATAGCTTGTATGTTGAAAGAAATATGGTAGTGGAGTTTGAATTTTAATGTTGTATGATAGTGCATTGCCTAGTTGCTTGCACGTTGAGAGAAATATGTTAACGAGATGAGTATAAGATAAGATTTAAACATTTATGCCTAGCAGATGCATGTTATATCGTTTAGAAATTATATTTTTATTTATAAAAAATTAAAATATTTATAATCTGTTTTTATTTATAAAAATATTAAAATATTTATTAAAAAAAGGGCATTGTGATAATTGGACTCAGGACCTCTCGCACCCAAGGCGAGAGTCATTCCTCTAGACCAAATGCCCTATAGTTAGCTATTTTCCTTAATATTTTATTTACAGATACAACATGGTTGCCACGCAAATCACACCTCTACTAATGAGGAATGTAATGGAGCTGATTTGTATAAATATAAGTTTTGATCTCAAGTCTCATGGTATGTCTCATTATCCAAAAATAATTTACCATTGTTTAGAAACAAAAAGAAATAATGGGTTTGCTAGCTCTCGGACATCCAGATGGAGGGGGCGTCCAGACGCCTGCGCCTGCAGTCCGTTCCGCGCGTCGTTTCACGTGGCCACATGGGACCCGCACCGCCTCAAAAGTCACCAGCATCGAGAAGAGCGGGAGGGGGCCAACGGATGCCCAGCCGGCGCCGCCCGGCGCCAGGAGTAAAGGAGGAGACATCAAGGCAAGGCAACAGAAAACGAGGAGGGAGATGTAAGACCTGATTTACTTTTGAAACATTCAGATGCGACAATTGCAACATACACCTAAAGACAAATGAAACACTTGAAGCATGCATCTGAAACACTTGCAAAAACACCTGAAAAACACTCGAAAACCGTTGTAAAACATACGCAACATCCAGATAAAATACTTGCAACATATGTGTGAAACATATGCAACATCCAAATAAACACACTTGCAACATACGTCTGAAAAAACAGATGAAATATTAGGAGTAGAAGCTTGCAACATACGTGTACAACCATTGCAATATATGCAACAACCCGATCTACTTTTGCAATATCCGCATGAAATACAACATACCCCTAAAACATATGAAACACTTGAAACATACGCTTGCAACATGAGTATTTCACCCTTCTTCCGTACGACGCAGCGCGGAGCGGGGGATGGACAGGCGGAGGCGTCGTTGCACATGTGCAGCTGCCAAATGTGCCTGTGTCTTGTAACAAAGAACTGAAACTATAAACCTCAATGAAATCTATCTCTGTTCTTCGTCCCCGTTCCTGCTTCTCTCCCTCAGTCTCCAATTCTCAAGCTATCTGTCCGATTTGTTGCGGAAACGTGATAGGAGGCTAGGAAGCCCAATAGACGTTAGTCCAAGTTTAAAATCGGATGTCTTCTGGTGGAGCAAGGAATTTAATTACAAATACATGAGGATCTATAGAGGATAATGGAGATTGATGTGGCTTCACGACATCCTAGATAAATATGTTGTTGTAGATATATAGATAGATATAGATTATGTATTGAGTTTTCAAAAGCGATATTATCTTAAACGCTAAACGGTAAACAGTCAGTCATCTATCATTTAGCCCATTATTTAGACAAAATGGGTGTTTAAACGGACAAAACGGTCATTTAAACAGTAAAAACAATCGATTAAATAGAAATGATGTACCAACGTATATGGTTTAAACGGTGTGTAAATGGAGTAAACGACCGTTTAGGCAAACAATCAAAAGATGTTAGAAAGAAAAAAGAAATAAAAAAAAGAAAAAGGAAAAAAGATGCTATCAGCTTTTATTTAGTGGCCCATCTAAAAGCCCATTAATTCAGCACAAACCCACCTACCGCCAGAGTCTTTACCCTAACACTGAGCCACACAGCCTGACAGCCGCCGCGCCGGCGCTCCATCTTCTGCTCCCTCCCCCACTCGCGCTCGGCGCGAAGGCGATGGAGGCGGCGCTCAGGCTCGGGCTCTCAGCGACGGCGGGGCAGTCCCAGGCTCGGCGGCGGCGTCAGCGGCTCCCCCTCCCGCCTCTCGCCAGTCGCCTCGCGCCCTCGCCTCCGTCCTCCGCACACCGGCCGGCGACCCTGCGTACGCACCTCCCTCTCCCCTCCCGCCTCCGCTGGACCGTCGACGGCGCCCGGCCCGCGCGCGGCCGGCGGGCAGTGGGAGCCAGTAGCCGCTGCTCCACCAAGGCGGTCGCGCCGCTTTGGGAGCGCTTATGCCCCATAGCGAAGCGCTACCCGTCCGCTTAGCGCTTCAGCGCGCTGAAGCGTGCGCATAGTGCAGCTTTTTGGAACCCTGGTAAAAAGAAAAATCATGTACCAATTTAGTGGTTGATTGGATTTATATGTAAGGATAGGAATAAATGCTCAACCGTAGGATAAATGGATTCTTTGTAAATTGTAACGCCAAAGCCTATCCATTTGTTACCATATATAATGCCATCTTTTGTGTGTCTATTTTCATCATTCTGAGAGCATGTTCATGTATGTGTAGGCTAATGCTGCTAAATGGCTCAACCTTCTGTCATTCTAGCAACTGCAAGTTATGATCACACAATCAGATTTTGGGAAGCCAAGAGCGGTCGCTGTTACCGCACTATTCAATATCCAGACTCTGTAAGTAATGGCTATTGGTAATACTTCACCGTCAGCATCAGAGCTATCTAGTTTAAAAACAATCTTACATACCTTTTCACTGCTGTAACATGTTGACTGCAGCAAGTTAATCGCCTTGAGATAACCCCGGACAAGCGATTCTTAGTTGCTGCAGGCAATCCTCATATCCGCCTTTTTGACGTCAACTCAAATAGCCCTCAACCGGTACGAATACATGTTTTCAACATCAATCCCTATGGGTCATCAAGTTCCTTTTCCTTGTTCAATGAGAATACACCTAGCAGGTAATTAGCTATGATTCACATACGAGCAATGTGATGGCTGTGGGATTCCATTGTGATGGTAACTGGATGAACTCAGGTTCTGAAGATGGTACTGTTAGAATTTGGGATTTACGGTGAGCTTTTCAAACCTAATGTGTTGTATCATACTATCATTTCTTAAGTTACAAGCCTATTTTACTTGACCTGCAGTTCTAGTGTCCTGGTGCTATCATGCATGCTCACAATATGGTGTTGGTTTGCTTTAAACGGACTAAATCTTAGGGAAACTTAAAAGGGCACACATATGGACATTTCAAAAATAACCACCTCACGAATCGATAGCTCATCCGTGAAGAATGCGGCCACAACAATTTCATTAAAATCTGACTATCTGAATCCTCCAAATCTCATACAACTTCTTTTATGAGTTTGTCTAGTAGTGCTACTAGATGGTATGATGTAAATTATATTACCTTTTAAATTTTGTACAATGTGGACCTTACTAATTTTCTTAGCTGTAAATCATCTTATGTCTTTGATATTTATTTTTGTTATTTGTGCGTGTATGGTTTCAGGACTGGCACTTGCCAACGAGAATATGAAAGTCGTGCCGCTGTCAACACTGTAGTTCTGCATCCAAATCAGGTTAGAATCATTTCTTTCATTATTTATTTGTATGGTCTAAGTGGTAATTGATTTCAAATGTCTTCATCCAAGTACAACACTGATTAAGTTACAATTGGTTATAAACTTGTTGGTTAGCTACTTCTGTTCATTACTTCCATACTGTTTTAGGTGATTGCTTGGCGTTGATTGGATCCCTTGCCAACTCTGTAATGCAAAAATGCTGGCAAAAGGCAATTTGACTGCGTGTAGCTTTGAATTTAGAGGTTTCAATTATTTTTTTTGAAGGATCAGAGGTTTCAATTATTGTGATATCCTTGAAATCAACTTGGCAGAGTGAACTGAATTTTCATATGGCTAGCCTTCGTCTCAAACTGCAGAGATGGCTTGGCATGTCTCACTCTCTGTTTCTCAAATTTCCTGTGGAACTTTATTTTCTTGTACTGACTAAATAGCAGTATCAGTATTCTTAACTTGATGGTTGAGTCAGATAGTTTTTGTTTTGCCTATTCTCCTCTGTTACTTCTGTTTGTTTCTTCCCACCAAATTTTCATAACATTGTATGTTTATTTTTTTTTTCAGAAAGAGCTAATATCTGGTGATCAGAATGGAAACATACGTGTGTGGGATTTGGCTGCTAACTCATGCAGCTGTGAGTTGGTGAGTCACATACTCATATTCCAGTATTATGGTACTACTGTGGAAAGGGTAATGCAAGAAAACAATTGATCTGTTGGTTCCAATTATTTAGGTACCGGAGGTTGATACTGCTGTAAGATCTCTGACAGTCATGTGGGATGGGAGTATGGTGGTTGCTGCAAATAACTGTGGGACATGTTACGTTTGGTGCCTGCTTAAGGGTACTCAGGTTAGTCTGTTCTGCAAATAACAATGGGGCCTGTTCTTATAAATGTAGAATTTGTGATTTCTGAATTTTTGAAATTCTGTTATGTAGACAATTACCTGCTTTGAACCTCTGCACAAACTGCAAGCCCATGATGGCTACATTCTGAAGTGCCTGCTTTCACCAGAATTTTGCGATCCGAACAGGTAATGTAATAATGGTCTAAAAGGCTATTTTTCATGGTTCTTCCAGTGTAATATTGTGTCCTCTTGGGTTCCATGTGACATTCTTGGGTTTGTTTGCAGGTATCTTGCCACAGCAGCATCTGACCACACTGTAAAGATTTGGAATGTCGATGGCTTCAAGTTGGAAAGAACTTTAGTTGGTAATGTTCAGAGTCTTCTTTTTTCTTTTAACCAACTCTCCATCTCAGATTCATCTTATGTTTCCGAATGAGATCCTGAAACATCACTGGCAATCAACTTCTCAGGCCATCAGCGCTGGGTTTATGACTGTGTGTTCTCCGTCGACAGTGCTTATCTGATAACAGGTATGAACTGCACCTTGTTGCCCTCTGCCTTCCCCGATGATTCATCAGTTACACAGCGTGTGCCTTCCCTGATGACTATCAGTTACGCGGTTAACCGGCCTGTTCTCTCTTGCAGCTTCTTCTGACACCACAGCGAGGCTATGGACGATGTCGACCGGAGAGGCCATCAGGGTGTACCAGGGTCATCACAAGGCCACCGTTTTCTGTGCTCTCCATGACGGAGCAGAATCAGCGCCCTCATAAGCATGTTGTGACTGCTTTTTCTGTACATACTTTGGATTGCAGAACTTTTCAGCACTCTCGTAACCCAAGTAAGACCTGGTAGTGTTTAACGCTCTGTTGTTGAAATGCGGGGCTGTAGCTGTTATATGCAGCAAGCCTCTGGGTTGGTGGATGATTCTGCAGAAATTTAGTGATGACGTATTTTTGTTCTATGAATTGAAATGCAGCAATGGTTATGCGTTGAGTTTTATGCCCCCCCCCTCTGAACATATGAAGGAGACTAGGAGAGCTATGCTGCAGAAATCTAAACCGATTCAGTAACAATTGCAATTCTACATACGTTGCAGAGCTGGATGAAACAATTCCATAGTGCACGATCCAAAATGTGCCCTCAAACTACCATGCTAGCTGAACATTTCCACTCGTCGTCAGCCAGCCATGCGCACAACGGCACAAGGCGAGCCAGATCCTCTGCGGTCCGCCGGGTCACGGGGACGGGGTGTTTGTGCTTCCGTGGTCTCTAGTTGTGCAGCGGGTTCGCGCCCCAAGGTGCCGTCCGCAGCTCCGGCCTGGCGACGCTCCCCTCCGCCGCGGGCGCCGGTGGGGTGCGTTCCTCATCCTGCCTGGTGGTACTGCCGTGGTTGTGCAACGGGTTCGCGCCTCCAGGCACCCACCGCAGCTCCGGCGTGACGACGCCCCCCCGCCGTCGGCGGCGGCAGTGACCACGACGACGGCGTCGCCTTCTTCACCGGCACGTCGCCCTGCTGCTCCGTCGGCTGACAGTAGTCGTCAGTTGCACCACCACATGCAGAGTTCAGAAAAGCTTAGCTTAATTTCTTCTCGTAAAAAATGTAGCTAGTACAGTGCCATGTATATTGTATATTTTATTTCTGTATGTAAAAGAAACAATAGAACGTGAAAGCAACCGTGATACCTCTGTGGCATCAAAGTGTGGCTCGGGGAACAGTAACGATGATCCCTGCCGGTGCCAGGGCGGCCCTGCGCCGGCGGCGGAAGCAGCAGCACGCCGCCGCCAAGCACAGCAAGAACAACCGGGCCATGGCTGGGCTTGGGCTTGGACGACGACGAACCAAAAGCATCGATCTTCAGACTTGTGCTCCTGGGGTATACTGATGTAGGCTTGGTCGTAAATGATCGTAAATTTACTGTTAAAGCAGTATTTTTCTCTCACACCATACCAGCCAGCAGTAATAATCCACGATCGTATATGATCGTTTCAGCCCTAGCCGAATAGGCTCGTAGACAGCAGAGACTTATATAATGGGATGCCGAGAGTGTGGGCCCGATCGATTGTTTTGCTACCGAATTTGACTAAGGCAGAGATTTGGCAAGCAAGCGAAAGTTACCAAAAGTTGAGCCAGAAAACTGACAAGCAAACATCAGACGTTGCCACGTTGGCAAGGTTTGGTAATGTCAAACAAGTGGCCTGTTTGTTTGGCTGATAAACTATAGCTAAAAGGACTATTGGCTGATTTGTTGTAAGAGAAAAATACTATTCGTTGACTGAAAAAATACGGCTTATAAGTCAAGCAAACAGGGCGAAGATTATTGGGATGCATGCAAAGAGGAGAGTCCAAGTCCATCTCCCGTTTTGCTTGTCCGGCCGTCGCCTATCTCTACTATTCAATTTTGGTATTCGAATTCCACAACCATGAAATTACAAAAAGATGGTTGGTCGAAATTTCACTTATTTTTTTTATATTAGAAAAAAAATACTCCCTCGGTGGCTCAGTCCGTAATATAGTGCATTTCAAGAATTTTAACACAACTTAAGAGAGTATTCAAATGATGCATGTACCCATGGATTAGACATAGTTAGAGAGTTTCTCCTTAAATCATGATTTTCTTTTTAACAAACTTACTGTATTAGCCAAATATGAAAATAGACACCCCATAAAATACCTTATATTTCATTATAAATTATGGAACAATCATGATAATGCACTATATTTTAGGATAGAGGAAGTAAACTTGAATCATGATTTCTTAAAATGTTTAGATATTTATTGTGCATTATAATTATTAGTGTTTTTTTATATTTGATCAAGCTAAGAATTGCTTGGCTTCTCGAAAATGAGATGTTCATTTTTTTTTGATGGATAAAGTATAAACACATAGAGAGGCGCGCGTTCACCGCGCCAGATTTTCGAAACTACGACAACTTCAGCAACAGCACAGCCTGCCTCAAGTGGCGGCGGACCACCATGGGTGTTCCCTGGCGGCTCTGTCCCGGTCGTGCCTGGACGCCAGGATCGGGCGGACCCTGTTGCGTGCGGCCGGCCGGACGCGGCCGTTTCGGCTCGTCGACCCCGGCGATGTGCTGGCACGGGAGTCCCTCGGCGGACCGGTGCCCATCGGCGCAGGATACGGCGACATGGAGGACGAGGAATCATCAAGGACGGGCGTGGAGGACCTCAACGAGCTCGGCGATGGCGCGTCAACCGATTTGGCGCACCTGCTCGTCACGGGGGCCCTCGCGGGCATCCTCCAGACCGGCCTCATCAACTCTGCCCGCCTCCAAGCCCAGCGCTCCAACATCAACCAGCGGCAGCAACTCGGAGGAGGCCAGCGGGGCCTGCTATGCACTCGGCCAGAGCAGGTGGCCTCGCGGACCAGCCTGTTCGCTTGCTCGTAAACGATCGTAAATTTCCAGCCGAGAACAGTGTTTTTCTCTCATATCAAACCAACCAGCAATAAATAATCCACGATACGATACGGCCTCCCGAACATGCTCACGGCGGCGACGATATGGGGACGACGTTTTTTCCCCTTCGATTCGCCGGGGGCGTTCGGCGCTCTCCACTCTGGTGGGGCCCTGTTGCAGCGATCTGGGGCCCGGTTGCTTCGCGCTGGAAGGCATGCAGGCCCTCTCTGTGGCCAGCGCAGCATGCTAGCTTCGATGCCTGCCTTCGTCACCAAGTGCTTCAATCTTCCTCAGGGTGCCGGATATGTTCATCAGGGACAGCAAGTCTATTTCCTCTGTTAATCTGCTTTTTTTATTTATCCCCAGATATGGAAGTGGTAAAGCAGCTATTGGTGTTTGGGCAAGTGCTCTTTCGCTTGGCTGAAAATACTGTTGGCTGATTTGTTGTGAGAAAAAAATATTATTCATTGATTAAAAAAAATAGCTTATAAGCTAAATGAATAGAACGAAGGTCAGTTGAAGCAGGTCCTCAGATTTCTCATTGGTGGCTGTGGATCCATTTTCGTGAGCCCAGTGAAGCCTCCGTCCTATCTATGGCTTAAGACTAATTAGCCTCTAAAACACAAGTTGATCAGACAGTCAAGAGGAGCGCCGACTGTGCTATCGGAGTGTGAGAATAAGAACCCTCGATGTTTCTACCGTGGCCACTTCTCGTGGGCCCTTTGGCCCCGACGGGCCCGCACCCCCAACGGAAGCATCACATATTTCTACACAAGTAGTTCAGCAGTAGCTTTTACTTGACTGTGCTCTATAATCTGGGAATTATTTTCTCACACTAGTGTAATGTGCTTTAACAATATATATTAAGGCCCCGTTCGGCTTATCTTAGATCTGGCTTGTTCGACTTCTTTTTTCAGCTGGAATAGTGTTTTTCTCTCATAACATTTCAGCCAGAACAGTGTTTTTCAACCAAGTTTCAATAAGCCGAACATGGCTACTTGTATCTAAAAGTTGTTGTTATAAAAAAAACCTGAATTCAGATTTTATAATTAAATCGTATCGACGTAGCAGGGCCACATTTCACAGCAAATTCGGGGTACAGTTACTACGAGTAGGCTCTTGTATCTAAAGTCCACGTGAAACACACGTGTGCTACCGGTATAGGTTGAAACAATTGTTGTGTTATTGCAGTAACTAGAAGTGTAGTCTAGTATTTTTAAAATAAAATAAAACATGGGATTTTGAATGAATAAAATATAAATTACAATAAGTACTATAGTTTCTATTTAACATATGGATAAAAAATGCAACGGAGCTAGTAAGATCGAACTTTGAAAGGCAAATAAGATCGAACTTTGAAAGCCAAATATAGGGCATGTTTGCAGCATCGGGCTAAATTAGATGCTAGGGATTCAAACGACTCAGCTAAAAGACTAGCTAAAGTTTAGCTGAATTTAGCTACTTCAACCTAGCTAAACCTAACTAAAGTTTAGCTGAGTCTATTAGTTGAAGGATCCAAACACCCCAACTAAAATTTAGCTAGGAGAACTTTTATCTGCCTAAAGTTTAACTTTGAAATTTGAGTAGATTGATGGATCAAACAGGCTCGTAGATTCATGATGTCACTAAAATAGATGCAATAATAACTTAACTTAAGCTTAGGTTTCAACTAAAAACATACGGAGTATTAGAAGAAAATAAACCCAATGAGTTCAAACTAGGGGTCCCTAACATGCTTGAAAAAAACAAACTAAACCTAGGAATTCTCACAAGAATTAGAAAGGTCTCGCCATAATTGTGATAGACTCTAATCATGATTGATAATAATGGCCATAATTGTAATAGACTCTAATAATCATGACTGATATATTTTGTTCTCAAAAATAATTATATACTTCAAAGTAACCGAAGGAAATATATCTAAATTATAATCTAAAATACTCCTAAGTTTGCATCTAACTACGCAAACCCCCCCCCCACCCCATTATAATAGATAATATATGTAACCCATTAAAATTTGCATCTAATTGTGTGTTTGTGTTTGTGTAAGTTGCCCAATTCTAATATTAATATATTACTGAATAATTTAAACGAACATACATTTTGTGCCATTACGCAGACCAAGTAAACATTTATGTGTGTGTGTTTTCCGACAAAACATGCATTAATAAATAACTCATATACGAATGATGTCAACAAATTCATAAAAGTTATGTCAATATTCATGACATATATATACTTTATACAATTGTTACATTAGACAAATTTATATATTTTTACCTCAAACTTTTCACTACTACAGAATGATTATTGGAGGCAGGCATTTTTGATTTCTAGAGACAGGCATTGCAACCGCCTCCAATCAATACGGAGGCGGTTGCTTTGCCCGCCTCCGTAAATCAAACATGAAAAACATAAAAAATAAAGTGGACAGGCCCGTCGAGCCCCCACAGGCCCGCCGAGCCCATCCATGGGCCCGCTGAACCCATCCACGCGCCGCCGCCGCCGCTAGCTGGATCTGCGCGTCGTCGCCATCGTCGTCCCTAGATCCGGTCGCGCCCACCGTCGATCCGCCACCCGGGGACGTCACCACCCTCGATCCGCCACTGGAGGACGGACACGCCATGGATCCATCGCCAGAGGATGCCCCCACCCTCGATCCGCCGCCGGAGGACGGGCACGCCTTGGATCTTCCACCGGTGAGCACGCCCACCCTGGATCCACCATCGGAGGATGGGAACGCCATGGATCCTCCACCGGTGAGCGCGCCCGCCCTGGATCCACCGTCGGGGAGCACCACAAGCCTCCTCGTGTGTGGATCTCATCGGCCTCCGCCTCCTCACGCTGGATCTTGCGAAGCCGCCGGATACGGATCTCGTCGAGGCTGCAAGCTCGTTGGATGCGCCGCCAGCTCCTAGCCGCGCCGCCGCCTCTCTAGGGCCATGCGCCGCCACCGCCATGGGAGAGAAGGGAGCCGAGTGGACCAGAGGATGGAGAGGGAGGGAGGGAGGCGAGCGCACCAGAGCAGGAAGAGGGAGGGAGGGAGGCGAGTGCACTAGAGCAGGGAAAGGGAAGGAGGGAGGGAGACAAGCACACGGCGAGGGAGAGGGAGCGCGGCGTCGTGCAGGTGAGCGAGGGAGAAAGAGTGCACCATGCGGGTGAGTGAGGGAGAGGGAGCGCGGCGTATGTGGCTGAGGGAGGGAGAGGGCTGAGGCTGGAAACCCTGAAGTCTGGTATATATACGTGTGCTTGGAACTGGGCCTCTTGGGCTTTGCCTGGGCTCAGATTTTTGGAGGTAGGCCATATACTGTGCCCGCCTCCGAAAACTGATTTACAGAGACGGTTGTCTTAAAACGACCGCCTCCAGAAATAGAACATTTTTGGAGGCGGTTATCTTAAAAACAACCGCCTTCGTAAATCAATTTTACGAGGCGGTCAAACGTGACAGCCTCGGTAAATGAAAATGACCACCTCTGTTAATAGCCCGGCATTTTAGGAGGCGGTTGGATTTTGTGCCCGCCTCCGTTAATGTTTGGGCACCGCCTTCTAAAATCATTTGTGTAGTAGTGTTTGACATATCTAATTTTTATAATAAAATAATAATGCTACACATATAATTTTTTATATGAAAATACAAACATTTTTTGAAAGTGAACAAGTTAATGCAAACAATGGTGGCCATACCTTCATGGTCTCTGAGATTTATTTGGAGTAACAATGATTACTTGGCTTATAAATTAATATATTCTTATGGTTAGCACCCATGTTATAGATCTCACTTCAATCTCTACTACTGATCTTAATCAACGTGATGGATATCTAATTGAAATTACCATTTGTCTGTGCGAAATGTGGCCAATAAGTAAATATTTGTAGGTTTGTCGTGCGTTGTGATCGGATGTGGCCTAACAATCAATGACATAGGATTTATATTGATTCAAGCAACAGGCCCTACGTCCAGTTGAGGTCAGTCGGTGACTTTATTCCTGAGCCCAGGTGCTCGAAGTTTGTTGTAGGGTTACATACGAGTAAGGAATGAGAAGGGGGTGTTAGAGGCCCGGTTAGACTCTGAGCCGAGTGGCAGAGAGTGACGGATGCTCAAACGTGCGCTAAGTATCGGAGCGTATGCTCTGTGTGTCTGAGCTTATCAGCTATTGAGAGCATGTAGACTGTGTAGTCTAGAGTCGTTGTGTTGTTGTCGTCGAGTCCTCGAGTCTTTGAGTCTTCGGGGCTTCGGGGGGTTTGAACCTCCTGTCCTTTTGGTAGGAGAGAGCGCATCCCCTTTTATAGTTGAAGGGGATGGCCTTACAAGTCAGAGAGAAAGAGAGAGTTCATACGGGCGCTGCCTAGTCTTGTTGCCCACGTCATCAGGTACGGGATGGCCATCGGTGCCCATAATATTGTTTATGTTCAGACGCGTCTGGCAGGCTCTACCATGTTCATCTGGTACCACAAACGACAGCGCCCACAATACTGTTTATGCTCTAACGCGTCTGACAGGCTCTACCGTGTTCGCCTGACATGCCCCGATGGCACCGTCCTACAGGTGCGTAGGGCATGGTAGGGTACGGTCCTCGGTATTACGGTTGACTTGAGCGCTTTACCTTATCTGCTCCACCTGCTCCTCGGGCCCACACCGAGCGGGCATCCCTGGTCAGTCGTTCCTAGTTGGCCCCGACCGTGTCGGTCGAGAAAGAGCAGCAAGCAGAGGTCCGGTGTATCCTCAGTCAGAGAAAGGGGGTCAGAATCCAACTGTAGTCCCACCTCGGCCCGGCCTTCCGGTCGGGAACCGGATCGTTGTCTTAGACTATCATTATGTATCTGGGTCGGCCCAGACGCGTGCTATCGCTCCACCACCTACCGGGCTGGGTTTTGCAGGGAAGCGGGTCCATTGGGGACTCCGGGTTTATGAACCCAATAGGAACCCCCGAGCCCCTTTAGGACTTCTATGAAGCCATGAAGGGGCTATTAACACACGTTTCACGTGATATTGTAAAAGCCAGGGGCTTGTGTTTTCAGCTTAATGAAAGCTTGTATTCGCTTTGTAATTCATGTACCCATTGTGCCATGGAGGCGGGCTGTTTATTGGAACTTTGGTGTTTTCCCCCTCGGTTTGTTGTACTACATAGGGTAACCGAGTCGGATTTCGGTGCCCAGCCTCCATGTGGAGGACTGGCAAAGGCCGCGGAGGCGTGTAGAGTGAATATAGGGGCCCAGCCTCCATGGGGAGGACTAGCGAAGGCCGTGGAGGCACGTCGGAGGGACATTGGCGCCCAGCCCCTGAGGAGGAGACTCGCTGGTAATCCATTTTCCGCCGGGTGCGCACGAGCGCGCCCGATGGGTGTACCCCTGAGTCTATGACAGATTGGGGAGTCGATCAAAGGCTGAGCACCTTGGTACTCTTTTTTGGGGTGCAGACTCTTGTGTCTCTTCCGATTGGGGTGTTCGCCTGTGTCCATTTCGACCGCAATCTGTGCAGTCAGTCGGGTTCCTGAGTCAAGACCTAGCAGCTCGAGCCCCCGAGCCACTAGGGGTCGGTCGGGGTCGATCGCATGATTTCCTACATCACCCCATCCGCGGTTTCCACAACCAGAGGGGTTAAGCTGACGCCACTTGTCCCGATAGCTCGAGTGGTGAGCTTCGGTGAGCTTGCTAATGGGTATGTCCGAGTGGAATCCGGATCTATCGTTCGTGATGGGGTCAGCATAGCCCTAATGTGGCACTCCACTTCTCCTTAATCTGCCTCCCGGTAGATGCCCGAGTCATTCTAGAGAGCGACTCAGGTGGCCCGATGGCGTCCCCTCGATGGAGATTCTGTGGGAACAGCTAGAGGTCAGGATCGAATGAGAAGGTTGAGATGACCCTGTCCGCTCTTGAGCGGGTCGGGCAAGGGCCGCTGGGGCTCATCTACATTTTCTCCCCTAGCTCCGTTTAACACGAGGCGGCCTCGAGCCCTTCATGGGCCAACCTTCGAACCTCGGTCAGTCGCCGCTCATATCGAATGAGACGACTACCGCTTCGTGACACGAAGCGTTGTGATGCATCAATTGCATATGCAATGCTTGGCTATATGGGATGAATGTATGGATGAATATATGACTGAATGTATGAATGCATGCATGAGAATGGATGAATGTACGAATGCATGCATGAGAATGGATAAATGTATGCTCATGCACTAGAAAAGTAAAACGGGGGTTGGTAAAGTTACCTCGATGGCTGGAGTAACAGGTTTGGGGAGCTTCTATCGGATATGTCCGAGTGGAATCTAGATCCGTCGTTCATGACGGAGTCAGCATAACCCGCATGGGGCATCCCACTTATCGGTGTTTCGGACCAGGGGGTCCTCAACCAACTAGTGTATTTGTTCTGCGTGCTCCCGATCCGGATGGTGATGCAAAGAGACACAAGGTTTATACTGGTTCAGGCAATCGAGGCCCTACGTCCAGTCCGAGAGATCGATCTTGTATTCCTTGCACCGAGGTGCTCGTAGTAGGGGGTTACAAGCTAAAGGAGAGAAGGAGCTGGTCCTAGGTCTCGGCAGGGTGTCGTGCGGGCCGCATGAGACGTTGCTCTCAGGCGGCAGGATTGTGCGTGTGTGTTACCCGGTGTCCCCCCCTTAAAACTACCCAGGTCCTCTCCTTTTATAGCATGAAGGGAGGACTAGGGCGGTACATGAGCTGACTATACAGCGTCGTGTGAACAGAGGCGGCGTGTCCGGGCCCTATAGCCTGCTTCCTCGTGGCGGTGGCTGGCCGTCCGGTGGTCCATCCTTGAGTATCAAGCGGCGTGGTCATCCCATCGATCCTCGTAAGGCGCGTGGGAGCCCCGGAATGCCTCGGAGTGGACGCGGGCGTGAAACGTGGCAAGCCACTGTGGACGGACTATGCGCGCGAGGCCGAGACTTGGTCGATGCCGAGGCCGGCATCATGGGGGGGGGTCTCGGCAGCACGAACCCCAAGATCGCCAAGGCCCCGCAGCAAAGCGTCCGAGGCCTTGAGCGGGCGGCCGATCATGGGTACAGCGCTTTGACATAGTGGTCGGTAATCCCTCGCTGCACTTTTCCCACCGGGTATGGTGCCGATCGTGGACACAAGTGGTAGGGCACAAAGGGGTCGGTAATCCCCGTCGCGTCCTTTCCCAAACCGGTATGGTGCCGATCGTGGACACACAAGTGGTAGGACACACGATGGGCTTCCCCGCCGGCCGATGAGGATACTGATGCGACTGAGTCGCGGCTGGCCATCCTGTGGCGTTGAGCCACCGTCCGGCCGAGATTATGGGAGTGGTTGAAGCATTAATGAGACATGACGAGTTGTTGGGAGGGTCGGCCGAGGCGGGGGCGACGGATCATGGACGAGCCGGCCTCGAGCGACACGGAGAATGAGGCCTCACGCGACACGAGAACGAGGCCTCGCGCGACACGGAGAATGAGGCCTCACAGGCGACACGGAGAATGTGCCCCGCCGAGGCCTTCCCCTGGATAGCCTCGGGCGAGACGGAGACGGCGCCCCCGCCGAGGAGGCTCGGCGCCCCCGCCGAGGCTCTACCTTTGGAGCCTCATGCATGAGGCGGAGTTTGTTCCGAGACCTCCCGCCGAGGCTCGAGGCGAGGTGGAGGAGGGCTCATCGCAAGGTGTGAGGGGCCCACGGCTTACCTTCTAGCTTTGTTTTGATGTTTGCTTGGGGTACCCCATTCTAAGGTACCCGACAAGAGCCCTCGAGCCTCGGGGTGAGTGCGTGCACTCTCCCTGAGGGTTCGTCGAGGCCGGGTTTATGCCTGCTCCGTAGGAATTGGTTTGTTTTCTGAGGTTCCGGTGGGTGCGCGCGAGCGCACCCGCCGGGTGTAGCCCCCGAGCCCCTGGAGGAGTGAAGTTACTCCTCCAGGGGCTTTCTCCACTTTCGCGTTTGAGTGATCAGTTCTTATTGCATTTGCCGAGCCCATAAGCGCAAGTTCGGGTTGCGGGGGTCTCGACGAGGTTGCAAAAAGAGGCCCTCTAGCCTCCGCATGGAGCGAGAGGTTCGTCAGGGGTCCCCCTGACGTTGGGTATGTCCCTCACGCCTTTTTTCGCTTCGAAGGAGGGGTGGAATGTGCCATGCTACCTCGATGGGCGCGAGCGTGACACTTTCGGTGAGTCACATCGGGTAGTCCGAGTGGAGGCCCGAGCCCTGCTCGCTAGGGGACGGCTAGCGGTCCGTAGACGCACTCCAAAAAGTACCGGAGGATTTCTCTAGTGGGTGCCGAGGCCATTCACTGGGCCTTGGTGGCTCGGTGCCTCCCTACGGTGGGATCCCATTCGATACTTTCCTCGCTGTCTTTGACACGACTTAGGACGCCTGAGCGATCGCTTGCTCGGCCTCGGGCCATTCAGAGGCTCGCCTCAAGTCGCCCCCGACTGTTGTTCTCGGGCGGCCGTCGAAACCTCTTAGAGGCCCAAATTTTCAACCCCTAGACCGTGAACGGGCCTTGTGCCTTTTATCGTGTTTTTGTCTTGGTTTTTGGGTGCAAGAGGAGCCCCCAGCCTCCGCCTGGAGCAAGAGGACGGTCGGGGTCTCCTCGACTTTTTCATTCGCCCTCACATATCCTTTTCGCTCGAACGGAGGGTTCGCTTGCCGAGCCCATTCTCGTCTCTTGCAAGATCGCAGGAAGAGCCCCTAGCCTCACAGAGAGCGAGAGGGCCGCCGGAGTTCCCCTCGACTTTTTATACGCCCCTCGCAGGTGAGGGAGTTTGTTTGCCGAGCCCATTCTCGTCTCTCGCAAGGTCGCAGAAGAGCCCCTAGCCTCTGCAGCAGAGCGAGAGGGCCGCCTGAGTTCCCTCGACTTTATACGCCTCAAGGTGGGGGTTTGTTTGCCGAGGCCCTTTGGGCACGAGCCCGGCCGTGGGGTCTCTTGCATATTTGCAGGAGGAGCCCCTAGCCTCTGATAGGGCGAGAAGGCCGTCGGGGGTCCCCGACTTTTTATGCGACCCATCGCTTCTTTTTCGCCGAAGGAGGGGTGGAATGTGCCTCGCTACCCTCGATGGGCACGAGCGGTGGCACTTCCGGTGAGCTATTATCGGGTAGTCCGAGGGAGGCCCGAACCCCTGCTCGCTAGGGGACGGCTAGCGGTCCAGACACACTCCAAGAGTACTAGAGGATTTCTCTAGTGGGTGCCGAGGCCGCTCATTGGGCCTCGTGTGGCTCGGTGCCTCCTCACGGTGGGATCCCATTCGATACTTTCCCGCCGGTCTCGACACGACTTTGGGCGCCCCAAGCGCTTTCGCTTGCTTGGGTCTCGCCCCAAAATAGGCTCGCCCACAATGCCTCGACTCATATCCTCGGGGCAAATGTCGAAACCCTTTTGGGGTCCAAATTCAACCCCGGATCGTAATAGGTTTCAGAGTCTTGCCTTCCTATGAAAGGAACAGCCAAGGGAAATATTTTCCCTATTGGCTCGGCCATGAGTGGCGCGCTTTTGAGGCGCTTTATTGGGAGTCGAACGGTACCGCCGCCATAGTGGCCGAAAGCGTGGTGGTGGTGGATGGGACGAACTGCCCTCGCATTTAATGCGGGAGACGGGCGCTGCGGTCGGTGAAATTGGCTCGTGGTTAACCAAGGCCAGATTGGGGGAAATTCCCCGATTTCATCGCCTCATTGCTTTCGCCTCCTCCCCGCATAAATACCCGGGAGTTTTGCCCTCCTCGTTTTACCTTGCTCAGATCGCCGCTTCACCGAGCCGCCGCTAGAGCAAATGAAAAGCCGAGAAGGAGAGGAGGAAGAGCGAGCCTAGGGAGGAAGCGAAAAAAGGTGAGAGCGGGAGGAGAGAAAGACTCACCGCCGCACTCTCGATTCCCCAAATACAGCACCCATGGCCGGGTGATATCGTTGTCGCCGAGGCGGACCCCTAGGATCCGCTTGACGTCACCGAGGAGATGCTCCCGCTTGTCGACGGTGGGCTCCTCCGCCCGTGATCGACTCCACCAGCCGGAATGGATTGCTCCAGACGCATGCGAGCCGGAGCCGCCGAGGCCTCGCGACGGCTATGTCGTAAGCTTCATCTCCTTCCACGAGCATGGCCTCTCGGCCCCGGCGGACCGGTTCATGCGGGCGCCACGCACTACTACGGCGTGGAGCTCCACAATTTTAATCCCAACTCCGCTGCTGCAAAGCGGCTATCTTTGTTGCCGCTCATGAGGGGTATTTAGGATCGCGCCCATTGGGAGTTGTGGCTCCATCTGCTCCGGGGGGGCATACTACAAAGCCGCCGGGCACGCCGGGGAAGAGGAAGGCGACGAGGGCCGGAGGCTGCACTCTCCAAGCGCGCCAGACCGCCGCACTCTACATCCCGCCCAACTCAAGGGCCCTCCAACCGCCGGTGGTACACAAGTTGGTTTTATCTCCGTAACGACGACGGAGGGCTTCCCCACACCGGGCGGATTGTGGGAGTTGCCCGAGAAGTGGAAGTGGGCGCCCCAAGGTCGACCAGCCCAAGCCGGAGCCGCCCCGAGGGGCCGGCGAGGTCATGGGGCCACGGCCTCACCACTGGCCGTGGTTGTGGCTGCTGCCCACCGCCGGAGGGTGCTGCACCACGATGGCTCTTGGCGGCGGCGGGCTGTTCGAGATGAGGCCGGTGAGCCCATTGAGGGCACCCGGATGTCCTCTTCCGCCTTTTCCGAGGAGGAGATTCTTCGTCGGGTGGGGAGACGGTAGAGGCGAAGGTGAGGGGCGGCAACTTGACCCCTATCGCGATGCGGCCGCCGCGGGTTCCTCTCACCGTAAGTCGTGGCGCCACAGTAGCCTCCCGACGCCCTCGCCTCCTCCTACCCCTTGTTCCCTTATGTGTGTTTGTCATTCCTTTAGGGATGAGGGACGGCGCCTTCCACCGCCTGCTTCGAGGACGCGGAGCGGCGGGCGGTCAACCGTGTTTCACGCCGATGCGCAGAAGAGGCGAAGGACGCCAAGGCGGCGGCGCGCACGAAGCACATCTCGCGCGAGAGCTGGATAAGCGCCGCCGCCAACAACGGAAGGACGGTCTTCCGCCGAGGAATCCCCGCCGACGCCGTTGTCGACGGAGGCCTCGGACGGGACGATAAGGTCGAGGGAGGGCGAGGTCCCCCGGACCACCTTCCCGATGTCGTGGAGGTGGCGCCCGGTGTGTCGGTAAGCATCCCGCACCCCGGAAGGGGAGGAGAAGCGACTCGGGGCCGGCGGTTGCCCGCTCTGGGGCTGAGGCCGACACGCCCGAGGCGCGGGCGTTAGGCAAACGCGCCGTCAGCCCGGTAGGCTCGGCGGCTGTGGTGGAGCGGGTGGCGGCGGAGGCGACGCCACGCCGCCCCAGAGAGGATCGAGGGGCGCCGGGTCCATCAAGACCGACCGGCTGCCGATGGATATGGAGGCGACGCCGCCTGCCGCCCGCCCGCCAAGGCGGATGAGGTTTGCCGTGGCGGCGGGGGGCCGCCCGATCAAGGCAAGTGTATTCTTAGCGGGTCGTGGTGTTTTTTTTAGTCGCTTTTTAGTTTTGCGCGACCTTCGTGGGTTAATTTTCCTTAGTCGGAAGCGGCTCATGGACGACCTCCCCCTTTGGCGCCTTAAGGTGCTTAAGGCGAGGCCCGCCCTCCGCACACACCGGGTGGCGGCGGCACAAGCCGCTATCCAACGCGCGCGCGGGCGTGGGTGAGGGTCGACCTAACGGGCCGGGCCGCCCAAGGAGGGGCCGCCGAGGCGGCCCTACACGCATTTATGGAGGGAGTGCTCACCTCATGGGGGCGAGGCTCACGAATCGGATGGGGCCGCATGCCTTTTGTTGCCGAGGCCCCGGGTCTCCGAGGCCGAGGCGACGGAGGCCACGGCGCTGCCGCATGACCGCCGAGACCGCGGTGGCCGTGGTCGGCGCCTCCTCTCGCTCCGCCGAGGCCACGATGGCGGAGGCCGAGACCCCGAGACCGCCGAGGCCAGAATTGCAGAGGCCGGAGCCCCGAGGTGGCGGCGAGGCCGAGGGCGGCCGCAGCAGGAGGCGGAGATGCAGGCGGCGGCCACTCTGGTGCCCTTGGTTCAGGCCCGCCGTTGGTCTATCCGGCCCCTCCGACGATACTTCCCGGGCGCGGGAGGTGGTCGACGCCGAGGAGACCAATGCCGAGAGCAGCCAGCCCCGCTTTTGATGAGGGGGGCTCGCCCTCGTGCGGGTCCGCCCGAGCCTCGCTGGTGGACCACCCATGGGTATTGTGGCGGAGCCGGACGACCCGAGAGGGGAGCCTCTGTCGCCCTCTTGAGGACGCGGGCCGAGGGTGGGCGCTGAACACCTTCGAGCAAGATCGCCACCGGGCGGAGCGGGCCGCCACGGACGGCGCTTATCTGTGGTGGCCGATTTAACCGCCTGAGTCGCCTGTGTTCGTGCTTTTCTTTCTCGTATGACGCTTACCTTCCCGACTTTTGTTATGACTAATGACCTCGCTCGCTTCCCCTGTGAGCTCGAGACCCGGCCGCTTGGGAAGTCGGTGTTCCCCGGCGGAGAGGGGCGTCTGGGACCAGCTTCACCGGCAGAAGGGCCTTCTTGCCAATGCTAACGAAGCTCGCTTGCGCAAGCGCGAGGTGGAGGACCTCCGCTTTTGCCGTGCCGACGCTGGAGGTCGAGGCGGCCATGGTCCAGCGCAGCTCGCCCCTTGGCGGCGCGGGGTCAAGGAGCCGGAGGAGGAGCTTACTCAAGCGGGTCACGATCGGGATGCCTTCAGTGTCCCGGCCAAAGAGGCGACGGCCTTAGGCGAGGATCTCGCCGGGAAGTCAGGGGCAGAGAGAGCGACCGGCTTACCAAAGGCGCCTCAACGAGGCCCTTGTCATGGCTTGAGGCCTCGCAGACGAGGCTGTGGGTTTTGAAGGGGCGGTCGAGGGTGAGTTCCCGCCCCTTTTTTGTTTCCTTTTCCTTATGTTTGCTTCCCCGACTTCCTTGTCTCGACGCAGAGCCGGGAAGTGAAGCCTCCAGGCGCCGAGGCCTCTAGGTTCGAGGCCCAACGGTTGAGGGAGAAGGCCGAGGCCTGCCAAAGCCGAGACCCGCCGCCGGGAGCAGTAGGCCAAGGGTGAGCTCCGTGGGCTTCCGCCCCAACTTAGGTTGTCCTTTCTCTCGCTCGACTTCATTCCGCTTTTCCATGTGCAGTAGTCGGAGGCGGAGATCCTTCGGGCCGAGGCTTCCAAATGCAGTGACGACGGTGCTCGAGACCGAGATCGGGAGCACGAGGCGCCGGCTGCGCACGCCTTTCCGCTCATGAGGCCTTGGAGGTCGAGGGGTTCAATCAGCAGCCCTTTGGGAGCCGCCGATTGCGCCGAGCATCCCAGATGCGCGAGCGGCCCGAGGGGCACCGCACACGGGTGTCAAGCGGCGCCGGCCGCCATCTCTCTCTCACTACCTTGGCGTCCGACCTCCCGCCATCATCGTGATGGCTATGTTCTCGCCTGATGATGACGAGGAGGCCGACGCGCGGCGGTGGCGGCGGCCGCCGATGGAGGCGGTGGAAGGCCCCGCACGGCGCCGGGCGATGCTTCTTCAAGAGGAGGTGGTTCTCCCTACCATCTCCGACGCCAAGGCCCCGAGCCTTGATCTCGGGCCCCGGGGCTATGTAAAAATAGAATAGGGGTTATTTTTTTGTATCAGTGACGCTTTGGGCCGCCGAGGCCTTTACTTTTGAAGTACTTGTGTTTCCTAGTTGTTTTTCTTATGTTTCCGAGCCTCTCCTCCTGCAGCCCCCGATCGGATTTCGCTTGCAAACACCCCCCTTGGGGCCTAAGCCGCCCCTTGAGCGAGAGGTAGTGAGGGAGTGCCAGAGTCTGAGGCGAGGGCGCCCTCACGACTCTACCGGCCTCTCTCGCTTAGGAAATGTGCCTTGGTCCGAGGGGTTTTTACAACTAATTGCTAGAGCCTGCTAGGGACTTGGCGAGGATTTTTTGTGAAAAACAACTGGAGAATGGCGATGATGGGACCTAGGGGACGCCTAGGAGGGGTCCCCTATCTAGCCCCTCGAGGGAGGCTTGGTTCTCGCGAGGCGTAACCGAGTTTCCCTGCCATATGTTATCAGACAAGTCGAGGCCTCACGATGGGCTCGGGGTTTCTCAAAAAATTAGACCAACTAAAGAACGCTTTTTAATTGTATTTCGAGGAACGATATATACAATGCTTGGAAATTTAGGGATAAAAGCGACGAGTCTGTTCTATGTTCCAAGCGCTGGTGAAGACTTCGCCTTCTCGCTGGCTGCCTTTGTAGGTCCCGGCTTCAAAGACTTGGGCGATGATGTACGGTCCTTCCCATGGCGGGGTCACTTTGTGGGCTACCCTTGTTGTTCTCAGGTTAGCCTCAACACCAGTCGCCTTACCTTCAAGTCTCAAGCCTTGACGCTGTCGGGCCTCGAGAGCACCACAGTTCTCACCGGTATTTGGCCGAGTGTAGTAGCGCCGACGCCCCTCGGCTTCCTCCAGCTTGATCAAGGGCATCCTCTCGGGTGGTGCGGTTACTTTGTTCAAGTTATAAGCTTGCAGCCTCTGGGAACCATATTCCAAGTCGGTGGGGAGGATGGCCTCGGCCCCATAGACTAGGAAGAAAGGCGTGAATCCTGTGGCTCGGCTTGGAGTGTTCCTCAGCCCGTGATGACCGACGGGAGCTCAATGAGCCATTTTTTTGCCAAACTTTTTCAATCGGTTGTGAATCCTTGGCTTGAGGCCTTGTAGGATCATGCCGCTGGCACGCTTCTACTTGGCCGCTGGTCCTGGGGTGTCCTACGGCCGACCAGTGCCACACGGATGTGGTGGTCGCCGCAAAACGTCGTGAACCTTTTGCCGGTGAACTGCGTCCCCGTTGTCGGTGATGATGGTGTTGGGGACCCCAAACCTGTGGATGATGTCAAGAAGAATAGCACCGCCGCTTTTTGATTCGATTGATCTGACGAGCCCTCGATCCATTTGGAGAACTTGTCAATTGATACCAATAGATGGGTGAAGCCCCGGGGCCTTTTGCGCAGGCCCGACCATGTCGAGCCCCCACACGGCGAACGGCCATGTGATGGGGATGGTTTGCGGTGCTGTGGCCGGGAGATGTGTCGCCGAGCGTAGTATCGCATCCTTCGCAGGAGCGCATTTAGTTTGGTAGCATCGGCGACCGCCGCCGCCAAGAGAACCCTTGGCGGAAAGCGCCCCTCACGAAGGCCCGAGGCGCCGCATGGTGCCCAGCGCGCGCAGTAAAGTCCCAAAGGTGGCTCGCCCGCTTCGAGCCGATACACCGCTGAGGACACCGAGGGACTTCGCCTGCATAATTCGCCGCGCAGAGGGCGAGGTCTTGGCTCGCGCGCGCAAGCCGCCGTTCTTTTCGGTTTTGTCGTCAGAAGCTCCCCGATCGAGCCAATCGAGAACGGACTCACCAATCCGCGCCCCCGATCAAATCCGCGGAGGCTCGGCGCTGACTTCCATGACCTCGGCTTGGTCGAGGGGGTCTCGGCAGAAGATAGAGGGCGCCGAGCTCCACCGCTGGTTCCACAGTGGGCCCTCCTCTCGCTGCCGAGGTGTATCCAATGGAAGGTTTGTGGAGGTCTCTCGCGAAGACGCTCGGGGGCCGGGGCCCGGCCGAGGCCATCTTTGCCACCATTCCGGGCGGCTTCGTTGTACTTCCGCGCCGACGTGATTTAGCTCGAGACCGTCGAACTTGTCTTCTAGGCGCCGCATCAGCCTTGCAAAGAAGCCTCCATTTTGGGGTCGAGGCGCTTGACTCCTTCATCACTTGATCTATGATTTAGCCGCGAGTCGCCTTCTGACGCCGAGGCGGCGTGGCCCCAAGTTCGATGGCGACTTGTAAGCCGCTGATGAGGGCCTCAGATTCGCCACGTTGTTGGAGGCGGCGGCGGGAGCCGCACCAATGTAGCGATGTGTACTCCGAGGGGCGAAATGAAGAGCGCACTCTGCGCCCGCCTTGGGCCTTCATCAGGATCCATCAAGTACAAGGTCCAAAGATTCCGTCTCAATTTGAGTGGGTGGCGCTTGGGTATCTCATCCATTCACCACGAAATCGCCAAGACCTGAGACTTGATCGCCGAGGCGCAAAGGTCAAGGTTTCCCCATAAGCTCAATAGCCCACTTGGCTATCCTGCCCGAGGCCTCCCGGTTATGAACTATCTCGCCTAGGGGGAAGGATGATACCACGGTCACTGGGTGCGACTCGAAGTAGTGGCGCAGTTTGCGCCGGGCCAGGACCACGGCGTAGACCAGCTTTCGATGTGGGGTAGCGTGTTTTGGTCTCGAGAGCACCTCACGATGAAATAAACAGTCGTTGGGTGGGTAGAGTATGCCCTTCTTCCCGCTTCTCTCTACCACTACGGCGCGGCCGACCACTTGGGTTGTTGCGGCGACGAGAGTAGGAGGACCTCGCCCATGGCCGGGGTATCAGATCGGAGGATTGGTGAGCAGCTCTGAGTCCGCCGAGGGCTTCCTCGGCCTCGGGGTCCAAGAGAAACGCCGACTTTCAAGAGAGTCGGTGACAGGGGCAAACCTTTTTCGCCGAGGCGCTGAGATGAAGCGGCTCAGGGCCGCAAGGCATCCCATGACCCTCTGACTCCCTTGAGGTCTCCGATTGGTCCCATGTCGGTTATGGCCGAGACCTTCTCCGGTTGGCTTCAATGCCGCTGCCCGAGACTATGAATCCCAAGAGCATGCCTCGGGAACCCCGAACACACACTTCTCGGGTTGAGCTTGATGCCCTTCTCCCCCTAAGGCATTTGAAGGTTATCCTCAAGTCGCCGATGAGACCTCGGCTTTTCCGGGTCTTGACCACGATGTCGCCTACGAGGCCCTCGATGGTCCGCCTGATGTTGTCTCCAAAGACTTGGGTCATGCACCGCTGGTACGCGGCACCTGCGCTTCTTCGAGGTCAAGGGCATCGCCACGTAGCAAAGACATGCCGAACGGTGTGATGAAAGAAGTTGCGAGCTGGTCGGACTTTTCATCCCGATCCGATGGTAACCAGAGTACGATCAAGGAAAGACAGGGTCTCGCACCCCCGCAGCGGGAATCAACAATTTGATCGATTCGAGGTAATGGGAAGGGGACCTTGGATAGGCTTTGTTTAGACCGTGTAGTCTACACACATCCTCCATTTCCCATTTTTTTTTTGACTAACACGGGTTAGCCAACCACTGGGTGAGAGACACTTCCTTGATGAACCCGCCGCCAAGAGTCTCTCGCACCTCCTCTCCAATGGCCCCGCGCTTTTTCTTCGCGAAGCGGCGCAGCGCGCTGCTCGCCGGTCTAGATCCGCCCGGATGTCTAGGGCGTGCTCGGCGACCTCCCTTGGTATGCCCGGCATATGATCCGAGGGACTCCATGCGAATATGTCGGCGTTCAGACGGAGAAAGTCGACGAGCACGGCTTCCTATTTGATGTCGAGGGTGGCGCCGATCTCGCCGCCGGCCGCCGGGCAAAGGGGTCGACCGAGATGAGTTTGATAGTTTCAATGGCTCGAACGCCTCCACGCCGACGCTTGAGTCGTGCACCTCGCCACCGAGTTGGTCGAGGTGGGCGATGAGGGTCTCGGCCTCAAGAAGAGCCTCGGCGCATTTCGATGCATTCGACGCCGCAGTGTATGCATGTTCGTACGTGGACTCAATTGTGATGACACCGCTAGGGCCTCGCATCTTGAGCTTGAGGTAGGTATAGTTGGGCACCGCCATGAACTTGGCGTAGCACGGCCGCCTCCAGATCGGCGTGGTAGGCTCCTCAACCCGACTACCTCAAGGTGAGGACTTCCTTGCGGTAGTTGGAGGGGGTGCCAAGGCAGACAGAAGGTCGATGCGCCCGAGGGGTCGCGGCGCCCCCCCGCACGATGCCGTGGAAGGGTGCGACATCGCCGAGAGCCTCGACCGATCGATCTCCAAGAGTTCCAGTGGTGTTGGCGAGAGGATATTGAGGCCACCGCCTCCGCCCATCAACACCTTGAGAGTCGGGTGTTGCCGGCGATCGGGTCGACAACCAAAGGGTACCGCCCGGATTCGAACATGGTCGTGGTGGTCATCTCGATCAAGGTGATCGCTTCTCGAGACCACCAAGGTACTGGGGGTGGCTACCTTGACCGAGAAGACTTCTCGTTCGTTCCTCTTATACCGCCAAGACTGTAGAAGGCACGCCGAGGGCCCGCCAAGATCATGAAGGCGCTATGCATTTTGGGAACCCGTCGCCCTTGTCTCGCCCTGCCATCGCTTCCTTCGCTGGCGCCGCTGCTGGGGGGAGCCCGAGCCTAGCGTAGTAACGTCGCAAAGATGGTGCAATCTCGAGGGCGTGCTTGACCGGCCTTGGTGATAAGGGCATGGTTTCTTGAGCATGTCGTCGAAAGGCCTAGGGCCTTTGGGGCCTCGGGATTCTTATGCTTCACGGCCCCACCAGATCAACCCCCATGACCTCCTCGCTTCTAGGCGCCTTTTTTTTTCTCTTAGGGAGGTGGGAGGCCGAGGCGCCGGGGCCTCATCCCTCCGCTTTCCCTTGGCGTCATTGCCGGGGAAGATGGCACCGACGGCCTCCTCGCCCGAGGCGGTTGGTGGCGGCGATGTCGAGGAGCGCAAGCAGCCGTGCGTGGCACGCTCCGACCTAGCTCCTGCAGACCAGTCCCGGCAGTGGGTGCCGAGAGGAAAGCCGACGATCTCCGAGTCACCGACGCTGGGCACTTTCGGTGCACCGCTTGAGAAGCACCGATGAAACCTCGGAGAGACTCGCCTGGTTTCGGCGGCAATTTAAGGTCCTGAGTTTCCGGACGACGACGCGTTCTCGAAAATTCCCAACGAAGACCCTAACCAAGTCGCGCCACCGTGGATCTGTGAGGGAGGGAGGTGTCGAGCCAGTGCTCGCGCCGAGTCCGACAAGAGCAAGGAGGTTACGGATGATGAGCAGTCATCATCCGCCACCACCTAGTCGGCGTGCAGCCAAAGCGTAGTCGGCAAGCCGAGTTCGGGTTGGTCTCACCACCAGATTTCGCGAGGTTGGTCAAGTTGCCAAAACGGGCCGGAACTGGGCGACACGGATAGCTCACAAAGACTCGAGGGCCGTGGCTCAGTGAGAGAAGGGCTACGGTCTTCCTCGCCGTCGAAGCGGCTACCTCGCACACATGGTAGCCTCGGGCGGGCCCCTCACCGCCGTGGCGCGCTGCCGGTCGACTACCTCGTGGTCTCCCCGCCTCGTGTTGATTGTCGAGGCGGCCAAGGAGCATGGGGACCCTGTGAGCTATCGGTGCTCGAGCAGGTTCGGACGAGCCGAGGCTTCCCCGTCCCGCCGAGGTGGTGCCGCGGGTAGGTTCGAGATGCCCCAAAGGCCGCCGGGAGGCGTAACTCTCGCTTGCTCAACCGCGGCGGGCTCTAGGAGGTCTTGAGTTCGCCATGACCCGCCGCCCCTCCCGGTAGAAGGCTCGGGCATGCGCGCGAACCAAAGATCGCCACAACACGACGCTCGCTAGCGCGCGCGATTGAAGATCGGGGGTTGCTCGCTCCCTTCGTCGTTATGGATGTGGTGATGCACGTCGAGGGCCCTCCGTCGGGCTCCCCCGCCTTCGCCACGACCTCGCTATTCCTATTTGAGAGAGTCTCGAAGCTACTGTAGAAGGAGTTGGTCTTGCTCGATCTTGGCCTAGAGCTCACAGAGTTGTTCTAGGTCTGGCGCCGAGGTCGCGCAAGAGCGACATTTCTCATTTCAGGCGGCCGGCAGGACGGCGCGTGGAGGTGTAGCGACGCCTCGCCACGGGCGGAGAGGGGGAACGGCTACCGCCTCGCCCTTTCGCCCGCCTTTTCGGCATCCCGACCCGACATGAAAACATTCGCGAGTGGGGTCGAGGGTGCCTTCGCTGCCGAGTCGGAGTAGCCGGGCAGAGTCGCCATAGCCAAGAATCATCGCGCAAAGCCCTGTGGTTGTGGAGTCCGGAAAATCCACCCCGCCATGCCTCGCCCTCGTCCGAGAAGTCGGAGGGGTGCTCAGTGTCGAGAGCGGCGCCGGGCGGCGTTCCGAGGGGTGCTCGTGAGCGATAGAGTAAGCGTAGGCGTACGAGGCGGCGGCATTTCTCAACCCAAAAGGGTATGGGGACGGTGCCGTCTCCAGATTCTCGCCTCACCGAATCGGCTCTTCAGGAGTGGTGGAGCGGAGCTTGACGACCGGGCATCGCCAAGGCCATGCATAAGTTTCCTTTGTCCAAGCTCAGCTAGATGTCCCTCACCAGGGACCCCGTGCCAACAAATGGTCGAGGATATCGGCGGGGGTGGCGTGTTGCCCCGATTCGCGTAGCGCCGGGGGTGGCCTTTGTTCGTGCTGCGCTTGGCGAAAAGGCGGCGAGAACGGCCGCCGGACGCCGCCAGCTGGCTGGGCCGCCGGGCGAATTTCATCGTTGGTTGGTGGGGCTCGAGGAGGAGGAGCACCAAGTCGCACTCATGCCCTAGAGACATGAACTCTAGGCTCCCAAACCAAACCACGGTGCCGAGACGCAATGGTCGATGTGGTCTCGCCATCCGAACCCTCTCTGGATGACGAAACCGACACGCAGCCCCCTACTACCGGTGCGCTAATCGCCGGTGTTTTTCGACCAGGGGGTCCTCAACCAACTAGTGAATTTGTTCTCATGTGCTCCCGATCCGGATGGTGATGCAAAGAGACACAAGGTTTATACTCGGTTTCAGCAATCGAGGCCCTACGCCCAAATCCGAGAGATCGATCTTGTATTCCTTGCACCGAGGTGCTCGTAGTAGGGGGTTACAAGCTAAAGGAGAGAAGGAGCTGGTCCTAGGTCTCGGCAGGTGTCGTGCGGGCCGCATGAGACATTGCTCTCAAAGCTCAGGAGGTGATTGTGCGTGTGTAACCCGGTGTCCCCCCTTAAAACAACCTGTGTCCTCTCCTTTATAGCATGAAGGGAGGACTAGGGCGGTACATGAGCTGACTATACGGCGTGTGGTGAACAGAGGTGGCGTGTCCGGCCCTCGTAGCCTGCTCCTCGTGGCGGTGGTGGCCGCCGAGTGGTCCATCCTTGAGTACTCGGGCGGCGTGTGGTCATCCCATCGTGATCTCTGGCGCCGGGGAGCCCCGGAATGCCTCGGAGTGGACACGGCGGCGAACGTGCAAGCCACCGTGGACGGACTATACGCGCGAGGCCGAGACTTGGTCGATGCCGAGGCCGGCACTATGGTGGGGGGTCTCGGCAGCACGAACCCCAAAGATCGCCGAGGCCCCGTGTACAAAGGCCGAGGCCTTGAGCGGGCGGCCGATCATGGGTACAAAGATTTGGACACAAGTGGTCGGTAATCCCCGCTGCATTCTTTCCCAAATGGGTATGGTGTTGATCGTGGACACAAGCAGTAGGGACACAAGGGTCGGTAATCCCCGTCAAGGCCCTTTCCCAAATTGGTATGGTGCCGATCGTGGACACAAGTGGTAGGACACAATGGCTGTCCCCCGCCGGTAGAGGATACTGACATGCGACTGGTCGCAAGCTGGCCATCCTGTGGCATTGAGCCACCGTCCGCTGAGATTATGGGAGTGGTTGAAGCATTAATGAGACATGATGAGTCGTTGGGAGGGTCGCCCGAGGCGGGGGGCGATGGACCGTGGATGAGCCGGCCTCGAGCGACACGGAGAACAAGGCCTCGCACATGATCACGGAGAATGAGGCCTCACGATGACACGGAGAATGAGGCCTCACAGCATACGGAGAATGTGCCTCGCCGAGGCCTTCCCTGGATAGCCTCGGGTGAGACGGAGATGGCGTCCCCTGCCGAGGCCCGGCGCCCCCTGCCGAGGCCTACCCTGGGAGCCTCACGTGAGGCGGAGTTTGTTCCGAGACCTCCTGCTCGAGGCTCGAGGCGAGGTGGAGGAGGGCTCGGTCGTGGCAGGTGAGGGGCCCACGGCTTACCTTCTAGCTTTGTTTTGATGTTTGCTTGGGGTACCCCGTTCTAAGGTACCCGACACCACTGCTCCTTACCTATCTCCTGGCAGCCGCCCGAGCTGTCCAATCGACCTGGGCGACCCGCTGGCCTCTCCTTGATGGAGATTCCATTGGTGGGCCCCTCCAAACCCTACCTGGGAAGGCGGAGGGTTGTTTGTGTGTGGTTGCGCCTCATTTCCTATGCCTGGGTTGCGGTAGCGGTGGCCCCCTACAACCCCTGGCTAGGAAGGCGAAGGCTCGTTTATGTGCGGTTGCGCCTCATTTCCCATGCCTGGGTTGCGGTAGCGGTGGCCCCCTCCAAACCCTGCCTGGGAAGGCGAAGGGTCGTTTATGTGTGGTTGTGCCTCATTTCCCGTGCCCAGGTTGCGGTAGTGGTGGGCCCCACCTAGGCCACGTCCCATTAGCCAAGCTATGTTCTGTATGGCAGGCCGCGTCCCGTCAGCCAAGGTCACGTCCCGCCGCATGCCTTTTCGCATTAAATAGGGGGAAGGGGGAGGGTTTTCCTCACGTTCTTTAGCCTTTCTTCAACCGCTGCTATTTCTTCTTCCTCCTTTTCGCCAAGCTTGTTCGTGTGCCATGGTGGTTTCTAGGAGAGAGGAGAACAAAGTGAGGGAGAGGAAAAACTCGTAGATTTGTTCGTAAATCCAAGGTGCGATGTCGAACTAGAGGCCTTCCAACGTGAATGAGGCCGTGCTGGCCGACTTCACTGTGAAGGGGCTGCTTCTGTCGAAGGAGGTGGCGCACTAGAGGGCTCCCGCACCAAGGGAGGTTGTTCCGCGACCCTAGGTCGATGAGGTCGTCTCCTTCCTCGCCTTCCACGAGCGCGGGCTTGGGTACCCCACGCATTGGTTTCTGCGTGGTCTCCTCAACGAGTGGGGCCTGGAGTTGCAACACCTCAACCCAATTGGGGTGCTACACATCATTGGCTTCATCACTGTCTGCAAGGCCTTCCTCGAGATGGAGCCACTTGTGGATCTATTCCGACGAGTCTTCATCCGGCGAGCCCTGTCCGAGGGGAAACAGCCTAGAACCGCACCGGTTGGGGGTTTTCCCAGCAGAAGAGGCCAAAGCCGTCAGTCCCCTACCCCGCGTACTCCCCCAGTGACTCCAACCGGGGGTGGCATGGTGAGTGGTTCTATATCAGGAACCCAGCGGAGGCGCCATTCCTGATGTTTACCAGGGGAGGCTGGAGAACAGGGAAAGTTGGACGTGGGGTCCTTCCCGTCAATAGAAAAAGCTGGCGATCATCGAGCCAGAGCTTCAGAAGCTCATGCGGAACTTCCACACCTTCTTCCACCGTCGGGTTGCCCCGCTGGAGTGTAAGGTTGAGATGGCGGACTAGAGGGGGATGAATAGTCCTTTCTAAATTTAATTGCGTCGGCTAACCGAAACAAATGTGGAATTAAAACAATCGGTCTAGCCAAGACTACACCCCTCTATCTATGTTCTCTAGTACCTTGCAAAGATCATAATTAAGCAACAAAGGTGCCAAGCTAGCTAGAGCTCACCTATCCAATTCTAGGAGCAAGGTCACATAAACCTACGCCACTAGTACTTCAAGCAACGAGGGAGCTCCTACACATGCTAGTAAGCAAAAGCACAAAGCCACCTAAGCTCACTAGCAATGCTCGATAATAAGGCAACCAATGCCAAATTAGAGAGCGCAAATATTTAGCTACACAAACTAAGCAATGCGACTAACAAGGTTACACAAACCAAATTAGCCACGCAAGGGAGCTACTTCTATGCTACGCAAACAAGAAGGTAACTAGCAAGCTACACAAGCTAACTAATTATAAGAGCAACTACACAAGCACAATGTATGTGAAAGTAATTATAAGCTTGTGTAACGGGATTGCAAACCAATGGGAAGAACAATATTGACACGGTGAATTTTCTCCCGAGGTTCACGTGCTTGCCAACACGCTACGTCCCCGTTGTGTCGACCACTCACTTGGTAGTTCGGCAGCTAATTGGTATCACCCGCCAAGCCCGCACGTCGGGCACCGCAAGAACCTACCCCGAAGGTGAGGGTAGCTCAATGACATGCTCAACTAGAGTTGCTCTTCGCAGCTCCCGCGGGGCGAGCACAATGCCCCTCACAAAGCTCTTCTCCGGAGCACCGCACAAGCTTCTTGCGGGCTTCGACGGAGACCACCACCAAGCCATCTAGGAGGTGGCAACCTCCAAGAGTAACAAGCCTCACCGTCTTGCAACTCGATCACCTAGTGCCACTCGATGCAACCTTATGATGCAATCACACTAGAATCGCTCTCTCACACAATCGGATGATCACTATCAAGCATATGTGAGATGGAGGCCTCCTAAGCACTCTCAAGCATGGACACAAAGTCCCCCAAGGTGCTCTCGTACGGCCATGGCTGAGACCCCCTTCTATTTATAGCCCCCATGAAAATAGAGTCATTGTACCCCTTCACTGGGCACTGCTCGGGGCAACCGGACGCTTCGGTCAGATTGACCGGACGCACTGATCCCTGTGTCCGGTCACTACCACGCTTCCACGTGTCACTAGCTGTTTGAACGAACCGTTGCCACCAATGGCTATCTCGCGCGTGCTCACTGACTATCGACCGGACACACCACTGCGCCAAGACTGGACGTGCCACTACCTGAGTCCGGTCGTTTCCACAGAGCTCCCCGAACCTCCAAAACACGACCGGACGCATCCGTTTGTATGTGACCAGACGCCCCACCGCCTAAGTCCGGTCGTTTCCAGAGACCTCCTCGGGCCTCTATTTTGTGATCGGACAAGTCCGATCATGTCCGACCGGACATCGACTAGCGTCCGATCAGCTCTGCGCCCTCGCACCAACACCAGCATCGCCTACATTAGCGTATGTCATCCTGACTGGATGCAGGACTTGCATGTCCGGTCGCTCTTCGCGCCAGCATCCGGTCACATGACCGAGACCACATGCTCTCTGCTTTCACTGACCGGACGCGCCGGTCCTGCCGAGGCCAGTGTCTGGTCACTCACAGTGACACCTTCTCGCCTCCATTTCTTCACCGAGTTGATCCTCATCAACTCCAACTTCTTCTCCTTTGCAAATGTGCCAACACCACCAAGTGTACACCACCATTTGTATGTGTTGGCTTTTCACAAACATTTTTCAAAGGATTAGCCATTCAACTTGCCACACCACTCGATCCTAGCGACGATGCAAAGTTAGATCACTCGAGTGGCACTAGATGACCGATATGCAAACAAGTTTGCCCCTCTTGATAGTACGACCATCTATCCTAAACCCGATCATCAACTTATCTACACACCTATGACTAGTGAAATGAAATGCCCTAGGTTATACCTTTGCCTTGCGCATTCCATTCCATCTCCTCCAATGTCGATGCAACACATGCACCAACATGATCAACAATGATATGATCCACTTCATATCATCATGTGATCATATTGGTTCATCGATCTTGACTTCACTTGCTTTTCACCATTGCCTTCGTCCATCGACGCCAAGTCTTGCTCAAGCTTCACCGCCATGTGGTCCATCTCTCCAAAGCCTCCAACTCGCCCTTCACGCTTGCAACCAATCCATCAAGCCAAGTCATGTCTTGATCTTCTCCACCTTGATCACATGACTCAATGTCATGTCTTATGTGCAAAGAGCTCCTTCATCATCACATCTGTGAGCTTTGCAACATCTCTGAACCATTTCCACCTTCATGGCATATGTTGCTCACACACATGTACCTATAGACTAATCACCTGTGTATCTCACATAAACACAATTAGTCTACCTAGGTTGTCACTCAATTACCAAAACCACACAATGACCTTTCAATCTCCCCCTTTTTGCTAATTGATGACAACTCTACAAAGATATAGAAATTAAGCTCTTCTGGATTCATGTTGCTTGCCCAAGCAATTTTACCATGTGTAAATGATTTTGGACAAGTACCACAAAAACAAAATATTAGTATTAGCTCCCCCTACATATGTGCTAGAGTGTTTGGATTGAAGCTCGCACATATGCATGGATTGGAATTGTGGGAGAATAATTACTACCAAATGATGCTAAGGTGTATAGAATAAACCATTCAAGTGTGATACCAATCGGAGTTGCACTTTTAACACCATCCTTAGCACCATGATTATCAAGATATCAGTTGGAAATAAAAGCACTAGAAACCTCATGAGATCAACATTAAAAGCAAGGTACTAGCATTACTTGAAAAGCATACCAAGTGTCTAGCTATCATCTTATGCATGCTAGTTTTCATTTCATCAATCGAATTCTACAACTAGCATACACCACACAAGCATGCATATCAAATTTAAAGAATTTATGCAATGCAAGCAAGCACATGACTATGCACATTTCAAATGCAATTAATCAAAGTTCATGAGCTTGCTCCCCCTACTTGTGTGCTTCTCTTGTCCATCTCTTTTCTTCAATGTTGCTCCCTCTTTGTCCATGTTCATGTCCATGTCCAACCTCTACTTCTTTTCTTCAATGTCTCCCAAAGCTTTCATATCTTTGTACAATCTCTCCCCCTTTATCATCAATTTCCATAAAAGGTGTGCTTCTCATTGATGCAAAGGTTTGCATTTGGGGTAGATGGTTGAAGCTTGAATCTTGCATTTTTGATGGACATCACTCAATTGTTGGAATGACACCACTTGTATAACTTCTCGAGATACCACACATAGGATTTTTGACCATGATACCAATTTGTGGGAAACCTCCCCCTATGTCATAGCATGGGTCATCCATTTGATAAACTTGAGTTCTTGTAGGTGAGGGATGCATTCTTCATTTGATGATCACTTAAAGTTGAGGATCACTTGTGGAACCATCGTCTTGCATGATTTATACCACATGTAGATGTGATACCACTTAAAAGAATTTTCTAGTATGGAACCACTTGTTGGATTCATCAATAAAAACCATTTTTTGAACATTTGCTATCTTCATGAGTACCACTTATAGGATATCACTTGTGAGTTGGTCTAGACATCACTTGTAAATTCTTGATGAAATACTTGAGTCTAGATACCACTTGAAACAAACTAGATATCCAATTGCATTGTTGTCTTATGCTTGTACTCTTGTTATTTATCATGAGCTTCTAAGTTGACTTGAACTAAATTGATTTGCCTAAGCTTTCAAGTCCGGTTTGAACCAATGACAAGCTTCTTCATACCTCTTACAAGGGTTATCTTGCCAATGTTGTACTTGTCACTTATTAGCAATCCAAATTAAATCAAGTTTCTTGGGTTCACTAGCTCATGAACAAATTCATATACTAACTACTAGATCAACTAATCATTTCAAGCAATAGTGGTAGGCTATGAATTTAAACATTTCATTTGTTATGCATGATCCTATGAAGCATGTACTATATGCACAAATCGCATACTAGTAAGGGATGAAATGATCATGCACATTACAATGATACCTTTACTATGTTGGAGTAGAGGATAGTCACATAGATTCCAATTTATTACTCCAATAGCGATGTGAAATCCAATTATAAGTTTGGTGAAGACCAATAGATACCATTTTGAATTCCATTCTTCACCCATATGAAATGAATACCACATATGATTAAGTGCACTATCTTGTTATGGTTAGCTTGCTTCATCATTTGATCAATGCTTGCAAGAGAGAACTATTTGGAGTACGACTTGAATTATCATGACTAGCTCTCTTTTGGGTGTTGCTTGCTTTTCTTGATCAACCCTTTGGATTGCTTCAACTAAGCATCTCAAATGTCCCTCGGATCACTACTTCCATGTTAGCCTTCCAAGTACCACACTTGGTTTACCTACACATAGGCGGCAAGCCCCTATACTAGGGAGAAGTGACCTCTCTTCAAAGAACCATCCTTGATACTCACTTGAAATGACTTGATTGATTGATCCAAGTGATGGACTAAACTTGATGAGTAACCTTGATTCCTTCTTTAAGTCCGTTTCTTTCTACCAAATGATTTCTATTAATATCTAGAACTTAAACTTCATCTTCATCTTGAGTTTGGTCTTGATCTTTATCTTGAATACCAAATGTGTGCAAAGTACACTCAACAATCAAATGACCTTGTATGCTTTGCTTGTCATGCTTCTAAATCATCTCAAAACCAAACTTAGGTGCCTCAATCACTTATAAACATGATTTCAACTTGAGGACCTTTCAATCAAAGTGACTCCAAATAAATCAAATAATTGTCACTTTTCTGGAAGATTCTGTACTCTTCAAAGAAAAATGCATATCTCCCAAAGTACAGATCCAAATACCACGAAATTTGGTGGAGATGTGCTTCACTAAGTTATCTAGTAGCTTGGTTAGCTCGTGATCATCCAACTAGCAAGCTTCAACTCAAATTCTTGCAAGCCAACAAATATATATATCCAATAAATCATCCACAACTTGAATATGATACTTGTATGTTGTAGCACTTTTGGACTTCACTAATTCTTGGCTTGGCATTGGGATAGGATGTGCACTAAGCTTCATAACTTGACTCAATATGTGATCAACAATGTGAGATCAATTGAATCAAGCCCCCAATGCCAATGGTACCTACAAACAATCATCCACTTTTTGATGGTACCCAAACAAGTTTGGGTCCTCTCATGTTAGGAGCAACATACTTAGGCAAATCCTTACTATGAATAGTGGGATGTTTTGCAATAGCAACCATAGAGGTACCATTACCATCATTCCTAAGCATAGAATCATCATCAATTGAAATAGGCTTAGGAGTATTACCCAGGGGACATGAATGTGCCATGTGTCCCCTTTCCCGGCATGAGTAGCACTTTCTTTTTAATTGAGCCTTCTCTTCCTTGATCATGTGGTGCTTTTCATTGCCTTGCCTCTTCTCTTTTGCTTGAATCTTCTTCTCAAGCTTAGTAGGACACTTAGAGGCAAAGTGTCCCATATTTCCACGCTTGAAGCACTTGATGTGAGCATAGACTTTCTTCTCATCTTGTGTCTTATTCATCATCTTGGCATCTTGAGTTTGCATTGGATGCCTTGCCTTTCCTCCCCTTCTTGTTTTCTTCTTCTTCGTCACCAAGTCACCACCATCTTCATGATATATCTTGACTTACTCTTGGGGTGTCTTCTCTTGCTCAACTTGTGACTTTGGTTGAGGCTTCACTTGTTGCTTCACCAATTGCTTGGTTGGGAACATTGAGGTAAGATGACCCCAAGTGCGGCACTTGAAGCACTTCACATGCTTGAGCCTCTCTTCTTCTTTTATCTTCTTGAGCTTCTCAATGTTTGGGCAACCATTTGCAAGATGTCCCGCTTCATGACACCGGTAGCACATGGTATGAGAGAGCTTTCTTTGTTGTAGCTTCTTCATCTTTCTTTCTCTCTTTCTTTCACTCTTTGTCATCTTTTTCTTGAAGCCAAGGCCACACTTGTCACCATAGTTTCTTTGAGTCTTTAACATGTGCTCAAAGGTGACTTTTGAGTTATAGCACCTCTCTAACTTGTTGCTCAAATTCTTCACTTTATTTTTAGCTCATTGTTCTCCTTCAAAAGGTTTGTCTCACAAGATATAGAAGTAGAACAAGCATCTATATATGAAGAACATGGAATTTCTAATATATCATCACAAGAGGTGGATACATGCTTCTTGCCTACATCACAAGGATTAGCAACAATATGTGATTGATCAATTGACCCATGTGATGAGCTCTCACTAGTTTTAGTTTTTCCATTGGAAAGCTCCTTAGTGAGAAAAGCATGGTCTTATACCAAGTTATCATGAGCAACACTTAGTTCTTCATGAACCAATTTTAGCTCCTCATGTGAACAAGTAGTAACATAAAGTAGATGCTTTTGTTGTTCACATGTGTTCTTTAGAAAAGAGTTTTCATTTTTCAATTTCTTGGTTTTAGCTTTCTCATTTTCTAAAGGCATGGTCATACTAGCAAGTCTACTAACAAGCTCATCATATGAATCAATATGATCAACCACATTAGCATTTGATACCTTGGTGTCACCTTGTGACATGAAGCAATGTGGTGATGTAGGAGAGCTTGTAGTAGTAATGTCATCCGGGCATGATCCATCATCATAACCATCAAGTGTGCATGGGGTAGCATCATCATTTGAAACACTTGTGGCATCATCAATCTTGTCAAGTGAACTTGTAGTGGATCGATCATCATCATCACTTGACCGTGAGGTGGATCAATCTTCCACAATCACCAAGTTGTGGTCATGCTCAACATCCTCATGTGCCACTTTCTTGGGCTCATCCTCCTTGAACTTGCCATCATCCCATGTGGAGAAATCACAGAAGGTGTGCTTGATGGACTCCCATATCTCACGAGCGGTTCCCGTGTAGTTTACTTGTTTCATCAAATCAAAACTCAATGCATCCATTAGAAAACAACAAGCATGTGCATCAAGTTCATAGAGAACTCTTTGAGCTTTAGTGAGATTTTTATGGTCCAAGACATGAGTGAGACCACTAGTGACAATCCACCAAAACTTAGGTCCTTTTGCACGAAAATGATCAAGCATGTGATTTTTCCAACGTGCAAAGTTTGTGCCATCAAAAATGTGTGTCTCACAAACATATAGCCCACTAGACGCCATCCTCTCGGGTCGGTGAAGACCACAAATGAGAGACCTATCTCTGATACCACTTGTAAGGTCGAGATGGTGGACTAGAGATGGTGGACTAGACCACAAATGAGAGACCTAACTAGATCTCACCTATCCAATTCTAGGAGCAAGGTACCTATGCCACTAGTACTTCAAGCAACGAGGGAGCTCCTACACATGCTAGTAAGCAAAAGCACAAAGCCACCTAAGCCACTAGTAATGCTCGATAACAAGGCAACCAATGCCAAATTAGAGAGAGCAAATATTTAGCTACACAAACTAAGCAATGCGACTAACAAGGTTACACAAACCAAATTAGCCACGCAAGGGAGCTACTTCTATGCTACACAAGCAAGAAGGTAACTAGCAAGCTACACAAGCTAACTAATTATAAGAGCAACTACACAAGCACAATGTATGTGAAAGTAATTATAAGCTTGTGTAATGGGATTGCAAACCAATGGGAAGAACAATGTTGACACGGTGATTTTTCTCCCGAGGTTCATGTGCTTGCCAACATGCTACATCCCCGTTGTGTTGACCGCTCACTTGGTGGTTCGGCAACTAATTGGCTTCACCCGCCAAGCCCGCATGTCGGGCACCGCAAGAACCTACCGCGAAGGTGAGGGTAGCTCAATGACACGCTCAACTAGAGTTGCTCTTTGCAGCTCCCGTGGGGCGAGCATAATGCCCCTCACAAAGCTCTTTTCTGGAGCACCGCACAAGCTTCTTGCGGGCTTCGACGGAGACCACCACCAAGCCATCTAGGAGGTGGCAACCTCCAAGAGTAACAAGCACCACCGGCTTGCAACTCGATCACCTAGTGCCACTCAATGCAACCTCATGATGCAATCGCACTAGAATCGCTCTCTCACACAATCGGATGATCACTATCAAGCATATGTGAGATGGAGGGCTCCTAAGCACTCTCAAGCATGGACACAAAGTCCCAAAGGTGCTCTCCTATGGCTGAGACCCCCTTTTATTTATAGCCCCCATGAAAATAGAGCCGTTGTACTCCTTCACTGGGCACTGCTCGGGGCGACCGAATGCTCCGGTCAGATCGATCGGATGCACCGATCCCTACATCCGGTCACTACCGTGCTTCCACGTGTCACTAGCTGTTTGAACTAACCATTGCTGCCAATAGCTATTGAAAGGATCAAGATGCCCAAGAGGGGGGATGAATTGGGCTAATTCTAAAAATCACTATAGTGTTGGTGGTTGTTAGCTCTTCAAGATCTTTCTTAAGCTTCTCATTCTCATTCTTGATCTTGACATATTCATCATAGTTATTGGACTCAACCACTTGCTTGCCTTTGCTACTAGAACCTTGCTCAATGCTCTCAATAATCCAATCATCACATGATGTAGCTATATCAATCTTAACAACATCGTTAGTAGCATCATGTGGCTCATTGGATAAAAACTCATGAGAGATAACAAGATTATCATGATTAACCTTGAGGTTGATATACTCTTCTTTTAGCATGTTGTAGCTAGTGATGAGCTCATTCTGTATCCCCTCAAGTTTATCATGTTTTTCTTTAAGCTCTTTCTTAGAAGATTTGAGCTCCTTGAGTTTGGATGACATAGCAACATTTGCTTCTCTAAGCTCAATACTAGCCTTTTCCGCTATGTCACATTTAGCTAAAAGAGAGTCATTCTTAAGTTCAAGCTTTTCATTCTTAGCTCTAGTCTTTCTAATGATCTTAGTGTATTGATTTAGCAATTTAACAAGATCATCATATGAAGGTGATTCAAATTCTTCATCATCACTATCACTATCATCATTGCTAGCATGTTCATCACCACTACTATCATCATCATTTGATACCTTTTGTTCATCCTTGGCCATAAGGCATAGATGTGTAGAGGATGATGGCGGTGGTGTCGGTGAAGATGATGAAGAGTCAATTACAATGGCGGCCACCTTCTCATTCTCACTATCATCATCGGAAGAGCAACTTGATGAATCAATGTCCGTGAGCCAATCACCGATGATGTATGCCTTGCCATTTTTCTTCTTCTTGTGGAAATCCTTCTTCTTGCCATCTTTCTTCTTGTATGGCTTGTTTTTCTTCTTCTCATCTTTATCTTCATTACTTGAGTCATCTTTCTTGCCCTTGTACTTGTTTTTGTACTTGTCTTTCTTTGGCTTGGGGCATTGATGAGCTAGATGACTGTAACACCCTAGGTGTTAGCCTTGCATAACTTGACTTGCATAGCATGAGCATGATCATCAAGCATTCATATATATGCATTTACACTTGAAACATTCAATTGAAACATGTGCAACATTTCTTAGTATTTCATGCTTTCATATGAATATGCATATGATTATGAGTGTATACATGTGATTGGTTGATATGAGTCACAAAAACATGTTAGCAACACTTAGGTTAGCAAATGGAACATTGTTCATGAATGTCACCTTTCATGATCAAGCACTCAAGTAATGTTACATGTGTTGACCTAGATAGCTTTATGTGCAACTAATGTATGAAATGATTGTGTGACCTTGCAATTAGCTTAAACATGTTTAGAGTACCATTATGAACAACTTTGGTATTCATGGTTAGGGACAATTTGCTCACCAAGCCATAGTTTGAATGTATACCATCATTTAAATGTGACATGTTTGACCAAGTTTGAACTAGGTGCTAGAGACCTTGCATGGAGGTGGTCACTAAAGCAAAGTTGTAGTATTTGATATAAGGAACAACTTTTATCTTTGGGTCATGAACTAATAATGTGCATAGCTTATTCTTTTGGAGCTCACAAAAATCATCAAGTCAACAATTTTCAACACTTAGCCAATTCTGCTAAGTCTTGTACCCTAACCGTGCTGACAGCCGACCTTTGGGATGATATTACTCAGTTTTTGTTGCGAATTAGCACTTGATCCTTTAAGAACAAATGGAGCTGGTACATGGAGCTACAACTTTTGTTTAGATCATTGGCGTTAATTCTTCACGGTTTCGAAGATCTAGCTCCATGTAAACGCGCTGTCAGGCTGAGCCTCGCATAACTGAATGAACTACATCGCTGACTCGGTGGCCGACCGGCACCAGGACAGAGCCACCGTGTGGAGGAGGAAATGGCCACGCGTCACTGGCGCCCTGCCCAGCGCGGCAGAGCCAGGCTGAAGCGCACTACATCAAGCCCTGCACTCGCCGCACTGCCCTGCGCTTCCCATTCTGCTTTTCTGGCTTTCTCCTTCACCGCAGCGTAGCCGCCGAGCGTCCACCGTGCCATCGCCGTCGCAGACGCTCCGCCGAGCTCACCTACGCTCACCACCGCTCCATTCGCCAATCAGTCGTGCTCGCAGCTCCGCCTCAACCATCCCCACCGTTTCCACCTTGCAACGTCCCCATCTGTGCCCTAGGTGAGCCGTGTTTAGCTTTGCGTCGTCGCGGGTACGCCCTCGCTGGAGTGCCGCCATGGCTGCTGCAGTGGCCGTGCTTCTTCGGAGTAGCTCCCGCCGTCTAGGTTGCTTAGTCACAGTCGTAGGGTTGCCGTAGTTCTGTAGAGCACGTCGCTTGGCTTCGCCGTGGCCAAAAACGGCCAGCACACGTCGAGCAGTGCCGCCGTGCCGCCATGGCCGACACCGTCGTCCTTCGCGCCGGTGATTCGCCCGCCTAGATAGCCTAGCGTGTGCGCAAGGTCTAGAGGGTCACTGTAGACTAGGTGCCGTCGCCGGTGAAGCTCACCGGCGATGAGCCATGGCCGAACAGCATCGTTCCAGCGCCGCTGCCCTGCTTTGTTCCGCTGACACGTGGGGTCAACTGACCGGTGGACCCCAGTTGCCAGTGACTATAGGGCAGAAAGATAGTGCATTTGTTTCCTGTGTTATGTGCAACTTTGAAAATTTATAAGTGGAGCTGTGTAGATCATAAATTTTGTAGTGTTCCTCAGGAAGTGTAGTATTTAGGAAAAATATGATATTAGCAAGTTCAGTAGAAATTTTGGGCGATTTAAATGGAGATTTAAAATGTGTTTTTGAATGCATGCAGAGTTGTTTATTTTATATCTAGAGTTCCTGTGCTCCAAAAATTATGAAATTTTTGTGGTAAGCTATTCTTGACATGTATGAGCTCTGGTAAAAATTTGAGGATCAGTGCATGCATAGATTTGTAGTTATAGATTTTCCTTTTATAATGAGGAGATCCTTGTATGAATTTTTATAAATTATTTAGGAGTCCAATATTCATGAAATTTGTTGGAGGATATCCTAGTACCATATGTATGCTAAGAAAAATATAAAATCTGTTGCTTGACACATTTCACTAGGGTTTTCTATTTACGCTATTTCAAGCCTTGCTGCCTTATCATTTTTGTATAGGATGTTTTACTTGGTAAAATGGTATGAAACTTTTACAGTAGTCTATTGGTAGCACTAGTAAGCCACTGTAATTTTCTGAGAATTTATGATGCACATTTGGTATATGTTTATTATTTAACCTATGTATCTAAATAAAATAATAACGGCATATAAAGAAATAGTTTGGGCTTCACCATTATATTTTCTTGGATGTATTTGGTATGCTTAAACTGTTGGTAGACTTTGTGTTGTCAAACTTTGAATGATTACATGAAGTGGAAGTATTGTTACTTTGTAATGCGAATTGGATGGATTCCAGAAAGATTATGGAGTTTGATGAGTTGCATGATAAAAATATGTTTGCTATAAAAATAGTTAATAACAAAGTTGTAGATAACTTCATCATATGTCTTGTGTTAAAATTTCAGGACCATAGGTCAAACGGTTTAGGAGTTACAGCTGTTTAAAGTTAGCCTTTCCGAATTTGCTTGTTCTCTGGAATTTCTGGACAGCGCTGGATTGATTGTCTGTTTTGGTTAAGATAAAGTGTGAATTAGCTTTTGGTGATTAAATAAGAGTTGTAGACAATTTTATAATATTTCCAGAAAGTCTAAGATCACAGCATTTGGATAAGTAGAACTTTAGTTATAAGTAAAACAAGCAGCTGCTGTTTTGTGTGTAGTGAATGAATTGTAAATGTGTTTGATTAAGTAATCAAGAAGAGATATGCATCTACTCGGTAAAATATGATGCATTTCTTAACACCATGCTGTTAAGAATACTTATACAAATGCATTCGTCATGTGTCATTATTTTATACTTGTACGCATGTATGCATTCGCAATACCTTATGCCATATTCATGCATCTAGGATCGGAGCAAGAAATAACGTTGCTGGAATTCGACGAAGTAGAGGAAGGGGACCAGCAGGAGAATCCTCAAGTCACAGCTCCCGAAGTCGAGGATCAGAATCCTGAAGAGCTTCTGGAGTGTCCTGATCACTGCCCTACTTCTTTTCTGAAAGGCAAGCCCCGGAGCATTCTAAGTCTCCCAGTATTTTACAAATGATTACTTAAGTACTTATGATTGATGCATTAGGTTATAAGAGTTGAATGGAACCACTTGATGCATATAAATTCCTTGTCTAGATATTACACCTTTAACCGGTATAGGTCTAGGATCAAACATATGCTTAGCCATGCCTAGACCGGTAGAAGTCAGGTGATGTCCTGTCACCTGCGAGATATAGGTGGATACCGGAGCACGGTTGGCTATATTTGCTATCGTGGAACAGAACCATGGGTTAAAAAGTAAATCGAGGCCGGGCGGAGTCTATGCGTAGGATGACTCATGTGATTCCGTCTGAGCCGATTAAGGACCGTACCGTTGTTGGTGCTTCTGACAAGATTGAATGCATGCCTATCACTTAGCTGGCCGGATAACTCGTTCCGACCGCGAAGCCAAGTAGCTCAACTCAGGGCAGGACCTGTTCTGTGGTGCGCTCCTTGCGGGGGGGCGATCAGACTAAGACCAAGGGCAGGCTAGGCCTGAACGTCCTAGCATCTGGTGTCCCAGATTGTGCGGCGCGGTACAGACCCACGAAATGTGTACCTGAGTTGTAGCAAAGGTGACCTAAGGCTGCCTTCGCACGGTATGCCTGGGTTTGTGTTAGGAATAAATTCCCAGCTGGTTGAAATCGATTCAAATCGCCGTCTCTCCCGGATAGTGAGAAATTTGGCTAGTCCCAACATCGTAGTAACTGTGTTATGGAACATGATGGTTCAGATGAATAGGGAATTGCAATACCTGCTATGGTTACTATTGTATGCTTTTAAATGGATATACCACATGTTTGGCATAGGATAGTTGCTAATCTAAAGATGGATAGTTATAATTAACCTGATATTGGAACCATAATTGTATAACTAAGTTAATCGCTTTTATGCAAAATGTTGTCAAGCTATCTCCACTTATACAGCCTTGCATAATCCTTGGAGTCATTTTATTTCTGGTTTATGACGGGTAAGTCTAGCTGAGTACCTTCTCGTACTCAGGGTTTTATTTCCCATTGTTGCAGATGGCACTGTGTATCATGGTTATTGTAAGAGTTGCTTCTATCCCGCTGTGGATGAGGAGTAAGCCTTGGGCATGCTTCTTATTAATCCTTCTACATGCTTTTGTGGACCGTGATCGTATTTTGGCACTATACTAAACTATGTTGGAAACTTTACTTTCAAACTTAATTTGCTTCCGCTTTTATCTATCAAACTCGGTTTGTAATAACTGGTTTCATACTCTGATGATGAAAATGTATATGTGAACTTTATGTAATATGTGGCATGTATGTTGAATCATGTACGATCTTGGTTGTTGTAAATCGTTTATCGAGACCCGTCGTGGTACTCGACGGACTACCGGGTTTATATGGGTTCAAGTATGATAGTGCGACCGCTTGCGGGACACCATTGTACTTGTACTCTTATAAATTGGTCGGTTCTGCGACAGCTAGTATCAGAGCCAGGTTCAACGTTAATTGTCACATGTGTATTTAAAACAAAAGTTTTTGTTTTCCAAAAACCCTTCTCTAGCAACTGATAGCTATATAATAGGTATTTGAAATCTAAAGTGTGCCAATGATCACTTTTCTTATGCCCAAATTAAGGACTATTAGGTGGCTATTTAAGTACTAACATGGGGGTTTTTACTTCGTCGTCCATACGGCGTGCTTTTGTATGGATGCCATTCACTTGAATGGTAATGTATGGATCAAATGCCTCTACGCCAAGGTAAGATGATGAGTGACATGACCGCAAGATGTGAGCGTGCGGTCGGGGAGAGTTAGCTTTGGCACGGCTATGTATGCATGCTTGCATGTGTATATGGTGCGTATTTAATTGTGGGTTTAAATTGTTATCGGGTAGTTCGATACGGAAGTATATGTATGGGTATACATATATGGAAGTATTTAAATTTACATTCTGCATATTTCATTATGGGTTTGGACTGAAATGAAATTCTTATGCAGGTACACTAACAATGAAACGTGTAGCTCGACTAGTTACGCTATATATGAGAGAACGTATGTATGCCACCGTATATGTCGCTAGAAATAATTTTCCTAAGTTTGTGAGGACGTACGGAACGAGCATGCATCATGATAATTATCATTCAAATAATTACATTGTTCCTCCCCTTATAAATTTCTTACTCGGGTATGTAACTCTTATCCATTATGGCCTTGTCTCACAAAAGTGTACATGTTGATAGTACCGATGGCAGCACCAGTTGGAAGTGAGAAGTTCCTGATGGTTTTCGGAACACCTACCCTATTGTGAGAGTTTTGCACTTTGCGGGGTACCATGAACCGCCCCTCTATCACTGGAATAAAGGGACTTGAGCCAGCAGCTTGCACGGGCCCAGCATGTAGTGATGGGTTTTCAGCATGAGGTGCATAATTTGAACAACCAACTGCACCCGATCCTTAGTAAGGAAGACGAAGATCTAGAAATGTTGATATAAGATGACGGCTGAGACGAGAAAGAAGTGGAGCCAGAGAATGAGGATGATCCTATCTCCGACCTCGACAACGATCTTAATGAAGATTAGAGTCACCTAGTGACTAGTATGATACGGTGCGAGTCCGATAAGTGATAAAGTTGGTGGTGTCATGTTGCGAGAATGAATTGTTATGCCTCTGTTTTTATTATGAATTTGAGAATTTTCTCTAGTAATTTCAGTTTGACATGATTATAAATTCATCTGCAATCTTGTGACATCAACCAATAATCGCTTATTGTTGCAACTTCACAGATGACGCGCACCCGAGCAGGAGCTGGTAGCAGTCATGATGGCAATGGTGATGACTTACCACCACCGCCGCCGCCGTCTGCTCAGGAGTTCTTTGCTCAGTTCTTGGGGAGCCAAAGGACAATGGAAGAAGCTCTGCGCCTCATTGCGCAGAACACCGCTCGTGGCCACCCACAGCAACCAGGGGCCGAGCCAAATCAGCACAGTACATTCAAGGAATTTCTGGATACAAAGCCTCCTATCTTCAAGGTGGCTGAGGAACCACTACAGGCTGACGAGTGGCTCAACACCATTGAGCAAAAGTTTCGCTTGCTAAGAGTCACCGAGCATCTGAAAGCTGAGTATGCTTCTCATCAGCTGCAAGGACCAGCAGGGATCTGGTGGGCACATTTCTTGTCATCACTACCTGCTAATGCGCGAGTGACATGGGAATAGTTCAAGCTGGCTTTTAGGGGACATCATATTCCCCCAGGCCTAATGCGCATGAAAGCGGCTGAATTTATGAGTCTCACTTAGGGAACGAAGACTCTCACAGAATACATGCATGCATTCAACAACCTGTCCAGATATGCTCCAGGTTTTGTGGATACTGAGGAGAAAAAGATAGAGAGCTTCAAGCGGGGTCTGGGTACCAAACTGATGAAGACCATGGCCAATTCTAGGTGTGCCACATACAACGAGTTTATTAGTGATGCTCTGACCCAGGAAAACCACAATAATATGCATGCAGCTGCTAAGAGTCGCAAGAGGGCATTCGAGGCAGGTGCCTCCGGATCTTCACATGCAAGAGCGCCTATCATAGCTAGGCCACAATTCGGTCTGAAAGCATCTAGGCCCCTAAGTGGATTTTGGTGATTAATGTCAATACAAGATTACTATGACTAACGTGTGTTTTGCAGAGGCAATTAAGTTAGGTCATGGTAATGGAGATCGATTGGGCAATTGAGGTTGTTATGCCCCCACGATGGAAATTGTTTCGGTTTTCAAAGGATGGACGATAAGGTTAAGGATAACTAGTTCTAAGTGTCAATTGAAGTTGGAGAGACACTTAGAGTAGTTTAGGACTTTGTTTTTCCTTTGGCCGTACTATGAAGGGGGGTATGAACGGGTAGCTTGACCTAGTTGAGTCTAGTGAGTTAGGTGTGGTGCACACTTGTTAAAACTAGCTCTAGGTAGCTCCTATGAATGCCTAAGATCCTTCGGAGCAAACTTCATTCTCATATGATCGAGAGTTGGAAGTGAATGGAGGGTCAAATACTGACCGGACGCTAGCTCCGGTGCGACCGGACGCTGGCCACAGGGTCCGGTCAGTTTATTTGACTGAGGAGAACATGTCTGGAGTGACCGGATGCTGGAAGGTCGTGTGACCGGACGCTGGGGGCCAGCGTCCAGTCGACTCCAGTAAGGGTCCAGACTTGAGAAAGTGTGACCGGACGTGTCCGGTCAGTGGTGACCGGACCCTGAGTATCCAGCGTCCGGTCGATTACAGTAAGCATCCAAGAGCGACCGAACGCGTCCGGTCAGTGCTGACCGGACCCTGTCAGCGTCCGGTCATCACTTGGAAACTGTTGCGCGGGTTGAACTTACCGGAGCGTCCGGTCATCCCGCAGAAGCTCATAACGGTTCGTTTTTCAGGCTGCCTTATAAATAGAAGCTCCACACGAGTGTGGAGTTACTTTTGCTCATTCCAATAGCTGAGAAACATGTTTGTGAGTGCCAAGAAGAGCAAGATCCTAGTGAGGTGTTTGTGATTTGAGAATCCAAGAGTGAAACCTCATTAGTGAATCAAGAGTAGACAAGTGTGCATCCATCTTCTCATTAGGCTTCGCGTGGTCAAGTGAGAGTTCGTGCTTGTTACTCTTGGTGATCGCCATCACCTAGACGGCTTGGTGGTGATTGGGAGCTTGGTGATCACCCGGCGGAGCTTGTGGGTGACCCAACTCAAGTTGTGAGCGGTTTTGGGTGATTCACCGCGATGGAGTGTCGAAGAATCAACCTGTAGAGAGCACTTGATCCTTGCGCAGATCAAGGAGGAGCTACACCCTTGCACGGGTGCTCCAACGAGGACTAGTGGAGAGTGGCGACTCTCCGATACCTCGGCAAAACATCGTCGCGTTCCTCTTTCCATTTACTTTGAGCATTTACTTTAAGTATTTACTTTGAGCAATTCAATACTCGTCTTTACATTCATAGAATTGCTATGCTAGAGTAAGTTTGGAACATAGGTTGCAAGTCTTTTATGCGTTGATTTGATAGAAACACTTTGTCTAGGCACAAGGGGTTAATTGGGCTATCCGTAGGATTTGATTATTGCAAGAAAATTTAGAATTAGCCCAATTCACCCCCCCTCTTGGGCATCTTGATCCTTTCAATTGGTATCAGAGCCTCGTGCTCACGTTTTTAAGCCTAACCGCTTAGAGCAAGATGTCTCACGGGGATGGACCTCCTCCTATCTTCGAGGGGGATGATTTTCCATATTGGAAAATTCGCATGGAGGCTTACCTAGAAGCTCTAGATGTTGGAATTCTTAGAGCCGCCTCTCAAGGGTTCCCAACACCTAAGAATGCCGCACAACTCCAAGGCGATGAAGTAAACTATGAAAAATGGAATACAAAGGCTCGCAACACCATCTTTAGAGGCCTTTGCAAAGATGTGTTCAATCGTGTAAGGAACCACAAAGACGCCCATGCTCTATGGTCGGACGTTTGTGCGCTCCATGAGGGAACCAAGAGTGAGCGTGAGGAACGCTATCATCTAGTGATTAAAAAGCTAAATTCTTTTGAGATGCTTCCCAAAGAAAGTGCTAATGAAATGTATTCTTGTTTAAATGTTCTTGTAGAGGAAGTCAATGGGCTTGGACTTACTCAAATGTCACCATCCGATGTTGTGAGAAAGATCTTGAGTGTCCTCCCCATTGACAAATATGGGCACATTGTGACCGTGCTACATCAAGGTGATCTTTCCGCCGCTACACCGACACAAATCTTGGGAAAGATCAATGCTCATGAGATGTACATGCACATCACGCCACAAGATGGCTCATCCTCTACAAAGAAGAAAGAGAAGGACTTAGCATTCAAAGCTAGCCAAGATAAGGGCAAGGCAAGACTTGAGTATGAGAGCTCAAGTGATGAAGATGATGAAGAAAGTCTTGCTCTCATGGTGAAGAAGACCGCCAAGATGCTAAAGAAGCTAAACAAGAGTGGCATCAAGTTTGACGGCAAGAAGAAGAAGTTCTTCACTAGCTCAAGAAAAAAGCCAATCTCCGAGATGGATTGCTACAATTATGGCGAACTTGACCACCTAGCTCATCAATGCACAAAGCCCAAGAAAGACAAGTTCAAGAACAAGGGCAAGAAAGATGATTCAAGTGATGAAGATGAAAAGAAAAAGAACAAGCCATACAAGAAGAGAGATGGCAAAAGAGAGACTTCTACAAGAAGAAGAAGAGTGGCAAGGCCTATATTGTCGGTGATTGGCTCACGGACATTGATTCATCAAGTGGATCATCCGATGATGAGAGTGACAATGAGAAGGTGGCCGCCATTGCTATTGATCTTGCATCCTCACCGCCACCATCGCTATCATCCTCTACACACCTATGCCTTATGGCCAAGGGTGAACGCAAGGTAACTAAAAGTGATGATAGTAGTGATGATGAGCAAGCTAGTGATGATGATAGCGATAGCGATGATGATTCACCCACATATGATGATCTTGTCAAAATATTAAGAAAATACACTAAGATCATTAGAAAGAGTAGAGCTACAAATGAAAAACTTGATGCTAAAAATGATTCACTCTTAGCTAAGTGTGATACATTAGAAAAGACTAATGATGAGCTCAAAGAAACAAATGATTCTATATCATCCAAACTCAAGGAGCTCAAATCTTCTAAGAAAGAGCTTAAAGATAAACATGATAAACTTGAGTGGGTGCACAATGAGCTTATCACTAGTCACAACAAGCTAAAAGATGAATATACAACTCTAAAGATCAATTATGATACCCTTGTTATTGCACAAGAATTCTTACCAAATGAGCCACATGTTGCTACTAACCATGTTGTTAAGATTGATATAGCTACCTCATGTGATGATTTAATTGATGAGAGCATTGAGCATGGATCTAGTAGCAAAGGCAAGCAAGTGGTTGAGTGCAATGACTATGATGAGTATGTCAAGCTCAAGAGTGACAATGAGAAGCTCATGAAAGATCTTGAAGAGATGAAAAGTCACAACACCATTGTGATAGAAACTCTTGATCATGACAAAGATTTGATCCTTGAGAATGAGAAGCTAAAAAAAGAAAACAAGAAACTCAAGGAAGAGAAGAACAATGATATTCTCAAGGAAGAGAACAAGAAGCTCAAGATGGAGAAAGAGCATCTCAAGGTGGGATTGAGCAAGTTTGCTAGAGGCAAGCATCTCCAAAGTGAGCTACTCATGAATACCGTCATGAAGATGGATAGAAGTGGCATTGGATATATGGTAAGTGTAGAGAAGAAGAAGGCTCAAGCTCAACACCAACAATCAAAGCCAAAGCTAAAGCCAAAGAGATGTTTTGAGTGTGGACAAGAAGGCCACTTTGCTCATGAGTCTCAAACTCCACCACCACAACCCTTGCCCAAGCATGCTAGACCCTTTTCTTTCAATGCTCACTACATGCTTAGAAAAGATTCTAGTGGAAAGATGAAAGTCATGTTCTTAGGAACCCCCAACAAGAGTAGGCCTAAGAAGATTTGGATGGCTAAGTCACTTGTTGAGAAGGTGAAGGGCCCTCAACAAGTTTGGATCCCTAAAGCTTGAATCTCTTGTGTGTAGGTGAACTACAAGACCGGTGGAAGTCATTGGGTTATTGATAGTGGTTCTACTCAACATATGACCGGTGATCCTCGTATGTTCACCTCACTAGATGAAGAGGTAGATGGACAAGAGAAAATAACATTTGGAGATAATTCAAAGGGCAAGGTTAAAGGATTGGGCAAAGTGGCAATATCAAATGATCATTCCATCTCAAATGTGCTCTATGTTGCCTCATTGAGTTTCAACTTGTTATCCGTCGGGCAATTGTGTGATCTTGGTTTCCAATGCTTATTCACCGAGAAGGAGGTTGTTGTATCCAAAGTAAATGACAAGCAAGTGATATTCAATGGATTTAGATACAACAACTTATATCTAGTTGACTTCACCTCCGAAGATGCAAACTTGAAGACTTGCCTATTCACCAAAACAACACTTGGGTGGCTATGGCATAGAAGACTTGCTCATGTTGGGATGAGCTCACTCAAGAAGCTTATGAAGAATGATTTGTTGAGAGGGTTGAAGGATGTGAAGTTTGAGAAGGACAAGCTTTGTAGTGCATGTTAAGCCGGCAAGCAAGTTGCAAACACTCATCCAACCAAAGCTTTCATGTCAACCACAAGAGTGCTAGAACTCCTACACATGGATTTATTTGGACCAACAACATATAAGAGTTTGGGAGGAAATCTCTATTGTCTTGTGATTGTGGATGACTATTCAAGGTATACATGGGTGTTCTTCCTTCATGACAAATCTGAAGTTGCATCTTGTTTCAAGAAGTTCGCCAAGAGAGCTCAAAATGAATTTGAAGTGAAGCTCAAGAAGATAAGAAGTGACAATGGCAAAGAGTTTGACAACACAAATATTGAATCCTATTGTGATGAAGTTGGAATCAAACATGAAGTCTCCGCAACCTATACTCCTCAACAAAATGGTGTGGTTGAGAGGAAGAATCGGACTTTGATCACCCTTGCAAGGACAATGCTAGATGAGTACAACACCCCCGAAGCTCTATGGGCGGAAGCAATCAACACCGCATGTTATGCATCCAACCGCCTATTTCTTCAAAAATTCCTTGTCAAGACACCGTATGAGTTGCTCAATGGGAAGAAGCCGGACGTCTCCTTCTTTAGGGTGTTTGGTTGCAAGTGCTACATCTACAAGAAGCAGCAACACCTAGGGAAGTTTCAAAGATGTTGTGATATAGGTTTTCTTGTTGGTTACTCATTGAAGTCCAAAGCATATAGAGTATTTAATCATGCCACCGGCTTGGTTGAAGAAACATATGATGTGGAATTTGATGAATCTAACGGCTCCCAAGGAGCACATGAGAATCTTGATGATGTAGGTGATGAACCATTGAGGGAGGCTATGAAGAATATCCCGGTGGGAGACATCAAGCCAAAAGATGATGAAAATGATGTACAAGTCATTGACCAACCATCTTCATCAAATGTACCACATGATGGTGAAAAAGATGGGAGAGTAGAAAATGAAGATACTCATATCTCCCATGAGCAAATGGTGGTAAAAGCATAAGATGTTGATGCTCCACAACCTCCTCTTCAAGTGGTCAATAGAAGAAACACACCTCTCCTACAAGATCATCCACAAGATCTCATCATAGGGAGTCCATCAAAGGGTGTGATGACTCGATCTCAAAAACTTACTTCATTTATTGCTCACCATTCTTTTGTCTCTTGCTATGAGCCTACCAAGGTAGAAGAAGCTCTTAAAGATCCGGATTGGATCAATGCCATGCATGAAGAGTTGAACAACTTCACTCGCAATGAAGTTTGGACTCTTGAAGAGCGGCCAAAAGGTGCAAGAGTTATTGGAACGAAGTGGGTGTTCCGCAACAAGCAAGATGATCAAGGTGTTGTTGTGAGGAATAAGGCAAGACTAGTTGCAAAGGGGTTCTCTCAAGTTGAAGGTTTGGATTTTGGAGAGACCTTTGGACCGATTGCAAGATTAGAAGCCATCCGTATCCTTCTTGCATATGCATCACATCATGAAATGAAACTATATCAAATGGATGTGAAAAGTGCTTTTTTAAATGGCTTTATAAATGAACTAGTCTATGTTGATCAACCTCCCGGGTTTGAAGACCCTAGATATCCTAATCATGTTTATAGGTTGTCCAAGGCACTATATGGGCTTAAGCAAGCCCCAAGAGCTTGGTATGAGCGCCTTCGGGACTTTCTCATTGAGAAGGGCTTCACCATTGGGAAGGTCGACACCACACTATTCACCAAGAAGCTTGATGGGCATATCTTCATTTGTCAAGTATATGTTGATGATATCATCTTTGGATCATCAAATGAAGACTCATGCAAAGAATTTGGTGAATTGATGTCGAAGGAGTTCGAGATGTCAATGATTGGTGAGCTTACATTCTTTCTTGGTTTTCAAGTCAAGCAAATGAAAGAAGGCATCTTCATCTCTCAAGAGAAATACACAAAAGATCTTCTCAAGAGATTCAAGATGGATGAATGTAAGCCAATCAAGACACCAATGCCTACAAATGGACACCTCGATCTAGATGAGGGAGGTAACCCGGTTGATCAAACTCTCTACCGTTCTATGATTGGTAGCTTGTTATATTTAACCGCATCTAGGCCCGACATCATGTTTAGTGTGTGTATGTGTGCTAGATTTCAAGCTAGTCCTAAGGAAACTCATTTAATTGCCGTAAAAAGAATCCTTAGGTATCTTAAGCACACACCAAGCATTGGTCTTTGGTATCCCAAAGGAGCTTTATTTGAATTAATTGGCTATTCCGATTCGGATTACGCCGGATGCAAAGTTGATAGAAAGAGCACATCCGGAGGGTGCCATTTGCTTGGAAGATCACTTATGTCTTGGTCCTCCAAGAAACAAAATAGTGTGGCTTTGTCCACCGCCGAAGCGGAATACATTGCCGCGGGTGCTTGTTGTGCACAAATATTATATATGAAACAAACTTTGCTAGACTATGGAGTAGTTCTAGAGAAAGTACCTCTTTTGTGGGACAATGAAAGTGCGGTAAAACTTGCAAATAATCCGGTTCAACACTCTCGCACCAAGCATATAGATATCCGCCATCACTTTCTAAGAGATCATGTGGCTAAAAATGATATATCACTAGAAGGTGTAAGATCCGAAGATCAATTAGCTGATATCTTCTCTAAACCGCTAGATGAGGCTACATTTTGTAGATTGCGGAATGAGCTCAATGTTCTTGATTTTAGTAACTTCACTAAAAATTGAGCTTGTGTTGTCTCGTGCATTCATTGTAATATATGACATGTTTAAATTCGTGGCAATGCATATAGCGCTTGTCTAACATGGTTAAGATAACCGCCGAAAAGCGTGTGAAGAAGCTTAACCTTGGATCAAACTTGACAAGCAACTAGATTTACTCAAGTATTGCATATGCATGAATGTTGTTTTGTCGTTTTGTTCCGTTTACCCTCTTGTTGCCTATTTTCTTAAAAAGAATTATAGCCTAAGGCAAAATATTTTAAAAAATATATATATATGAGGGTTTGAGAGAGGTCACTCACATCAGTCCCAATTGGTGTTTATTTGGATCTTATTCAAGTTGGGACTTGATTGAGAACAGGCAGTGAGATGGATGTTTGAAGATTTGCTGGAAAAGGTGCACCGGACGCTGCACCAGACGCTGTTGTCTAGCGTCCGGTCAGTTCACAGGAGGTGAACTGCTGGTGAAGGAGTGACCGGACGCTGCGTCTGTGCGTCCGGTCAGGAAGGGTTCAGAGTCCGGTCGATCGAAGGTAGACCAAGTTGCATTAACCGAACCCTGTCTGCGTCCGGTCATGGACCACCGAACGCGTCCGGTCTCGATTCCAGAGGATTTGGACCTCTCTGGAATCGACCGGACGCTGGGTGGTAGCGTCCGATCGCTACCACCGGAGCGTCCGGTCAGTGGATCTCGCGCGGCTTCAGGACTCCTTTCTCTGATTCTTTTTCTGTCGTGTGTGGGGAACTATTTAACCGCAAGCCGTACCTTTGTTTGCCCTCATCCCGCCTTGCCCTAGCTAGCGCCGCCGCCTCTTGCGCCTCCTCTGGTCGCCAGCCGCGCGCCGCCGTGCCCTTGCCTCGCCGCGCCACCGCGACCCTGCGCCGGCCACCTCGCGCCCACGCCGCCGTGCTCCAGCCTCGCCGTGCCACTGTGCCTGAGGCTTCCCGCGCACCACCGCGCCAGCACAGCACGCGCCACCGCAGCTCACGCGCCACCGCGCCATCGCCGCCGTAGCTCGCCGGAGTCGCCCTGTCCACGCCTCTGCTCTACCTCTTGCCGTGTGCCCTTCGCCGGAGTCGCCCTGTCCATGCCTCTGCTCTGCCTCTTGCCGTGTGCCCTAGCCTCATCTCCTCTCGGTAAGGCTAGCCCCTTGTTTCAATTTCAAATTGCGTAGATCAATTTGCAATACAATGCACTGATTTCACAAATACTAGGGCCACCAGTTCATCATTGCTCCATGTAACCCTAGCCGGTTCCGAGGTTCCCCCGCGTGACATCTCATCTTTTCACGGATCGCTGATCGTCAGGTAGAAAGCCAGTCGATTCAATTTCGCATCTACATTGCTTTCTCTGTTAGGGTTTCGCATCTATTAGCAATATGGTATTTATTTGTATTTCCATCTATTCTATCGTGCAGCGAGTCGGTTCCGTTGAGGTTCTTGTGGCAGTTGGCAGTCAACTCGGAGCCAAGCTCGCGAGTAAGGATCGAGGCCAAGCCTCGAAAGCAGAAGTTTGACAGTTGATCTTCATTAGCGGCAGTTCACCATCTTGTTAGTTCAGATGGCTCGCACCAAGAACGTTGGTGGTGGCCCAGGTGATGATGATCGGAGGCCCCCGCCTCGCCAGCCAGCCAGATCTAAGGGCAAGTCAACCAAGCAGGTGACATCCAAGAAGCGGAAGTATCCTGATGCAGAGACAGCAAGAGCAGCAGCTGTTGCAGAGGCCGCAGAGCGTGCCGAGAGAGGTGGTGCCCGCAGCGGAGTTGTCATTGCAGATCAGTCAGTTTCACCAGCATTCAGAGCTGTGATTGAGGAGGTTGAGCGTCGTCACGGTAGTCCAGCTAGGACTGTCACGTTTACAGGACGACGGGTTGCCATTGAGGAGGGTCCGTCAGCACAGCAGCAGCCCCACAAGCAGAGCCTCAGCAGACCCAGGAGGCCGAGGAGACAGAGCCAAGACCCCAGCCCGCGCTCCTGGGACGAACCCGTGTACCCGGGCTCGCCGAGGTCACACACACAATGGAGGGGATCACGTCCTCCACCTAGACCACAGGGTCCACCTCCAGTGGTTCACCTCGACTTGAGGGCCGCTACCGCCAGGCAGGTTCAGCAGCTGCGTTTTGTTGAGTTTGAGGTTTGGTTTCCTCCAAGGAGGGATGAGAGAGCAGCTGAGGGTTTCTACACCCACTGCAGGAGGATTTCTACAATGCTTATCTCAACAAAGGGGGCGGTGTTCGAGATCTCGTAGAGTTTGTCGAGATAGAGTCCATTGTGGCGTGCAAATGGAGAGAGCATTCGACCATACTTGTCATATTTGCCAGGATCGACAAATTTGATTGACTGGACGGGGATATATGTACCATCTTGGGTTCGCTCGGTTTTATGCTTCACTCTTCATCGATCCACATCACATGTTTATTCACTTTGCTTTCGAGAGGCAAAGACTACAGAGTGACGAGTGGCGGGTCGAGAGATCTTGAGGCTCTGAGCAGCTCTGTCAAGATACATGAGGTCTATTATGGACAAAGAGGAGCCTCCCATGCATCCACATGGAGGGTTGGTGCCTCCTCAGATTTAGTGCGACATTGCTTCAAGGAGCCTTTTGGAGAGGGGTCGAGCAGAACCCCAAAGACTTGACTCCTCAAATGAGAGAGTGCTAGAGGCCATTATCGGGGAGGACACTTTGCTTCCCGTGTTGGGATATAGAGAGGGTCTGACTCGCCATGCCTCTCTGGCTTCTTAATGCTATGATGCAAAGTGATGCAGATTTGATATCTGGGACCTCCTTCTTTCGAGATGGAGGATACTATAGCCGAGGATTGAAGGGTCGCAGCAGCTTCCCTATGCTCACTGGATCACGTTCTTATCCGCAGAATAGTGCTTGATAAGCCCCCGGTATGATGGATGAGTATCACAGTGCCACCACAAATTCCCAACTTACAACCTGTCACAGAGGATCAGACATACCATGCCTCAGGCACCCAGACAGCCTAGCCGTCGTCCCGACATGCCAGAGTCCACAGCTCAACAGGATGAGATCATCAGAGGGATTGCAGCCACTGAGGAGGAGGAGCTAGAGGCACAGCAGGAGGTGAGCGAGTACAGTGACAGCTCTGACGATGACTATCTGCCTATTCCTCAGATGCCTCCACGCAGACATGATGCATAGGCTGGTAGCTCCAGTTCTGCTCCACCTACTCCGCAGATAGACCCCACTCTCATTGCTATTCTTGAGCGGATGCAGCAGACACAGGATAGACAGGCACAGGAGACAGCTGCTACTTTTGCCCAGTTTCATACTCGACAGGACGAGTTCCAGAGGCAGCAGCAGGCCATGCAGCAGCAGCAGCAGATGCATCAACAGCAGATACTCTTGCAGCAGCAGCTTATGGGTTTCATGCAGCACGTAGTGACAGCTCTTGGGGCCCCATAGCCACAGACTTTGCCCTAGCTTGCTCAGCCTGCTTCCACCACGACGACTCCAGCTATTTAGCCCAGCGGGCTTCAGGGTCAGGGACAGCCTCCAGCTCATTTTCCTTCACCTCTTGTACAGGTGTCCCAGTGGTTGGCTTCACCCGTGGTAGCCCAGCAGTTCACTCCACTTCAGACGGGCTTCACACCAGAGCAGTCCTCCTCGCTATTCGTGTGCTCGATCGCCGGGCCTCCAGAGTCTTGGAGCATCCTTCAATGAGTTGACCAAGATGCCTACTCCGCCTCATATGCATTCTCGCCGGTCCATCTACAAGAGACCCAATCACCAGACTACTCAGAGGCTCCCCTCGCTGCATCAGCCTCGTCGATCCTACGAAAGACATACTAGCAACTTCACAGCAGACCAGCTCCAGCTGCACCCAGCACCGCTTCAAATGACACTTCCCTACCACAGAGGGTCAGTTAGTTCAGAGCTCAGGGTCAGATGATGATGGTGCCCGGTTCCAGCTTGCCCCATGTTCTTCAGCGCCCGACTCGTCCGCTGCAGCCTCGCCGTCTGACCCCTAGGTTTTGGTGTTTGACGCCAAAGGGGGAGAGGGTGTTCGAGTATGTAGTCTCAGGGGGAGCTACATTTAGGGGGAGCTAGTTATCTAGTGTTAGCCTATTATATACATTTGGAGTTCTATTTGTGTGATACTCTATTACTTATGCATTCGTGTGTTTACTTTCCTACATACTATTATATATATGTAATAGTGCTATCTACGTGATTGTGATATTTGACATGTGTGATTTCTACTTTGCATTATCTATATGTCATATCACTTGTGTTATGCTCATTTGCTTTTGCTTCCGCGATTTATACTTCGAAGCAAATGAGCTTTGTTACTTGTACTCATACTTAATTCATATCCTCTGAGTACATTGTGTTGGCTTGGGTCATATAAGCTTGCCTAACTCTTTTGTTCTTAACGACAAAAGCTTATATGAACCAAGCCCGTCAAAAACCTCATTCCATAACATACTCAAGGTGGTATTGTCATCAATCACCAAAAAGGGGGAGACTGAAAGCATCCAGGCCCCTAAGTGGATTTTGGTGATTAATGTCAATACATGATTACTATGACTAACATGTGTTTTGAAGAGGCAATTAAGTTAGGTCATGGTAATGGAGATCGATTGGGCAATTAAGGTTGTTATGCCCCCACGATGGAAATCATTTCGGTTTTCAAAGGATGGACGACAAGGTTAAGGATAACTAGTTCTAAGTGTCAATTGAAGTTGGAGAGACACTTAGAGTAGTTTAGGACTTTGTTTTTCCTTTGGCCGTACTATGAAGGGGGGTATGAACGGGTAGCTTGACCTAGTTGAGTCTAGTGAGTAAGGTGTGGTGCACACTTGTTAAAACTAGCTCTAGGTAGCTCCTATGAATGCCTAAGATCCTTCGAAGCAAACTTCATTCTCATATGATCGAGAGTTGGAAGTGAATGGAGGGTCAAATACTGACCGGACGCTGGCTCCGGTGCGACCGGACGCTGGCCGCAGGGTCCGGTCAGTTCATTTGACTGAGGAGAACATGTCTGGAGTGACCGGACGCTGGAAGGTCGTGTGACCGGACGCTGGGGGCCAGCGTCCGGTCGACTCCAGTAAGGGTCCAGACTTGAGAAAGTGTGACCGGACGCGTCCGGTCAGTGGTGACCGGACCTTGAGTATCCAGCGTCCGGTCAATTACAGTAAGCATCCAAGAGCGACCGGACGTGTCCGGTCAGTGCTGACCGGACCCTGTCAGCGTCCGGTCATCACTTGGAAACTGTTGCGCGGGTTGAACTGACCGGAGCGTTCGGTCAATATGATCGGAGCGTCCGGTCATCCCGTAGAAGCTCATAACGGTTCATTTTTCAGGCTGCCTTATAAATAGAAGCTCCACTCGAGTGTGGAGTTACTTTTGCTCATTCCTACAGCTGAGAAACATGTTTGTGAGTGCCAAGAAGAGCAAGGTCCTAGTGAGGTGTTTGTGATTTGAGAATCCAAGAGTGAAACCTCATTAGTGAATCAAGAGTAGACAAGTGTGCATCCATCTTCTCATTAGGCTTTGCGTGGTCAAGTGAGAGTTCGTGCTTGTTACTCTTGGTGATCGCCATCACCTAGATGGCTTGGTGGTGATTGGGAGCTTGGTGATCACCCAGCGGAGCTTGTGGGTGACCCAACTCAAGTTGTGAGCGGTTTTGGGTGATTCGCCGTGACGGAGTGTCGAAGAATCAACCCGTAGAGAGCACTTGATCCTTGCGTGGATCAAGCGGGAGCTACACCCTTGCGTGGGTGCTCCAACGAGGACTAGTGGAGAGTGGCGACTCTCCGATACCTCGGCAAAACATCGCCGCGTTCCTCTTTCCATTTACTTTGAGCATTTACTTTAAGTATTTACTTTGAGCAATTCAATACTCGTCTTTACATTCATAGAATTGCTATGCTAGAGTAAGTTTGGAACATAGGTAGCAAGTCTTTTGTGCGTTGATTTGATAGAAACACTTTGTCTAGGCACAAGGGGTTAATTGGGCTATCCATAGGATTTGATTATTGCAAGAAAATTTAGAATTAGCCCAATTCACCCCCCTCTTGGGCATCTTGATCCTTTCACCATCCACCTGCATCCAAGTTTAGGCCTCCACCACCTAAAGCTTAGAATAGCAGGCCACAGAAACCATTCCATAAGGCATTCACTATTGCCTTACCAAAAGGGACTAGCAGTCAGGGGAGCTCCACAGGACCTAGGAATAATCAGCCATGTTTCAACTGCAATCAAATGGGTCATTGGGCCAAGGAATGCCCCCACCCCAAGAAGAATGGCAATCCGAATCAGAACAATCAGAGGCAGGCAAACACAAGGGCACATCCTGGATACGTGCATTATACCGCTGTGGAGGAAGTGCCCGCTGGAGAAGTTGTCACGGCTGGTATGTTTCTCGTCAACAAGCATCCCGCTGTTGTTTTATTTGATTCGGGAGCTTCTCATTCCTTTATGAGTCAAGCATTCACATCTAGGCATGATCAGGAAATAATTGAAGTAAGCAAAGGGGGTTTTAATATAAGTTCAGTAGAGGGTACTATTTCTACCAAAAAGATAGTCAAAAATGTGCTCATCTCTATACAAGGGAGGGAGTATACAACAGATTTGATAATATTGCCCGGGTTATCGATAAGTGTAATCTTAGGCATGAATTGGATGAAGGATCATGGTGTTCTCATTGACACCAGCACCCGTACTATTATGTTGAGAGAACCCACGGGAGGGAATGCTTTTCTAGTACCACTCTCCCGCAATTTTGAACTCCGACATTTAGCCTGTGCTATCCAAACCACCACACTTTGTGATATCCCAATGGTTTGTGAGTTTCCAGATGTATTTCCAGAGGAATTACCAGGCTTACCACCTGATAGGGAGGTGAAATTTAAGATTGAGTTAGTGCCAAGTACGGCACCCATATCAAGAAGGCCCTATAAAATGCCACCCAATGAGTTAGCAGAACTTAAGGTTCAATTACAAGATCTATTGGACAAGGGTCTTATCCAACCTAGCTCATCTCTGTGGGGATGTCCAGCATTGTTTGTGAAAAAGAAGGACAAGTCACTGAGAATGTGTGTAGATTACAGACCACTCAATGCTGTGACCATCAAGAACAAATACCCGTTGCCTCGCATCAACATCTTGTTCGATCAGCTAGCGAAGGCAAAGGTATTCTCCAAAATTGACTTGAGGTTAGGCTACCATCAAATAAAGATCAGGCCAGAGGACATACCTAAAACTGCTTTTTCCACTAGGTACGGCTTATATGAGTATTTGGTTATGTCCTTTGGACTAACAAATGCTCCAGCCTACTTCATGTACCTGATGAATTTGGTATTCATGCCCGAGCTTGACAAGTTCGTGGTCGTGTTTATCGATGATATATTAATTTATTCAGAAAATGAGTCAGATCATGAAGAGCATCTAAGGATTGTCCTATCCAGATTGAGGGAGCATAAGTTATATGCAAAGTTTAGTAAGTGTGAATTTTGGTTGAGCAAGGTACCTTTCTTAGGTCACATCTTATCAAGGGATGGAATCTCTGTACACCCATCAAAAGTACAAGAGGTCATGGATTGGAAAGCACCAACTTCGGTTCATGAAGTTCAGAGTTTTCTAGGGTTAGCAGGATATTATCGTCGTTTCATTCCAGATTTCTCGAAGATAGCTAAGCCAATGACCAGACTACTTCAGAAAGATGAGAAGTACAAATGGACACCAGAATGTGAAGCAGCTTTTCACACCCTCAGAACTCTATTGACTACAGCACCTGTGCTAGCACAACCAGACATTAAAAAGCCTTTTGATGTATTTTGTGATGCATCGGGAATAGGTTTGGGGTGTGTGCTTATGCAAGAAGGAAGAGTTATTACATATGCTTCTCAGCAGTTGAGAAAGCATGAAGTCAACTACCCCACTCATGATTTAGAGCTTGCAGCAATGGTTCTCGCATTAAAGATATGGAGACATTACTTGTTGGGCAATGTATGTCATATATATACTGACCACAAAAGTCTCAAGTATATCTTTACCCAACCAGAGTTGAATATGAGACAACGAAGATGGTTAGAGCTAATTAAGGACTATAATTTAGAAGTGCATTACCATCCAGGGAAAGCTAATGTAGTAGCAGATGCACTCAGTCGAAAGTCTCATTGCAACACTATGGAAGCCTTATTAGAAGATAGATTCAACTTGTTACACCCTGCTGTACTACACAATATCACGATCAGTTGTTCACTTGAGAGCAAAATCATAGAGTTGCAGCAAACAGATGTAGGAATAAGTCACATCAAGAGAAAATGCAAGAGCAAGAGACCAAGCATTTCAGATTGGACGAAAGAGGTGTGTTATGGTTTGAGGACCGACTTGTGGTACCAAAAGACCGTGAGCTTAGGAACCAAATTTTAGATGAAGCTCACTCGTCCAAATTGTCTATTCATCCGGGTAGTAGTAAGATGTACCAAGATTTGAAAACCCGTTTTTGGTGGACTAAGATGAAGAAGGAGATCGTAGATTATGTCGCTAGGTGCGATAACTGCAGTCGAGTAAAAGCTGTTCATATGAAATCTACCGGATTACTTCAGCCATTGCCTATCCCAGGTTGGAAATGGGAAGAAATCAGTATGGACTTTATCACAGGCCTTCCAATGACACCACAAGGTCATGATTCAATATTGGTTATTATTGATCGTCTCACCAAGTCAGCACATTTTATACCCGTGAACACATGGTATATAGTTGGGAAATACGCTGAGATATATGTTTCCCAGATCGTGAGACTACATGGAGTACCCAGGACTATAATCTCATATCGAGGGCCACAGTTCATAGCTCATTTCTGGGAGCACTTACACCAGGCTTTGGGAACCAAGCTAATCAGAAGTTCTGCATATCATCCACAAACTTCAGGACAGACAGAGTGAGTAAACAAAATCCTAGAGGATTTGCTTAGAGCTTGTGTTATATCTTCAAAAGGTTCATGGGAGAAATGGTTACCTTTAGCTGAGTTCTCCTATAACAACAGTTATCAAGCAAGTATCAAGATGGCTCCATTTGAAGCCTTGTATGGCCGAAAATGTAGAACTCCGTTGAATTGGATTGAGCCCGATGAAAGGAGATACTTTGGTATTGACTTTGTCAATGAAGCTGAAGAGCAAGTACGTGTGATCCAACAGCATATGAAGGCAGCTCAATCGAGACAAAAGAGTTATGCTGATAAAAGAAGAAGACCACTGACTTTTGAAGTGGGTGACTATGTGTACTTGAAAGTATCACCCATGAAAGGGGTGAAGAGATTTGGGATGAAAAAGAAGCTTTCACCAAGATATGTGGGACCATACAAGATTGTGGAACAGAAAGGGAATGTTGCTTATAAGTTACAACTTCCACCAGAAATGAGTGCAATCTTTGATGTCTTCCATGTTTCTCAGTTGAAGAAATGTCTTCGAGTACCTGAAGAAGCTATTGCACCCACCAACGTGCAGCTTCAATCAGATTTGACCTATGAGGAAAAGCCAATTCGAGTATTAGAAGAGATGGAAAGAGTAACACGGAGTAAGATTATTAAGTTCTATAAGGTGGTGTGGAACAATCATAGTGAACAAGATGCTACGTGGGAAAGAGAAGATTATTTACGAGAAGTTTATCCCACCTTTTTCCAAGAATGGTAGGTCTTGCAAATCTCGGGACGAGATTTTTATAAGGGGGAGGGGCTGTAACACCCTAGGTGTTAGCCTTGCATAACTTGACTTGCATAGCATGAGCATGATCATCAAGCATTCATATATATGCATTTACACTTGAAACATTCAATTGAAACATGTGCAACATTTCTTAGTATTTCATGCTTTCATATGAATATGCATATGATTATGAGTGTATACATGTTATTGGTTGATATGAGTCACAAAAACATGTTAGCAACACTTAGGTTAGCAAATGGAACATTGTTCATGAATGTCACCTTTCATGATCAAGCACTCAAGTAATGTTACATGTGTTGACCTGGATAGCTTTATGTGCAACTAATGTATGAAATGATTGTGTGACCTTGCAATTAGCTTAAACATGTTTATAGTATCATTATGAACAACTTTGGTATTCATGGTTAGGGACAATTTGCTCACCAAGCCATAGTTTGAATGTATACCATCATTTAAATGTGACATGTTTGACCAAGTTTGAACTAGGTGCTAGAGACCTTGCATGGAGGTGGTCACTAAAGCAAAGTTGTAGTATTTGATATAAGGAACAACTTTTATCTTTGGGTCATGAACTAATAATGTGCATAGCTTATTCTTTTGGAGCTCACAAAAATCATCAAGTCAACAATTTTCAACACTTAGCCAATTCTGCTAAGTCTTGTACCCTAACCGTGCTGACAGCCGACCTTTGGGATGATATTACTCAGTTTTTGTTGCGAATTAGCACTTGATCCTTTAAGAACAAATGGAGCTGGTACATGGAGCTACAACTTTTGTTTAGATCATTGGCGTTAATTCTTCACGGTTTCGAAGATCCAGCTCCATGTAAACGCGCTATCAGGCTGAGCCACGCATAACTGAATGAACTGCATCGCTGACTCGGTGGCCGACCGGCGCTAGGATAGAGCCGCCGCGTGGAGGAGGAAATGGCCGCGCGTCATCAGCGCCCTGCCCAGCGCGGTAGAGCCAGGCCGAAGCGCACTACATCAAGCCCCGCACTCGCCGCACTGCCCTACGCTTCCCATTCCGCTTTTCTGGCTTTCTCCTTCACCGTAGCACAGCCGCTGAGTGTCCGCCGCGCCATCGCCGTCATAGACGCTCCACCGAGCTCGCCTACACTCACCACCGCTCCATTCGCCAATCAGTCGTGCTCGCAGCTCCGCCTCAACCATCCCCACCGTTTCCACCTTGCAACGTCCCCATCTATGCCCTAGGTGAGCCGTATTTAGCTTTGCGTCGTCGTGGGTACGCCCTCACCGGAGTGCCGCCATGGCCGCTGCAGTGGTCGTGCTTCTTCGGAGCAGCTCCCACCGTCTAGGTTGCTTAGTCACAGTCGCAGGGTTGCCGTAGTTCTGTAGAGCACGTCGCTTGGCTTGGCCATAGCCGGAAACGGTCGGCACACGTCGAGCAGCGCCGCCATGCCGCCATGGCCGACACCGTCGTCCTTTGCGCCGGTGATTCGCCTGCCTAGATAGCCTAGCGTGTGCGCAAGGTCTAGAGGGTCACCGTAGACTAGGTGCCGTCGCCGGTGAAGCTCACCGGCGACGAGCCGTGGCCGAACAGCATCGTTCCAGCGCCGCTGCCCTGCTTTGTTCCGCTGACGCATGGGGTCAACTGACCGGTGGACCCCAGTTGCCAGTGACTATAGGGCAGAAAGATAGTGCATTTGTTTCCTGTGTTATGTGCAACTTTGAAAATTTATAAGTGGAGCTGTGTAGATCATAAATTTTGTAGTGTTCCTCAGGAAGTGTAGTATTTAGGAAAAATATGATATTAGCAAGTTCAGTAGAAATTTTGGGGGATTTAAATGGAGATTTGAAATGTGTTTTTGAATGCATGCAGACTTGTTTATTTTATATCTAGAGTTCCTGTGCTCCAAAAATTATGAAATTTTTGTGGTAAGCTATTCTTGACATGTATGAGCTCTGGTAAAAATTTAAGGATCAGTGCACGCATAGATTTATAGTTATAGATTTTCCTTTTATAATTAGGAGATCCTTGTATGAATTTTTATAAATTATTTAGGAATCCAATATTCATGAAATTTGTTGGAGGATATCCTAGTACCATATGTATGCTAAGAAAAATATAAAATCTGTTGCTTGACACATTTCACTAGGGTTTTCTATTTATGCTATTTCAAGCCTTGCTGCCTTATCATTTTTGTATAGGATGTTTTACTTGGTAAAATGGCATGAAACTTTTACAGTAGTCTATTGGTAGCACTAGTAAGCCACTGTAATTTTCTGAGAATTTATGATGCACATTTGGTATATGTTTATTATTTAACCTATGTATCTAAATAAAATAATAACGGCATATAAAGAAATAGTTTAGGCTTCACCATTATATTTTCTTGGATGTATTTGGTATGCTTAAACTGTTGGTAGACTTTGTGTTGTCAAACTTTGAATGATTACATGAAGTGGAAGTATTGTTACTTTGTAATGCGAATTGGATGGATTCCAGACAGATTCTGGAGTTTGATGAGTTGCATGATAAAAATGATGTTTTCTGTAAAAATAGTTAATAACAAAGTTGTAGATAACTTCATCATATGTCTTGTGTTAAAATTTCAGGATCATAGGTCAAATGGTTTAGGAGTTACAGCTGTTTAAAGTTAGCCTTTCCGAATTTGCTTGTTCTCTGGAATTTCTGGACATTGCTGGATTGATTGTCTGTTTTGGTTAAGATAAAGTGTGAATTAGCTTTTGGTGATTAAATAAGAGTTGTAGATAATTTATAAGATTTCCAGAAAGTCTAAGATCACAGCATTTGGATAAGTAGAACTTTAGTTATAAGTAAAACAAACAGCTGTTGTTTTGTGTGTAGTGAATGAATTGTAAATGTATTTGATTAAGTAATCAAGAAGAGATATGCACCTACTCGGTAAAATATGATGCATTTGTTAACACCATGCTGTTAAGAATACTTATATGAATGCATTCGTCATGTGTCATTATTTTATACTTGTACGCATGTATGCATTCGCAATACCTTATGCCATATTCATGCATCTAGGATCAGAGCAAGAAATAACGTTGCTGGAATTCGACGAAGTAGAGGAAGGGGACCAGCAGGAAAATCCTCAAGTTGTAGCTCCCGAAGGCGAGGAGAAGAATCCTGAAGAGCTTCCGGAGTGTCCTGATCACCGCCCTACTTCTTTTCTGAAAGGCAAGCCCCGGAGCATTCTAAGTCTCCCAGTATTTTACAAATGATTACTTAAGTACTTATGATTGATGCATTAGGTTATAAGAGTTGAATGGAACCACTTGATGCATATAAATTCCTTGTCTAGATATTACACCTTTAACCGGTATAGGTCCAGGATCAAACATATGCTTAGCCATGCCTAGACCGGTAGAAGTCAGATGATGTCCTGTCACCTACGAGATATAGGTGGATACCGGAGCACGGTTGGCTATATTTGCTATCGTGGAACAGAACCATGGGTTAAAAAGTAAATCGAGGCCGGGCGGAGTCTATGCGTAGGATGACTCATGTGATTCCGTCTGAGTCGATTAAGGACCGTACCGTTGTTGGTGCTTCTAACAAGATTGAATGCATGCCTATCACTTAGCTGGCCGGATAACTCGTTCCGACCACGAAGCCAAGTAGCTCAACTCAGGCCAGGACCTGTTCTGTGGTGCGCTCCTTGCGGGGGGGCGATCAGACTAAGACCAAGGGCAGGCTAGGCCTGAACGTCCTAGCATCTGGTGTCCCAGATTGTGCGGCGCGGTACAGACCCACGAAATGTGTACCTGAGTTGTAGCAAAGGTGACCTAAGGCTGCCTTCGCACGGTATGCCTGGGTTTGTGTTAGGAATAAATTCCCAGCTGGTTGAAATCGATTCAAATCGCCGTCTCTCCCGGATAGTGAGAAATTTGGCTAGTCCCAACATCGTAGTAACTGTGTTATGGAACATGATGGTTCGGATGAATAGGGAATTGCAATACCTGCTATGGTTACTATTGTATGCTTTTAAATGGATATACCACATGTTTGGCACAGGATAGTTGCTAATCTAAAGATGGATAGTTATAATTAACCTGATATTGGAACCATAATTGTATAACTAAGTTAATCGCTTTTATGCAAACTGTTGTCAAGCTATCTCCACTTATACAGCCTTACATAATCCTTGGAGTCATTTTATTTCTGGTTTATGACAGGTAAGTCTAGTTGAGTACCTTCTCGTACTTAGGGTTTTATTTCCCATTGTTGCAGATGGCACTGTGTATCATGGTTATTGCAAGAGTTGCTTCTCCCGCTGTGGATAAGGAGTAAGCCTTGGGCAGGCTTCTTATTAATCCTTCTACATGCTTTTGTGGACCGTGATCATATTTTGGCACTTTACTAAACTATGTTGGAAACTTTACTTTCAAACTTAATTTGCTTCCGCTTTTATCTATCAAACTCGGTTTGTAGTAACTGGTTTCATAATCTGATGATGAAAATGTATCTGTGAACTTTATGTAATATGTGGCATGTATGTTGAATCATGTACGATCTTGGTTGTTGTAAATCATTTATCGAGACCCGTCGTGGTACTCGACGGACTACCGGGTTTATATGGGTTCAAGTATGACAGTGCGACCTCTTGCGGGACGCCATTGTACTTGTACTCTTATAAATTGGTCGGTTCTACGACAATGACCAAGTTCTCCACAATTATAGCAATCCATCTCGGAGATTGGCTTCCTTCTTGTGCTAGTGAAGAACTTCTTTTTCTTGCCATCAAACTTGATGCCATTCTTGTTGAGCTTCTTTAGCATCTTGGCGGTTCTTCTCACCATGAGAGCAAGACTTGCATCATCAATTTCATCATCACTTGAGCTCTCATACTCAATTCTTGCTTTGCCCTTCTCTTGGATAGCCTTGAATGCCAAGTCTTTGTCTTTCTTCTTGGTAGAGGATGAGCCATCTTGTGGTGTGATGTGCATGTACATCTCATGAGCGTTGATCTTTCCCAAGATTTGAGTTGGTGTAGCAGTGGAAAAATCACCTTGATGAAGCACGGTCACAATATGCCCATATTTGTCAATGGGGAGGACACTTAAGATCTTTCCTACAACATCGGATGGTTGCATTTGTGTAAGTCCAAGCCCATTGACTTCCTCTACAAGAACATTCAAGCCTGAGTACATTTCATTAGCACTTTCTTTCGGAAGCATCTCAAATGAATTAAGCTTTTTCATAACTAGATGATAGGAGCACCCGGTTTTAAAGACAAAACCAGATACACACTATATGTGAGCCCAGGAAGTCAAATCTCACATATAGCCACAAATAAGAGTAATATCAAGAGACAATACTTATTACATAACGTATTAGTAAAAAGAAAATAACCTCAGAGTAATGACAGCGGAAAGTTGACTCCGATCTTTTGGCGAAGACTCCAAATCCACGAGGACGAATCGATCGGGTTGACCACAAGCCTAACTCCTCCAAACCAAAGAATCTGGTACCCATCCGGGATTTTTATCCAATGTATAGAAAAGTAAAGCAAAGCGTAAGTACATGTCGTACTTAACAATTATATCATGGGGTTCATGAGGCTCAAAAGGGTCGACAATCGGTTTCATCGCGATTAGCTTTAATAGGTCATTTTCTTAAGCAATTGAGTAGCAAAGGATTTATCATTCCCATAAACACATGATCGAGGTAAACATGATTAACGATAGCATAAACAATCAATTATTAGCATCATCATTATCCATTAGTGATCATCTCTATTCCATAAGGGTCCAAGGCCGCTCGTGTCCGTGAGCACGGCTGTTATAACAGTTTTATACTCTGCAGAGTTTGTACACGTTCACTGTGAGTTGTAATTTACCCTTTCGCCCGAGGTAGCTATTCTCTTGACCCACTTCCAAGGAAGGTCGGCAGGGTTCACTATGAAGCCTTTCAAAGAATTCATCTAACAAGTTAGGGCCGCCAGGCGTATGTGGCCCATCTCTAGGAGTGGCATGCGTGGGCATCGCAAAGACGGTACACACTTCCTAGCAACAAAGGAAACATACCCCATACCTCAAGGGTAACCACTAACAAGCTAGAAAAGATCCTCATATCTGAGCTAAAGCCAGAGCCATATGGCCCTCACAAATTGTCTTTGTAAGTCCCGGATGGTCGCTTACAGATAAGTCCTTAGGAAGAGGAATCTGAAGCATATAAACACTCCAAATTTCGCTTCCATGTTACTAAAAAGTCATGTTTTAATGTTTATTGCATATATCATTAGTCAAGTTACAAGATCATGGTTTTGATTAAGCACTAGCAAAAACTATCCCAATGCAGTATCCCAAAGGTTTTTAAGGAACAAGATATCAAATATCTAGGATATCCTTATTGGCAACAAGGGAGACACATGCAATATGAATTAAGTGATTAAATGTGAATAGGTAACAAGGATGGTCCCATGCTATACTTGCCTTAACTTGCTTTTCCCCCAAAGCAATACGCTCAAAAGCCTTTAGTATCCAACTTCTAATCCTCTGCTTTCCAATTCTCAACTTCTAGTCTTCAGAGAACAGCTTCTTAATCACCACGTAAACCTCACCGATTGACTGAATCATATATCACCACACATACATCCATACACGGCATACAAATAAGAATATATGAGAACAGTACACCAACCAATAAAATAAGCAAAACGGCGTATCGCTACGAATACACAAATGCAAAAGACACGCTATACGCGATTCAACGAAAAAGCGACTAACGAAGCAATGGAAAATAAAACCTATCCATTTAACTTATTTTAACTGTAGAAACACATGTAAATATTCTCATTAATCAACTTGATTTATTGCTTAAGAAAGAGCGTAGTATAAAACCTATATTGACTTTATATTCCAAAAACGATGCAAATGATAGTATTAATACAATTAACTTTTTAACTGCCAAAACACATTTGAGTAACATGAGAACCACTAACGCCACTGCGTCGAACATGCCAAAACAAAAGTAACGCGACAAGAACGGCTCGATGCTACGGTTATGAGATGCAAGAGACACTAAGAAAGGAGCTACGGTTAAAAGGAAACCACTATCAAAAGATTTATATTATATTATAAAAGAAACAACTACAAGCTTATTTTAGATTAGCTAAGAAAAACTATATGAGCAATATTGATTTAGATTAATCACAACATATTTAGTTTTAACAGTCGAGTTAAAGCTAATCATGTATTATTTATAAATGTTATCACATAACAATTAAACTTTACCTTTGCAAAGGAATTAAGCATGTGACTGCATCTACTCGTACTTATCACATATGTATCTTGTTCAGCTAATCAAATTATATTCTAGAAACACTTTTAAGTTAACAATTAATCATATTAATTTTTAGGTATAAATCATCAAAGTTAAGCACCTATATTGCTTTTAATTATAAACCCAGTTGCATAACCATTAAACAAATTAACATTTAACTTATAAAATTTTGAGATATGAGACATGTTAAACGTCACTGCTAACACGTAGCCTTAGTCAAATTATATTTTAATTTAGAAACTGAGTTAGAGTAATCATGTTTTATTTATAAATATTGCCAGGTAGATTAAGCAAGTTAAACTTAAACTTGCATCAGTAAAATGCATGTGAGAGCATCTATACAAGTTTATCATATATACAACGGGTTTAAACTAACCAAACTTATAATTGAAAAGAATATTAATATCAACAATTAATCATATTAATATTATACATGAATTGCCGAGATATGAAACATATATTACTTAATTATAAAACTGTTTGCACGCATACTTAATTATTTTAATATTTAATTATAAAAGCGTAATAAGGTAACATGGAACACATCGTCATGAACACGTATCACCCGTTGCAATGAAACTCGCGCAATCGACTCGAAATCAAAAATCTAAATCGGCTTTAATTAAACAACGATTAATTAATTATAGACTCAATTAATATTTTAATAAAATAAATTTATAAACATGTGACATATAAACTAATAACTCTACTGCATAGATCTCGATGATACGAAACTAACGCAACTGGAATGAACTGAAACGGAATTAAAACGAATAAACTACGATTATTTAAAGACTGATGGCAAACTCGTAAATAGTTGCATCTTCTACCTTCTCTTCTTCTTCCTGTGAGTCTCATCCTTGCGTACGTATGGCAGCCATTGTGGGTCGGCTGACTGCTGCTGCCGTGCAGGGAAGGGAAGGCCGGGAATGGCCAGCCGGCTGTAGGGCACTCGGCAGGCGAAGCTGGCCGGCTCCTAGCGCTTGAGCCAGTGAAAGTGGTCGGTAATCACTTGCTCGACGCTGAGCTACGGGCCCAGATGTACAAATAAGACCAATGAGCGCGGCGCGCGCCGTGGGCCGGGGGACGCATGGCGCACCAAGGGGCGGCGCCGCGGGGCACTGGACGGCCGCAAGGCTGCGGTCAGGAAGCACAGACGTGGGTCGTGGTGACCGAAATCGAAGGAGAAGACCGCGTCCATGGTGAAGTTCGCCGGATACCTCGTCGGACAAAGAAAAACGAACGGAAAACGGTCAAACAGTGATGGATTCGATAAAAGGGATACACTACGGTGTAGAGGACGACGGGATCTACCTTGTGGTGGTGGTGGTTGACGCCGAACGTGACGGTTTGGCGGAAAAGCTCGCCGATGAGTTCGCGGAAACCTAGCTATGGAGAACTTCGGCGTCCGATCTGCGGGCTACGAGGTGGCGGCTCGAAAAAAAGTCATGTACTTCGGAATCCTCGCGTCGAGGGCTACGCCGCATATATATATAAGCAGGGTTTGTCGATTTTGGAAAGTCGAGATATTTTAGCAATTATTGATTTTCGAAATTAAAATAATTACGTAAAATTGGGAATTACTATTTAGGCTCAAAAAATATCTCTACGAGCTCAAAAAATTCCATAAAAATTTCTAAAGATAGATAGAAGGATAAGGAACACAACCAAAGTGGTTTTAGCTCCCGAAAAGACTTTTGGATTGATCGAGAAAAAAAAGACAAAGCTCCAAGAAATAGGAATTTAATCTCGAAAAAGGTCGGAAAGTTTCCCGGAAAGAGATGTATCGTTCTAATGTGTCTTAAAACCTTTTCCAAGCCTTTGGATTTTGAAAACAAGCATCTTATCTAACTTTTGTTTTTGCAAATTTTCAATTTCTTTTTAAACCACTACTTGAAAATAATATTTTAAAGATTGAGATTTGAATTTGTTTTCCAAAGCACTCATCACAAAAGTACCAATGCAACGGCATCCAAACCACTCATCACAAAAGTACCAATGCAACTGTATGTATGCGCAAACATGTTGCTACCCTTATGTTGGATTTAATTTAAAGAAAGTTTTCTTTTACCTATGTTTTTATGAGAACAAAACAATTAACAGAAATCGTTTTACTCTTTTTAGAAAGTAGCTAATTTTAGGGTGTTACACGTTCCTCATGCTCGCTCTTTGTTCCCTCATGGAGCGCACAAATGTCCGACCATAGTGCATGGGCGTCCTTGTGGTTCCGCACACGATTAAACACATCTTTGCAAAGACCTTTAAAGATGGTGTTTCGAGCCTTTGCATTCCATTTTTTGCAATTTACCTCATCGCCTTGAAGGTTGGCGGCATCCGTAGGTTTTGGGAAACCTTGAGAGGCGGCTCTAAGAATTCCAACATCTATAGCTTCTAAGTACGCCTCCATGTGGATTTTCCAATATGGAAAATCATCTCCCTCAAAGATAGGAGGAGGACCATCCCCGTGGGACATCTTTCTCTAGGCGGTTAAGCCTAAATACGTGAGCACAAGGCTTCGATACCAATTGAAAGGATCAAGATGCCCAAGAGGGGGGTGAATTGGGCTAATTCTAAAAATCTTTGCAATAATTAAACCCTACACTTAGCCCACTTCACCCCTTGTGCCTAGAATGTGAAGCTATTGATCTACCGCTCAAAAGTTTAGCACCCTAAGTTCCAATCCTACTCTAGCATGGCAATTCTAAGAATGCAAAGACAAGAATCGAATTGCTCAAATGTAAATGCTTAAAGTAAAGAGAGGAGAAGGAACACGGCGATGTTTTGCTGAGGTATCAGAGAGTCGCCACTCTCCACTAGTCCTCATTGGAGCACCTGCGCAAGGGTGTAGCTCCCCCTTTGATCCGCGCAAGGATCAAGTGCTCTCTACGGGCTAATTCTTCGACACTCTGTCGTGGTAAATCACCCACAACCGCTCACAACTTGAGTTGGGTCATCCACAAGCTCCACTGGATGATCACCAAACTCCCAATCACCACCAAGCCGTCTAGGTGATGGCGATCACCAAGAGTAACAAGCAAGAACTCTCACTTGACCACAACAAGCCTAATGAGAATGGTGGATGCACACTTGCTACTCTCCTTGCACTAATGAGGCCTTAATCTTGGATTCTCAAATCTCAATCACCTCACTAGGCTCTTTTTAGATCAAAGGCATTCACCCGTCTTTTATTGAAAGCTTAACGAAAGCCCAAGATCCTGCTGGGAAAACCAGCTTACAGATTAAGCACTAAACCCTCCAACGAACTCTATAAACTACACATCAAAAGATCTACCATCAGACCTCTAAACCCAAACAGCAAGTTTGAAACCACCACCATTCAGACCAACAAAAGCAAACAAAAGACAAACACTCGCCATAGCTACATTGCCACAGTGGCATTAGAAGCAACTAGATTTATCATCTCGTTCGCCACAGGCTTCAGATTGGGCTTCAAGAGCGGACGCCAAGATTTCACCACCATCAACATCTTGTAAATAATTGCCACCGAGGAAGTCATCGTCTTCATGTTAAACACCACATCATTGCACGCCTTCTAGATAGTCCATAACACCCCTGTACATAGGAACAATGTTACCTGCTGTTTTTTTTCCCTAAGTTTTGTCAAGATCTCTAAAAATAGCGTTGAACAACTTGTTGGCGACAATGGCCAACTAAGACTTTCACGAAAAAATGACCACAAGAAAACAGCAATGGGGCATTGGAACAAAATATGGTCCGACATTTCAAGTCTATCACAACTGAAACATTCCTCTGGTCCAGACCATTTCTTCTTCTTCAGTTGGACCCCACACTGGATTCTATCATGTATGGACCTCACTAGGCTCTTGCTCTCCTAAGCACTCTCAAGGGTGTTTCTCAGCTGTTGAAATGGGCAAGAGACTTCCCTTGGATGAATAGAGGAAGTATTTATACCCTCTCATTCAAAATGAACAGTTAGGAGGTGGAAACACCACTCTACGGGGTGACCGGATGCTCCGGTCAAGGTGACCGGATGCTCTGGTCAGTTCTCCCTGCCACTAAGCCGTTAAGTTGTGACCGGACTCTGACCAGTGTCCGATCAGCACTGACCGGACGCATCCGGTCATGAAAACTGCTCTCTGGAACCTTACTGATGTTGACCGGACACTGGAGCCCAGAGTCCGATCACTTTGCTGTTCAGCGTCCGATCAGTAACCAGAACCTGACCAGCGTTTAGTCAGCACTGACCAGATGCATCCGATCAGGATTCTCCCTCTCTAGAACCTTACTGGAGTTGACCAGACTCTGGCACCCAGCGTCTGGTCACTATTCACTCAGCGTTCGGTCGCATCCAGATGACTTCAGCTTGATTAAATGAACTGACCGAACTCTACTACCAGCGTCCGGTCACACCGGAATCAGCGTCCGGTCAACATTTGACCCTCCATTCACTTCCAACTCGAAATCATATGTGAATAAAGTTTGCTCCAATTGATCTTAGGGCTACGTAGGAGCCACCTAGTCTTAGATTTAACAAGTGTGCACCACACCTAACCCACTAGACTCACCTAGGTCAAGCTACTAGTCCATACCCCCATTAATAGTATGGCCAAAGGAAAAACAAAGTCCTAAACTACTCTAGGTGTCTCTTCAATACCAAATGACACTTAGAACTAGTCTATCCTTAACCTTGTCGTCCATCCTTTGAAAACTGAAATGATTTCCATCGTAGGGGCATGTCAACCATGATTGCCCAATCAATTGCCATTACCATGACCTAACTTAATTGCCTCTGCAAAACACACATTAGTCATAGTAATCATGTATTGTCACTAATCACATCACTGAAACCCAACTTGGGGCCTAGATGCTTTTAGCTATCTCACGCGCGCTCACTGACCATCGACCGGACGCACCACTACGCCAAGACCAGACGCACCACTGCCTGAGTCCAGTCATTTCCATAAAGCTCCCTGATCCTCCAAAACACGACCGGACGTGTCCGTTCGTATGTGACCGGACGCACCACCACCTGAGTCCGGTCGTTTCCAGAGAGCTCCCCGAGCCTCTATTTTGTGACCGGACACGTCCGATCATGCCTGACCGGACGCAGACCAGTGTTCGATCAGCTCTGCGCCCTCGCACCAACACCAGCGTCGCCTACGTCAGCATACATCATCCTGATCGGACGTAGGCCCTGCACGTCCAGTCGCCCTTCGTGCCAGCATCTGGTCACATGACCGAGACCGCACGCTCTCTGCTTTCACTGACCGGACACGCCGGTCCTACCGAGGCCAGCGTCTGGTCACTCACAGTGACACCTTCCTGCCTCCGTTTCTTCATCGAGTTGATCCTCATCAACTCCAACATCTTCTCCTTTGCAAATGTGCCAACACCACCAAGTGTACACCACCATGTGTATGTGTGTTAGCTTTAAATAAACATTTTTCAAAGGATTAGCTGCTCAACTTGCCACGCCACTTGATCCTAGCGATGATGCAAAGTTTGATCACTTGAGTGGCACTAGATGACCGATCCATCAAGCCAAGTCATGTCTTGATCTTTTCCACCTTGATCACATGACTCAATGTCATGTCTCATGTGCAATGAGCTCCTTCATCATCACATGTGTGAGCTTTGCAACATCTCTGAGCCATTTCCACCTTCATGACATATGTTGCTCACACGCATATACCTGTGGACTAATCACCTATGTATCTCACATAAACACAATTAGTACACCTCGGTTGTCACTCAATTACCAAAACCACACAACGACTTTTCAATCTCCCCCTTTTTGGTAATTGATGACAACTCTACAAAGCTATAGAAATTAAGCTCTTTTGGATTCATGTTGCTTGCCCAAGCAATTTTACCATGTGTAAATGATTTTGGACAAGTACCACAAACCCAAAATGATAGTATTACCTCCCCTATATATGTGCTAGAGTGTGTGGATTGAAGCTCGCACATATGCATGGATTGGAATTGTGGGAGAATAATTACTACCAAATGATGCTAAGGTGTATAGAATAAAGCATTCAAGTGTGATACCAATCGGAGTTGCACTTTTAACACCATCCTTAGCACCATGATTGGCTAGATATCAGTTGGAAATAAAAGCACTAGATACCTCATGAGATCAACATTAAAAGCAAGATACTAGCATTACTTGAAAAGCATACCAAGTGTCTAGCTATCATCTTATGCATGCTAGTTTTCATTTCATCAATCAAATTCTACAACTAGCATACACCACACAAGCATGCATATCAAATTTAAAGAATTTATGCAATGCAAGAAAGCACATGACTATGCACATTTCAAATGCAATTAATCAAAGTTCATGAGCTTGCTCCCCCTACTTGTGTGCTTCTCTTGTCCATCTCTTTTCTTCAATGTTGCTCCCTCTTTGTCCATGTCCATGTCAAACCTCTACTTCATTTCTTCAATGTCTCCCAAAGCTTTCATATCTTTGTACAACCTCTCCCCCTTTGTCATCAATTTCCATAAAAGGTGTGTTTCTTATTGATGCAAAGGTTTTCATTTGGGGTAGATGGTTGAAGCTTGAATCTTGCATTTTTTATGGACATCACTCAATTGTTTGAATGACACCACTTGTATAGCTTCTCGAGATACCACACATAGGCTTTTTGACCTTGATACCAATTTGTGGGAAACCTCCCCCTATGTCATAGCATGGGTCATCCATTTGATAAACTTGAGTTCTTGTAGGTGAGGGATGCATTCTTCATTTGATGATCACTTAAAGTTGAGGATCACTTGTGGAACCATCATCTTGCATGATTTATACCACGTGTAGATGTGATACCACTTAAAAGAATTTTCTAGTATGGAACCACTTGTTGGTATCATCAATAAAAACCATTTCTTGAACATTTGCTATCTTCATGAGTACCACTTATAGGATATCACTTGTGAGTTGGTCTAGACATCACTTGTAAATTTTTGATAAAATACTTGAGTCTAGATACCACTTGAAACAAACTAGATATCCAATTGCATTATTGTCTTATGCTTGTACTCTTGTTATTTATCATGAGCTTCTAAGTTGACTTGAACTAAATTGATTTGCCTAAGCTTCCAAGTCCGGTTTGAACCAATGACAAGCTTCTTCACACCTCTTACAAGGGTTATCTTGCCAATGTTGTACTTGTCACTTATTAGCAATCCAAATTAAATCAAGTTTCTTGGGTTCACTAGCTCATGAACAAATTCATATACTAACCACTAGTCAACTAATCATTTCAAGCAATAGTGGTAGGCTATGAATTTAAACATTTCATTTGTTATGCATGATCCTATGAAGCATGTACTATATGCACTAATCTCATACTAGTAAGGGATGAAATGATCATGCACATTACAATGATACCTTTGCTATGTTGGAGTAGAGGATAGTCACATAGATTCCAATTTATTACTCTAATAGCGATGTGAAGTCCAATTATAAGCTTGGTGAAGACCAATAGATACCATTTTGAATTCTATTCTTCACCCATATGAAATGAATACCACTTATGATCAAGTGCACTATCTTGTTGTGGTTAGCTTGCTTCATCATTTGATCAATGTTTGCATGAGAGAATTATTTGGAATATCACTTGAATTATCATGAGTAGCTATCTTTTGGGTGTTGCTTGCTTTTCTTGATCAACCCTTTTGATTGCTTCAACTAAGCATCTCAAATGTCCCTTGGATCACTACTTCCATGTTAGCCTTCCAAGTACCACACTTAGTTTACCTACACATAGGCGGCAAGCCCCTATACTAGGGAGAAGTGACCTCTCTCTAAAGAACCATCCTTGATACTCACTTAAAATGACTTGATTGATTGATCCAAGTGATGGACTTAACTTGATGAGTAACCTTGATTCCTTCTTTAAGTCCTTTTCTTTCTACCAAATGATTTCCAATAATATCTAGAACTTAAACTTCATCTTCATCTTGAGTTTGGTCTTGATCTTTATCTTGAGTACCAAATGTGTGCAAAGTACACTCCACAATCAAATGACCTTGTATTCTTTGCTTGGCATGCTTCTAGATAATCTCAAAACCAAACTTAGGTGCCTCAATCACTTATAAACATGATTCCAATTTGAGGACCATTCAATCAAAGTGACTCCAAATAAATCCAATAATTGTCACTTTTCTGGCAGATTTTGTACTCTTCAAAGAAAAATGCATATCTCCCAAAGTACAGATCCAAATACCACAAAATTTGGTGGAGATGTGCTTCACTAAGTTATCTAGCAGCTTGGTTAGCTCATGATCATCCAGCTAGCAAGCTTCAACTCAAATTCTTGCAAGCCATCAAATATATATATCCAATAAATCATCCACAACTTGAACATGACACTTGTATGTTGTAGCACTTTTGGACTTCACTAATTCTTGGCTTGGCATTGGGTTAGGATGTGCACTAAGCTTCATAACTTGAATCAATATGTGATCAATAATGTGAGATCAATTGAATCAAGCCTCCAATGCCAATGGTGCCTACAAACAATCATCCACTTTTTGATGGTACCCAAATAAGTTTGGGTCCTCTCAAGTTAGGAGCAACATACTTAGGCAAATCCTTAGTATGAATAGCGGGATGTTTTGCAATAGCAACCATAGATGTACCATTACCATCCTTCCTAAGCATAGAATCATCATCAATTGAAATAGGCTTAGGAGTGTTACCTAGGGGACATGAATGTGCCATGTGTCCCCTTTCCCGGCATGAGTAACACTTTCTTTTTGATTGAGCCTTCTCTTCCTTGATCATGTGGTGCTTTTCATTGCCTTGCCTCTTCTCTTTTGCTTGAATCTTCTTCTCAAGCTTAGTAGGACACTTAGAGGCAAAGTGTCCCATATTTCCACGCTTGAAGCACTTGATGTGAGCATAGACTTTCTTCTCATCTTGTGTCTTACTCATCATCTTGGCATCTTGAGTTTGCATTGGATGCCTTGCCTTTCCTCCCCTTCTTGTTTTCTTCTTCTTCATCACCAAGTCACCACCATCTTCATAATATATCTTGACTTACTCTTGGGGTGTCTTCTCTTGCTCAACTTGTGACTTTGGTTGAGGCTTCACTTGTTGCTTCACCAATTGCTTGGTTAGGCACATTGAGGTAAGATGACCCCAAGTGCGGCACTTGAAGCACTTCACATGCTTGAGCCTCTCTTCTTCTTTTATCTTCTTGAGCTTCTCAATGTTTGGGCAACCATTTGCAAGATGTCCCGCTTCATGACACCGGTAGCACATGGTATGAGAGAGCTTTCTTTATTGTAGCTTCTTCATCTTTCTTTCTCTCTTTCTTTCACCCTTTGTCATCTTTTTCTTGAAGCCAAGGCCACACTTGTCACCATAGTTTCTTTGAGTCTTTAACATGTGCTCAAAGGTGACTTTTGAGTTATAGCACATCTCTAACTTGTTGCTCAAATTCTTCACTTTATTTTTAGCTCATTGTTCTCCTTCAAAAGGTTTGTCTCACAAGATATATAAGTAGAACAAGCATCTATATATGAAGAACATGGAATTTCTAATAAATTATCACAAGAGGTGGATACATGCTTCTTGCCTACATCACAAGGATTAGCAACAATATGTGATTGATCAATTGACCCATGTGATGAGCTCTCACTAGTTTTAGTTTTTCCATTGGAAAGCTCCTTAGTGAGAAAAGCATGGTCTTATACCAAGTTATCATGAGCAACACTTAGTTCCTCATGAACCAATTTTAGCTCCTCATGTGAACAAGTAGTAACATAAAGTAGATGCTTTTGTTGTTCACATGTGTTCTTTAGATAAGAGTTTTCATTTTTCAATTTCTCGGTTTTAGCTTTCTCATTTTCTAAAGGCATGGTCATGCTAGCAAGTCTACTAACAAGCTCATCATATGAATCAATATGATCAACCACATTAGCATTTGATACCTTGGTGTCACCTTGTGACATGAAGCAATGTGGTGATGTAGGAGAGCTTGTAGTAGTAATGTCATCCGGGCTTGATCCATCATCATAACCATCAAGTGTGCATGGGGTAGCATCATCATTTGCAACACTTGTGGCATCATCAATCTTGTCAAGTGAACTTGTAGTGGATCGATCATCATCATCACTTGACCGTGAGGTGGAGCAATCTTCCACAATCACCAAGTTGTGGTCATGCTCAACATCCTCATGCACCACTTTCTTAGGCTCATCCTCCTTAAACTTGCCATCATCCCATGTGGAGGAATCACCGAAGGTGCGCTTGATGGACTCACATATCTCACGAGCGGTTCCCGTGTAGTTTACTTGTTTCATCAAATCAAAACTCAATGCATCCATTAGAAAACAACAAGCATGTGCATCAAGTTTATAGAGAACTCTTTGAGCTTTGGTGAGATTTTTATGGTCCAAGGCATGAGTGAGACCACTAGTGACAATCCACCAAAACTTAGGTCCTTTTGCACGAAAATGATCAAGCATGTGATTTTTCCAATGTGCAAAGTTTGTGCCATCAAAAATATGTGTCTCACAAACATCTAGCCCACTAGACGCCATCCTCTCGGGTCGGTGAAGACCACAAATGAGAGACCTATCTCTGATACCACTTGTAAGGTCGAGATGGTGGACTAGAGATGGTGGACTAGATGGTGGACTAGACCACAAATGAGAGACTACACAAGCTTCTTGTGGGCTTCGACGGAGACCACCACCAAGCCATCTAGGAGGTGGCAACCTCCAAGAGTAACAAGCACCACCGGCTTGCAACTCGATCACCTAGTGCCACTCGATGCAACCTCATGATACAATCGCACTAGAATCGCTCTCTCACACAATCGGATGATCACTATCAAGCATATGTGAGATGGAGGGCTCCTAAGCACTCTCAAGCATGGACACAAAGTCCCCAAGGTGCTCTCCTATGGCCATGGCTGAGACCCCCTTTTATTTATAGCCCCCATGAAAATAGAGTCGTTGTACTCCTTCACTGGGCACTGCTCGAGGCGACCAAACGCTCTGGTCAGATCGACCGGACGCACCGATCCCTGCATCCGGTCACTACCGTGCTTCCATGTGTCACTAGCTGTTTGAACTAACCATTGCCACCAATGGCTATTAAAAGGATCAAGATGCCCAAGAGGGGGGATGAATTGGGCTAATTCTAAAAATCACTATAGTGTTGGTGGTTGTTAGCACTTCAAGATCTTTCTTAAGCTTCTCATTCTCATTCTTGATCTTGACATATTCATCATAGTTATCAGACTCAACCACTTGCTTGCCTTTGCTACTAGAACCTTGCTCAATGCTCTCAATAATCCAATCATCACATGATGTAGCTATATCAATCTTAACAACATCATTAGTAGCATCATGTGGCTCATTGGATAAAAACTCATGAGAGATAACAAGATTATCATGATTAACCTTGAGGTTGGTATACTCTTCTTTTAGCATGTTGTAGCTAGTGATGAACTCATTATGTATCCCCTCAAGTTTATCATGTTTTTCTTTAAGCTCTTTCTTAGAAGATTTGAGCTCCTTGAGTTTGGATGACATAGCATCATTTGCTTCTCTAAGCTCAACACTAGCCTTTTCCGCTATGTCACATTTAGCTAAAAGAGAGTCATTCTTAAGTTCAAGCTTTTCATTCTTAGTTCTAGTCTTTCTAATGATCTTAGTGTATTGATTTAGCAATTTAACAAGATCATCATATGAAGGTGATTCAAATTCATCGTCATCACTATCACTATCATCATTGCTAGCATGTTCATCACCACTACTATCACCATCATTTGATACCTTTCGTTCACCCTTGGCCATAAGGCATAGGTGTGTAGAGGATGATGGCGGTGGTGTCGGTGAAGATGATGAAGAGTCAATTACAATGGCGGCCACCTTCTCATTCTCACTATCATCATCGGAAGAACAACTTGATGAATCAATGTCCGTGAGCCAATCACCGATGATGTATGCCTTGCCATTTTTCTTCTTGTGGAAATCCTTCTTCTTGCCATCTTTCTTCTTGTATGGCTTGTTTTTCTTCTTCTCATCTTTATCTTCATTACTTGAGTCATCTTTCTTGCCCTTGTACTTGTTCTTGTACTTGTCTTTCTTTGGCTTGGGGCATTGATGAGCTAGATGACCAAGTTCTCCACAATTATAGCAATCCATCTCGGAGATTGGCTTCCTTCTTGTGCTAGTGAAGAACTTCTTTTTCTTGCCATCAAACTTGACGCCATTCTTGTTGAGCTTCTTTAGCATCTTGGCGGTTCTTCTCACCATGAGAGCAAGACTTGCATCATCAATTTCATCATCACTTGAGCTCTCATACTCAATTCTTGCTTTGCCCTTCTCTTGGCTAGCCTTGAATGCCAAGTCTTTGTCTTTCTTCTTGGTAGAGGATGAGCCATCTTGTGGTGTGATGTGCATGTACATCTCACGAGCGTTGATCTTTTCCAAGATTTGAGTTGGTGTAGCGGTGGAAAAATCACCTTGATGAAGCACGGTCACAATATGCCCATATTTGTCAATGGGGAGGACACTTAAGATCTTTCTTACAACATCGGATGGTTGCATTTGTGTAAGTCCAAGCCCATTGACTTCCTCTACAAGAACATTCAAGCGTGAGTACATTTCATTAGCACTTTCTTTCGGAAGCATCTCAAATGAATTAAGCTTTTTCATAACTAGATGATAGCGTTCCTCACGCTCGCTCTTTGTTCCCTCATGGAGCGCACAAATGTCCGACCATAGTGCATGGGCGTCCTTGTGGTTCCGCACACGATTAAACACATCTTTGCAAAGACCTCTAAAGATGGTGTTTCGAGCCTTTGCATTCCATTTTTTGTAATTTACCTCATCGCCTTGAAGGTTGGCGGCATCCCTATGTTTTGGGAAACCTTGAGAGGCGGCTCTAAGAATTCCAACATCTAGAGCTTCTAAGTACGCCTCCATATGGATTTTCCAATAAGGAAAATCATCTCCCTCAAAGATAGGAGGAGGACCATCCCCGTGGGACATCTTTCTCTAGGCGGTTAAGCCTAAATACATGAGCACAAGGCTTCGATACCAATTGAAAGGATCAAGATGCCCAAGAGGGGGGTGAATTGGGCTACTTCTAAAAATCTTTGCAATAATTAAACCCTACACTTAGCCCAAATTAGAGAGCGTAAATATTTAGCTACACAAACTAAGCAATGCGACTAACAAGGTTACACAAACCAAATTAGCCATGCAAGGGAGCTACTTCTATGCTACACAAGCAAGAAGGTAACTAGCAAACTACACAAGCTAACTAATTCTAAGAGCAACTACACAAGCACAATGTATGTGAAAGTAATTATAAGCTTGTGTAATGGAATTGCAAACCAACGGGAAGAACAATGTTGACATGGTGAATTTCCTCCCGAGGTTCACGTGCTTGCCAACACGCTACGTCCCAGTTGTGTCGACCACTCACTTGGTGGTTCGGCAGCTAATTGGCATCACCCACCATGCCCGCACATCAGGCACCGCAAGAACCTAACCCAAAGGTGAGGGTAGCTCAATGACACGCTCAACTAGAGTTGCTCTTTGCAGCTCCCGCAGGGCGAGCACAATGCCCCTCACAAACCTCTTCTCTAGAGCACCGCACAAGCTTCTTGCGGGCTTCGACAGAGACCACCACCAAGCCATCTAGGAGGTGGCAACCTCCAAGAGTAACAAGCACCACCGGCTTGCAACTCGATCAAATAGTGCCACTCGATGCAACCTCATGATGCAATCGCACTAGAATCACTCTCTCACACAATCGGATGATCACTATCAAGCATATGTGAGATGGAGGGCTCCTAAGCACTCTCAAGCATGGACACAAAGTCCCCCAAGGTGCTCTCCTAGGACCATGGCCGAGACCCCCTTCTATTTATAGCCCCATGAAGATAGAGCCGTTGTACCCCTTCACTAAGCACTGCTTGGGGCGACTGGATGCTCTAGTCAGATCGATCGGACGCATCGATCCCTGTGTCCAGTCACTGTCATGCTTCCACATGTCACTAGCCATTTGAACTAACCGTTGTCACCAACGGCTATCTCGTGCGCGCTCACTGACCATCAACCGGACGCACCACTGCGCCAAGACCGGACGCGCCACTGCCTGAGTCTAGTCATTTCCCCCGATCCTCCAAAACATGACCAGATGTGTCCATTCATATGTGACTGGATGCACCACCACCTGAGTCCGGTCATTTCCAGAGAGCTCCCCGAGCCTCTGTTTTGTGACCGAACGCGTCCGATCATGCCCGACCGGACGCAGACCAGCGTCCGATTAGCTCTGCGCCCTCACGCCAACACCAGCGCCGCCTATGTCAACGTATGTCATCCTGACCGGACGTAGGCCCTACGCGTCCGGTTGCTCTTCGTGCCAGCGTCCGGTCACATGACCGAGACCGCACTCTCTCTGCTTTCACTGACCGGACGCATCAGTCCTTCCGAGGCCAGCATCCGGTCACTCACAGTGACACCTTCTCGCCTCCATTTCTTCACCAAGTTGATCCTCATCACAGTGCCAACACCACCAAGTGTACACCACCATGTGTATGTGTGTTAGCTTTTCACAAACATTTTTCAAAGGATTAGCCGTTCAACTTGCCACGCCACTCGATCCTAGCGATGATGCAAAGTTAGATCACTCGAGTGGCACTAGATGACCGATATGCAAACAAGTTTGCCCCTCTTGATAGTACGGCCATCTATCCTAAACCCGATCATCAACTTCTCTACACACCTATGATCGGTGAAATGAAATGCCCTAGGTCATACCTTTGCCTTGCGCATTCCATTCCATCTCCTCCAATGTCAATGCAACACATGCACCAACACGATCAACAATGATATGATCCACTTCATATCATCACGGGATCATATTGGTTCATCGATCTTGACTTGACTTGCTTTTCATCATTGCCTTCATCCATCAGCGCCAAGTCTTGCTCAAGCTTCACCGCCACACGGTCCATCGCTCCAAAGCCTCCAACTCGCCCTTCATGCTTGCAACCGATCCCTCAAGCCAAGTCATGTCTTGATCTTCGCCACCTTGATCACATGACTCAATGCCATGTCTCATGTGCAATGAGCTCCTTCATCATCACTTGTGTGAGCTTTGCAACATCTCTAAGCCATTTCCACCTTCATGGCATGTGTTGCTCACACACATGTACCTATGGACTAATCACCTGTGTATCTTACATAAACACAATTAGTCCACCTAGGTTGTCACTCAATTACCAAAACTACACAAGGACCTTTCATGGAGGAAAGGACGCGACCGATGTGGGAATACTCTGGCCTGACGGATCCTGATTGCGCATCACCGGAGGAGTTATCAAAAGATGAAGTCTAGGGTTATCTTGGTTGGGCACTACAGTTGAGGGATGAAGACTCCCTCAAAGGGATGCCCGGACCCCTTCATACCGTGAAGCCATCCAATTTGGTTTGCTTTTTTTCCATGACCTTTTCCTTCTTGTTTTGATGTTTTGATTGATTTCAAGTTGCCCACTTTGAAGGGACTCGCGGGCTATAAATCCCAGCCGCATCTTCTGAGAGGGCCAGAAGGTGCGGTTTGGCAAGCTACCTAGAGGGAGGTTGCACTTGCCAAGAAGAAGAAGAAAGCCGGGAAGGTCCAGAGGAGGTTTGATAAGGTGAAGGAGATCAACTGGTGGGTCCGGGTGGCGAGAGCCGGAACGACGTGGAGGCAGAGCTCGAGTCGGAGGAGCCCATGGAGATGGGTGACGACGTGAGTGCCTTGGAGGATGAGGGAGACAGGGGTGCTATCGTGACCTTGGTGGAGCACCATGACATGGAAACGCGCGACGACGTTCTTGACTCGAGGAAGCGCGTCGCGAGTGAAGACGCCGCCCTCGAACAAGAGGCGAAGCGGGCGCGATCGCCGTGCCCTTCAGAGGCCCCGTCGGCTTCTCAGCCCCTGCTCCGAGTGTGATGGAATGCATCGGTTGGTTGGGGGAGCGCGATTGTCTGCCCGCTCCCTCAGGGTCGCCGCGCATGCATGGCCCTCAACAGGGAGATGCCCCACTGATTGCTCTAGTGGTCTCACCATGAGCTGGTGGTCGTGACCATTCATGAGCCAAACGGGGACCGGCCATGTCGTCCCTACCCTCGGTCGGTCCGATGGGGGGCGAACTGCGACCCCCGAGCGATCCTCGTCCGGTCGGGTCGTCGTCAGTCGGTTGGGGTTTCAAGGTTCTGCTGCTTTCATCTGGGTATGTATTCATGCTTCCCTTTGCCCTCATAGTTGAGTTTTTGGGTGTGACTAACCTGCTTTTGTCCCTTTTTTGCAGCGGCCAAGAGCCAACAGGACTGGGGATCTCCCCACCTCCTGTGCGAGAAGATTGGAGACCCAGCCTATGGCAGGTTACAACAAGCAAAGGGGGAAGCAGGCTGGTGGCAGCATGACCTTCCTTAATGGGGGTTGCTTCTTCCTGACCGGTGGTGAGCACGGTGGCAGCCGTTATGGTGGTGATCCCTGTGGTGATGGTGGAGGCTGGGTCAGAGGTGACTCTTGCAGTCCCTCCCCCGCCAGTCGCGGAGGCAAAGAGGAGGGAAACTGGGCTCCCTGTCTCGCCCGGTGGAGGAGCGCACGGTTCACCCGCCTGGTCAGAGCTAGAGGGGTTCGAAGGAGCCACGACCAGGATGGAGGTAGAGCAGTCACCGAGGAGCCATGAAGTCCTGGCGGTGGACATCCCTTTGATGGTGAGGAAGACACCGGGGTGGAGCCGCCAGCCATCCTACCGTCCTGGGAGTCAGTGATGATCCAATTGTCGCTTGATACTGCGATGGCTGGATCTTCCAATAGGTCAGGGGTGACCCGTGAGCTGGTGTGGCCTTGCCCCAGTGAGCCAAGAAAGGCCCGGTTCGTCCTTCGTGACGAGGGGAGGAGGTAAAGCTTTGGCACCTGCTCGGGGAGAGAGGAGTGTCGATGGAGGCCGATCTCTCCCTTACCAAGGCGAGGCTCAAGGAGGCCTTGGAGAGGGTTGAGCTCATCCATCGGGTCATGACTGTAGACCTACCACATGTTGCAGAGGTAAGTTTTGTGCGTTCCTGGTGTTGCTTCTTGTTCCTTGGCATTCAAACGATTGTCTCAACATGCCTGCTTCTTGTCTCACAGGACCTGGAGATAATGTCAATCCGCAAGTCCCGATTTCTCTGAGAGGAGCATGGTCGGATGGAGCAAGAAGCGATGGTGTCGTGGTGGGTCGATGAGCTCAGGCACCAGCCGGAGTTCGCCCACCGTGAGTCCCAAGACTGGGCAGCTGAGGCGACGGGAGCATGGGCAGTGGAGATGTGTGAGGTCGAGCGGGCGACTGCTACCGAGTAGAAACTCGACGTAACGAAGGCCCACTTGGCGGAGACCGAGGCGGCGCTCAAGAAGTCCATAGAGGCTCTAGAAGTGGAGCGGAAGGCCCAGTCGGACGTCGAGCGAGAGGTCATCACGCTCCGGAGGTAGATGCTCGAGGCAGAGGAATTGAACATTCGGCTGCTCGAGAGGGTGACTCGGTAAGAGCAAGGGCTCTCCATTCTTGAAAGCGCCCACCTTGGTACGTACCTATTCTACCCTCGGTTGATGCCATGAATTTTTCTTTTCCTTGCTCCTGAATTTGTCGTCCATTTCCAGAACTGGGTGGAAAGATTGGCTCTCTAGAGCAAGAGCTAGAGATGGTCAAAGCGGCAGTCGGTCAGGGTGCGGAGGCGCTAGCTCAGTCCCTTGAGGAGTGCCACGTTCTCGAGGGAGAGCTCGACCAGATTCGCAACATTGTGCAGGTGGTGGTCTCCGAGGTGTTCGGGTCGGGATCGATCACCAGTACGCCCGCCGTCCAGCTGGCGGAGGTCCCGAATGAAGTTTGGGCGCTCATCTCCGATGGCATGTTCTACGGGACGTCAGGGGTGCTGACCTCGATGGCGACCCACTACCCCGATCTAGACTTCGCTGCCATCTACAGAGGATATGCCGACAGGTGGAGCACAAACGAGATCCATGCGCATGGGGAAAGTCTGGTGTCACACGCACAGATGGTCGCAGAGCATGTCACTGTGCAATGGGTGATGGAGGCTCATCATTCGACCATGGCCACAAATGTGCATAGGGAAGACGTCGTCCAGCCTGCAGAGGCAGCAGAAGCTGGGTCGGAGGCGAGCGTCGTCCTGCCCCCTATCGAGCCGAACGTCGTCCCGACCGCAGCTGAGCCGAGCGTCGTCGTCCCGACCACAACCGAGTTGCCTTCATCCTCGCCAATCGTATCATCAACCGACGCCATCGGGGGGCCACAATAGAGTTTAGAGTAGAAGTAGTCAATTTAGGTAAAAGATGAATTCATGGGGGAGCCCCCATGTGAACGATTTTACTTTCGTGAATATTTTAAGTTTGTTTTTGTGATGAAATTACTTGTGAGGGAAGCTTATCTCGTCTGCCCTTGTTTTTATCCTTGCGTAATTTTGTCTTTTGTCCTTTCTTTTTCGCACCTGCCCGTTGACCCGTAGGCTGCAACCTTAAGAACCTGGGCGTGGCCCGCAAGGCTCATCTGCTCGTAACCGTAGGTCATGGCGGGGTGTGATCGGTCAGGAGGTTAAAGTGCAAGTTACGTAGGGTAATCAAAGGAACATAATGCCCTTTTCGTTTGAACGATGCCCTTTTGTTTGGGCGAAAAGTGTTACTATATGATAGTAAAAAAGAAGGGTGCTATCGCACCCCCGTGGAGCCCCCGAGCGACTCAGGCCAAGAGTGCTTGTGCTGGGGCACTGTAGGAGCAAGCATTGAATGGAAACAAACGGTAAGACCGAGTTTTAGGGAAAGAAACGATGTAACTGTTCGATGTTCCATGTGTTGGTAAGAACATTGCTGTTGTCGTCCTTCAACCGGTAGGCACCCGGTCGGATCACCTCGGCCACCGCGTATGGTCCTTCCCATGGTGGAGAGAGCTTATGTCTGTCCTTGGTTGACTGGGTCCTCCTGAGTACGAGATCACCAAACTCAAGGATCCTCCCCTGATTTTTCTTTCATGGTACCTGCAGAGAGTCTACCGGTAACGAGCGGAGCAGATGACGGTCGTGTCACGAGCTTCCTCAAGCAGGTCGATTGTGTCCTGCTGAGCCTCCATGGCTTGGTCTCGGTCGAAGGCCTTTACTCCTAGGGCACCATGATCGAGGTCAGATGGCAACACTACTTCGGCTCCATATGCCAGGAAAAAAGGCATGAACCCCATGGATCGGTTTGGGGTCGTTCTTAGGCTCTAGAGGGTCGCTAGGACCTCTGCAACCCAATGCCCGGCATACTTTTTGAGTCAGTCAAAGATGAGGGGCTTGAGTCCTTGGAGGACCATGCCATTGGCCTGTTCGACCTGACCATTAGTATGCGGGTGTCCGACAGAGGCCAAATCGATCTTGATGCCGTATCCATCACAAAAGTCTAGGAACTTCTTCCAAGTGAAGTTTGTTCTATGGTCAGTGATGATACAGTTAGGAACACCAGACCGATAGATGATGTCGAGGAAGAACTTGACCGCCTCTTCTAAGCGGATATTGGTGATGGGCTTCGCCTCTATCCACTTGGTGAACTGGTCCACTGCCACGAGTAGGTGAGTGAAGCCACCCAGGGCCTTTTTGATGGGTTCAACCATGTCGAGGCCCCAGACCACGAATGGCCAGATGATGAGGATGGTCTGAAGCTCCTGCGTCGACAGGAGAGTTTGTCGAGCATAGAACTGGCATCCTTCACACCTACGAGCATAGAACTGGCATCCTTCACACCTACGCATCTCGCAGTGCAATGGGCCAGTAAAAACCTTGGCGAAAGGCTTTTCTGACTAGCCACCTTGGCGCCACGTGATGTCCATAGATTCCGACATGGATTTTGAGGAGAAGTTGTTTCCCCTGGTCGGTCGGGATGCACTTCATGAGCACACCCGACGGACTTCGCTTGTAAAGTTCGTTACAAATGGCAACGAACGTCTTGGCGCATCGAGCGATTCATCGCGCTTCAGTCCTTTCTGGTGGGAGAACCTCCTCGAGGAGGTAGGCGAGCAGTGGTGCTCACCAGTCGGCTGGATTGGGTGCCATCACAGTGACATCGCCGGGCGACATTGCCATGGGGGCACCAAGGTCAGAGCCCTCGATCGCTCGATCGGGGTCGAGGCATGTCGGGGGGTCAGAGCCCCTGAGTGCCAGATTGGTGTTGGAGCACGTCTGGGTCGGATCCTCTTGGATGCGGGTAGACGGCTCGTGGAGGTCATTTACAAAGACCCCATCGGCGAGCAGTTCCTGTCTAGCCACCAATTTTGCGAGGAAGTCGGCAGTGGCGTTGTCCTTTTGAGGGACATGATGCAGTTCGATCCCTCAGAACTTGTCCTTGAGCTTGCGCACCTCGTGGCAGTACGCCGCCATGAGAGGGCTCTTGAAGGAGGACTCCTTCATGACTTGGTCGACGACCAACTCTGAGTCGTCGCGGACATACAGCCGCGTGGCACCGAGCTCGATGGCGATGCACAATCCGTTGATGAGGGCCTCATACTCTGCGACATTGTTCGAGGCTAAAAAATGGAGACGGATAGCGTAGCGGAGCCTGCTCCCATCTAGGGAGATTAGAACCACTCTAGGCCCTAAGCCGGGCACCATGACAGACCCATCGAAGTACATTGTCCAGTACTCATGGGTGACATCCAGGGTCAGGAGCTAGACTTTCGTCCATTCAGCAATGAAGTCGGCAAGAGCCTCAAACTTAATAGTGGTGCGGGGGACATACCTGATGTTGTGGCCCATGAGCTCGAGAGCCCACTTGGAGATACGGCCGGTGGCATCACGGTTACGGACGACCTCCCTAGGTGGGTATGAGGTGACGACCATGACCTCATGGTCGGTGAAGTAGTGCAGGAGCTTCAGGGTCGCCATCAGCACGGCGTACAGAAGCTTCTGAACCTAGGGGTTGTGAATTTTGGTGTCAGTGAGTACCTCACCGATGAAGTACACCGGTCGTTGGACCTTCAGGGGGTGTCTCGGCTCCTCCCTCTCGACGACGAGGGCGGCGCTCACGACGTGGTTGCTTCCCATGATGTAGAGGAGGAGGGATTCTCCACGTTTGGGAGCGACAAGGATTGGGGCCAACGTCGGTGACATTTTGAGGCTTTCCAAAGCCTATGGTGCCTCTTTTGTCAAGACGAATGCGTTTGTTTTCTTGAGAAGTTTGTAGAGAGGCATCCCCCATTCTCCTAGTTAGGAGATGAACTGGCTCAGGGCGGCCAAATAGCCGGTGAGCCTCTGTACGCCCTTGCCATCCCGTATAGGGCCTATGTTGGAGATGTCCGCATTTTTTTCAGGGCTGGCTTTGATGCTGCACTCGGACACAATGTATCCGAGTAGCTTCCCCTTTGGGACCCTGAAAACACATTTTTCGGGATTCAATTTGACGCAGAACCTTCGGAGGTTCACGAATGTTGCGGCCAAGTTTGCGATCAGGTCGCTAGTTTGAGCCATTTTCACCACTATGTCATCTACATAGACGGTGATTGTTGGTTTCGGCCGCTCGACTTGGTCAGGTTGGTCGGGCGGGTCAAGTTGGTCAGCGAAGCATCGCTGCATGCACCGTTGATAGGTGGCGCCAGCGTTCTTCAGACCGAAAGGCATGGTTATGTAAAAGTATGAACCATACGGGGTGATGAATGAAGTCATGACCTTGTCGAACTCTTTCATCATGATCTGGTGGTAGCCTGAGTAGGCATCTAGGAAGGAGAGGATTTTGCACCCTGAGGTGGAGTCGACTATCTGATCTATGTGTGGTAAAGGGAAGTGATCCTTTAGGCACACCTTGTTGAGGCCAGTATAGTCAACACACATTCTCCACTTCCCATTCTTCTTTTTCACAAGAACAGGATTAGCTAGCCAGACGAAGTGGTATACCTTTTTGACGAATCCGGCTACCAGAAGTTTGGTGATCTCCTCGCCTATGGCCCTGCGCCTCTCATCATCAAAGCGACGTAGGTGTTGCTTGGTGGGCTTTGAGCCTGGAACGACGCGTAGTGCGTGCTCAGCGACTTCCCTCGGTATGCTCGGCATGTCGGAAGGCTCCCACATGAAGACATCGCAATTTACGCATAGGAAGTCGGCAAGCTCGCTTTCCTATTTGGCCGGGAGCTTAGTCCTGACCAGAAGCGTCTTGGTTGGGTCGGTGGGGTCAATCTCCACCGCCTTGGTTTCCTCGGTTAGATGGAAGGCACTCGAGGAGGTCGGCCCATTGCAGTCGAGGACTGCTGGAGTTGCCGAATTCCCGAGCGCCGGGAGCTCGGCGGAGTTGATGACGGCAGTGGCGAGCTCATAATTGTCACACGTGTAGGCGTGCGAGAAGGTTCTACCCATGGTGATGACGTCGTTCGGTCCAGACATCTTCAGCTTGAGGTAGGTGTAGTTGGGGATCGCCATGAACTTGGCGTAGCATGTTTGCCCCAAGATGGCATGGTAGGACCCCAAAAAGTCCACTACCTCAAAGGTTAGAAACTACGAGCGGAAGTTGGCGCGGTCGCCAAACATGATGGGCAGGTCGATCTGCCCGAGTGGATATGCCTGCATCCCTAGGATCATGCTGTGGAAGGGAGAGCTCACTAGGTGGAGCTCCGACCGGGGGATGCGCATGGCGTCTAGGGTGTCGACGTAGAGAATGTTGAGGCCGCTGCCTCCGTCCATCAGCACCTTGGTGAGGCACTTCTTGCGGATGATGGGGTTGACGATGAGTGGCTAGTGACCTGGTCAGACGACGTGGGAAGGATGGTCTCTCTGATCAAAAGTGATCGGGGAGTCCAACCAGCTAAGGAAAGAGTGGATGGCCGACTCGACGGCGCATGCCTCTCTGTAGCGTACCTTGTGCTAGCGCTTGGACTGGATAGCGTTAGATCCCCCAAAGATCATGAGGCATTCCTCAGGGTTGGGGAAGCTGTCTTCATCCTTGCCCGCCATGCCTCCTTTCTTGGCCGCCTCCTCCTTGCCTTTCCCTTCCTTTGGCTTGGCGGCTTGCCACAGGAAGCGCTTGAGGAGCTTGCAGTCCTTTGTAGAGATGTTTGACGGGATAGGCGTGGTTGGTGCATGGACTTTCCATGAGCTTGTTGAAGTGGTTGGGCTGGCCCTGCTAGGGCTGCTTGCCCGCTCGGTCAGCCACAACGACCCAAGCTGGGTTGGCCAGTCGGCGCCAGTCCTTCTTGTTCTTCTTGCCCTTTTGTGTGGAGGGGCACTCGCCTTGGTCCTCGCGCTTGTCCTTGCCCCTATCCTGACCGCTGCTAAAGACCACCCTGACCGCCTCCTCATCAGAGGCGTGGTTCGTGGCGATGTCGAGCAGGTCGTGGGTGGTACGAGGCTTCACACAGCCAAGCATGTGGATTAAGGACTTGCAGGTTGTCCCAAAGGGGAACGCGCTGATGACGTCCGCATCGACGACATCAGGAAGGGAGTTGCACTGCTTTGAGAACCTACGGATGTAATCCCATAGGGACTCATTGGGGTCCTACTGGCAGCTCTTGAGGTCCTAGGAATTCCTAGGATAGACATACGTCCTCTGGAAATTTCTAACAAAGACCCTTTGAGATCCGCCCAGTCACGGATGCTGTTGAGCGGAAGGAATTCGAGCCACGCTCGAACATGCTCCCCCACATAGATGGGGAGGTACTGGATGATGAAGTAGTCATCATCCACTTCTCTGGCTCGGCAGGTGAGCCTAAAGTCTTCGAGCCATATACCGGGGTTCGTCTCCTCGGTGTACCTGGCGATGTTGGTGGGCGGTCGGAAGCGCTGTGGGAACGACGCTTTCTGGATGCGACAACCAAAGGCCCGTGGCCCCGGGCCATCCGGGCTAGGGCTTCAGTCGTTTGGTCTGCCACCATGCCTAGGTGCGTGTCCTCGCACTCCTCGATGGTCAGGTCGGGGCCCACGCCGCCTGCTCTCACCGCCATTCGATGGGCGTTACGATCATGCTAGGCATGGCGTCGATTGTTGATGACGCTGCAAGCGTCATGGTTTGGCCCGAGCTGTTCACGCACATGTGCTCAGTGTGGAGCAGGCATCGTGTCGGGTTACGGTGCAGCCATGGCTTCCTGCTCCACACCCGGCAACTACTATGGTGAGTGGACGGAGAGATTCGACTAGTGCGTCCCTAGTCCCTCGGTTGGGCAAGAAGCCGTGAGCTGGTGTCGCGATGCGAAACTCTCCGCCTACTGAATGGCGGTGTTCTCCACCAGCACCCGGAGGTTTCGGTGGATTGCCTGTTCCTGGGGGTCGGTAGGCTCGGAGAGGCCACGCAAAAGCATTGCCGTAGCAGCGATGTTCTGGCCAGCCTGAGCAAACTGAGGGGGTCGTCCCCTCCGTCCAGTATGTTACGCTAGACCTGACGGACATGACCCCGAGCGCCGCTCACCGGGTTACGCGCATGTGGCGGAGCATGATGCACCGGGCGCTCCGGCGTAGGCGGGGACCGGCTCTGCCCCCTTTGTCGTAACTCCTCGCTGTGCTGCTGCGTACGTGCCAGGGCCTACGCATGGGGGACCGGAGGGGTGTGAGTCTGTAGAGACTCCACTACCTCTGGTGGCTGTCCTAGGGCGTCTGCCATAGTGCACTACTGGGACAGAGGGTGGCCAGGTGCCATGACATCGCCGATGCTGGAGCCATCGCTTTTGACCTCATCATCAATGAGGTCATGGAAGGAGGTGGGAGCGTAGCCCGCTATCCCCATGAACTTGGACATGAGAGGGGGCGGCGACAGCATCCTTCGAAGTCCCCGCGCGCACGCGTCCATGGGAGACGCGAAGCCATAGGGGAACCGGTCGCACGGCGGTCGCGGTAGGGACAATGGGGTCCCTCCAGAGAGTTGGCGGAAGGTGTTAAATAGTGTGTAAAGATCAAAATGTACACCACTCACCATGGGGTTTGAGCCCAGCATAGGCTGGAGGCGAAGCGCGGGTGTCTCGACGTTGAGGTCGTCGAGTGGCCCGGGGCCAGTGGAGGGCGCTCCTCCTCCAGTCGGTGCCGGGACAAGCACTTCCTTGCAGAGGTGCAGTACGCCGAGCTGGTCGGCGACAAAGTCTAGACTCCCAAAGAGGAAGGTCTTGAGTGGCACGAAGACCAGAGGAGCCCACATCCTAGCAAGTGGGAGTGTGGGAAACTCCAGCGAGCCGAAGCGAATCGTATCGCTCGAGCCCACCATGCCGAAGACGGTGGAAAGGTGGGCCATCCAATGACCAAAAGCGTGAACGCACGGCGTCCTCCCCACGGACGGCGCCAACTGTCGATGCGAAATGTGGCCAACAAGTAAATATTTGTAGTTTTGCCGTGCGTTGTGATCGGATGTGGCCTAGCACTCAATGACACAGGATTTATACTAGTTCAGGCAACAGGCCCTACATCCAGCTAAGGTCGGTCGGTGACTTTATTCCTGAGCCCAGGTGCTCGAAGTTTGCTGTGGGGTGACAAACGAGTAAGGAATGAGAAGGGGGTGTTAGAGGCCCGATCGGACTCTGAGCCGAGTGGCAGAGAGTGACGGATGCTCAAACGTGCGCTAAGTATCAGAGCGTATGCTCTGGGTGTCTGAGCTTATCAGCTATTGAGAGCGTGTAGACTATGTAGCTATCGAGCTCTAGAGCCATTGTGATGTTGTCCTCGAGTCCTCGAGTCTTCGAGTCTTCCGAGCTTCGGAGGGTTCGAAGCTACTGTCCTTTTGGTAGGAGAGAGCGCATCCCCTTTTATAGTTGAAGGGGATGGCCTTACAAGTCAGAGAGAAAGAGAGAGTTCATACGGGTGTTGTCTAGTCTTGTTGCCCACGTCATCGGGTATGGGATGGTCGTCGGCGCCCATAATACTATTTATGTTTAGACGCGTCTGGCAGGCTCTACCATGTTCGCCTGGTACCACAAACGATGACGCCCACAATATTGTTTATGCTCTGACGCGTGTGGCAGGCTCTACCGTGTTCGCCTGACATGCCCCGATGGCACCGTCCTGCAGGTGCGTAGGGCATGGCAGGATACGGTCCTCAATATTGCGGTTGACTTGAGCGCCTTACCTTATTTGCTCCGCCTGCTCCCTGGACCCACACAGAGCGGGCGTCCCCGGTCAGTCGTTCTCAGTCGGCCCCGACCGTGCGGTCGAGAAAGAGCAGTGAGCAGAGGTCTGGTGTATCCTCGGTCGGAGAAAGTGGGTCGGAGTCGGATTGCGGTCCCACCTCGGCCAAGCCTTCCAGTCGGGAACCGGGTCATTGTCTTGGCCTGTCATTATGTATCTAGGCCGGCCCAGGCGCGTGTTGTCGCTGCACTGCCTGTCGGGCCAGGTTTTGCAGGGAAACGGGTCCATTGGAGACCCCGGGTTTATGAACCCGACACCATTTTATGCCATCATAGAACTTAAGAGTGCAATCACTATATAAAACCCTTGTTTTCAATAAAATATGTTAATAAAAGATGTAATAAGCACAAGTTTCAACTCAATTTGAGGATAAATATATGTAGCTACAAATAAGATTAAAATTTGAAAATCAGAATCTAGATTCGTGACATCACACGGCATAAGCCCCAATAAGTGCCACCATACTTTAAACTAAGGTTCCAACTAAATGGACATCGAAGATACACGTAGGTGCATTCGGAGGATAAAAAACTACGGATGTGTATGAGAAACATAAATATATAGAGATACAAAGAATCTATAAGGCTATTATTGTGTTAGAAAATAAAAAAAAATCCTGCAAATTAAATATAAATAATTTTTAGTTGTGAAAATTAAAAATTAAAACCTAAGGCTTAGGTCTCCTATTGTAACCTGTGTGGGGGGCACGGTTGAAGGACTAGCTACCAAAACTGCCACTGATTGTAACCGTTTGCATTTATTATGTATCATGAGTGTTGGTACTTTTTATATAAATTTAGTCAAATTTTAAACTATTTGACTTCTCGAAAAGAGTTCAAATTGTTTGACTTCTCAAAAAGCGAGAACTGCTCTCTTTTGTGGACGAAGGGAGTACAAAGTTTTTAGATCACGTCGACTACTACAACTTTAGTATTGACCATGTCAACATTCGAGATCATTTGAAAACTTTAGAATTTGAATTCAAAATATGAGAATTGTAAATACATATTCAGGACCGTAGCAACTTCAAATAGAAAAAAAAAACTCAACTAGAAAGTTGTAGATCACATTAAGAAATACAACTTTGGTATTGACCATGTCAATGTTGATATTTCTTAGCATCGTTACTAAGAATGGAGTTTTAAGTCTACTCCTAGCAATGGCACCAGAAATCAGAGCAATTGGATCTTTGTTGTGCGGCTATTGAGTCATCTCCAACCTTGAGTTGTCTTCTTCCAACACGCGAGGTTCCAAAACTGAACCGTCCTTGCGAAGCGGTGTCACAGGGTCACCCTCATGCCTCTCATGCCCCTCCCTAATCCAAACGCTGTCCTCCTCCTAGTGCTCACCTCCTTCGCCTGACCGGTATGTCTCTCCTAATCTCTTTTCCTAAGGCCAAAGGAGATGTTTCCCCTCCGACAACCCCCATCCCGAACCCGAAGCCGTTGTCTAAGAAGAGCATTAATTTTAGGCACAAAGTACAGAAAATGTGAAAAAAAAAACTAGTGACCTTGGCGAACCATGCCGTGTGTGCATTGTCTAAGAAGAGCATTAACATGTCTATAGTCTCCTGCAGAAGCTTGGCCCTCAATGGATGGTGGCTCCATCAATTCAGAAACCTTATTCGACTCGATGAATCTTATCGTCATTTATCCTAAAATAACTATATATCTCACTTTTTAAAGTCAAAATTTTAAAATTAATTAAATATATAAAAGAATAGTATTTTTTATGATGTGTTACAAGTATCATTGGATTAATAGTGAAATGTATTTTCATAATAAACATATTAGAAGATATAAATGTTGGTAAAATTTCTATAAATTTAGTCCAACATAAAAACATTGACACCTCAAAAAAAACAAGATATGCAGTTTGCCCTACTACTTCAAATTGCTCCCATTTATGTCCACACTGCAAAATACAGTAAACACGTAAATGTTAGCCACTATCAGTATATTGGTTTGGCACTGCCTGCTGCTGTAATTGACCAGCAGGCCAATCCTAGTATTTTGATTTGCATCAGTAGCCTCGTTTTATTTTTGGTTAATAATGCAGAAAGCCATGGGACAATTTCATAAAGCTCAAGCGAACAGAGTGCTAGTTCTCCATCATTTCGGTCCTGAGAATTTTTTATTTTTTGGATCGGGTCAATCTCGTCCCACGTCCTATATGGCATGCCATGTTGCCACGCCTCATCAGCAAAGTCACCTAGGGCTTTATGCTGGACGGCGGAAGGCTGGTGCCTGACTCTGATTGCCATGGTTATTGGGCCTCGTCGCCTCCGCCCCTTCCTTGTTCGGACAGGCAAGTGCAGATGACAAGCCCATATATGCAGCCCATCCATGGTTGTTGGACTAGTGACCACCTTCTGGTGACTATATACTCCAGTATCAGTATCACACGATGAATTTGACAACATCCCCCTCATACAAATCCTGTAAAACTACAACACGAAACATCATTTCTGCAACACATGCCTCTGAATTTGAAACTGTGTCTGAATTTTTCTCGTTTTATTTATTCAGTGCTAAGGTTGAAGCTTGGCATGATCAAGAACTGATGACAGAACGCAAGTTTAGAGAGAGGAGGAAACTACGACAGTAGCAGCATTACATTTCTTAACTCTGATGATCAACTAGTAGTAGAGAGAGAAGCATTGAACCAACCGACCGTAACAACAGTTGTAAATAAAAGATAAGAAAAGAAAGAAAAGAAAGCGTAAGTGAACGCGAGCAAGTGAAGGGATCATCCATGGCGTCGTCGTCTGATCGCTGTTGGTTTTACATGTCGCGTCCCATCCCAGCAGAGGGCAAGAAAGTGTCGTCAAGCGGAGCACGTAGCAGCACAGCGATGGCGTCGGTGTGTGGTCAGCGGCGGCTCGTTTGTCCAGCTCAGCAGTTCATGTCGGTGGCCGAGGACCACGAGCGTGAGGAGCAGCCGATCTGGTCGAGGAACTTGGCGACGCGCGCGTGCTTGGCGGCCCACTGCTCGGCCATCTTCTCCTCCTTGAGCTGCGCGTCGCGGCGGAGCTCCGCCACCTTCCCCCGGTGGTCCCGCTCCACGCGCTCCGCGGCGGCCGCCTGCTCCAGCCGCATGGTGCGCATCTTGGCCTCGAACTCCTCCCACACCTCGCGCCGCCGCATCTCGCGCTCCATCTCCAGCTGCTGCTCCACGCGCTTCAGCCGCCACGCCACCTCCCGCCGGTGCGCGGCCCACGCGCGCTGCCCTTCCTCCAGCTCGCGGCAGCACTCGGCGAGTTCGGCCAGCGCCTGCCCCTCCACCACCGCCATGCCCGGATGCGGAGGCGGCGGCGCCTGGGGTGCGCCAACGCCGCCGCCGGCGGCGCCGTGCTGCTGCGACGGGCTCGGGAACCCGTACGCCGCGGCCGCCGCCTCGGCCGCGGCGCGCTCCGGCATCCACGGCGCGGGCGCGGGCGGGGCCACGGTGGCGGACGCGAGGCTGAGCGTCACGCACGGCGACGGCGGTCTGGGCGGCGGCGGCTGCGCGACGGCGGCCCCGGCGTTGGGCGACAGCCATGGCGGCATCACTGGCGTGGCCATGAGTAGCGTCGGCGGCGTTGCAGCGGCGACCTGCTGGTGGGGCCTCTCGCCGACGAGCTTCTCCGCGAAATTCTCGAGCAGCCACTCGTACCTGCCCCGCTCGTGCGGGCTGGGCTCCGGCGGCGGGCGTCGGCTGTCCCTGAGCTCCCGCTGCTGCTTCTCCTTGAACACCTCCCACCACTTGCCGAGGCGCTTGGCCGTGCGCCCGGGCACCTCGGCGGCGATCTTCTTCCACTTGTTGCCGTGCTTGGCCTGCAGGCGGATCACCAGGCGCTGCTCCTCCTCGGACAGCGAGCCCTTCTTGATCCCGGGGCGGAGGTAGTTCTTCCAGCGCTCCAGGCAGGACTTGGCGTCGCGGTCGAGGGCCACGTTCATGCGCTGCGACACCAGGTGCCACTCGCGCGGGCCGTACTGCCGGACGTACGCGCGCAGGACGGCGTCTTCCTCAGGCCGCCAGCGCTGTCGCTCCTTCATCTGCACAGGCCATCGCCCATCCCTCACCACCACACCTCATAATGCGCGCTGCTTGCGTTGCATTTGCATTTGCATTGCATCCATGGGATACATGTGTATATATATGTCCGACCGACCATGCGAAACCAAAAAAGATCAAATCTTCTTTAATTAGCACATTGCAAAAAAAGAACCAGGAACATCAAATTGTAAGCATGGATCATATATATTAGAAGTTACAAGTAAATCTTGAGCTCATCATCAGCAATGAAAAAGATAGAACAAGAGCAAACTGAAACTGAAATAAGTATGCTAGTAATAACTATCGCATAGGCCACAGATGTCTCGGACTCTCGGTCAGCATCTTGCTCCGTGAAGAACAGTGATTAGCATACCAGATGGGGAACAAAAGCAACCAGATCATGTAGATGATGCTTGTTCCCAGTGGTGGTTCGTTGCTCTAATTCATTGCATTGCAGCATCCATAACTACTGGTTTCAGGCTGTGGTGGCAAAGAAGGCAGGGAGAGGAGTAACTGTGGCCTGCAAAGCTCGGCCACTCGCCGCTGCTGCAGCTGCAGAGGCAGGCAATGCACGCTCCAGAAACAGCTCTAACAGTTGTTACTCACTCCATCATTACTCGAGTGACAGGATAATCTGCAACCGGCTCCAGGCAACATTTACACACTGCAACAACCTACTCCAGTATGACCAAAAGAAGTTAATTTCTCCAGTTTCTTGCTTCACCAATTAACCTACGACAGAGCAGACAGTAACTAAAGGCCCAAGATTAACCAATAGATTTTTACTGTAAAAGCTACTAGCTACTGTATTGCCCATCAACCTTCACCAACGTTAACCGAACTGCAGCTAGCTACTGAAGTGAAGAAGCTGAAGCAAGCATCATGGATTCATGGCCACGGACGCTGCAATCAATCAGCTCACCCACACACGCACACACACACATGGAGACAAAGGTGTGGGCACGGCGAGCAAGCACGCGCTGTTTTCTCGCGCGCTTGTCTAGTTTTCTGGAGCCGGGTGCCGTCGGCCGTTAACGTGGCGCTTGAACGAGGACGAAGCTAAATCTGCCGGAGTTAATGCCAACCTAATACTCGTACCCACAGGGAAAGCTAGAAGAGACCAAGGCGACGGAATGTGAGGCAAATCTGAATCGATGTGACGTTGATGACGCGCAGGACCAGCCCCTAATCCGCGCTTTGGCGCCATGCTAATATAATGCCCATCACATGTCTGGAGGAGGTTGTGGACGGGTGAGTGATTTGGCTGGTTGTAAAACTGTGAAAAGAGGATAGTACGAGACAGATAAAAGCAAGCAGATTTTGACGGAGAGGTGGTAGTGGTAGTGGTAGTGGTACCCTACACAATCATGGAATGGCCAAGTGGTGTTAAGGATTGGTTGGTTCTATGAAATCTACTACGTCTAATCAAGCATAACCATGATGATGAGGAAACAGAAGCCCAACAATGCTGACAGCAATGTGTCGAAGGCAGATCAGTGTGGTGGTGGTACTCTACGACGTACGGGTAGGATGGGACTTGGATCTGTGTAGGGCTGCTTGGAGTAAGCGCGTGTTTAGTTATCTAAATTTTAGAATTTAGGCTACTATAGCACTTTTATTTTTATTTGACAATTAGTGTTCAATCATAGATTAATTAGACTTAAAATATTCGTCTAGCAATTTTCAACCAAACTATGCAATTAGTTTTTTTTTCGTCTATATTTAATGCTCTATATACGTATCGCAAGATTCGATGTGATGAATACTATAGCACTTTTTAAGAATTTGGGGTTGAACTAAACAGCCGCTAATGGAGTGGACTGCTGGGTGTGAACTCATGTAGGAGTAGGCCGGACTAGGGAGTAGCAATTCTTTTTTTTCGATTTCCTCGTCATTTTGCAATCTTTGCCCGGTTCGTTTGGCTGAAGGTATATGATTTGTTGTAAAAAAAAAATAATTTTATTAGCTAAAAAAGTGCGACTTATCTATTCTTGTATACTCGTATGCAAGTGGTGAATATTCCAAAGGGAAGGCAGGCTGGGGAAATCAGTGCCGAGATGAGATCAATCATGAAGCAATCAAGCTAGAAATGATGGGAGAAGAAAACATGGCGTTCCCGGCGGCCGGGGAAGAATCTGAACAAGCTCAAGAGCCACGGAAAAGTTCTCCAACTCGTGTAATCTAATAGTATCTCATCTCATATTCTCATGGGAGATTAAGATGACACCAAACGACGATTCTGCCAAACAAAAATGAATTCAGAACCGCACATCAGTGTTCACACGAAGTTGCAGAAGAATTCACGAGGAGCTGGACCATCAATCAGTTCGCCGACACGCAGGAAATAAACAGACAAGAACTAAACTGACTAGGGGCCATTTTTTCTTTTGAATCAGCGACACAAAATCCCCTGCTCACGCGCACAAAAAAAGTGAAAACACACGAAATAAAGAAAGAAAAGAACAGGGAAAGAAAACAGGGGGCACGTCACATTCAGCGGCTGCAGTTTTGCCCACTTCCTAGGCCTTGTTTAGATTGAAAAAAATTTCAATCCGATGAATAGTACCACTTTCGTCTTATTTGGCAAACTTTGTCCAATCATAAACCAACTAGGCTCAAAAGATTCATCTCGTGATTTCCAACTAAACTGTGTAATTAGTTATTTTTTTTACCTACATTTAATGCTCCATGCAAACGTCCAAAAATTGATGTGATGGAGAGAGAGTGAAAAAACTTGGAACTTTGAAGGGAACTAAACAAGGCCCTAGTAGAATAGTAAGACCCGGAAACTGAGGAACAATCCTTGTCACAAATCAACATCTACCACAGTGTACTACGTAGGAGGGGCTGGTACAATCCCAATCCAAGAAGAGAACAGAAGACATACTACTACTACGACTCCCCAAGAATCCATCCAGGGATGAAGGTCAGGCTAAACCGAATAGCGAGCAAGCACAAGAACCGAACTTTACAAGAGCGCAAGCATTCAAGCAAACGGGACGATGGTACTACCAGTGAAACTAGCGAGCTAATACGATGAGGATAAACGAAGAGCTTTGGATTCGGATGCGAGAGGGCGGGCGTTCACTTACAGAGGCACGGCTACACCATCCTGGCAGAGTCCTTGGCCTCGCTCTCCTGGCCTGGCCTGAGGCAAGCAGGAGCGGCGGTTGGAAGAGAGAGAGAGGGAGGGGGAGCTCAAATAATTGCGAGGTTGAAGACGACGAGCTGGGGGAGGGGGGGATAGGGAGGTGTGAGCTGAAAGATTCCTTTCCAATACTTGCAGCTCGTCGTTTGACTCGTAGCTAGCTCAGCTTGTTTTAACTTTTTTTTTTTATGATTTGAGCTGGGAGTTGAGCAGGAAAGTCTAGCTCGCTATCCGGCCCTAAAGGTTGAGGGACAAGGCGCAGCGAGAAATTAGGGCACGCGGAAAGGAAAAGACCAAAGACCGGGTTAAGGATGCCCGGAAAAGGGGGCGCGCGTGTATATATAGCAGTAGAAGGAGCGGTGGAGAGGTAGAGAGAGAGAGCACAGACTAGTCGAAGGAAGCTACTATGGAGTGGTGGAGCAGCAGTGCAGGTGCAGCACGAGCAACAGTTGAAGGGCAGCACGCAGCATGGCAATGGCATGGCATGAACACCACACGAGAGAGGAGAGGAGAGGAGAGACGGGACACGGCTACGCCCACGCATGCAGCTCAGCTCGGCTGCAGCATGCACATGGAGATGGAGGAGCGTGCAGCTGCAGCAGGGCGGGTGCAGTGCAGTAACAGTGGCAGTAGTACGTGGTTGTGGGGGTGGGGCGCGGGTGCTTTCTTTGCTGCTTGCTGACTTCGCAGTACTGGCTGCCCCGGCTCTCTGAATGGCTGGGCACGCAGAGGCAGTGGGGGATGGATCATGGATGGAGAGAAAAGAGCAGAGAAGACTGTTGGAGAGGAGATGGAATGGGCAGGCCGCTCTGGCTGTGGGCAGCTCAAATCAACTTTTGACTTGAAAAAACACGCGAAAATCATGCAAACCGAGCTTCGTATGATCCGATCCAAGAGATTCCTTCCGTGCTCGTTCGTTCGTTCGAATCGGAGGCGGAGGGAAAACAAAGAGACACGAATAGACGATGGGATGGATGGATGGGAAATGAATGGCAGCAGCCCTGTCGGCCTGGGGCCGGCCGGCGCCCGGCGGTGGAAAAGGCGCCGTACGTCGTCGTCGCCGTCGCGTCTTGTCGTGGCAGCCAGCAGGGAGCAGCGAGCAGCGCGCGTGGAAAGCGACGAAAAGACGGGGAGGAGGGCTTCCTCGAGTCAAATCACGGCTGCATGGCCCATGCGGAGGTTAGAGATCGCTTTTACTGGTACTGCCCACGCCGAGTACCATGTCTATATCCAGCAGCTTTTCTACGGTGGGCTGTCACGTCGAATGTGAGAGAAATACTAATAAAAAAATAAATTACAACTGCTAGATAAATTTATTAAGTCTAATTAATCTGTTATTATCACATGTGTTACTAGCTGTAGCAATTTAGTGTTAAATTATGGACTAATTAGGTTTAAAAGATTCATCTCGCAAAGTAGTCGTAATCTGTGTAATTAGTTTTTTTTTTAGTCTATATTTAATACTCTATACATGTGTCAAATATTCGATGTGATAGGGTGTAAAGTTTTGACGGAGAAACTAAACAAAGGTTAAATCTCACTCTCCGGGTAATCATTCAGAGATTTACATAAAAATCGTTTTTTATATCTTTTCGCTCTCTAATAGTTTTTCTATATCTCGTGCGCACTCTAGAGAGCCATTCTAGTCTTTTATTTTTGGCTAGCGAAAAATTCAGAATAGAAGATAGCTATATTTGATAACCGTTTAGAAAAATTGTTAGAGGGTTGTTTTCACAAAAAACTATATTCCTAATATTTAGCATTTAGAAAGGATAATGACACTCTCTTAGGGTGCTCTTACTAGTACGGAGTATGGCTTCAGTCAAACTGATAAAATCACCGCAACAATCATATAGTGCTCCCTGCGTTTAAACACAAATGGAATATACAAGTCAAACAATTTTAAACTTAATCAGATTTATAAAAAATAATATCAACATTTCTATATTTAAACAGGTTTTTTTATAAAATTACATTTCATCATTAATCAATAGTAATATATTAATATTTTTATGTTATTCTACTAGCTAGACGTGTAGTCTAATTTTTAAAATAAAGTAGAACATGGGATTTTCAATAAAATATAAATATACAATAAGCTCTATAGTTTCTATTTAACGCGTGGATTAAAAAGTTGCAATAGCTAGTAAGATCAAAGTTTGAAAGCCAGACATATTCATAATGTCATAGAAATATATAAGGTTAGGTTTCAACTAAATACTTATTGCCTTCGAAGAAAACTAATCCAAGGAGTTCAACTAGGGGTCCTTAACTAAGCTTCCACGTTAATCATCACGATGTTTGGAAAAAGCAAACGGTTCCTAGGAATTCTCACAAGAATCAGAAAGGTCCGGCCATAATTATGATAGACTCTAACCATAATTGATAATAATGGCCATAATTATAATAGACTCTAATCATGACTAATAATAATAGTCATTCGATCTATTTTGTTCTAGAAATAACCTACTTATGCTAGAAAAAAGACAAAGTTACACAAGGATCTATATCTGAATTACCTGCATATGTCATTATAACGTATAATCTAAACTAATCCTAAGTTTGCGTTTAACTACCCACCCACCATTATCATAGATAATCTATCTAACCCATTAAAATTTGCATCTAACTGTGGGTGCGTGTAAATTGCCCAATTCTAATATAAATATATTAAAGAACTAATTAAAATGAACATACATTTTGTGCCATTATGTAGACCGAGTAACCATTTTGTGTCTGTGTGTGTGTTTTGACAATCAAGCATTAATAACTCATAACTCATATACGAATGGTACCAACAAATTTTTAAAGTTATGACAATATCCATGACATATATTTACTTTTATATAATTGTAACATTAGATAAATTTATATATATTTACCTTAAAGTTTTAACATATCTATTTTTTATAATAAATTAATAGTGGTACACATATAATTTCTATAAGGAAATACGAATATTTTTGAAAGTGTACATGTTAATGCAACCAATGGCGGCCATACCTTCACAGTCTCTAAGTTTTGTTTGGAGCTAACCATAAGTGTACATTTTATTTGACTTACATATTAATATCTTCTTATGGTTAGCTCCCATGTTAGGCCAGTCTCAGCAGAGAGTTTCAAAGTGTTGTTTCCAAAAATGCCACATCAGATAGAATGCAATAAAACTTGAATGAAACAATCACTCTCAATGTATAGTTTCATTCTATAGTTTCAATAACATTTAATTCCATGACTCATGCGAGTTGGTAACTGTGCCAGGAGAGTTTCATCCCCATAAAACTCATTTCTTCTCTCTTCTTAAATATGGTGCCACATCATAAAAAATGTCTACATGGAAGCTCAATAAATGCGAATGAAACTTGGATGAAACTCTCATTGAGACTGGACTTATAAATCTCACTTCAATCTCTACTACAGATCTTAAACGATGTGATGGATCTTTAATTGAAATGATCGTTTAATGCCATCATAGAACTTATGAGTGCAATCACTATATAAAATCCTTGTTTTTGAAGAAATATGTTAACAAAAGATATAATAAGCACAAGTTTCAACTCAATTTGAGGATAAATGTATGTAGCTACATACTCGCTCCGTCCTTAAATATACGTAGTTTTTGCTTCCCGAGAAACAACTTTGATTAAATATATTTGAATCTAGTTTTTTAATAAATTTATTTAAAGATATAAATGTTGCACGTATTTTCTATAAATCAAGTCAAACTTTCGACACGAAAACCAACGGCGACAATTAATTGAGGATAGAGGGAGTATAAGATAAAATTTGAAAAATCAGAATCTAGGATCTTGACATCACACGACATAAGCCGTAATAAGTGCCACCATACTTTAACATAAGGTTCCAACTAAATGGACATCACAGATACACATAGGTGCATTCGGAGGATAAAAACTACGGACGTGTACGAAACAACATAAACTCTATAGAGATTACAAAGAATCTATGAGTATAAGCCTATTGTGTTAGAAAATAATAAAAAATAATCATGCAAATTAATGTAAGCATTTTTTAGTTGCGAATATCTCCACCTCTCCTCCGCTCTTTTCTCCTCTGGCACTCGTGCTATTGTGCCGTCGACGTGGTCCGGAGAGGGGGCGGCGACGGGACCGAGCACAAAGCTGTTAGCAAGACTGAGAGTGAGGAGCGAGCATGCGGCGACGTGGATATAGAGGCGGCTCGACTAAGGGCCTGTTCATTTGGTTGGTTGGTGCTTTGGTGCTTGGTTTAGGGTTGGGCGGTCTTTGGTTTTTTGAGAGAAAAAACACTGTTGTTGGTGACAGTTTGGTTTGGGCTAAATTTGAAACCAACCAAATGAATGTGTAATAAGTAAGAGTGAAGGTAAGGTGGCGTGGATCTAGAGGTGGCTTGGCCAAGGGCGAGGCACGGTGGCAAATCCTGGAGGTGGACTGGCCAAGGGCCAGGCCAAGAGGTCGTCGAGCCCCCTTCCTCTTTGAGCAATAATGAGGTGTTCAAGTGGGATGTCCATGATGACGCTCAAGGGACAAGGACGACCGACAACAATCCAGTGTCACAACTCGCAATGATGGGAAAGTTTCTATTCGAGTTACAAAGGAGGGTATGCTCACTGCCCTCTCACTGATAGAAAAAACATTTTTATAGGCAGACATTTTCCACTTCAAAAGCAGGTGATCCCGACTGCCTCTGCAAAAAAAATCTCTATTAATAATGGGCCATTCGGGGAGGTGGGTGGATTAAGATGGCCACCTCTATTACTGATTTTTGAAAAACAAAAAATGGCCTAAAGATAGCACAAGATTTTTACCAAATCTTGGGACCATGGCCTCTAGCTTCATGGATGCCCTCCTAACAACTGCGCTACCCACTAATTCATGAGTGGGTATAGATTGTCATATTTTGAACTTCTCTTATATTTCAAGTGTCTGAATTTTTAGATAATTTCAGACAATACTCTTGTACAACCAATTAGTACAAGTAAATTATTATTTTTATGATTTATTATTTCTTTTATCATAACATATGCAAAGCATAGTTAGTACACAGGAGTTAGGTGACTTAGCCGTTTCTCCGGTGACCCCATCAGGAGGAGCACAGGATAAATCTTGGGAGATTAAAAACCCAAGCCTATGTCCCTCTCTCAAAACGTTTTCGCAAGTGTGCCAACTATTGTCACCGTATCAATGACGATGTCCTCTAGTCATCAAAGAAGCTGGTTAGTGACCCACCTTCTGTGACGACGGCCACTTCATCACTTCATCACAAGCATGACAAAGCAGTAGTGACAGAAAAGGCATGCTGTTATCGAAATTCATAATCTAATTGTCACAGACACCTTCACCTTTCAAGCATAGTGACTTTAAATGTGTTTCAAAACATTTTCACTTGCTTCCTTGCCACACCTCCATAATAGTCATTCCTAGTGGCACTAGATAATCATGTTGCTTTCTGAGATCCCCTCTAAACCAACCAACCATACACTCTATTGCACCTACACTGGCCTTCGTGCTTGCTTGCATCTCTTTCCTCTTCTCTTCTCTCCAATGTTGAGCGCTTGATCATCTTCATGGCCTTCACCATCTTCTTGATGGTAGACTTCTAAATAGCTTATTTTGACCATATAAATCAGTTGAAAGTAATCATATCTCTATACTGTTGTTAATGTTGTGCACCACCAAGTTTTGTAGTAGCTTCACCCCTGCTTTTAACTATCTCCGAAAGTCTATTTACAGAGCCAACCAACTTAACATGTCCACCTTTGTAGAATAGTCAACAGAGGTCAGGCTTTGCCTGGGTCTCAGCCTCGCTATTTCTAGAGGTGGCGGCAAAACGTGTCCGCCTCCATTAATTAAAGGATTTGTATCCTGAAACCTTTTAGAGTAGTGTCTTTTTTTTTTTTTCATTGAACCCAGTCTAGATGTGGAATTCAGCCAGCAATATATAGTAAACTGCCGATGTTCGATTGGCACTCGACCCTGCGGAATCTGCGCCAAACATGGACATGTCGGTCACATATGGAGCACTGACGATGAAAGCTTAACCAAACCTGAACTGCTGTGAACGATCGAGCACTATAGTCCACGTAAGGTACTGTACCGCATTCAACTAGAGGGTGCACGGAAGCAAAGGTTAGTAGTAGTACGTACTTCCCGGCGATATGTCGTCACGTTGGGTTTATAAGTCGTACTTTTTTAGTTAACGAATAATATTTTTCTTTCACAGCAAATTAGATAACAGTACTTTCAGTCATGGCTTATCAGGCAAGCGAACATGACAATGATGATGGAGCACCAGCATATATAGTTGTCCTGCTATGTAGCACGTACTACATACCTACTACATATGCATTGATGATATACACACATTAACACCTGTACATACACACAAAAATCACGGGGTGCCTGCAATTTGCAAATGCATGCATGCAGCCGCATAAGTGGCATATAAAATGAGTGAGGGCTGCAATTGGCAGCCAACAACATTTGAGGCCAGTGGCCCGTGCGGTGCGGCCCGTTCGTGCGTGCGTATATGCGCGCGGTGCACGCACGCACGTACAGGAGCAGCCGCAGGCCAGAGCCAGACACACCACACCACTATTACACCGGCGTGCTACAGGACACACACGGTTGGCCCCGGCCCCGGCCGGCCCGCCGGTGTGCATTCATGCACATGCACGGTGACAAAAGCATGATGTGATCCCCTTCACAGCACCGTTTCGATTGCAAGCAATGCATAGTACTAGCTATAGCTAGGGACCGGCCTGCAGCTGCATTATTGAAGCCAGGCCGGCCATGGCCCATGGGGGACCTCGACGTCGAGGACGGCCGTCGTCCTGATCTTCAGTTAGTACGTAGGGGTATGTCGGCCGGTAGGTTATTTATGTACATGCATGAATGTAGATGACGATGCTCATCATCAAGTACGGTTTGTTTAACCTTAAAACGTACTTGATAAGCCCAGTTTAGCTAGGGTGGTGCATCGCGGTCACGGGTGCAATGCACGCACGTACGCATAGCCCTGATGCCCTGATGCCTGTGGTCACCAGTTTGTCTCATGCCTGCCTGTTGTGGTCACCGGCGGCCGACCGGCCGGGCGATGGACGGACGCGTCGTCGTCGAGACGACATGCATCCAGTGGTGCCGTGCGCGTTGAAAACGGACGGAAAAAATCCCGATCCGACCTATTCCGTTTTCTACTTTCTTCCGTCCGGTTTCATATTTGTGGGATCCTACGGAGACGGGAAAGGAGTTTTTTCGTCCGTTTCCGCGAGATCCCGTTTTTATCCAGAATTGACCCGTATTTATTCCGTTTTTCATCCCATTTTCAATCTATGTGAGATATGTCTAGAAATTGATATGTTCATAAACCTACTAATCACAAATTATGCATGTTAACATGTTAACATATGGTATCCTAGTAAATATTTGATCAATAATTTCGTACGTGTATATTATTTTATGACTTTGTTAATGTATACTCAATAATATTTGATCATGTTATTCTAACTTATTTTTTCGGCTATTCGTCTGTATTTGTCTGTTTCCGTATTTTCATATATCCCTATCTGTTTTTAATTCTGTTTTTTCCTGAACCCGATCTCATTTCCGCTAAAAATATAGAAACGGAAATGGGAGAGGAGTTTTTCCGCCCGTTTCATCCGTTTTTATGGCAGAACCGTCCGAAATAACACACCTTCGGAGGTGCTCGTCTTCCACCAGACACTAAGCACCCCGAAAGCAAGCTATATCGGCGGGTTTCGTCGAGCACACCCTAAGGGAGAGCTCGAATAATCCATATTTTTCCTTTAGGATCCAATAATGAGAACGAGTTTACAATACTTAGTCCATTTCATACAACCAGAGTTCTTAGAAATACATTATTTTAAAACTAAGTTCAGAGTGTGGAATTTAAACATCGAAATAAAAATAAACATCTATCGATAATATACAAGGATCCGCTTATGCCCACCAGAAGAATCATTCACACAACGGCTACTCCTTAAGTTGTACCTACAACAGGGGTAAATAAACCCTGAGTACACAATGTACTCGCAAGACTTATCCGACTAGTGGGAATAATTTTCCAACACCAAGGAATATGATAAGCTTTATGGTTTGCTGGGTTTGCTTTTTACAGAAAGCAATACTAATAGTGAATCCTTATGAATGTTTAATATTAGCAGTCATGATTAGTTCATTATCTAACCATCCTATGTAAGCACATGTTCTACTTTCAAACAAGAGTTGAGCAAACAGCCATTTCATCACCTTTCATCTTCTAGTTCTTACTACGGCGCTACACTATAGACAAGTCGTATCGGATCGTCCGACGATTTGTGAATCAATGTGCCCAGCTGGGTACCCTAGAAACACACGCCCCGCTTGTACCCCAGGCACAAGCAGGATCAACCCACCACCCTCCTGTCACGGGGTCCTGGTCCCCATCCAAATTTGGACTCCAAGCCCCCGCTCCTAAGTCCGGACTCAGTGCGGTGCTTAGACCTCCACCATGCCCGCCTCCAATCAATCAGTCCGAAAAGATTCAGAACCCATGACAAGAGAACAATGAGCCTTCCCACGCTCATACACAAGTATGTGTTCAGGATAATAAGTCTGCGACTTGCCTAGAACTCAATGCAACGGCCGGTCCTTAACCGACACAGACAGGGAAAACAGTGTAACCAAGTTATGCCCCGTTGACCGCAGGACACAACCTCTTACACCCATCAATACCCATACCACATCCCTGCCCGGATCTCCATTTGCCTTTAACCATTTTATCATAAGAGTGATAATAATAATCACCTATTGTGAGTAACGGCAGGTTACTCACGCTACCGAAAATCCTAAGCATAGCGGCTACTCGCACCCACACAAGTAGGACTCATAGGACAGATATATTTATGCAGGTGGTTTCCATAAAATAACTGTAACGTAAATACATATCACATATATATATCCAGTGATAATTCAAAATAAGGGTTATGCACCGGGTTTGCCTTGGGCAGGCGGGGTGTCAGCAAAGTCAGCAACTGATGGCTCCTCCTCGTACTCCTCGATTATCTCCTCGTACTCCTGCTCGCCCATAATCACAAACTCTACCAACTCGTTATCTACATGCATGAAATGATGATGCAATACTTAGTAATACGGCAACAACAACTCTTAAAATAAGAATACATCTATCAAGCTAATAAGCTAGCTCTACCGACTAAGACGCTAAGTTACCTATCATTTTCACTAAACAGGTATGAAACATTTCATGTATTAACTTAGCAACTAAAGGTATTCTAACTCTAAATACCGATTTAATATATATATGATAAAATAAGGAGTACTAGCTACCATATTTATCAATCTATTCTAAAGCTACAAAATTACAGTGAGCATATAATAATTTAATGAACCTACTGTAAAAATTTCATGATCAAAGCTATTACCAATTTGCCATAAAATTTCCTACAACATTAATCTAAATAATGCTAAGCTTTCCTAAATGAATTAATGAATCTAACATTATCATAGATAACTGTAAACTAACTATATCAACAGATAGATCACATTTTTGTGAACCTAACAAATTTTGTTTCACTATTTTTAGACACCTACATAATTTTCTATAATTTTCAAAGATCAGCTCAAAACTAAAATGGAAAAGCATTTACTAATTCCCTGGAAAAAGGAAAACCGAATTCAATCCGCGCGGCCCACGCGGAACGCCTCCCATCCGCGCAAAAACGGCCCGTGATGGGGAGGCCCGCGCGTGACGACATCTTTTGCGAAAACGCCCTTGAGCTACCGATGATTCACCCCGAGGTCCGCAACACTATTCCTACAGTCTTATGCTTATACAGATACGCCCCTCCCCATTCGTTTCTTTACCATGGGCGGGTCCTTCGGCCACCCCCGCGCGCACCGGCGCTGCGGCGATGGCATTGGACCGCCACGCCGGCCACCCAAGCCCCCTCCCCACCACCTCTAAGAGGCCGATGCTCACCTAGATGTAGACGTGAAGCGGTGGGCGGTGAAGAGATGAACGGGGACATGGTCAGAAGCTCCTCCACCACGACGACGGACACCCTGCGGCGGCGGCGGTTGTGTTCCAGTGAGCCTAGGCACAACCGAGGTGAAAGAACCAATTGTAAGGTCGAGATGGCGACTAGAGGGGGGTGAATAGTCATTTCTAAATTTAATCACGTCGGCTAACCGAAACAAGTGCGAATTAAAACTATCGGTCTAGCCAAAACTACACCCATTTATCTATATTCTCTAGCACCTTATAAAGATCCTAATTAAGCAACAAAGGTGCCGGGCTAGCTAGAGCTCACCTAACCAATTCTAGGAGCAAGGTCACACAAATCTATGCCACTAGTATTTCAAGCAATGAGGGAGCTCCTACATATGCTAGTAAGTAAAAGCACAAAGCCAACTAAGCTCACTAGCAATGCTCAATAACAAGGCAACCAATGCCAAATTAGAGAGCGCAAATAGTTAGCTACACAAACTAAGCAATGTGACTAACAAGGTTACACAAACCAAATTAGCCATGCAAGAGAGCTACTTCTATGCTACACAAGCAAGAAGGTAACTAGTGAGCTACACAAGTTAACTAACTACAAGAGCAACTACACAAGCACAAAGTATATGAAAGATAATACAAGCTTGTGTAAGAGGATAGCAAACCAACGGGAAGAATAATGTTGACACGGTGATTTTCTCCCGAGGTTCACGTGCTTGCCAACACGCTACATCCCCGTTGTGTCGACCGCTCACTTGGTGGTTCGACGACTAATTGACATCACCCGCCAAACCCACACGTCGGGCACTCGCAAGAACCTACCCCGAAAGTGAGGGTAGCTCAATGACACACTCAACTAGAGTTGCTCTTCGCGGCTCCCACGGGGTGAGCACAATACCCCTCACAAAACTCTTCTCCGGAGCACCGCACAAGCTTTTTGTGGGCTTTGACGGAGACCACCACCAAGCCGTCTAGGAGGTGGCAACCTCCAAGAGTAACAAGCACCATGGGCTTGCAACTCGATCACCTAGTGCCACTCGATGCAACCTCACGATGCAATCACACTAGAATCGCTCATCCACACAATCGGATGATCACTATCAAGCTAGAATGAGATGGAGGGATCCCAAGCACTACCACATAAGCCACCAAGGCTTTAGTGTGCTCAGCTACCAGCCCAAGGCCGAGGCCCCTTCTATTTATAGCCCCCATGAAAATAGAGCCGTTGTACCCCTTCACTGGGCACAGCTCGGGGTGACCGGATGCACCGGTCAGATCGACCGGACGCACCTTGCCAGTGTCCGGTCGCTCTACGTCGTCCACGTGTCGCTCTGCGTTCAACCAAAGCCGCCTGATTTCAACGGTTAAGTGGCGACAGGACGTTGCACAGTGAATGACCGGACGCTGCTGCGCCTAAGTCCGGTCATTTCTAGAGAGCTCCCCGACCTTCTGTTTTGCGACCGGACGCATCCGGTCCACCATGACCGGAAGCAGACCAGCGTCCGATTAGTTCTATGCTCGCGCGCCTAACTCCAGTGCCGCCTACGTCACCATACATCAGCACTGACCGGACGCATACCCTGAGTGTCCGATCACTCTTCGCGCCAGCGTCCGATCATGAGACCGAGACCGCGCGCTCACTACTGCCACTGACCGGACGCGCCGGTCCTGCCGAGGCCAACGTCCGATCAGTTCTACGAAACCATGTCTTTTCTGTACAGGGCGTCGGTGGCACCATCGGACACTCCGCCGATGAAGTTTCAAACCCTTCTTGCCTTCGTTTCATCGCCGAGTTGATCCACATCAACTCCAACTTCATCTCCTTTGTAAATGTGCCAACACCACCATGTGTATATGTGTTAGCATTTTCACAATCATTTCCCAAAGGATTAGCCACTCAACTTGCCACGCCACTCGATCCTAGCGACGATACAAAGTTAGATCACATGAGTGACACTAGATGACCGATATGCAAACAAGTTTGCCCCTCTTGATAGTATGGCCATCTATCCTAAACTCAGTCACCAACTTCTCTACACACCTATGACCGGTGAAATAAAATGCCCTAGGTTATACCTTTGCCTTGCGCATTCTATTCCATCTCCTCCAATATCGATGCAACACATGCACCAACATGATCAACAATGATATGATCCACTTTATATTATCATGTAATCATATTAGTTCATCAATCTTGACTTCACTTGCTTTTCACCGTTGCCTTCATCCATCGGTGCCAAGTCTTGCTCAAGCTTCACCGCCACGTGGTCCATCGCTCCAAAGCCTCTGACTTGCCCTTCATGCTTGCAACCGGTCCATCAAGCCAAGTCTTGTCTTGATCTTCTTCACCTTGATCACATGACTCAATGTCATGTCTTATATGCAATAAGCTCCTTCATCATCACATGTGTGAGCTTTGCAACATCTCCGAGCCATTTCCACCTCCATGGCATATGTTGCTCACACATATGTACATGTGGACTAATCACATGTGTATCTCACATAAACACAATTAGTCCACCTAGATTGTCACTAAATTACCAAAACCATACAAGAACCTTTCACCAATGGATGGGCATCAGCAACTCACCCCAAAGCTACTTGTGGTGGTGGCTTGACCGGGGACGAACCGGGTGCGTCCGGCCACGCGCACACAGCAAGCCCAGCGGCGGACTGTGGTGACGCGACCGTGTCAGTGGCGCCGGGAAAGCAGTGACGGTGCAAGTGGGGTGCGCAGGGGTAGAGGGAATCAAGGCGAAGACAACGGTGCCAAGGAATTGGATGCTAAGGCTCTGTGAAGGGGGTGCTCTAGAGTGGCTTGAAAGCGGCCATAAGATGATCGACGACGAGGAAAACTCCAAATTGGAGCTCGACATCGCACAGTTGTGGCAGCGGGCGGGCTTGGCGCGTAGCTAGGTTCCCAATTGAGCCACAGGCGAGCGCAATTACCCCAGAAGTGACTAGGCGCTGTGGTTTGCTTTGGCGCGGCTCGGTCGGACCGGCGCGATGCCATTCAAGGCGGCGGTTGGGTAGCGCGGCGTGGTGCTTGCCACTTAATAGAAGAGGACATGGCACAACTGGGGACTGCTGCACGCGCGGCAGAGCAAGGGAGGCAACGGCAGTGGCACGATGATCAGAGGGGTGCTATGCCCCCTCGGCGGGACGCGGATGCTAGGCGGAGCAGAGGCACGTGGGGCCAAGTGATGCCACAGAGGGAACGTGCGCGTGTTGGCGACCGAGGCTATGACCAATTGATGCCACTGCACCCGAGCGGAAACGACGGCGGCTTCTGGCGGAGCAGTGTTGATCAACAGAGCAACGCGGGCAGCCCTAGAGGTACCAACAATGGCGCCCGCGGCAGCGCACATTGCGGCAGTGAGGAGGCACCGCTGCAAGCTAGGGCTACCGCCCACAGTGGCCTGCCGAGCTCGGCTAGACACGCGCGCGCATGGCCGGCGTGCCGACGACGGCTTAGGAGCGCAGTGACCACATCTACACAATGAACCCGACCAAAAACTTTCCATGCACGCTTTTCAAAGCATCAACCACGACTAAACCGTTGATCCCATCACCAAACCACCTTTTCTATACTTAAGAGGGCATGTTAGGCTACTAAAACAGACCATAAAACCACACCACTCCTTAACCTAATTACTCTACAAAAAATGCCAAACATAGCTTTGTCAAACCATTTTTCAGCCTTAGAAATTTGACTAAGTCTTGATCGGATCTGCGTCAAATTCGATTTACAAGCTATTAGGTATGTTAGCTAGTGAATTCATTTTTCGACCGCAGGTAATTCATCGTCATCTACAAAGTTTGCACTTCAAACTTTATTCAAGTATTACATATATGTTCTATAGCATTTTCGCTTAATAAAAATTAGTTTTCAACCCTAATTGATATTACGTGACTATGAAATAAACTTTCGTTTCGTATTTCTATCGATCGTTTTGAGTTACGAAATTTGATCTACACTCCATATTTTATGCACAAACATACAAACATAATGCTCATACAATGTTTTAATAAATAATTTATGATATAACACCGAAGACGTTACAGTTTTCATCCCTAGTCACGGCCGCGACTCGTGTGGGAGCAGCGTGCGTGCGTGTGCTCGTTTTGTTTTGTACTACGTTGCTGTCGACGTCGTTGCCAGGCCACGCGTGTGTGCGGTGTGCGTGTGCCCCGTGAATCGTGAGGGTCAACTGCTGGTTTGTACGTTTCCCAGCAGGCAGCAGCCGCATACTCTACTCCACACTATAGCTGCAGGCAACGGGCAACAACGGCAGTATCCTGTTTGTTTGGCTGGTAAGTCATAGCTGAAAGTCTGTTGATTGATTTATTATGAGAGAAAAATATTGTTTGTTGGTTGAAAAAGTACGACTTATAAACGAAGTGAACAGGGCGAGTATCGATCCATCTCGAGTCGATCCGGGATTTTGTACGTATTAGGTCCCGTTGGTTCTAAGTGGATTCTAAGGATCTGGGTAAAAAAATCTGATATGTTTGCCTGGATAAAAAAATTGGTATGTTTTATTGGACCAGATAAATACACGTGCGTTACATCGGGACCATACATTTTTTGTAGACACTTATGGTGACGGATCCGCAGAAAACAATAAAAAATATATTGGACACATACATGTGGATCCGGTTTTCGTCATAGAACCAGATAGGATAGGATGTAGACGCGTAAGCTCCGAATGAAGGATAATTCGTATCGGATGTGAACGATTGAGGGTCGGCACTGTTTTTTTTTATTTAATGACGCGGGAGAGTCGAGGAGGATATCTGATGCGAGTATAAGGTTGTAACTCTGGACTGCCAATTAAACTAAGCATGATCCGGCCCTTTCATTCTCCAAAACGATTCTTCCAACTAGCTTGGTGTATAGCAACACGATCTACTTTGATGTACACGATCTAAAGTCTTTGGAACAATTCTGCTTCATTGGTGGAGCGGATATGATTGGATGCGGACACGTGAGCTTCGAGTGAAGGATGATTCGTATCGGACGTGGATGATTGAGGCTCGGCGTATTTTTTTTTCCTTAATGACGCCAGAGGAGTCGAGGACCATATGCAGTGCAGCTATAAGGTCTGAACTCAGTACTGCCAATTAGAGCAAGCTTGATTTGGCCCTTTCAATCTCAAAATCGATTCTTCCTGCCAGACTGCCAGTTTGGTGTATAGTAACACGCTCTACTTTGACGTTCAGGAGCCAACGTCTTTGATACAGTTCTACTTCACTGGTGGAGCAGTTTTTCTTTGGCTTTTGCCGGTGATCGATGGAGCTGAAGCTGATTTAGAAAAGCCTTACATTGATCGTGTATTTACTGCACTTTTGGTACAACTCTACTAACATACGTATGCATGTATGTAGCCATACTTAGAGGCGTGTTCGAGTTTGAGTCTGTATTATTATATGATAATAAAGAATTACTATAACAGACGCCTACCCAATTAGTAGGAAACTAAATTCTACTTACAACAGCTTTCCATACGTATGGCATCAAATTTGAAGTTCATATGATGGAAAAATACCAGTTATTAGTTTTTATTATAGACTAGATAGCGTGTCCGTGCGTTGCTACGGGATAGCTAACATTTTGTACTAAAAACACACGGATCGCACAATAAGATAATAATACTGTAAAAATTAAATACCAACGTTAAAGTGACATTTAATCAAAAAGCAAAGTTTATGAATTTAACACAGTCACGGAGTGTGCGGCGTCGTAGGCTCACAAACTCTACTTTATAGACCTTTCCGTGATGCGGCTAAGATAATGTTTTATATTGGCATGAAGAAATCTCTGATATTCATTTCTTTCGTGCTCACAAACTAATGACCGTGGTGCAACAATAGGAAATACAAAGGAGCTATCCTCGTGAATACGCGGAACCAACGCCACTACATATACGTATGCCTTCACCTTTCCCAAATATGTCTTTCTCCATCAACATTTTCCTCATCGCCTCTAACTTTGCTCTAAAGACCCGTGTGATGAGATCTGGGTGGTCCTGTGGTGTCTGGCCCGGATAAAGTTCATTCTTGATCTCATCCCAGTTAGGGTTGCACGTCATTGTGAGGAAGATATCAGGTTTACCATACTTTCGCACCAGAGCCATTGCATCCATGTATCAGCGCCTCATATCACGGGGTCCTCCGATGAATGACGAAGACAGGACAGTACGCCTTCCGACATTCTCAGCAGATCCTTCACCCGAATGCATGCTGTCCACCAGGCCTTGGTATAGGTTAGCCCTCAAAGTATCCTGATTGTTCCTCGTGTAGTCTAAACGCGAGCTCTCAATCTTGATGTAGGTGTCAACGGCGAACTGCCGGAAAAGATGCCGGCCATAGAGTATTGGATTAAATATCCCTGGCTCGCATCTGGAAACTTGCAGCAGTAGTAGTCGCGCACGGAGACACATGTATTCGAAACAAGTTCTATAGGGAGACATTGTTCGAATTAGTATCATGCGTTAACAGAAAAGAGTTTATATTGCATTATTGAAAAGAGTTCAAGTTACCTCCATCATCATCGTCAGCATTCTCAGCATGCTTTTTGCGGATTGCTTGAGCTCGATCAACTTGAGCCATAGTCACACCCACTTTTGGAATGTAGTTGTGCCACCCGAGCTCACCCATTGGAAAGAACACCGGGCATGACAGTGGGTTGTAGCATGCATTATATGAGCGAATGCCGTGTATAGACCGATCCTTCCCTTGCAGGAGAACACTATGCTCGAATTGTCCGTGACGCTCACTCCCCTCAACCCAGACGGCGGCCACCTCTGATGTCAATGGCACGTTATATGTTCTCTAGTCAAGCCGCTGGTCAAGGTTCAACTCGACCCGGTAATCCTCGAGGTTTTCAATGTGTCCCATACTCCTTAGTTGCTGAGAGTAGGGATTCCCATTAAAAATACTAACCAATTGCTCTATAACTTCTCTGTCTTTTTGGGTGCATTGCTCACGGCACTTGCTCATCCGATGCTCGAGGGACGGATCGTGGTCATAAAAATAAAGCTCGAGGTGTCTCTTTTCAACACCATCTTCTTTATCAAATGATCGTATGTTATGGTAAATCTGGCCATGGGCACGGAATGTGTAGACACCGCAGATTCGCATGTTAGTGGTCACATGATCTAGGTGGCAGTACAGAGAAGTGAAAGAGAAGTGGCCGTTGAAATATCTGATGTTTGCATGAAAGTGTGCTGCAAAGCAAAGAAGGATTTAAGAGCTCAATAAATAACAGCATCCTGAAATAACAGAAGCTATAAAATGCAGTCTTCCAATCAATATTTTTCCAAGGAGCACAAAAAAAAATATGGATGAAGGAGAAAACATGGGTTAAACACAGAAACTAAAAGTACATGGGTAGTAAGAAAGATACTCATGTATTGTTCTTGTTTAAATACTGAGGTTAGAAAATCACCAGGTTTAGATACTTTAATGCAATAAGCTGACATTTTAGGAAAAGCTTTATTTTGTTTTCCCCTTTATTCAGTAATGGACTACAAAAATAGCAATTGCCAATTTAAAGATTTATGGATTCAGGATCAAAGTATCCCTCAAGAGACTAACACCTTTATGGCAAGATGTTGAGAACAGGGCACGACACTCTTCATTATATCAAACACTAAGGACTGCGCCTAATTGACCATAGTGACATCCAAATTGCCTACACCAATATGAGAGAGAAAATTCCTATGTAGATTGGAAATGTTGAAGGCCAATACAGAAGGGAAACTCATGAAGGCAATAGATGTAGAATTAGAGCCACAAACACCACAAGGAAGCTCAATCCAGCAAGTACATGTGCATATAAATTTTTCACATGAACTAAAATGAGTCTGGTAGGTAAGAGTTTTCCCTGTTGGACAAACCGATCTCCTTAAAGTTTATCGTCTGTTTCAGGAATCTTGTTCATATCAAAATGTTACTACAGTCCAAAACAAACCAAGAAAGTATATGCAATATATTAGAAGTACGACAATGTAATATATGTAAATGCAAGGTATAAAGACAGCCTGATAGATCATGGGTACAACAGACCTAGGAAATACTGAAGTGTTTATGCACCAAGTACCTAAACTGCAGCAAATGCAAAGGTTAATAAGGTACCAAGTACATAAATCTAATGCGGGCAATGACAGCATGTTATGCATCACACACTAATACTCATCTTGCGTCATTCCTTCAGTGGTTCCTGAAATTAAGCATTCAAAATTTATATATAAGAACCTAATCTAAGCATATCAATAGAAACAGGCACTATGAGGCAAAAAAAGCCTAACAATAACTGAATTATTTTTTGTATCTTTTCATCTCAGGTCTGGTTGTGAATGGCTAATTGGAAAAGAAAAACACAAGAATTCCCAAGTGCACTGAATTGCTGGTTGCAGATATGATGAATCTTCACAGCACCCAAACTGGAGAATGCATGGATAGTCATGATAGCATACACTAAACCTGACAGTGCATCTATCTAAAATTGATATGAATCGTCGCAGCAACCAAACTGGAGAATCGATGAATACCCATAATGGCATACACCAAACCTGACAATGCAGCTATATAAAATGATAACGTTGTAGCTATACATTTAATTGGAAAAAAAAAGAAAGAGGTTTGAGCTGCAAGAACAAAGCATGATATTGAAAGTTACTGCTTACACAATCATGAAGCTATTGAACTCTCTTTGAAGATGATGCAAAGCTAGTAAGAAAAAATTGGAGCTTATACAGTGGCCGGTCTGTAGATGGTTGGAAAAGTGTATGGAGATAACTTACCTTCTGGGTTCCTGCGACGTAGCAAATGTAGTAGTCATATGTTTTCACTAATGCCTAATAATCGAAGTTCTCACTGTAGTTCCGACTGAAATGCAAGGAAACAGTTAGATCCGTTTCAAATAAACTGAAAAATCCTCGGATTCACTAATGCCTAATAATCGAAGCTGTCACTGTAGTTCCTGCAGATCGATTTTTATTCACTAAATCAAACCCAAAGCTTTACATCTACTAATTTCCGCCCCTACAAATCCTGAGAGAGCAGCATTACACCTACTAATTTCCACCACTACTATCCAGATCTGAGATTGAGAGAGAGCAGCAGTACTTCGCGTCCATAGGAAGGGCTCCAACAAAGTGCGGCCGTGAAACCCAAGATGCGCCGGCGTCGTGGTGGCAGCTTCGCCCTGCTTGCTGGAGTGGATGTTGAAAGCTACCGGCGTCGTGGACTCGTAGAGAAGGTGGCCAGCGACGTGGACTCGCGTAGAGGCGCCCGGCGGCGTGGACGCGCGGGAGGAGGCCGGCGGTGCGGAGACGTAGGTGGCGGCGGTGGGGTAGGCGACCTGGCGGCGGGGCGGGCGTCTAGGCCCGAGCAGCCGGCGGAGACGAGGCACTGCGATGGGCGCGGCAACGGGTGTTCGGCGGTGTTTGAGCAAGGGCAGGGCAAGGTACCGGTGCAGGCGCGAGGGTGCGGCGGCGTGGGCTATCGCAGGAAGGCAGGTGTGGGTGAAGATGATTGCGCATCGTGGGCGAGCGGCAGGCTGTGGTGATTCCTTTTCATCCGGGACTACGGTGATTGCGAAAGTTTCACGGTCCCGCCTGGCGGCGCGGAAAGTTTCACGAGATGGCGTCGGAATCGCAAGGAAAGCAAACGGACGAACCAAAACAAATGTCGCACCAAAAGATGTCCACGTTTTATTCTTTTTAGTTGTATGAGATATACTACTAATGTAGTGCTGCAGCCATATGCAAGCATTTGTATGTTACTGTCAGATGTCGCCTATTCTGACCATTGGTAGTGCTCGTTCGGATGCAGGTGAGCAAGGCATGAAAAAAAGTAGAGAAAAACTATCAAAATGAAGATACACTAGAAAAATAAATCTAATTTATCTTGGCCATTCACAGATGACTAATCTAACAATTTAGACCATGATTTGGATCACGTGAAGCCATCACACGTGCATGTGCCTGTGCACATGGAGCGGCCATCCGAGGATCCTAGCAGCAAATATATCACTCGTTCAACCAATACGTACCGTTGCTGCTCGTTGCGAGGAGGGACCTGCCGTCGATGCTCCTCCACATGGATCCGTTGTCTGGCCAAACGCGGTGCATCCATCAAACCGGATCTAAGAAGTCATCCGGATCCACCAGAGGAGGCCCCAGCCAGCGGTAGGACAAGCCCCTGCTCGTAGTCCACGAGGGCATGGTGCCCGCCGCCGCCACCATCGGTGGGAGAGGGAGTGCCGCTGGAGGGAGATGGGCGCCGCCGTCGCTGACGAGGTAGGGGGAGCGCGTCGCCGCCGCGGCCCTGCCACGGAGGATGCCGGTCGTGAGAAGGAGTTGTCGCCGCCGCTGCCGGTCGGGGAAGGGGTGGCCGCGCATAGATCCAACATAGAGGAGGTCGCGCCGTCGGTCGGGGAAGGGATGGTCGCGCGCCGCCGGTTGGGGACGGACAGACGCCACCGTTGGTGCAAGAGGGCATGGTGCCCGCCACCGCCGCCCCAACGCGCAGGGGGTAGCCGCGCCACCACAGCCGGGGGACGCCTGCGCGCGGGGCAAGCCACGCGCGTTGCCGCCGGGGACAACACCTCGGGTGGCGCCGACGCGTGAGGGAAGGGGGCCGCCGCCGCCGCTTCCCCCATTCGCCAAGGAACCGGTCAATCCGGATCTGAAATGAGAGAGAAAAGGGTTTGGAGAGGTAAATATATCACGACGCAATGCAGGTACTTTTCCGATCGCAAGGGAGGCAGACGGACGAACCAAATCCAATGTCGCACCAAAAGATGTCCACGTTTTATTCTTTTTAGTTGTAGGAGATTAAAAAGAGAAATGTTAATTGTTCAGCGCAGCATATGGTATGATATCCCTCACAGGCGCAGTGGCAAGGCACCTTCCCTGAAGGGCTCAAGGTTTAGGTTCGAATCGTCGTACTGGTATTGTGTTTATTTTTTTTCACACTTGTCCGGGTGGTCGATGGTCACGCAGAAACTACGGGACAGCTCTCGAGCTGGCTCATTTAGCTGGTGACCATAGGACATACATGTTTATAATATTTATGTTACATTAATTTCAAAAAATAATGTCTAATATTATGCAACCATACATAATTAATATATATTAGGATTATTAAAAGTATCAACCATGCAACATAGCTGGTCCATCCATGATTATACAGTTTCAGCATACTAACTAATTGCTTTGCCACCACAAACTTAAAAAAGTCTACAGATTCAATGTCAGCATCATCATCATCTCTAGAAAATAATCCATAAAATCAATATTTAAGTACCACAACAATTATAAAATTAAAATTCATATGAAAAAGCTAAAAATAAGGATTATATACCAATAGAATAGATGTACATTTCTAGATCAGTATTATCATCTTCTGGATTCATGGTCGTAGGCTGTTTCAACTCGAGAGCAGCTCGCGATCTGGCTCATTAAAATAGCGAGCTAGACTTCTAGCTCAACTCGTGAAAAAGTTAAAACGAGCAACAGTTGAGCCAGAGCTTAGCCGGCCACGAGTCGAGCGAGTTAACGAGCCACGAGTATTTTGTCCAATCTTATACGTACGTGTGTGTTAAAATCTACTAGAAAATGCTATTCTGTAGTATGTTTAGATAAGGTTGGGCAAAAAAAACGAGAACCGAAACAAACGCAAAAATAGGAACCTCAAATTTTGATTCGATTTCGCTATTGAAGAACCGAATAACGAAGAAAATTACGGTTCCTACTCTCGCTAACGAATTAACGAAAGAACCGAATTACATGAATTATACTTCACTTGTATTTTGTAGGATTATGTGTAGTGTTTTATATTTGAATCTGCTATATATTTGTGTTACTATATTGCTATTGTTTTCTTATATATTATTATTATTAAAATGAATATAGTGTTGCTTTGGCTTAGAACAAGTATATTTATTATTGTCTTGAGGTCTTCTACGAAAAAAGTAGTTAGTTCGGTTAGAACCGAAACGAACCGAAATAACCGAGAACCTCAAATGCTCGGTTCCTAAAAATTTTTGGAACCGATCGGTTCCCGTTTTCTAGGAACCGAATTTTTTCGATAACCGAAGGAACCGAACCGAAACCGAACCGAGAACCGAACGCACGTGATTTTAGGATTATGAATTCTTGAAATCTCAGAGTAAACAAACGCTACATAGTACGGTAGTATATAGGAGTAGGCCTCAGCACACCTGTCCACGTAACGTACGTGCGTCAGTAGTGCGTGGGTTTCCAGTAGAAACGCAGCACCACTTGTCGTTACTGGCGTGCGTGTACAGAGACGCATCGCTGGATTATTATTGCCTTGCGCTCAGGGGCCCTGTAAGAGTAACTCCAGCGTGACAGCTACTTGAGTCTTAATAGCAAAATGTGGATGTCTAGATCAAAAATTCAATTTTAGTAGGGCCCATACGACGGACCCTAAATTTACGGGGGCACCAAAAATCTTCCACCAGACCACATTCCTGTTGGGTCACCCCCGCCCCCATCCTACCTTTGCATGTGTTTTTTCCCCACGGTCACAGGAACTGCACGTTGCCCGCTCACACTTGCCCCCATCCGATCTCTTCGGTGCGGGCTTTCTCGGAGCTCCTCCCGGCGCAGCGATCCCAGCCTGGCATGGCCTCCCCAAGAGCTCCTCCCGATGCAGCCAGAGCACGGACATCTCAGCGGCCGCGGTGCCGTCCTTGCTCCTGCAGCGGTCTGCCACCACGGTGGCCCTCCACCACGATACGGAAGCGAGCACCGGCGGTCAATGGAGGTTGGGGCTCCGTCTTCGTCCCCCACGACGCGAGATCCACCACCGGCGAAATTGACCTGCTCGCACGAAGGCCTCCGTCGTCCTCCCCGCGGCTGCCCTCCTCCCTCCCCTTCTCACTAGCCGGCGCGGCTGCCCTGCTCTCTTCCCTTCTCGTCGGCTCCCTTCTCACTCGCGGCCGGCGCCCCCTCCCTCACCTCCCTCCGCCGCGCGGGCGCGCTGCCCCAGCCGCGCCTCCCTGCCCTGTGTGTGTGGAGAGGATGAGGGGAAGAAAGGTCTTACTCAATCACGCGTGGGTCCCCTATGTCATTGGGTGCTGATATGGATTTGGGGGCTTTGTTTGGGGCTACTGCTAGAGTGGAAGAAATTTGTTGGGCCAATAAAAGTAGGGGTGAGCACCCAAATAAAAAGTAGGGCCCTGTTTTTGGGAGCTACTGCTGGAGTTGCTCTAAAGCCGCTGTGTGTGCGTCTCCCTCTGCTCCCTCCGCTCCAAGTTCCAAATTTCTTAAATACATAGTTTTCGTATCTAGATATAGTGTATAAAAGTCTCCAAGCTTTAACTAAAATTAAGAGAAGATAACTAAATTTAAGGCACTAATAAAGGGGGCGAGATCGAATATAGTACTTCATCATCACTTAAGGACATCAACCCCGCCTTAATGTATAGTAAAAGTTATGTATCTAAAAAAAAGTCAAAATGACTTGCAATTTAAAAAAGAGAGTATATAGATTAAGACTTCATTTATCCAACCAGTTCAATATTCGTTGTCGCCATTTCAAATATTGTTGTTATCTTGTTTTTGGAAATATTTCTTGTGGGACATGTGTATTGGTATAGTGAGATATATAAAGAAAAAGGAATTTGCACGTGAACAATATATGAAATTCTAGTTATCTGATGTGAGATGGCACTACTACGAAAATATTCATTTTGGCTCAATAAGAGACTAAGAGGGAGAACTCTTCGAAATGACAATGGTTGCTCGAGTCTAGCTAGCAATGAACCTAACCAAATGCACTAGCTACACCGACCACAACATACCAATACTATAATACGATTTTTAAATGTGCTTATTTTCTTTTTCTAGAGGACCATCTCTAAAAAATAGTTTTAGATAGATCCTCCAACAGAAATCAATTTTTAGAGGCGATCGGTGTTTCTAGCCACCCCAAAAAATGCATTTTATTTTTAGAGGTGGTTGGTGTTGTCTCTAGAAATAGACGTGTTTCTAGAGGCAATTGGAAACATCAATTCGCCTCTAGAAATCAATTTCTATATGATGTTGGTAATACTACCAGCTCTAATATTAGGATCAAGTGTGTAGCTCCCCATTGATCCGATGAGATAAACATTAAATGATCAAGTGCTCTCTCTTGGCTAATTCTAATTCTTCGACACTCCGTCACCCCTTGTGAATCACCCACAAACGCTAGTTGTTCTACAACATGAGTTGGGTCATCCAAGTTCTCCTATGATGATGATCACCAAGCTCTTGAATCACCACTAAGTAAATACTAGGTGATGGCGATCACCAAGAGTAACAAGCACGAACTCTCACTTGACCACAACAAGCAAGCCTAGGGAGAAAGATGGATGCACACTTTGCTACTCTTGATCTCACTAATGAGGGCTCTCTTTGGGATTCTCAAATCTCAATCACCTCACTAGGACCTTGCTCTTCTTGGCACTCTCTAAGGTGTGTTTCAAGAGTGTTGTAATGAGCAAAAACAACTCTAGGGAGAAAGATGGAGCACACTGGAGCTTCTATTTATAACATGGGCTGAAAAAACGAGTGGAGCTCAATGAACCGTTATGTGCCTCTCTACTGGGTGACCGGACGCCTCAACTTAGTATACCCCGATTTCCAGTGTTCTGATAGTGGAGCTTCTATTTATACCGACACCGCCAAATGTCAAGTTCCGCAGACTGACGGACGCCCCGCTCCGGTCACGATTTTCCTCTCTGGAACTTTTCATCGAAACGACCGGACGGCTCTCGCCTTCTCCTTTCTCTTGTCACTTGATTCTTCCAGTCGTCCGGTCGACCGAACAATTTCACCTCGGTCAAATGAACTGATAGGACTCTGTGCCAGCGTCCGGTCACACCGAACCCAGCGTCCAGTCAGTATTTGACCCTCCATTCACTTCCAACTAATGATCATACGTGAATGAAGTTTGTTCCTTTGGATCTTAGGCATATGTAGGAGCTAGCTAGCGCTAGTTTTGACAAGTGTGCACCACACCAAACTCACTAGACTCACCTAGGTCAAGCTACCCGTCCATACCCCCCTTAATAGTATGGCCAAAGGAAAAACAAAGTACTAAACTACTCTAAGTGTCTCTCCAACTCCAAACGACACTTAGAACTAGTCCATCCTTAACCTTGTCGTCCATCCTTTGAAAACCGAAATGATTTCCATCATAGGGGCATGACAACCATGATTGCCCAATCGATCTCCATTACCATGACTTAACTTAATTGCCTTTGCAAAACACACGTTAGTCACAGTAATCTCATATTGTCATTAATCACCGAAACCCAATTAGGGGCCTAGATGCTTTCAATCTCCCCATTTTTGGTGATTGATGACAATACTACCTCGAGTATGTGAAAGAGTTGAGGTTTTTAACATGCTTGGTTCATATAAGTTTTTAGCAATAAGAACAAAAGAGTTAGTCAAGCTTATATGGCCCAAGCCATCATAATGTACTCCAAAGATATGAAATAAGCAAGAGTACAAGTAATAAAGCTCATTTGCATCGGAGTAAAACGCGGAAGCAAAAGCAAATGAGCATAACACAAGTGATATGACATATAAGTAATTCAAAGTATAGAACACACATGTCATATATCATGATCACGTAGATATCACTATCACATATATATAGTTCAATGCATGAAAATAAACACACGATGAAGGCATAGTAGTGTATCACACATAAAAACTCCAAATGTAGTATATAAGCTAATAATATAACTAAGCTCCCCCTAAATACATCGCTCCCCCTAAGGATAACATACTCGATCCCTCTCCCCCTTTGGCGTCAAACACCAAAACCTAGGGGTCGGTCGGCGGGGCTACAGCGCACGAGTCAGGCGCTGAGGTACGAGGAGCGAGCTAGAACTGTGTGCCATCATAGTCTGATCCTAAGCTCTAAGTTGTATGACCCTCTGAAGTGGGCCGATCTTTGAAAGCGATCTGGGTGGGATCGGGGCTAGTTGAAGGTCAGGTCTGGTCTTGATCAAGCAATGGCTCGATGATGCCACCGAGGAAGGGAGCGTCTCTATAGTCCTAGTAACTGGTGCAACAGTAGAAGGACCTAAAACATGTAAATATAGAGGAGTAGGCATCCCTGTCAACTCACTAAAGGAAGCACCAAGGCTCCTAGACACTGTGATCTCTAGCACTAGCAGCGAGGGCGTCTCATCTGGTGTGAAGCCTGTCTGAAGCAGTGTGAACTGTGGAGCTGGCAGTAACTTAGCAAAATACTAGGACACCTGCTCTGTAGGAGAAGCAAACTGTGCTGGTGGCTGTCCCTGACTCTGAAGCCCACTAAGCTGTAACGCTGGAGTCATCGAGGTAGTGGCAGTCTGACCAAGCTGGGGCGAAGGCTATGACGGTGGAGCCCCAATAGCGCACAACATGTCGTGAAGCATAAATTCAAGAAGCTCTGTTGCATGAGGATCTCTGCTGCTAATGCATGCTATTATTCTTGTGTTTGCTGAGCTCCAGCTCTGCTAATGTATAGCTAGTCTGCTGCTCGGATCTACTACTCATTGGCTGAACTCATCCTGCTGAGTCTGGAACTGAGCAAATGTAGCAGCTATCTCCCGAGCTCGCTGTGCTCGTCTTGCCTCATCCGCTCAAGTATAGCAAGGAGAGCGGGTCGGTCTCAGGGTGGCGCCGAGCCGGCTGAGCTGCCGCCTCATGGTCATGTTCTTCGAGGAGGCATCCGAGGGATGGGGTGATGATAGTCATCATCGAACTATCATCCGGGTTGCTCACGACCATCCCTCATGCCGAGCAAGCTCCTCCTCCTCTATAGCTACAATGCCCCGATAATATCATCCTCGGGCTGCAGACTCGCACTATCAGCACATCGTGACGACGCGCACGTGCACTAGGTGCTGTGGAGTGCTATGACGGATCATCTGTCTCATGTTATAGGCGGGGAACTCAATCGTAGCACCACTATACTCTGCAAGCATCTCTGGTGGCCTCACTGTGACTGCTCTATGGATAAGGAATGTGATCCAGTGAGCATAGGGAAGCTGCCTACGTCCTTTGAAGCCCTCAGCTATAGTGTCCTCCATCTCTGACAGAAGAAGATCCCAAATATCAAAATTGTTTGCTGCATCGAGAGTTGATAAGCCACCACAGCCTATATCCGAAGTCAAGCCTCTCTGATCCCATCCTCGAAGCAAAGTGTCCTCCTCATAATGGCCTCAAGCACACGAAGGTGGGGTTAAGGTCACTAGGGTTCCTCCTCGACCCTTCGCCAAAAGGCTCCTTGAAATGATGAGATGAACCAAGTCAAGAGGGGGCACGTTGCCACCATGCGGGCGTCATCTAGGAGGTGCACCTGGCATTCATAGCAAACCTCATGAAGTCTGATAGGCTGCTCCTAAAGTCTAAGTATCTCCCTGGCTCTAGTGCTCGTCATCCGATAGTCTCTCCCTCTGAATGCAAAGTGTATGAAGTTATGGTGCGGGTCAATAAATAGAGAAGCATAGAACTGACAAACCCAAGATGGAACATATAATCCTGTCCGTCCAATCAGATCTGTCAGCCCAGACAGATATGCAAGATAGGGGTGAATGTGCTCTCCAGCTGCTGCAACTATAGAATCAATATGGCACACCCTCTGAGATCTAAAAACGGCCACACTATTGAGATAGGCGTTGTAGAAGTCCTCCTGTAGTGGAGTGTAGAAACCCTCTGATGCTCTGTCATCTCTCCTCGGCAGGAACCACACCTCAAAATCCACGAACCTCAGTTGTTGCACCTACTTGGCCGTGGCGGCCCTCAAGTCCAAGTGTGTCACAGGAGGCGGACCCTATGGTCTAGGCGGTGGACGAGAACCTCTCCGAGTAGTATTCGCCTCGGCATGATGAGAGAGCACGGGTACACAACCAGAGTGGCGTGTATCGTGGCTATGGTGCCTCGCTCTGTCGCCTCAATCGCTGCTGTCCCCTCTCCCTCCCCGAGTCTCCTCTCTCGGCTCTCTCATTGTGCAGGGGTTGTGCATAGGGTGCCAGTGGTTCTGGGGACTCCCCAGGCCGAGGCTCCTCAATAGCCGACATCGTCCTGCCATCATGACAGTCCTAGGTGGACCACCATGAAGACGCTCAATACGCTCAAGTCTACCTCGCACTCTTCGGTGACAGATGATCTGCAATAACAACTCCACTACGAGTACCTCCTCTCTCAAGACGCTCTGCGGCCTTAGACAAGCAATCATCGCGTGCTTCTAGCCGCTCTCTGCATCTGGGTACTTGCGCTTCTTTGATGCGGTCTTCTTTGTCGCCTTGCCTTTAGGATCTGTAGGCAAGCGAGGTGGACGCCTTGGATCCTCATCTCCTGGACCACCTCCGACATTTTTTGTGCGAGCCATTTGATGAATCTGAAGAGTGCAACTGAAACTGTCAAAGATCAACTGCCGCTGACACTTCCGAGGCTTGGCCTCGATCTGTACTCGCGAGCTTGGCCCTGAGTTAACTAACAACTGCCACACGATCTCAACAGCACCGACTCGATGCACGATGGAATAGATAGGAAATACAAATAAATACAATATATCTAATAGATGCGAAACCCTAGGAAGCAAGCAATTTAGATACGAAATTGAAACGACTGGCTTGCTACCTGACGAACCGATGATCCAAAAAGAAGAGGAGTGACCCGCGGGGAAACACCGAATCGACTAGGGTTAGGGTGAGCGGTGAATCGATAGCCTTGAATGCAATTGAAGTCAATGCTGTGATGTAGCTAGGTCGCGACAAGGTTGTGATATGAATTGCTAGGGCATGACGGTAGGGCCATACCAGCGCTGAATCGGCAGTGCTGGCGCAGTGGATGAGCTCGACGGCGTGGAAGCACGGCGGCGCTGGACTGGACCTCGATGAGCTCGGCTTGATGTCGGCGTAGCTGCGGAGCGGGGAGCTACGGTGGCGTTAGGGCACGGCAGCGAGCGCGGCGGTGAAGCTCGGTGGCGCGCGGGCCGAGCTTGAGCTTCGGCGGCAATCCGGTGCAAGGCGCGCGAGCTCTTGCGCGGCTTTGCGCAGGCGGCAATTGGGGAGAGCGGCGGTGGAGCTGGAGCGGCACACGGATCAAGGCGCGATGGAGGCAAAATCGGCGGCGCTCGGATTAGGGCATGGGTGAACGGCGATGTTGGCGGTGGTTTAGGTCAAAGCCCCGGCGCTTGATTAAATAAGGTGGCCCCATGAGTTAGAAAAGGAAACGGGGAAAGAAATCTGAGTCGCGCACGATTTCTACTGACCGGACGCTCCGGTGGTAGCGACCGGACACTACCACCCAGCGTCCGGTCAATTCCAGAGAGGTCCAAATCCTCTGGAATCGCGACCGGACGCGCCCGGTGGACACCGACCGGACGCATCCAGAGTCCGGTCACCTAGCCTTGACATCTTCATCATCGATCGGACACTGAAGCTCCTTCTCTACACCAGACGACAATGCCACTGAAAACACTGCTTCGGCGTTCATTAGCTCACTTTCACTCTTTCCTTCGCAATAAGTTCACCTCCTCGAACAGACGGACATTGGACATCGAGTCCGGCGTCGTCACATCACTCTTTTTTTCCAAAGAAAGTCTTCACCGTGCTTGGTTTTCTTTAGCTTCTCATTCTCAAGAATCAAGTCACCATCATGAATAAGATTCGTTCTTTTGTTCCCAATCAAGTCCCAACTCAACTAAGATCCAAATAAACACCAATTAGGACTGATGTGAGTGACCTCTCTCAAACCCTCAAGTTTTTCAAAATATTTTGCCTTAGGCTATAGTTCTTTTTTAAGAAAATAGGCAATAAAGAGCGATTAAGATAAACGACAAAACAACATTCATGCATATGTAATACTTGTAAGTAAATCTAGTTGTTTGTCAAGTTTGATCCAAGGTTAAGCTTCTTCACACGTTTTTCGGCGGTTATCTTAACCATGTTAGACAAGCCCTATGTGCATTACCACAAAATAAACATGTAGTATATTACAATGTAATGCAAGGGACAACACAAGCTCATCTTTTAGTGAAGTTACTAAAATCAAGAACATTGAGCTCATTCCACAAACGACAAAACGTTGCCTCATCTAGCGGTTTTGTAAAGATATCCACCAATTGATCCTCGGTTCTTACACTTTCTAGTGATATATCATTTTTAGCAACATGATCTCTAAGAAAGTGATGACGGATATCTATGTGCTTGGTGCGGGAGTGTTGAACCGGATTATTTGCAAGTTTTACCGCACTTTCATTGTCGCACAAAGAGGTACCTTTTCTAGAACAACACCATAGTCTAGCAAAGTTTGTTTCATATAAAGAATTTGTGCACAACAAGCACCCGCGGCAATGTATTCCGCTTCGGCGGTGGACAAAGCCACACCATTTTGTTTCTTGGAGGACCAAGACACAAGTGATCTATCAAGCAAATGGCACCCTCCGAATGTGCTTTTTCTATCAACTTTGCACCCGGCTGATGTAGCACGGTCACAATATGCCCATATTTGTCAATGGGGAGGACACTCAAGATTTTTCTTACAACATCGGATGGTTGCATTTGAGTGAGTCCAAGCCCATTGACTTCCTCTACAAGAACATTCAAACATGAATACATTTCATTAGCGCATTCTTTAGGAAGCATTTCAAAAGAGTTGAGCTTTTTCATGACAAGATGATAGCGTCCCTCACGCTCACTCTTTGTTCCCTCATGCAGCGCACAAACGTTCGACCATAGTGCATGGGCGTCTTTGTGGTTCCTCACCCGGTTGAACACATCTTTATAAAGGCCTCTAAATATGGTGTTTCTAGCCTTTGCATTACATTTTTCATAGTTCAACTCATTGCCTTGTGGGTGTGTGACACCCCGAGGTTTTGGGAAACCTTGTGAGGTGGCTCTAAGTATTCCAACATCTAGAGCTTCTAGATACACCTCCATACGAATTTTCCAATAAGGAAAATCATCCCCCTCAAAGATAGAAGGTGGTCCATCCCCGTGAGACATCTTTCACTAGGTGGTTAAACCTAAATATGTGAGCACGAGGCTCTGATATCAATTGAAAGGATCAAGATGCCCAAAAGGGGGGGTGAATTGGGCTAATTCTAAATTTCATTGCAATAATTAAATCCTATGGCTAGCCCAATTAACCCATTGTGCCTAAAAAGTGTTTCTAGTTGTTCTACCGCACAAAAGACTTGTAACCTAAGTTCCAATCCTACTCTAGCATGGCAATTATATGAATTGTAAAGACAAGAATTGAATTGCTCAATGTAAATGCTCAAAGTAATTACTCAAAGTAAATACTCAAAGTAAATGCTCAAAGTAAATAGAGAAGGAGGAACACGGTGATGTTTTGCCGAGGTATCAAAGAGTCGCCACTCCCCACTAGTCCTCGTTGGAGCACCCGCGCAAGGGTGTAGCTCCCCCTTAATCCGCGCAAGGATCAAGTGCTCTCTACGGGTTGATTCTTCGACACTCCATCGCGGTGAATCACCCACAACCGCTCACAACTTGAGTTGGGTCATCCACAAGCTCTCCGGATGATCACCAAGCTCTCTAATCACCACCAAGCCATCTAGGTGATGGCGATCACCAAGAGTAACAAGCACGAACTCTCACTTGACCACAACAAGTCTAGGGAGAAAGATGGATGCACACTTTGCTACTCTTGATCTCACTAATGAGGGCTCTCTTTGGGATTCTCAAATCTCAATCGCCTAACTAGGACCTTGCTCTTCTTGGCACTCTCTAAGGTGTGTTTTAGCTGTTGGAATGAGCAAAAGTGACTCCACACATGAGTGGAGCTTCTATTTATAACATGGGCTGAAAAACGAACCGTTATGTGCCTCTGCGGGGTGACCGGACGCTCCGGTTAGTACACCCCGAATTCCAGTGTTTACAGTGTGACCGGACGCTGCCAGCGTCCGATCACGATTTCCCTCTCTGGAACCTTACTGGAAACGACCGGACGCTGGCTCTCAGCGTCCGGTCACTTGACCTCCCAGCGTCCGGTCGCACCGAACAATTTCACCTCGGTCAAATGAACTGACCGGACTCTGTGCCAGCGTCCGGTCACACCGAACCCAGCGTCCGGTCAGTATTTGACCCTTCATTCACTTTCAACTCTCGATCATACGTGAATGAAGTTTGCTCCTTTGGATCTTAGGCATATGTAGGAGCTACCTAGCGCTAGTTTTCACAAGTGTGCACCACACCTAACTCACTAGACTCACCTAGGTCAAGCTACCCATCCATACCCCCCTTAATAGTACGGTCAAAGAAAAAACAAAGTGATAAACTACTCTAAGTGTCTCTCCAACTCCAAACGACACTTAGAACTAGTCCATCCTTTGAAAATCGAAACGATTTCCATCGTAGGGGCATGACAACCATGATTGCCCAATCGATCTCCATTACCGTGACTTAACTTAATTGCCTCTGCAAAACACACGTTAGTCATAGTAATCTCATATTGTCATTAATCACCGAAACCCAATTAGGGGCCTAGATGCTTTCAAAACTGTCGGCCAAACTCAGTAGACAGACTACCTGTCGGCGTAGCCATAGCCTAGCTACTGGTCATCTGTCAGCCAAGGGTATGAGTACGAGTCCAGCCTGCACCCAGAGCACATGGCGCCATGACACAGAGCAGAAAAAACGCTTCTCGTTGAATCGAGGAGACGCTGGAAGGAAAATATTGGCCCGGCGCGCGCGGTCTTTGCAAAGGGCGTCGATGAAAATTTGACTCCGTGCCAGACCTTCCCAAGTTCCACCTAAATAAATAAATAAAAAGAAAAAAGAAAAGAAAAAGAATCACTAATCAGACGCTCAACGTCGCCGCTCGTCCGTCGTAGCAGCCATCCCGTGGCCACACATGCGTTCCCCGGACTCGCTCGCACATCCCTGATGCTGAGCCCCGACCGCCACCCGTGCAAGCTCAGCGTCGAGCCCCGCTGCATCGCCACCCACTGAGCTTCGCATGCCTCGCGCCATCGGATTCCAATCCCGTGCTCCCACCCTCCACCTTCGCCGTCCTACCCCGGTCGCTGCCAGTGCACTCCGTCGACGCCCGACACAGATCCCCCATCGCCTGCAGTTCCGTGTCGACGCAAGATGTGGCCCATCGGTTGCAGCTCCAGATCTACGCGCAGGATTTGTTAGGGTTTGGCGTTCCAGCGGCTGGCACCAAATCCTCCCGTCGCTACTCGTGCGCTGGGCTCCACTCCGGGTGCTCTCCTTTGTTCCAGGTAAGAGGCCCCCCTGCTCCTAGAGGCTGCACTCTCCTCGATTCGGCCCCTTTCACCCGATTCTAGGATTTACAATATCCCTGGATCTGAATAGATCCCTCTTTCCAAGGAGGTATATATGTCATAGAGGATCCTGCTACTGCCTGTGCTCTCGAGAAAGCTGATAATGCACATGGAAAAAACAGAAAATTTAACAAATGGCTTCACTGTAAGTGCGCTTAGCCTTTGTTTTTTCTTGCCCAATGATTTTGGAATTGAGTTCTATCCATCAGCATAACCTAAAAGTCTAATCAAACTAGAGATTTTATAAAATATAGTTTCCAAATTTCTATCAGCGTGGAAGGGGGCTCTTTTTTCAGCATTGTTTCTGAAAATAATTTGCAGACATTGTCTAAGTAGCGTACCATTGTTTCCCTTGTACTGCAGTGGGTCAAAGAAATTGGTAGACATGAAAAGCTATGTGAAAAGCTTCTTAAGCAAAAGAAAGGACATAAACTTCCAACATTTATACCACCAAAGGTATTCAATTTTCGTCTCAGTTTTCAGTTCAAGTGGAATGTCTAAGTCCACTAAGAAATTACTGCCTTTATTCCTGTTTGTCTCAGCAGTATGATTTGAACTCTATGAAAGAGATGATAAGGAAAAAAAACCATGGTTGCTGCTAGGTACTATAAGCCATAGTCTTCATGTCTGCAACAAAACAGGTAATGCCCATAGTCATGTCCGCAATAAAACAACTAATGCTTATCCATGTCTATTTATTTTTTTATAGATGATGATCTCAAATAATTTCAGCCATATGTGGAGTAGATAAACTTTGTGTAATAATATGTTAAGGCCATTAAGGCTAATGGTTGCTGCTGCATTTTTCATGTGTGAAGCATGTTCTGAAATGTACTATCTTAATTTATCCTATATCTTTTAGTTTTAAGTTAATGCTAGATGGGAATCAGGTGTGGGTGGTCATTGCTATGGCTGTCATTGAGTAAAGATCTCAGGAAAAAAACATCTGAGCAGCTTCAGAAATTTACCACTAGGATTTTTTTATATATATTAGCTTTCCCTTAGAAAACAATCTTTAGCCATTATTTTTTAAATCATTGGTTTGGTTGTGGCTGTTTGACATGATTCTGTCTACTGTTCCATGAACTCAAGTCTCAGTAGTTTTGCCAGTGAAAGCTACTTGTATTATCTCTATACAGGTTCTTGTTTTATCTCTGGACAGGTTCTAAAATGTAGTATCTTAATTTATCCTCATGGTGAAAGTTACATTCTTGAGCCTGCTGATGTGGATTGTGATGTTTTCGACTAATTCTGATAGCAGTTTTGGTGTGCATTCCATCATGAAAGTGATGTTGTCATCCATGACTCCACTGCTATTTTCTAGTCCTCATTAGTTCATAGATCACATTGTAGCAAAAGACAAATAGTAGGAAAAAATTGTAGGTTTGAGAAGCTCATATTATATATGTCATATGTAGAGATGTGTTACATTGTGGTATGCTGTTCACAATAAAATTGTCTTTGCCTGTGACTTTTAGTTATTTATTCTTTCTTTTCTTCTAGAAGTGCGGCTATGGCTTAGCTCATCAGAGTGTTTAGTTGATGGTTATGTGGTGCCACTGAGAAAGTTAGCTCATGCTGAAATGGTACCACTCTGCCTTTCGCTAATGGCTACAAAATATTGGAGTTACTAATGGGTGGGAATTAGCCAATGAGATGTTTGGATGACCCCTTGCACTGTCAGATTTGATGTGTGCCACTCAGTCACTGTAGATCATTGTCTATGCATGCATTCTCAGGTTTGGGTGTTAGGATGATTCATATATGCAACCAGCTATTTAGTGCAGTTGAAAGTTCTTTTGTTTTTCCAATTAACCATTGGCAACTAGGCTTTACAAATCAAAAGATGCAGACTGATTCATTGTGAAGTTGTTAGACTTTGTTGGCTCATAGTAGCCCTTTTTTTTTGGTACACTTGAACATATTCTCATGGGTTTGGAATTTTTAATTTTAGGAACAATTGAAGGAGAAACACATGATGCTGATGATCTGTATAAAATTAGAGACTAAATGTTCTATAATTTTTTTTAGTGTTTCAAGATCAACAATGAGTTAAGAACTTTGATTTTATCGTTACTTGGATCTATCTTATGTTTACACTAAGCAATCTAATAAGTGCTAACTGAGTGCGAAAATGACATATCCTTATCTTTCTTATTACCTGTGGCCTTTGTAAAAATTTGTAGCAGAAACTATATGGCCCTTGTTAATTTATGTACAAATTTTAATGATAAACTGGGACATATATGTACGAAACATACTACCACTGTTATCTTTTTTTCTGCCTTCTAGATTTCCGGTTCTGTTATTTAACTTTAGAGTTTTGGTTAATATTGTAAGACAGTACGTGTTGTATACCATACCATCTTGCCTCCGAGATCGGCAGGATTCTTATTATTTCAAATGCCCGAATATGACCATGAAGTTGACAGGTTAGCTATAAATAAATGCAGCACTGATGACAATTGTTTTAAGTATCCAAAATCATGTATGTTATGTAGTGTTTAAGATTATTAATGGTGTTCATTTATGTCATTATGAGATATGCAACCTGATTTGATTTGTCCCAGTTAATAATACTTTGCTTATGCAGGACTTACAAGTTACAAGTGCTTCACTACAAGGGTGCCGGAGCCTCTGACTTCCATAACATCATGCTAAGACAAGGACACCTATTGTTGAACTTATTCACTTTTTTTCTTGAATTTATTCCAGTTGCATCTATGTTGCTGGGATGTAGAATTAGAGTGGGCTGCTCATGCTTCGATGACACAAAGGGTTGGCTGTTAACGTGTGTGAGATCATGCTTTGTTGACTCAAAAGTTCATGTGTATCTGTTTTGTTTGTTCAGATATATTAGTGTTGAGAGATGTACATGGATTTGCAGTTAAGACATTGATGTATGTATTAAAAATATTTAATATGTTTTGCCTATAAAATCAAATGTATTTGATGACGTGATGTTTTCTCGGTATAATTAAGTGGATTTCTGAAATTATCTAGATTGTATTAATATGAATATCTATTAAATAGTTTTGCCAACAGATTAGTTGCCACAGAGGACATCTTTCCAACCATGCTATGGAAAAGGTCTCACCAACATACAAATTGTCGGGAAATGTATTAACTGTCGGCGTATGTCTTACCTGTCGGCGTAGGGTTAACTGTCGGCGTAGGTTTCAACTGTCGGAAAGGTATACTATTTAGCTACACCAAAAGTGTAGGCGATTCTTTAAACTGTCGGCAAAACTTTCGCCGACTGCTTCTACCGCGACTGTTTCTTAACTGTCAGTAAAACTTTTCGTGGGAGGCTATCTGTCGGCGAAAGTGCCCTTTGCCCACTATAGAAAGTGTCGGCAAAGTGTATGTTGTGTTATAGTGACAAAAAATCATAACTTTTCTAAGAGGTTAGTTGAAGACAAACTTTATATAAATAACGTAGAGCTTGAGAGATCTAAAACTTTGTAGATAAAAACTTTTTCATCTAAAATTGTTTAAGCGCACCAAAATTTTGTTTTAAATTTTTATACCTTGATTTTTTTTTCAAAATTTCCAAATGGCCTCGAATGAGCATATGCACAATATCAAAAGGTATAGTGCTCAATAAGATCTAAAACATTTGTGATTCAAAATTAATTCCTATAAAATGATTTAGAGGCCTAAATATTCAAGACAAGATTTGCTAAAAGCTAATAAAAAAGATGTGATCATTCAATCATGTGTAGTGGCAGGAGTGGCCTGTGCGAGGCCATAGGTCAAGTAGAGTTTCTACCGGCGCTGTCTCGAGAAATAGAGGCATTCCTAGAGGCAATTGGAAACATCAATCCTCCTCTAGAAATCAATTTATATATGATGTTGGCAATATGACCCTGTTCCAATATCAGGTGCTACAAAAAAATCATAACTTTTCTAAAAGGTTAGATGAAGACAAACTTTATATAAAAAATGTAGATCTTGAGAGCTCTAAAACTTGGTATTTGACAACTTTTTCATCTAAAATTGTTTAGGCCTTGTTTAGTTCCACCCCCTAAAGTTTAGTCCATATCACATCGTATGTTTGGACAATGTATGGAGTATTAAATATAGACTAAAAAATAATTAATTGCACATATTGTGATTAATTTGCGAGATGAATTTTTAAGTCTAATTAGTCCATGATTTGACAATGTGGTGCTACAGTAAACATGTGCTAATGACGGATTAATTAGGCTTAATAAATTCGTCTCGCGGATTCCTGATGACTTATGTAATTTGTTTATTTATTATTATCCGAACACTCGATGTGACACCCCAATGTGATACCCGATGTGACACCACTATACCTTAGCCCCTGATTTAAACACCCCCTTAAGCGCACCAAAATTATGTTTTCAATTTTTAGAACTTCAAATTCAAAATTTCAATTTTTTTCAAATGATCTCACATGAACATATGCTAAATAACAAAGCTATAGTGCTCAATAAGATCTAAAAATTTGTGATTCAAAATCAGTTAATATAGAATGACTTAGAGGCCTAAACATTCCATACAAAGATTTGCTAAAGTCAATAAGAAAAGATATCATTCTCAATTAGGTGTACTGGCAGGAGTGGCTTGTGGGAGCTCATGTGCTGAAATGCCAGGAAGTTGCTGCCAAGCTGGCCGGTCGTAGCCCTTAGCAAGACTTTTCCTAGGATTTTTTTCAATATTTACAACTGTTTTTTATTATTTAAAAAATAGTTTTTAGATGCAGACCATCTTATGTACCGAGCTGCTTCTAGAAATCAATTTCGATTGAGTTGAAGAGGTTGGAAGACCCACCTCTAAAATCCAGAGAGTGAAAATGGATTTTGTGGTAATGTATGTACCCCTACTGCCTCCCGGCATAAATAAACCCCGTGCATACCAACAATCGAAATATTAATATTTTTCTATATATATTTTGTATAAACTTAAAATTGACGGTTGGCCTATCGATATATACGAGCTACGTATTTATTTTGAGATAGAAGGAGTAATTTAATTTACATATGGATGGCGCACAAGGGTAATGGTGACTAATGACACTAGGCTACTACTACCAGGGTTCTATGATACCCAGGCACTACTGCTGCTATGGTGAGCCCATCTACCGGCGAGGCAGACAGACCATAATGGCCAGTCCGACGCCCCGGCTTTCGTCTGCGTGCCACAGCCCACCACCCTCTGGTCCCTGGATTCTGGAGGAAGATCTCCGGCGGTCCGGCCGCCCAGACGACGACGACCCTCTCGCAGATCCCCTGGTCGATCCGGTGGCTTCCTGCCATTTCCGCCGCGGCCATGCCAGGAAAACCAGCGGCGACTCGATCGAAGCGTGGGCGGCTTGCATGGCAGCATTTTAGAGGGTGCGCGGCCAGCGGGCAGCGGCGAGGGAGACGTGAGAACGGCAAAGGCGAGCGGCGCAGGCAAACGCCCATGCGGCTGCGGCGCCTGCCCGCCATTGGGCTGGGCTCTCTGGCATCTGGGCACCCGGGAGCTAGCAGACCCCTGTGGCTGCTGTTGTGGTAACCTGGCCGTCGCGGCAGGCTCAGGCTCCCGTCGGCCGCCCGCTAGACCACTGACCACGCACGGGGCCGGCCGTGGCGCGCTGCTCGAGAGACCCTGCGTGCAGGCGCCTACGACGTCCTACTAATATACTCCTACGGGCTATACGTACTGTGAGGTAGTACGGAGTACTAGTACTACGTGTGCGGCAGCGACCTTGGCTAGCTGCTTGCATTGCTCAGGGCCTTGGTTTGATTGCTGTGAGAAATCAGTATTTATATTGCAGTATTTTTATTTGTATTTGATAACTATTATTTAATCATGACTTAATTAGGCTTAAAAGATTCGTATCGTAATTTACAATCAAACTGTGTAATTAGTTATTTTTTTATTTATATTTAATACTTTATACATGTGTCCAAAAATTTGATGTAATAAAGAGAGTGAAAATACTTCAAATCTAAACAAGGCCTAGTTTTGGCTATAGCTCTGGCCGGCCACAGTATGCACGCAGCACGCGACGCGCCGTGCATGCACGCAGACGCAGCAGCAGGCGCGCGGTGGATCAGGGAGCGAGACGTTTCGGCCCCGTTCGCTCACGTGCCCTTTAAATCCGAATTAATCCACTTATTTTTTTATTTAAAATAGTATTTTTCTCTCATAAATTCTTCCAACATTCCTCCGAACCATCCAGATTTGCTACAAAATTCAGACAAACCAACTGGCCCTTCGTCTCTGGCTCTCTGCTGCGTCTGCGTCCGGTACGGCAGTCATCTATCAGGTGATACCCGGCTAGGAGTTCTTTGCCTAGGTGTGTATCTTTTGTTCGTTTGCCCTATTTTCTTTTCTTTTCTTTCGACGTGCAATGTGCAGCAGCGCCAAGTTGTGGAGGACCTGGAGGTAGTGTTTGGTTCTCAAGAGTTAAAATAGTCATTTTGGACCTTCGATTATTATCTTGAGTTCAATTTTATGTCTAAACTTTTGAAATGGCCATTTTAGTTCTCAAACTTTATTTTTAGGTTAATTTCATCCAAAGACTATCAAAGTGATTGTTTCCATTCCTCAAACAATGCATGGTGGGTTCAGTTTCATCCGTGAATTATCAAAGCTCAGGAACTAGACCAAAATGCACGTTGATAGTTCGTGGATGAAATTGATCTCAATGTGCAAAGCTTGAGGACTGAACGATCACTTTGATTGCTTGATAGATAGTCCAAGGATAAAACTGAGCCGAAAAATAAAGATTTGAGGACCCAGATGGCCCTTCTGAGAGCTCAAGGATAAATCTGAACCTTAAACAGTACTTGGATGACCAAAATGACTGTTCCGGGAAGGTGATACGAAACGGGATTTTCTATAGTGTTTAGTTGAGAGGCACTAGGTGCGGGATAATCCTTAGATGCCAGACGATCTCACCTACTACTTACGTATATATATGGGAAAAAAGGCGAACGTGCTTGCCCCTCTCTCACGCCGTGTGCTTCGTTTCCGCGATGCCCAACGGATGTTGAACCCGGTAGGTACCGCCGGGATCTTCTCCGGCCGGCAGCGGCTGCGGTTTCCGGTTGGACGTAGCAGTACATGCCACACGCACACGCGCGCTGGTCACAGATTGAATATGCGACTGTTGCATAGCATAGGCGCAGGAGAAAATTCATTCACACCCAAAAGCGTACGGGAGTACGAGTAGGCCACTACCACGGGGTCCTTAAGAGTACTATCGTGGAAACGGATATCGAGCTGTTTACCTGTCTTGTCTAAATTTATATTTGATAAATCTTAAATTTGGATATCTGTATATTTCGCATATGTTTTTGTTATAGAATATAGATGCTGAAATGGATATATCTCGATTTATTCCACATAACTTTTCTCTCTGTCTCTCTCTATCCAATTTTAGTTTCATATTAAAGAAACCCAAAATATCCAACAATAATGAATACGATGAAACTATTTAGAAAGTATGATGACATATGATTAATGACTGGTGCTATAAAATTTAATATTGAGATATAGATACTAAGTTTATTTCAATGTTGAATTAATTTAGTTTATATTTGTTGTTATAAAGTTTACGTATATCGATTCATTATTTTTTATTTTTTTGTTAAATTTTACATATATTGATTCATTATTGTTTTCTTGCCGTTGACTAATATTTTTGCATCCATACTTTTGTGTTCGTTTCCTTATGAATGTTTTATATTAGATTGAAATAGTTATTTATTTATATTCTTTTAATTTTTTATTAGATATCTGGATGCTACCATATGTATCCAACTTTTATTTGTTTTGCATTCGTATTCCAATATTCGAATCAGATTTATATGTGGCAAAAAAGAAATCAATGTCCAACCAACAAGTCTATCCGTTTGGCTAGACTATTTCTGTCTGAGCGTATGTAGTTTTGAAGTTGGCTCTGTTCGCTTCTCTTATAGTCCGTACTTTTTAACTTATTTTTCAACCGTATTTTCCTTTCACAACAAATCAACCAGAACAGTGTTTCGACTTATTTTTTTAGCAAAACAGAGACTTGATTAGAATAGAATATAAAAATAAATAATTGGTAGCTCAATCTACTGGTAGTAGTACAAAACACGGATTAAGGTGGATAGATCAAGCGCAGAAGAGAAGGAAGAGGGAGGTAGATCCCGCCGTCTACGTACAGTAAGTAGGCCAGTAGCATGGGGGCAGGCATTCTAATAGGGGCGTTGTATAGCATGACAGTGGCACGAGCAGGAAGCACATCTATGCACTGCCGTGTCCGTGTGTATAGCATGATAGCATGGGCCCCCCGGCCTTGTGAGGTTTGGTTTGGATTGGACTTGATTTGACGTTGCATTGCGTGCAGGCATGCATGGGGCACGGGTACCTGATCTGATCCGTTGACTTTGCAATGGCACATGCATCTCTTGGCCTCGGCTGGTTCGGGCAAAATAGGATAGGCTGCACCCGTCCCGCCCCGGACCGGCCGACCGGTGCTGTCCTGCACTGCAGATACCTCATACCCGTCCTTTCGGTTGCGGACTTGCGGTTCCTTGTTCCGATCCCGGCGAGAGAAGAATAGAAGAAACTCACCGTGCTAAGACTATTTCCAACGACGTATCTAAGATATAAGACATATTTTATATTTGCGTAGCGTTATAGGTAAATAGTTTGATATTTATTTTTGGTCTTCTCCAATAAAAGGACCTGAAAGAGAACTCTTTCTACAAATAAGTCTTCGGAAGAGAGAATACTCATATTTAGGTTGTGAGTCTGATGCAGCCTAAAATACGTCTCCCATATAGATGCTCCATTGGAGATGGAAACGGTACCATTCAATACTCATTTTGGGTTTGGGTACAAGCTGTCAGAGACGGTCATGGTTTAGGACATCGGAGAAGTGGAAGGAGAGGTCGATCACCGGAGTCGAGAGGAGAGCCGCAGCCGCCCGGGCGGGTAGGGTACCCCCCATCATGACCCATCCATGCCACGCATGTTTGGGGGCCGACGGCGCACCTCAGCAACTGGGAGATCGCCCGGCCGCCCGGGCATTCCATGCAAGTACACATACAGTACAGTAGCGCAGGCTCTCCTTTGCCACGTCGGCGCGACGCGCGGGCTACGCCGATGCTACTCGGTCCGGTCCGCAGTCCACACGTACGAGTACGAGCACGCGCGGCTAGTCGATCGGCACGGCACTGCCAGCGGGACCCAGACGGCCGCGTGGATGCATGGATGAAAGCGACGGAGCGAGCACCAGCACGAGCCGACGAGGACGACCCTGCCTGTCTGGTGGTGGCTCCGGCCGCAGACACACAGCCGCACAGGCAGGCTGCAGCAACTAGGAGCCTCCTCCGATCGATGCATGGGGGACCATGCCCCCCTGGCCCGGGTGGGAGAGAGTAGTCCGTGTTTCTCGCTACGACGTGCATGCATGGGCCAGAGCTATCTGTGCAGTACATCTCTGGTCGGCCACCCAGCGGCTGCGCAGGCCTGCTGATCGATCACTGTGCTCTGCTCTCCTTCCTCGGTCCCAAAAATACACTTATAAAATTGTTTGGAAATAAATACCAATACTAGTAGATTACATTTATACTCCTATCAAAAGGTGTTGGAGTTGGAGCATATAATCATTACATTTGAAAATAGAGAGCGCAAAAAAGGCGTATGTAATTTGAATACTTCCATTTTTTCCCAATAAAAATTGACTATATTTATATACAATATATCAACATCCCTATCTATTATTATGTAATTTATTGCACTATTAATCTAATCATAATTTTTTGTGTCATAAATATTAGTATATTTTCTATATGTTTAGTCAAATTGTTAAAAATTTAAAAGGAAGACGTGGACGACTACTTGCATTCACATGTCTAGTAGACTGTATAGTAGAGTATTATTTTTATATTAGCCGTTGTCATACGTGAAAACAGTACTATACTCCACATGTTCCAAATTATTTGTCGCTTTTGGTTTCCGTGCTGCAAGTTTGACTCGATTTATATAAAATACGTGCAACATTTATATATCTAAATATATTTATTAAAAAAACTAGATTCAAGAATCTTTTCGATGATATCAATTACGTATCATAAATATTAATATTTTTTAATATATATTTTTATCAAAAACGAAAATGACAAGATATTTTGGAACGGAGAGAGAGACTCCTTCCTCCCTAGTCCACCTCCATCGTCTTTCTCTAGTCTAGTAGTAGTACTCGTCCTGTCATCTGTAGGCTCATGGCTCATGGCTCATGGCTCTCCCTCGGCCGGCGGGTAGGGTACACACATGTGGACCAGGTCGAGATAGGCTGTTGCTGTGCGAGCGAGCAGTAGCAGGAGTATCTCGCCTGCTCAAAGCTTTCACGCGCCGCTGTACTGTCACTGTGTCAGAGAGAGAGAGAGAGAGAGAGAGAGAGAGAGAGAGCAGACTAGTAACGTCGCTGTCCGTCAGTACTCACCCGTCCAGTCCTGCTGTGCAAGCCTGCAAGGCCAAAGGCCCGCGATGCAGGCATGCAGCCCTCCCCGGCGCCCCGGGCAGGGAGTGGTCGCACTCTGGCTAACAGGGGAAGAACAACTGAAACCACTGTAGTAGGAGTAGTACGTACGCCGGGACGAGGGACCATTAGGACTAATACCGGCAGCCATCATGGCAGTGGCATATTGACGTACCCACTCCATCATTCGTCTCCGTATTGTACGCGTGCGCCTGCACGACGGCCGTCGTCGTCGTCGTCGACTCGTCGTACTCGTCTGTGGACCCTACCGTCGTCGTCTTTTTCTGTCCTCGTCCACGTGTATGGTGCACGCACGCGTGAACGGAACGAATAATGAGTACTGAGTACTCGGTCACTGCTACGTACTCCGTACGTACTCTAGTGTGCATGCAATGCATCGATCTCGAGAGCAAACCGCACCATGCGTGACATGTACGTCGCAACGTACGCTTGATGATCGAGGCCAATCAGGGAGACAGGTACGTACACACACTTGCTATACCACGTATGGCTACGAGAGCGAGACTGGTGATGATGATCATTGTTATTAAACATAAATAATGGAGCGACGTGTTGTCCAAAAAATAATAATAATAATGGAGCGACCAGCGAATACATACATATACAGACATAGTAATATACTAATATTATAAACAGTGAATGGACAGCGGAAGAGCCGGGGGTCCAACAAGCAGTAGGAAATGAATAAAAAGGTGTGTGCACGAAGGGACCACCCAAACCCATGGATCGGCTTATACATGGACATGGACATGGGTGCTACTGCTAGCTACCACCGGTCGGTCGGTCAATCACAATTTCACAAGGGCCGCGTTTAGTTCCGGCCGGATTCGGCACCATCGAAAACCCACGGCACTGTAGCGCACAGTAGCGTTTCGTTTGTATTTGGTAATAATTGTCCAATCATTGATTAGTTAGGTTCAAAACGTTCGTCTTGTAAAGTACAATCAAACTGTGCAATTAGTTTTTTATTTCGTCAACATTTAGTACTCCATGCATGTACCACAAGTTTAATGTGACAGAAAATCATTTTTTTGTATAATGTCAAATTCAAGAATTTGGGGAACTAAACATGGCCAAGGTGATAGATGAAGTGGAGGCCTGGAGGGAGCTGCTGCGCTGAGCGGTCCTGGTCCCCCGGCAGCGTAGCGTTGGAGGACTCGTGGCCGTGGCACGTACCACTGGGCCACGAACCACCCACTGCGGCCACAGTGCATCGTAAGCTTCCGCTGCGACGCATATGCCATGCCCCGGCGGCCCACAACGCATGGGGGCCCACGGACTCTGACTCGCACAACACCCTTGCTGCCCTGCCCATACCTCCAGATCTGCTTCATGACTTCTCTCTCACGGAGGAAGTATTATTTATATTATCAAAAATCAGCCTCAGCCCGATTCTCTCTCACGGAGTCAGCAGAGGTGTTATGTGCACAAGTGGTTGCCATGGCAGGGGCCGCTGCACCTGCACCGCCGGTCCCATGCATGCAGCTGCAGGTAAGCAGGCGCATTGGCTGCTCAGGCCTCAGGGTCAGGGCTGCTCTGTGCCGCTCTGCCCCGCTCTGCCTCCGCGGGCGGCCGGGTTCGACGCGTCCCATCCACCGGCCGCCGTCCTCCAGTCACATCAGTGCTCCACGCCACCAGGCACCAGCGCCCGGGCGTACGGGGCCCGCAAAAGTCGCCGCCCCGCACCGCCGGCCGACGCGCCAGGCCGAGGGTCCCAAAGACAAAGGACCAGCCAGGCTAAGGCCTGAGGGTCCCAAAGACAAAGGCCCTACTTTACGCACAGTGCCACAACTGCTGCAGGGCAAGCAGCCCAACCAGCCAACCAGGTACCCGAGATGATCTGCCACTGGCAGAAATAGAGCTCCATAATTCAAAAAGGGTCTACAAACACCTGCAGCTTCCAAGTCCAGTCCTCAAACCAAACTGAAAAGAGGCAAATGCAACAGGTCTCAGTGAACGGGCCGTGGCCCAGCAAGCAAGCAACATGCTACTACAGGTTCGAAAGTTCAGCGCGTGTTTAGTAATTCGGTGCTACCGTGCCCATCACATCGAATCTTACAATGCGTGCATAAAACGTTAAATATAGACGAAAAAAAAACTAATTACACAGTTTAGTTAAAAATTACGAGACGAACGTTTTGAGCCTAATTAATCCATGATTAAACACTAATTATCAAATAAAAACGAAAGTGCTACAGTACCCAAATTTCCAAATTCACCCAACTAAACACGCGCTCAGCACCAGCAACAGCTCACTCTGGTTCCTCAAACCTCACTCAAGATTAAAAACATACGTACATAGCACAGACGACAGTGGCAGTCTAGCAGCATGCGCTAATACTAAACACAAATGGAACTTAGCAATACAACATCACCCCCAAAAGGGGGGGTAAGTTTAGTAAGCTCGGTCTGACAAAGGCGTTGGACTGACTGCATGACCATGCTGGAGAGAGGCGGTCATGTGCATATCATATTGTAGCATCCACCGGTCAGTCAGTCACTGCGAACAGGAGATTTGTCGGCGGACCTGGAGCGGGATCCGGGAGGTGAGCCCGAGTACTCCTTGGGGGACCTGCGGTGCGGGGGGGATCCATCGCTGTCTGGTGGGGGCGACCTCCTATCAACATTAATATCATTGTTAGAGACTTTAAGAGCTCTTGCTAGTTGCTAGTACATGATTAGGCTAGTGCTCTACATGTTTTTTTTACATTGCTTTACTCATTTCACAACCCATGCAACGATAGTATTTATCTGTTCTCTAGTATGCGTCGAGTCCTCCAACCCACTTGACTGATGGTTCACCACCAAAATAAAAATTTCCTTGCTACAAGAGCGTTCTAGGGGACTACAACACATAGCTGTGGTTTAAACAGATAAAAGTGAATTTGGAGTCTGCAGCAACACCTGTTAGAAGGATGAATGAAATCACTACTAGTATTTCCTAACCCAGTCATATCAAATGATATTTTGAACAGGTAGCTAGTTTCAGTGACTAGTTGCCAGGTTGGACTATGATGCAACTGATAATACAGTAGAAGGAAGCAAAGGTATAATACACAGTAAGATAAAAGTACTCTCGGTTTATATACATGGACAGATGAAGCCAGATTTATGTGTAGCAATGAATAACTTACTTCTCATAACCATTGTCAGCATCATCTCTACTGGCAGGAGAGTAGGACCTCCGCTTCTTATCTTCATCATGCTCCTTTGGTGGGCGCCTGGGAGGAGATGCACGATGCGCTTCCTTTCTCCTTGGAGAGGCAGAGTAGTCATCTCGCCGCCTTGGAGCAGGAGAGTGTGATCTGCTTTAAAAGAAAAACATAACAGAATTAAAAAAAAAAGTTAAAGGTTCCACAGATCAAAGCTCATGAGCTTTTACAAAAAAGACTTATATCAGCCAAGCATACCTCGACCGAGGACGGCCCTGATAGCGAGGAGAGCGGGAACGGGAACGAGACCGCCCTATATGGAAGATGAGAGGCTATCAGTATTTCGTACCTCAACAAAAGTAAATTGCAGACTTCGATTTTTCACAAGAAAATTTTCATAGTGACTGGAGAGATAATCCTGAGATGCTATTCGTAATTTTGCAAGGTACTTGTGCATGACGCATTTTTTATTTTCAAAAAAGAAGGCTTTATCTAATATGTATGCATCACCTATCAGAAGCAGCAACAGATCTAGAATTTTATTGGTTGGGTGCAGAAATATTGGTCCTCTGTATTACAGCGATGTTTGATAAGGCACTTGATAGCAGTCACGATAGTACCAGAAGAGTAGCAGGCAAAATGTAAAAATGATCTGTTGCCAAATTAATAAGATGCACACAAGAGAAATGGTACATGAAGTCTAAAAGGAAACTAATATGTCCTGACCAATCATGCCCTGTCACATAAAAGCGAGTTAATGTTTTTCATTTTGATGAAGGGGGCTAACCATAGCAGAATAAATTAAACCATTGAAGGCATAAACAGGCTACACAGAAAGCCCTCAAACATTTCCATCTAATTACAAGGCACGGGGCACTGTATTACTGTAGGAAGTCGGAGGCCGTCGATGGACGAATTGGATGGCTGAGGCAATAGATTGGTACTGTAGGACTGTTGCAGCTCAGAAACTAAAAATTTTTCCATCTAATTACAAGGCACGGGGCACTGTATTACTGTAGGAAGTCGGAGACCGTCGATGGACGAATCGGAAGGCTGAGGTTATAGATTGGTACTGTAGGACTGTTGCGGCTCAGAAACTAAAAATTTTTTCCATCTAATTACAAGGCACGGGCACTGTATTACTGTAGGAAGTCAGAGGCTGTCGATGGACGAATCGGACGGCTGAGGCAATAGATTGGTACTGTAGGACTGTTACGGCTCAGAAACTAAAAATTTGATATGATGATATCCAACTTGAGATAATAACCAACCCCTCAGGATTACTGGCAGAAACTTCTAATTTTGATGTGATTGCCCAGGCATCCCCCTTTACATCCACAAGCAGTGACAAAATGGATACACAACGTATAATTGAATAGAAACAGAGGATCCAGGGCAACAGATGTACAGCTTGGACAGCATACTACCATGAATGATACGAAAATACAAATGCAAAATTACCATAGTAAGAAGACCGGCGACCTTCATGACCAGAGTAACCTCTGCACAGCAATCACAAAAAGTCATTTCAAATGAGTACATAATAGGCAAAGAGGCATAAATTTACTACTGCAACAAAAAGGAATACCATACCTGACTCTAGCTCTGCTGCGCATTTCTTCTGGCCTTTTTCGCGACTCAGCAGCAAGAACAACAGCTATTTCCCGACCGAAGAAAACTTGGCGATTCATGTGATACTGGGCTTCAGAGGCATCGTAAGGATCAACAAACTCCACAAAGGCAAATCCTCGAGGCTCCCTGCATATGTTGGTTTTATTAGACAGTATGGCGAATAAAAAAAATCAAGGAAATGACAGACAAATGAGGGTGCAAAGTGTTCACAATGGTGTCTTGTTGGCGTTTTACCATCAAGTTCAAATATTCACTGTGCCCTCTATGGTTCTCGGTGAAGCACAGTAAACAACTTACAAGCATTCCATCAAAAGGGAAGCAAGTGTTGCAAAAAGCAGTAAGGCGCCCAGGCTCTAGTGTCCAAGTTTCTTGTATACAACTACGTAAGGTGATCCTCATAAAGAGCATCTTCGTAAAATCATTCGCTTCAAGTTCCCCAACATTTGTAAAGTCACAAAAGTACTTGAAATTGACTTGACTCTTTTATCTTCTCATGTACCATATATCTCTCATCTTCTCTTCATGAAATTAATTTTCTCAATGTATCAAATCTTGTCTTCATAGAAGAACTTCTTCATCGGACAAGACTCTATCTTGCCAAGCAAATGAATTGTTAGTAATGTTAAAAGGCATTCTTTGACAAACGAAGAGCATGCTTCTACTTCAAACTAACACAACCCTAGGAAACATTTAGAAAATATAATCCACATAGTGCAACGATGAATTGGCTACGAGAAAGCAGAGTACAGGTTTATACTCCATCATGTTGTTAGATAACAATTGATGGTGCAAGTCGATTGCAAAAAACAACATGAGATTCATCAGAGCTTAAGCGCATCAAACACATTGCAAATTGGACGTTGCACTGAAGTTGGAGTATGCACTAGTGTTCACTTTGTTAAATATAGGATGTCTGCTCATATAATTCATGCCTCTAGAAAATTAGTTTGATGATTATGGCAAAAAAAACTAGACAGGTCTCCAGCTATTTCAACAACAACAACAACATAGCCTTTCAGTCCCAAGCAAGTTGAGGTAGGCTAGAGTTGAAACCCACCAAGAGCCCCAAGTCACGATTCAGGCACTTCAATAGCTGCTTTCCAAGTACTTCTATTCAAACATAAATCTCTAGGTATATCCCAAGCTTTCAAATATCTTTTTATTGCCTCCCCCCATGCCAATTTCGGCCTTCTTCCACCTCTCCTCATATTATTAGCTTGGCTTAGGACTCCACAATGCACTGGTGCCTCTGGAGGTCTTCTTTGGACATGGTCAAACCACCTCAACCGATGTTGGACAAGTTTTTCTTCAATTGGTGCTACCTCTAGGCGATCACGCATATCATCGTTCTGAACTCGGTCCATTCTTGTGTGACCACAAATCCATCGCAACATACGCATTTCTGCAACACTCAGTTGTTGAACATGTCGAATCTTTGTAGGCCAACATTCTGCTCCATACAACATAGCCGGTCTAATCGCCGTTCTATTGAACTTGCCTTTTAGCTTTTGTCGTACCATCTTGTCACAGAGAATGCCAGAAGCTTGTCGCCACTTGATCCACCCTGCTTTGATTCTATGGCTAACATCCACATCAATATCTCCATCCCTCTGTAGCATCAATCCCAGATACCGAAAGGTATCCTTCTTAGGCACTACTTGACCTTCCAAACTCACATCTCTCTCCTCCTGTGCAACTCCGCCAAAGTCGGGTCTCCAGCTATTTAGAACTCCAAATATTATAGAAACAGGAAGAGGGATCTTTTTGAGTAATTAAGACATAAGTCACAGAATATGGTGATTTAGTACAGCTTACCCAGAGTAATAGTCCTTTGGAATGTAAACATCCCGGACAGGACCAAACCTTTCAAAAGAAACTCGAAGATCCTCCGCTCTGACAAAGTTTGACATGCAAATAGAAGTCAGCTACTCTAGGAAAGTACCAAAGTAGTATTTGCTTCTTTATTTAAAATGTTATGGTCATAAAAATGGAAATCAGTTTATATTCTTTTAACGGTGGAAGGAAAAAGCACACGGTATTAGTTTCTGTACCTGACGCTTAATGGGATATTGCGGACCAAAAGGCTTCCACTACCCTCTTTGTTGTGTCCTCCATATCCCCTCCTAGGAGGAGGGGGGCTTCTTCCTCTGCCACCATATGCCCTCCTAGGGGGACTACGATAAGGGGGGCTGTACCTCCTCATAGTTTTTCCTGTAATTGCACCAAAACATAACAGATTGTGTTAATAACAGGACAGGCATGGTAAATCAGACATAATTAGTGGACTTATGAGCGGTGTATTGTGACACATTACAAATCATGTCAGCCTGAGCATACAGGCTAGCACATACAAAATCATTCATGAGCACTAAAGTTATGTGTAACAAAACAAAACAAAAGGTGTGTTCATCACCATTTGATGCACAGTTCACCAGATACGCTTGAAAGATGCAAACAACTTTAAAATTCACCGGTGACATGGCATAGAATAGATCAGGCTAATCTTAAATCACAGGATGAGGCAAGCTGCAGATTAGTATTACCACGGAAACTGCATTAATATGCATGCTTATTGTTTCTTTCCGTTCAAACTGAACCAAAATAGACAAAACAGAGGTATGGTCTTTCCAATTATTAAAATTGCGGTTCCAAATAAGAATTGCCATACATTCTAAATCTAAACCTAAAGTAAAACAAAATGAGGAGCGCTACAGATCAAAAGCATAATCCAGCAAATCCTCACACACCGCCCTAAAGATAACAAGAGGGGCCCGCCCAATCCTCTCACAACACAATTCAGAAGTTAGTGAAAGCATTGGCGTTGGTGCATCTACAAGTCTCAGCTCGGACAATGACCCAAACAAGTCGCCGAAACGGGAATCGAGATCTAAGATTCCCAGCGGAGAAACATCACGGCTCGTAATCCAGCACTAGTAAACAGCTCGCTCCTCGCGGCGTTCCTAGTTGCGGGATTACGAGTTGCTAGTCCCGTGCGGATCTAAGCCGTAAGAGCGCATCTATCGCTGCTCACCTAGGGTTTGCGGTTTGCGGCGACAGATCTCCACACGAGCGCACTGCGCACCCACTTATGGACCACCGTAAGCGCACTGAGAGATAGGAAGGGAGTGAGGGATAGGGAGTTACCGGGTGCGCCCGGTGATGGCCGGAGAGCCGCGCCCGCCGCCGCGGAGAGACACGGAGAAGGGGGTGGGCCGTAGGCGGGTGTGCCGGGTGGGGTGCGGGGGTTCGCGATGCCAGACGAAGAAGAGGAAGGCCTGGAGCGCGACGCTCGCGCGCACGAGCGAGGGAGGGAGATGGGGTGGGTGATGGGTCGGGCCTTGTCGACAGTGGCGCTCCGGCCTGATTGCTCGGTATCTCGCCGGTGGGCCGGCGCTGGCCTGTCGAGGTCCTAATCTAGGGGTGGTTGGTTCTTTACTCCCTCCTAAAATTCATGTCATATCAAATATTTAAATACTAATAAAAAGTATTAAATATAGATTAATTATAAAATCAATTATATAGATGGAAGACTAATTTACAAGATGAATTTTTTAAGCGTAATTAATCAGTTATTAGCATATGTTTACGGTAGCACCACGTTGTCAAATCATGGACTAATTAGGCTTAAAAGATTCGCCTCGTAAATTAGTCACAAGTTGTATAATTAGTTTCGTAATTAGTCTATATTTAATACTCTATGCATGTGTCAAACATTCGATATACCCAAAAATTTTAGGAGCTCATGTAGAAACCAAACAACCCCTTAACCGAAGCTGATTTTTTACACGAGGACATGGTTCCGGCATGTCAGTCCCCGGTGTCTTCTTCCTCTTTCCTTTTCTTCACGTGGGCATGGCCGTAGGTAGAGAGTGCAGCGAGCACGACGCGGCTGGTTCCAGCGGCGCTGGTTGGGCGGCACGCAACGAGGCGGTCGAGCAGGTGCTGCAGATGGCGCGCATGGGCCAGGAGAGTGATCAGCGGCGTGTTCCCATCAGAATTGGACGTCGACATGCGCTGCCCCAGAGGTGACCTTGGCATGTTTGTAGAAATGTCTAAATGGAATAGAGGAAAGAGGAAGAAGATACCATGACTCGCATTACATGTGGGACCCATGGACACGTGTAGAGTAGAGTTAGAACTATGTTGGATGAAACCAGATTCAACTTAGGTTGGAGAGGAAAAACAACTGGTTTTTATGGTTAAAACCATTGCCATATCAAACGAAACTAGTTTCCACTTAGTTTTTTTTTTTAAACTGGTTTCAACTTAGGTTGAGGAGAAAAACAACTGGTTTTGATTGTTGGAGGTACAATGTCTGGTTTCATGGTTTAGGGAGAAAATCTAGGCTCAGCCTATAGTTTAAGGATGTAAAAATATTTTTTTTTCTATCCATTCTAACTCTTATTTTATATACTTTTGCGACCGCCATGTAGCAAGAATAATAAAAAGTTATAAATAGATTTTATGCCAAGGTCAAGGAGAGATGAGTTGTGCACGAGCTTCAAAGCATTTTGTGAAAGAAGTGAGCCATGAATGAATGAATGATGAAATATGTCCCTGTAGCCCGCTACTAAATATATATAGGCTATAAATGTACACATAGCCGACAATGGACTATATTATTATTTATGCTCTCATGAGAGAGTATTTATAAACCAGCAGAGGTGGGAGAGAGGGGTCGCTACATGCTTGGGCTCATAATAGTTTAATTTGTTAACTCTCCGTGTTCACATGGTTTCATGCTAATCTTATGAGGATAAGATCATTAGCACACTTGTGTGTTTTTCTCGGTGTGTGGCATGTATGGTTTGTTGATATCATGTGCTATTGTGTTCCTTATAGATGTCAACGGGCCGTTCCTCGAATCCCCGCGGGGAATTCATCCATTAGGAGACGGGGATGGTATGAATTCTACCCCCACCGGGGATTAAACGGGGCTGAAGTTATCCCCGTCTGAGATCACGGGGGGCGGGGATGGTATGCAGGCCCCCGTCCCCGCTCCCCACGGGGACCCGATTCCAAAGGCCCATATACTGGCAAGGCCAAATACCTGTGATATATAAGCAATGTTGCAACCCTAGCTCCTCACTTCCTCGGTCCCTAACTCGCCCTCTTGCAACCGCCAGCCACCGCTCACCCTTTGTGGCAGAACCCTCCTAATCTAATATCTCTCAGGAGTACTTGTCTTCCATTAGATACTAAGTATTCAAGGGAGGACACCAAATTACGTAGTTCCGTCGGGGACACCCCATGGGAGAACCCAAAATCCACATTTTCCCATTAGGATCACAAATGAGACAATAAAGCTTACAACATTTTAGCCATTTCTTACATCACTTTCTATGCAACATCATAGTATAATATTTATTGTTTATAATAGCGGAATATGATCATGTTATCAGAATTATGAACAATTTAATTTAACAGCATAATATAAACATATGATCAGAGTTACAGTGGGAATAAATATTTATTCATGACATGATGAAGCATTGATATATAAACTTTGACCATAGATTATAAAACTACCATTTATAAAAACCTTTAGTGAGAGTTATAAATAAAGACTATGATCGCAGCGTAAAGGAATCCTCTCTGAGCCCACCAGGAGGAATGCACACACATGGGTTAGCTCTAGCATCCACCTGTCACCTACAACAGGAGAAATAAAACCTTGAATACTCAATTGTACTCAGCAAGACTTATCTGACAGGAGAAAAGAAAAGACTCCAAGGATATGCAAGACTATCTAGCTTGTGGGTTTATTACATCTGTAGGAGCATTACTAAACGTGCGTCCGTTATATTCAATTTTATTAGCAGTCATCATTAGTTCATTAACTAACCCTTCTATGTAAGCACATGTGTTACTTTCAAGTAGGTGGTAAGCAATCAGAATTATTTTACCATCTTTCATCTTCTAGTTCTTACTATGGTGCTAGATTGTAGACAAGTTGTACTGGATCGTCCGACGATTCACGAATCAATGTGCCCAGCTGGGTATCCTAAAACACACGCCCCGCTTGTACTCTAGGCACAAGCAGGACCAACCCACTACCCTCCCACACGGGGTCTAGGTCCCCGTCCAAACTTGGACTCCAAGCCCCCGCTCCTGAGTCCTAGACTCAGTGCGGTGTTTAGACCTCCACCATCCCCGCCTCCGATCAGTCAGTCCGGAAAGATCCGGAACCCATGACAAGAGAGCAATGAGCCTTCCCGCGCCCATATACAAGTATGTGTTCAGGATAATAAGTCTGTGACATGCCTAGAACTCAATGCAACGGCCGGTCCTTAACCGACACAGGTAGAATAAATGCAATCCGAGCCTCGCTCGAATGTTAAACCAAGTTCAGATCCAAAGTACCATTCCGCCCGATCTCCAATTATCATTCATATATATTTCAGGTGATAATAATATAGTAACAACAATAATATATTTCCTATCTCTGGCGAGTGACAGACAATCACTCGACTTCTACCGGAGTCCTATAGCATAGCAATCTACACGATCTTGTCATGCTAGTAAGACTCATAGGATAAAGATATATATATGCAAGTGGGTTTCTTTCAACTCCTTAAAACTTAATGCACAAACATAATATAAAGTGCAGAAAAGTAGGGGTTATGCACCGGGGCTTGCCTGGGTAACATATAACCAAAAGTTAGTAATCCATCTTTGTGACCTAATCCCTGGCACCACCTTTTCAGCTACTCCGTTTGATACCATCGATCCACCATTGTTCCTATTATGATATGTATTGATGCAAATGCAGAGATGGCGCAATCAATCAACAGGCAACAACAACTCTTAAAATATGAGTGCACAATCAAGCTAACAGGCTAACTCTAATGACTAATATATTAGCTAAGTATTAACTTCACTAAACAACGCATCATTTTCATCAACAAGTACTAATTCTTATCAAATCAAGTCTCTTTTAATTTATTAATGATTTAATATACTCGAAAATAGGGCACATTAACTACTCTAGTAAACTAATTATTGTTGGGCTACAAAATTATAGAGAACACCTGATAACACTTCTAACCTACTATAAAAATTTTAGAGCTAACACTATCATCGATTTATCACGGAAATTCCTACAAATTTATGTCTTAACAATATTAAGCATGTTAAAATAATTAGAGCAACCCTAAAAACATACAAAACCTATACGAACAAAATACACTATCAGATAGATCATGATTTTAGAAACTTAACAAAATTGGTTTGGCATTTTTGTGATTTTCTACACTTTTTGGCGGATTTATGAAGTTTCTGCAAATAAGAAAAAGGAAAATGCAATTCACTTTTGGACACTAGGCTCTGCTGACCCATTGTATGAAGTTTGTCTTGACCAGTATTATAAGCAAGCGTGGCGTAGCGCTAGCGGGGCAAGCAAGGCTGAAGGTCCTGAAGCGGCCATGTTCAGTGCACAGCAATGACACTTTACATCTACAACCCTGACTTTCCCTGAAATTAACCAAGCCCCTACTTCTAAACTTTTGAGTCTAGCATTTTTGCAAAGTGAACACGGTAAAGAGTTTCTATTTGCGTTAGAGTCCTTCTACCTCAAAACAGAGCAATGAGCAGGGGAGGCACTCCGCCGGCCGATGCACTCATTTTCAAAAAACTCACGGCGATCTTTGTCATAGCGCCGCCACGGCATGGCAATCGCGCACGCTCAGTAGAACATGGCTCGCCAGAGGCGCCACGCAAAGCGTGGCCACGCACGACAACAGAGGCGGCGGCGGCCCAACGCCGGGGCGGCTCCAATGGTCACCGACTCGACCAAATTGCGCCAGCGGAGAGGATGAATAGGCAGAGACGGTGGTCATGGCGGCTTGGCCGGGCACAGTCGGAAGCCTGGCCAAACGCGGTGGCGGCGGCGGGCGGCTGCACGACGGTGGCGGCGCAATCGGTGGCTCTCGGCCGACGGAGACGGAGGGACGGCGCGTGGGGCATCGGCGACTCCGGCCAAGCACGTGAGGGCGGCAACAATAAAGACGGCCAGCCACGGCTGGTGGAGCACTGCACCACAAGCAACTGGCGGTGGCGGCGGTGGACTGGCTACCCTCCACCGACTTATGACTACAGGCTGAGACGACGGTGGGGCTCGGGCGCTGAAAGGTCCTTGTTGGTTTTGGTAATTGAGTGACAACTTAGGTGGACTAATTGTGTTTATGTGAGATACACAGGTGATTAGTCCACAGGTACATGTGTATGAGCAACATATGCCATGGAGGTGAAAATGGCTTGGAGATGTTGCAAAGCTCACACATGTGATGATGAAGGAGCTTAACGCAAGACATGAGACATGACATTGAGTCATGTGATCAAGGTGGAGAAGATCAAGACAAGACTTGGCTTGATGGACCGTTTGTGGCGTGAAGGGCAAGTCAAAGGCTTTGAGTGATGGATCCGCGTGGCGTGAAACTTGAGCAAGACTTGGCGCCCGATGGGCGATATAGCAACGGTGAAGAGCAAGTAGAGTCAAGATCGATGAACCAATATGATCATGTGATGATATGAAGTGGATCATATCATTGTTGATCGTGTTGGTGCATGTGTTGCATCGACATTGAAGGAGATGGAATGGAATGCGCAAGGCAAAGGTATAACCTAGGGCATTTCATTTCACCACCATAGGTGTGTAGAGAAGTTGATGACCGGGTTTAGGATAGATGGCCGTATTATCAAGAGGGGCAAACTTGTTTGCATATCGGTCATCTAGTGCCACTCGAGTGATCTAACTTTGCATTGTCGCTAGGATCGAGTGGCGTGGCAAGTTGAGTGGCTAACATCCTTTGGGAAATGATTGTGAAAATGCTAAATACACATGGTGGTGTACACTTGGTGGTGTTGGCACATTTACAAAGGAGGTGGTGTTTGTAGGGGAGATGGGTTTGGGTCCTCTCCCCCCGCCGAGCTTGCTTTCGGCGGGATTCAACGCTTTCGGAAAAATAGAATGCATGTTTTCTATTGCGCGGATGCAAGTTCTTGTGGTTAGCACATTGGAGCAAGGGTGATGAAGTTAGAAGTAAAAACGAGTTAGTTAGTTGCGAAGATGTTTGGCGTCGGTCAACCGGACCGACGCCGATTGAATGCACCGGACAAGCGAGCAAAGGCCGCGGTCCGGTCGACGACGACGACGCAGGCTAGAGGTGACCGGACACGTCCGGCGAGGTCGGTGACGAAACGACTGCAGTACGCGGGGTTCAGCGCAGGTCGATTGAAAGTCGTCCGGTCAAGTCAAGTGACCGTTGGAATCGGACACGTGGTCGTCTGCGGCGCGACGGACGCCGAGGTCCAGCGTCCGGCCAACACGACCGAGGCGGCGTCGGTCGGCCCGGCCGCTGCCCAAAGAAGGGTAACGGCTAGTTTAGCCCTTGGGGCTATAAATAGAAGTGGGCCTCGGCCATGGTTGGTGCTTGCACCTCAAGGGACTTAGTGTCCATGCTTGTGAGTGCTTGGGAGCCCTCCATCACACATATACTTGATAGTGATCATTCGATTGTGTGAGTGAGCGATTCTAGTGCGATTGCATCGTGAGGTTGCATCGAGTGGCACTAGGTGATCAAGTTGCAAGCCGGTGGTGCTTGTTACTCTTGGAGGTTGCCACCTCCTAGATGGCTTGGTGGTGGTCTCCGTCGGCCCCGCAAGAAGCTTGTGCGGGCGCCCCCCGAGAAGTGCTTGTGAGGGCATTGTGCTGCGCCCCAGCCGAGCCGCCAAGAGCAACTCTAGTAAAGCGTGTCATTGAGCTACCCTCACTCAAGGGGTAGGTTCTTGCTTGGCAGGCGCGCGGGCTTAGCGGGTGATGCTAATTAGCCACGAACCACCAAGTGAGCGATCGACACAACAGGGACTAGCGTGTTGGCAAACACGTGAACCTCGGAGAAAAATCATCGTGTCAACCTTGTTCCTCCCATTGATTTGCATCCCCATTACACAAGCTTGCAATTTCTTTTATACATATTAAGCTTGTGTAGTTGCTCTTGTAATTAGATAGCTTGTGTAGCTAGCTAATTACCTTCTTGCTTGTGTAGCATAGAAGTAACTCCCTTGCGTGGCTAATTTGATTTTAGTAACCTTGTTAGTCACATTGCTTAGTTTGTGTAGCTAAGTATTTGCGCTCTCTAATTAGGCATTGGTTGCCTTGTTATTGAGCATTGCTAGTGAGCTTAGTTAGCTTTGTGCTTTTGCTTACTAGCATGTGTAGGAGCTCCCTTGTTACTTAAAGTACTAGTGGCATAGGTTTGTGTGACCTTGCTCCTAGAATTGTTTAGGAGAGCTCTAGCTAGCCCGGCACCTTAGTTGCTTTATTAGTATCTTTGCAAGGTGCTAGTGAACATATATAGAGGGGTGTAGTCTTGGCTAGACCGATTGTTTTAATTCCACATTTATATCGGTTAGCCGACGCGATTAATTTTAGAAAAGACTATTCACCCCCCCTCTAGTCCGCCATCTCGACCTTACAGGCGCGCTCGCAAGGGGGGCCGGCAACGAGCGGGCAGGAGGCGCGGCACGATGACGTCGGCGTGTCAGCATGACAACAACGTTGCGGACTGCGACAGAGACAAGCTGGGAGGGTGGGAGGAACAGACGCGAGAGGGAGAGCGAGGAGCCATGTGCGGGCTCGCCACCAACTTCAAGCACGATGTGGGGGCAGGCAGCACGGCGTAGCGTGGCTGGCAAAGGCACGCACAGGAAAGGGAGTGGACACGGCATGGGCAGGAATTGAGCCATGTGCTCCCCTTCTGACGCCCCTGCGCAGTGGACCTGTTCAAGATGTGGGCTCCACTGCTTTAACAAAAGCTCTTCTCCACTGTTAGATTTCCAACTTTGATTAGGTGACTAAGACCAGTAATGCAGTGGACGCAAGGACAGAGCAGGCCATGGTAGGTGAAATGAGTGGCTGTGAACGATGCTGAACGCTGGTGCGTGAACGAGCACCAGATTGAATTCGCAGCGCGTTCTAACAAAGTTAGGCAATTTTTACGAGAGCGTCGTGAGACCCATCGTCACCCCGACCTACACCGTTCTCAAGTGCTCACCTTGGTGCAAATCACTAAATAAAAACATGGCACTAGTGTTTAACTAAATTTTCAGAAATCAATTGCCAAAACGGCATTATCTACTATCATTTCATACTTAAAAAATTCAAGGTTTCAGTTAGAACTAACATCCCTAAGCACTTTTGGTTTAATTTTTAAATGGTCTAAACTTCACCAACAACCATTTTACGACATAGCACACGCTTTATACCAACAATAGAACCAAAACATCAAGGCGTTATTTCACTATTTTGCATTTTAAAAATCGTCAAAAAGTGTACTTTCAACACAACTTTAATTTTTTGCCGATTCAACGAAAAGGGCTAATTTTAATTTCCAATTTGATTTTTGAGCTCCCACAACACTAGTTAACAACATCTATTTTCCAAAAGTCGATGTTGCATTTCCATCTACTAAACTTGCACTTCAAATTTTATTTAAGTACCAATTACAAGTTATATTTTATTTTTGTTTATAAAAATTGTTTTTCGTGCCAAACAAGTAAACTGCTTCTCGTATTTTCTTGTTAAGATATCCTTAGCACATTTAAGTAACTAACTCACTATATTAATAGATCTATTTCTCCGACCGTAATCTCTGTGCTTAGCGAGCTCGTAACACCAGAGGTGTTACACGCTTCCTCCACCCTCTCTGGTCAATCCAAGCGACCACGCCGCACGGAGACAGGGCGAGGCTAGCAGGCACATGCGGGCGGCCGAGCGTGTGTGTGCAGATGCCTACGCTGCACTGCTACAGCGAGCAACCAGGCAGGAGTGGCGGACTGCCGGGGCTGCAGATCTGCAGAGCTAGGAGCAGCACTGGTAAGCATTCGGCGGCTACCCTCTATTTCTAGCTATTGGTTTATCTTCTCAGTGATACATTTTTTATTGCCTTCCTTCTCACGTCCTAGATTGGAGCTTGTTGCGGCAAGGCATTGCCGATTGGAGCTTGTTGCGGAAGGCATCTGATGCACGGTCCGATTGATGCTTTGAAGCATGGCCGTGAGGACTTTATGGCCGGATTAGAACCCATTGGCTGTGGATGTGTTGATTTATTAATTTGTGATGTCTTTGTATCATTGATTTGTTTGTATACCATTAACGTGAATTTGTGAATACATTTATGAATACATGTATGGTTGACATCAAGATGAACTATCATGAACTGACGCGGTACGGGGATCCCCATGGGGACTAATTCCCCGCGTGGGGAGGGAGATGGGGAGAAAGTCTCCCCCGTGGCACTTGACGGGGAGGGGGATGGAGAATTTTCTTTCCCACGGGGACGGGGATGGGGAGGCACTCCCGACGGGGAATTCCCCGTTGACATCTGGAGTTCCTACTGGGAGATGTTTCTTGGATAAACCGTGTGCTTGGTCACAACAGGAAGTCGCGGCAGTTTGGGCTTGGTCCAGTTCGGTTAGACATTCTAAAACTAAAGCGGCAGGTTTGGATGTTTGGTTTAATCTTCATTTCTGCAACACACTTTCCTATTTTTAAACTATATATACTGCTTCCAAATTGCATACATTATATTGGTCCTGTTTGGCTTGCTGAAACTTACCTGAAACTGGCTGAAAAACACTATTCTGGATTGAATTGTTGTGAGAGAGAAAATACTGTTTCGACTAAAAAAACAAACCGATTTCTGGATAAGTCAAACAGGGCCTATTTATAGCCTACAGACATTGGAGTTTAGTTTGTTTTACTATGTCATTAAGTGCCTCTCAGAATTTCTTTCCTCATTCAAATGATTGCATAAACACACAGTGCCATGTATGATACACATTGAAAAACACCTACAAAACCCCGTCCAAATTAAGCGAAATTTTTCTTTGGCCCAGGCTGCCAAAAACACTGCTTCACGGTTGAGAGAAAAAGAAACCAAAAAAAAAAAGCATAAGTTTTAATATGGGTTAAGCCAAACGGGTCTATAGGCTCTATGACACGTGGGCCTACATCGGTGAACCAATCCTTTTGCCTTTCCATCCCTCTCCTCCTGATTCGTGGGGGAAGGGGTACCCTGACCCCACAAACCAGTGACCCAACGACCTAGTGTTATCTGCATTCGTCTCACTGTAGCAATTCAGGTCACCTGCTATCACCTTTAACTACCCAATGGAATCTTATGCCTCTACTAGGCTCTATGACACGTGGGCCTACATTGGTGGCCCGTGGCTCTGCGGCGCCATTTTTGTCTCCCATAGCTAGAGACAGAGGGGAGAAGAGCACTCAGCACTGAGCACATGACAACTCTGCTCGGCTGCTTTCTCCTTCCTCTCCCCAGCCAAAGCCCAAAAGAAATCAAAAAGCTTTTGGTACAACATTCATTCGGACTGCTCTTGCCACCGTGTTCAACTTGGTAATTTGCAAGGTGGGCGTTTTTCCTTCTTGCTCTCGCCTTATCTGACTCTCCCTCTGCAACTCAGTTTTTTTTCCCGTGGGAGTTTGCATGGCTGTTCTTGGTTGGGGTCTTGGGAATGGGGATGATAAGGCCATCTCAGGTTTCATCTTCTTTTTTACTCTAGGAAGGAAGAGTTCCCTCACTAGGTTGTAGCCATTTCTTGAGTCGGCAGAATTTGCCACCGCTGTGGTTATTGATCTTTCTGTCTCCGCCTATTAGAGCGATCCGAGTACTTTCACTTTTCAAGTGTCAAACATTCGTTAGTTGATTTAATTTCTGCAATTCGTCTTTGATGAAAAAAAATCTAGGGTTTCTCCTTAGGATTCTCTCTCTCTCTCTCTTGAGGTTGTATCAGTTTGATCTGACACCTCTCTCTCTCTCTCTGTTTGGAGGCTATATCAGTTCGATCTGACCTTTTGCAAAAAAAAAAAAAAACGTTTGGTGGGTCTGCTTTGATTTCAATGAGGGTGCTGTTCTTGTAAGGGCATTCATGTTCCTCGGATCTCTTGCATTTTTCAGCCACAGATCGGTTTATGTGATGCTAATTTCCTTTACTTTCCGATTATACTATCTGCAGGTTGATTTGAGGGGTACTGATAGTTGGCTGGGAGTAGTGGACAACAAATTGGTGCTAGTTCTTGCTGTCTCTTTTTGCTAAGGTGAGGTTTTGGTTACATGGCCATGCCCAGATTAATCACTGTTTCTGTTGAATTGTGTCAGTTTGTGCTAGATTCTTCTTGCCGATTGCATCTGGAATCACAATTCACAGGGTAAACACATGCTAGAAATAGTCTCAGAAATCCATTTCATCCTACAATTGTTCAGGCCAGGGCTCATGTCATAGTTCGTAGTTACAGTACCTTCTCTGAACATCATGTGAGTCTGGTTTCTCCCTCTATTTCCACAAAGGACTAAGATAAATAAGCTTCCATCATATAGTCCCTACCTATTTCCTACACTGACACGTTTCTTCCTTTTCTTAAATGAAAAAATTGGAAGTAATCTATAATTAACTTATGGACTTGCTAAGCTAACTAGATTATATGGAATAATATCTAGGCCCGATGAAATTCTGAATAATTTAAACTGAAGGTGCGCCTCATGCTAATTATTCATTCAACTTATTATTTCATTTTTCATTCAGTTCCATCTAAAACTACAAGATCATCTGAAACTTTCCTTATAGAATCAGTTTTTAACAATGTATAAACTGTCGTAAGGTGAACCGAATAGAGGTGACTATGTTATGACATTCTCTTGGCTACTGATCCTGCAGACTGTATGGCAGAGGACACAGGAATGAGTGGGATCCTAGGTGCATTGGCTACAAAGGTTGACTTCAAGTTGTCATTACTCAAAGATGTTATGACTGAGTACACGGAGATAAAACGTGTGATCAATGGGTTAGCCGAAGAAAAAGTGAGACTCCAGCAAGAGAAGGAGAGGCTCCAGCATGAGAAGGAGATGCTTCAGCAGGAACAGCAATGTCAGTTCCATGTGAATGTCAAATTCTGTTTCTAAAAGTAGTTTCTTTGGACCAGATGTGTCATATGTGTTCATTGGCATGATCACATTCTGTAGCCTAATATTCACCAGAATCATGCGCTTATTGCATTCTTTTAACCATTTATAGTGAGTCGAAATACCATTTCTAATTTCAAATATTCTTTTCAGCAAATGGAGAGACTTTGGCAGCAATGAAGGAGGACCTTTTGGCATCAAATAACACATTGGTGGCAGCAAGAGATGCACTTGTGGCATCAGCAGAGGAGATTTCTCAAAAGAACTCCTGCCTGGAGTTTCTAAAGAAAAAACTTCAAGAGAGTGAAGCCAAGAATAATCAAGCTGAACAACTGTGTGGAAGTGCTATGGAGTCTATCCAACCAAGAGGGGTAATAATGATAACCTATAGCCTTTGTCCCCAATAATAATTTTTTTATTAATGTCATTGGTCAGTCACGTTCTGTAGTTCAGCCTAACATATTGTAGCTTTTTTATAATTTGAGCTTCTGTTTTTTTTATATGTATATTATGCTATGCTTTGTTGGGTTTCATCTCTGGCCAACAGCAACTTACTTAAAGACTATAAGGCTTTGTTGTTCTGAATTCGAGGTTTAACTGACGTGTTAAATATCTCTGTATAGTTTTTCCTTGTATATTTTTGTATAATGACTCTTATGAATAAGTAAACTTTCTTAGGAATACATGGAGTGCCTTGATCCACAACCTCTAGAAATTACAAAGAAATTAACATGAGTTTTCTTTTTTATTTTTTTTCAGTGAGGTTACATGATCCTAAAGATAACCACGGCGGTGTTTATCCTCAACCGCGCGCCCACCAAGGCCCTAAAGGGCAAGATGCCGTTCGAGACTTGGCATGGACACAAGCCGAACGTGTCCTTCCTCAGGACATTTGGCTGCGTCGGCCATGTGAAGAACACCAAGCCTCACCTCAGCAAGCTGGAGGACAGGAGCACTGGTGGGGGTTATAACCCCAGGTACCCACGGCAATGGATATGGGCCGCACCACCAGAGGAGGTCCAACCCATAAGATCAAGGCCTACGGTGCTGGGTTTTGGTCGACGTGCACCGTAAGGCAATCAGAAGACATCTTGGCGATGAAGGAAGATCTGTTCGGATATGATAGATATTGTATTCTTTGTAAATACTTACCATATAGCCGAATAGATCTAGACCTAAACCGACTTATAACCCTACCCTCCAGACTATATAGGGCGGGTAAGGACCCCCTTGAATGCATCTCATATTCAATACAATCCACCAAAGACACATGATGTAGGGTATTACGTCGATCAGACGGCCTGAATCTGTCTAAATCGTTTTCTCTGCGCCTGTGTCACCATCCGGTTTCTATTACGCGCATTTTCACCAATCATCTACTACCGTGGGTATACCCATCGGTAGACTGCCGACTAGATTATGTCGACAGTGGCGCGCCAGGTAGGGGGTATGTGTGCTGATTCCATGGCCAACCAGATGACCAAATTCTCGAGATCCATGATCTTCCCTGAAGCCAGGCAGTCGTTCACGATTGGATCCATAACCTGGATTATCAACGCTGACGGCAACAGAGAGATCGTGGAGGCAATCTAGGATAATCCTGCCCAAAACGTGTCGGCGCTGATCTCGCCGGCGCTGGCACCAGAAGCTCCAATCCCGGTTCCTTGCCGAGTTAGGAGATCCATTGATCAGGATGATCTAATCGCATCTATCGATCGGGTCACCAATGGCTTAGCCAAGTTCTTGTGTCTCGCGGAATCAGTTTTAAATCAATCTACCAACGGAGACGTGACTCCTGCACTCCAAGGTCACCACGCCACTAATGCCGAGCACCCTGCTCATGCACGTCGTCCGAGGTGGCAAGATGAAGATCTAGTGATCACGGCAACTCCGGACGGGCGTATTGTTCAACGCCGACCACTCCCCGCCCCGATGGAGAACATGCCGAGGCCCTATTCTTTTGGGCTGGTGGGTGTGGATCCGATCTATCGGGACGCCCTACACCATCTTTTCGCCGACCACACCAAGCGCAGCTACATCAACGACCTCTACCAGATCGACCTCCCTGAGGGCGACCAGCTTGTGCCAATAGTAAACATGGTGCAAATCCGGCAGCTTCTGGATGAAACGCTCCATACAATCTTGGAGGAAAGCCCTGAGCCATATTCTAAGGGCTCTACCACAGCCTGCCCACCTTTCCCTCTAGGCTTTGGGAGAGAGCTTTTAATGGTTAGCCACGATAGCGTTGCTGTTGATGGAGAAATCAGTGTCCAACGCCGTGAGCGTGAAGCCAGGAACACTGATCGCCAACGACATCATAATGAAGAAGCAGAAAATGCCGCCCAGCTACCAGAGGTGGCCTGCCGCCTCTCGCTCATAATCTCCAACAAGAGTTCCTCATGGTGGACAACCAGCAAGTGGAGCAGACGTCGAGCGCTAATCTGGCTGTGGCCACCCACGAGCTGGCTAGACTCCCACCAACGCCGGAGGTACTCAAGATTCAAGCGCTGCTTAAAGCAGCTCAGGTCTAGGTCAACGACATCCAAAACCTAGTTTCGTCTTTTTTGACCGCATCGGCTCGCAGTCGAAACCCCTGTGGCTCTCGCCACGAGGGGGGAAGCTGTTATCATAGCGGCCAGATCGTCCAAGGGGGGTCTTTGGGCAATGTTTCCATCAACCCTGGATCACAAGGACCACGAAATCAACATGGCCGACCAGCTCATGACGCCACCAGGAGGTTAATCAACCCCTACGTGGTGACGCCCGTGACCATATCAACGCCAATCTCGATGCCCGCAATCTCATCGAGAACAATCATGCCTAGCTGCATCAGGCAAAACTCCAACACCGACAGGAGTACGATGACCAACACGGCAACCCCGTCGGCCCTCGACGACTCCCTGCGCTGTCGAGCCGATAGAACCTCACCCCTTCACAGCAAGGCTGCGAGCTATACAGTGGTCCGTAGGCTTTAAGGTCTTCGGGGTCGATCCCTATGATGGCAAGGCTAATCCCGAGCAGTGGATGTAGCTCTACGAGATCACCGTATGTGCCATCGAGGGAAACAGCGACGTAATGGCAAACTATCTGCCTGTTATGCTCTCCCAATCTGCCAATAATTGGCTTATGGGCTTGGGGGAGGACTCCATCGAATCTTGGGATGATCTTAAGAGAGTTTTTATCGAGAATTACATGGCAACGTGTCAGCAGCCTAGCATGAAGTATGATCTAGAGAAACTCCATCAGACGTCTGGGGAACCTTTGTGAAGCTACATCAGGCGTTTCTCGAAAATGAGGAACACCATCCCCAACATCAGGGACAGTGAGGCCATCTTCGCTTTCACCAGAGGACTCCATCACCATCAGGAGTTGCGCTCCAAACTTTACCGCAAGAGGCCCTAGACCATCCGTGAACTCCTTAAGGTTGTAAACTCATACGCAGACTCCGAAGAAGCTGATTGGTAGTTCAAGGATGACGTTGCTCGTGCTTCCCGCTCGGATCACCACCCACGTCGTGATGATGATCGTCACGAAGAACGACATTATGAAGATCGCGGCAAGCGCTACAACGATTGTGAACGCCGTCATAATGATCGACCAGAGGGATCAAGGGCTGCACAGCCACATCGCCGCTGACTGGAAAACTTTATCAACAACATAGAGCAGCCACGCACTAAGCGTAATTTCAATGCTGCCTACGAAAATCTCCTTGACGGTCCATGCCTAATTCACAAGGACAACAAGCACACCATGCGGCGATGCTATGGCATGGCCAAAGCTTTCTGCGATGAGGAGCAGAAACGGCAGTGGCGCAAGGACGATGAGTCAGATGACGGCAAGGGGGAGGAGCGTCCTAAGGACGCACGACCCACTTTCCAAGATGCCAACAAGACCGTCGCCACAATCTTTGGAGGGTACGCCGCCTTCGAGAGCAAATGCCAATAGAAACTCACCACTCGGCAGGTCATGTCGATCACCAAGTACGACACGGTCGTCGATCCTAAATATCTGGACTGGTTAGAGTACCCTATCACCTTGAGTAGGGCCGACCAGTGGGTGGATATCCCATACCTAGGGCGTTTCCGACTCATGTTGGATCCCACCATCCGCAACGTGCGCTTCAAGAAGGTCCTCATCGACGGTGGAAGTGCCCTCAATCTCCTCTTTGCCGGGGCCCTAATTGTGTTAGGCCTCACAAAGGACGATCTCATCCCTATTGATTCTCCATTCTGGGGGATTATACCTGGCAGAGCATCCCAACCTTTGGGGCAGATCCCCTTGCCAGTCTAGTTTGGCACCACCGGCCACTTCCGTACTGAGTACGTGAACTTCTTCATGGCAGACTTTGACACCACCTACCACGCCATCCTTGGTCGACCAGCGCTCATCAAGTTCATGGCTGTGCCCCATTATGTCTACCTAGTGTTGAAGATCCCGATGGAACAGGGCGTTCTCACCCTGCGTGCCAATGTCTCCACCGCCTATGACTGCGAAAGAGAAGGACTCGCCATCGTTGATGCGATGGATCTCTCGGCCAGAATAGAGGCTTGCATCGCCGACTCCAAGAAGGTCCTAGTGGAGGAGCAGGCGATCCCAACTCAGGAGCCACCTCGATCTACAACTAAGTCCAAAGACACAAAGGAGGTTGAGCTCGTGATCGGCGATAGAAGCAAGACGACCCAGATTGGGGTCCATCTCGACCCCAAATAGGAAGACATGCTCATTAGCTTCCTTCACAGAAACATCGACGAGTTTGCATGGAAACCTGCTGACATGCCTGGCGTTCCTCGGGAGCTGATCGAGCACTCCTTAAATGTTTCGCCGACCGCCAAACCGATCAAGCAAAAGCTCTGACGATTCGCAAGACAAAAAGGAGGTTATTAGGGCAGAAATAACTCGGCTATTAGCAGCTAGCTTTATTAAAGAGGTGTATCACCCGAAGTTGCTCACCAATCTAGTCCTTGTACGAAAATAGAATAATGAATGGAGAACGTGCGTTGATTACACCAATCTCAACAAACACTGCCCTAAAGACCCCTTCGGCTTACCTCACATTGACGAGGTCGTAGAGTCAACAGCCGGTTGTGAGCTCTTTTGCTTTCTCGATTGCTATTCTGGTTATCACTAGATCCCCTTAAAGGAGGAAGACTAGATCAAAACTTCGTTCATCACACCCTTCGGTGCCTATTGTTTTACCACCATGTCCTTTGGGCTAAAAAACGCCAGCGCCACCTACTAGAGGGCTATCCAGCTGATGCCTCTAGGACCAAATTAGGAAGAATGTCGAGGCCTACATCGATGATGTGGTAGTTAAGTCTAATACTACAGACAACCTCATCGCCAACCTCGAAGAAACTTTCCAAAACCTGAAGAAATTCCAATGGAAGCTGAATCCCACTAAGTGCATATTCGGTGTTCCATCTGGTATACTCCTAGGCAACATCGTTAGTCGCCATGGCGTAGAAGCAAACCCAGAGAAGATAGAAGTGGTTACCAAGATGAAACCTCCGACCTACATGAAGGATGTCCAGAAGCTAATGGGATGCATGGCGACTTTAAGTCGTTTCATATCCCGATTGGGCGAAAAGGGTTTGCCGTTCTTCAAGCTGCTCAAGGCTTCGGAGAAGTTTACCTGGAAGTCTAAAGTAGACAAGGCCTTTGCTGAGCTCAAGCAATTCCTCACAACGCCTCCAGTCATGATGACACCACAAGCTGGCGAAACCTTATTGAACTACATCGCTGCAACCAACCATGTCGTCAGTACTGCCATCGTCATTAAACGAGAAGAACCGGGAATGCCTATAAAGTTCAATGCCCTGTCTACTTCATCAATGAAGTCCTGAATGAGTCTAAGGCTCGGTATCCTCAGGTCTAGAAGCTATTGTACGTTGTCCTTATTACGTTCAGGAAGCTCCGCCATTACTTTGAGATATATCAAGTAACAGTGGTTACTGAGTATCCGCTGGGCGACATCCTCTGTAATAAGGAAGCCAATGGACGCATCATTAAATGGGCAGTAGAGCTCGACACGTACTCCATTGATTTCAAGGGCTGCCAGACGATAAAGTCTCAAGTGCTCGCCGATTTCATCATCGAATGGACCAACATGCAAGCTCCTGTCTCAGTCGATCGACCCGAGCACTAGGTCATGTACTTTGATGGCTTCCTCAACCTTGATAGTGCTAGGGCAGGTATCTTTTTTATTTCTCCATTAGGGGATCACCTCCAATATGTCCTCCAAATTTATTTTCCAGCCTCCAATAACGCCACCGAGTACGAAGCTTGTCTCCATGGTCTCCGTATTGCCGTTGAACTTGGTGTTAAACGCCTCTTGGTATACGGTGACTCCGCACTGGTCATTAATCAGGTCAACAAAGATTGGTCTTGTACCGATGATAAGATGGATGCTTACTGCTCCAAAATCAGAAAGTTGGAGGGCAAATTCTACGGTATTGAATACCACCATGTCGTACGAGATCAGAACCAAGCAACCGACCAGCTATCCAAGCTAGGGTTGACCAGAGCCAAGGTCCCGGCCGGTGTCTTTGTCCAGGATCTTCGAACTCCATCCATTAAGCAGGAGCAAGCAGCTCACGAATCTTCCCCTGCCGAGCAATTGGTCCTGGTAATTCCCGCACCGAGCAGTGATTGGTGAGAGCCTTTTATCAAGTACTTGACCACTGCAGATGTACTAGCTGACAAGACCGAGATGGAACACCTAATTCGCCGTAACAAGCATTACGTGCTAGTCGATGGCAAGCTAATGCGGAAGAACGCAAAGGAGGAATTGTTTTAGAAGTGCATATCTCAGGAAGAAGGAGTGGCATTGCTTCAAGAAATCCACACTGGATCCTGCGACAACCACACAGCCTCTAGAAGTCTGGTCGGCAAAGCTTTCTGAGTAGGTTTCTATTGGCTATCAGTAGTCGCAGACACCAAACCGCTTGTTCGATGGTGTGAGGGCTGCCAATTTTTCGCCAAACAGATCCATGTTCCAGCTTAGGCTCTGCAGACGATTCCCGCCTCTTGGCCATTCGCATGCTGGGGACTGGACATGATTGGACCATTCAAGAACGCCCCCGATGGATTCCGATGGGTTTATGTCGCTGTTGACAAATTCTCCAAGTGGATCAAGTACAAGCCGCTCGTCCAATCTACAACAAAGAAAGCAGCGGAGCTCTTCAACGACACCATCCATAGGTTTGGGCTGCTAAACAATATCACCACCGACCTTGGTTCTACATTTACCAGCAATGACTTCTAGGATTTCTGCGAGGATCGATGCATATCTGTTAAGTATGTATCGGTCATGCACCCTAGGGCTAATGGCCAGGTTGAGTGAGCGAACGACATGATTTTAGATGCCCTGAAGAAGAGGTTATATGAGAAGGATCAGAAACATCTAGGCAAATGGCTCAAAGAACTACCAGCTGTGGTCTGGGGACTAAGGACCCAGCCCAGTCGCAACACTGGAGTCTCCCCCTATTTCTTGGTGTTCGGATCAGAGGCCGTGTTACCCGTCGCGCTTTCCAAGCACCAAGGATAGAGAACTATGATGAAGAGAACAACGATCAGGCATGACAAGATGATGTCGACTGACTTGAGGAAGAGCGTTTGGTCACATGTGTTCGGATGGCCAAGTACCTAGACAGTATGTGTAAATACTTCAACCACAATATCCAGGAGTGATCTAATGGGAACGGGGATCCCGATCTTCCGTCAGGTGATGGTAACTATCGTTGTAGCAGAGAATGACACACCGATCCGGCTTCAGATCGAAAGATTGAACCCTGCAATCTTAGCACCACAGCTCCTATGGTTATCAATCGAGTCACGGACCAGGTTGACCTCTCCAAGAAGGCTAATCCCTACCTGCGCAACGAAGAACACAAGCAAGAACAAGAAAGATCGCAACCAAATTGCAAATGTATGATTAATCTCACGAGTTGGGGTCTCACAAACCGAAGAACGGCGAAACTGTTTCTTGACAGAATAATCTAAGAAAAACCCAAAACCTAATGACGGCGGCGGCGTATGATTATAAAGGTCTTAGGGTCGTCACCTACCCTGGACGCGCCCCCTAATGGGCCCAAACACGATACACGGCCCAACAGACCAAAAGAAGGTGTTGCAGCACCCTGGCAGATTCTGGGCGCTGACTTGTTTCGACGATTCCCGTTGATTCCGAAGAGCTTTTGATGTGAAACCACTTGGATTGGCTTCCTTATCAAATTATATTTCCATCCATATGTGGATCATCGAAAACAGAGTCCAGATGCGTCTTGGGTGTCCGTTTTATTGCAGACTGGTCCTGACGGCCGAGGCAGACTCGAACTCGGATTGGACTGGGCCTCTGGCTTGGCTTGGACGTCTTTGCTGGCCTCCTAAGGTGGTGGCCAAGGAGGAGGACGTCCAAGGCCATCTCTTAGGTGTTCTCCATCTTCTTGGGTCGTGCTCCAACTTGGGCCTGGGTCCCAAGGATGTCTAACAAGCCCATGATGACAGTGTAGCTCCCGCCAGAAATAGCGATAGAATATATTGGTGATTTGGAGGCCTTGCCGACATGATATTGAGATGGGACCAGATCTATTTGAAAGCTTATCAAACAAGCTTTCCATCAAGTGCTCATTGACCTCGATCGCACTCTGGATGGATGAGTTATGGCCTTCCCAATGAGGCACTGTCGGGCTGCCGTCGAACCAAAAGTTCAATTTTGATGAACTTCCATTATGAAACACATTTGAACCTACAATCAAATAGTGACATGTACATGTGGAACCAAGTGAATTATAACCAAAGCCACTATGCAAATGTAGGAACGAGCGCACCTTATAATCATTGTTCGTATCCGAAGGTGCCATGTCCTCATCACGATCCTTCACGGTCGGCGACATGGTACTCCGCAGGAAACAGAAGACCGACGAGATGCACAAGCTATCTTCACCTTGGGAGGGTCCATACATTGTCAAGGCTATGACCCGACCAGGATCCTATAGACTCTACGATCAAGACGGCATAGACATCCCTAACTCCTGGCACATCGAACACCTCAAGTGTTTCTCTCCTTAAGACGTCCTACTAAGATATGTACCCCTTTATGTATTTATGCATTTCAATAATGATTTTATCCATGATGTTTTCTCCATTTGTTGTTTTCTCCATAATTTTCCTCCAATTATCTTTTGTTTTTCTCCATGCTAAACATCTTTAAGATGATGCATTCTATCGCCATTCGATTCACCGACCAGCCACGTTGTCATTCGCGTTATCCAGAAGTAGTCATGTTCTTGATTTAGCACCTAAACGTGCATGGGCAGTAGCTCTCTGCATCATGGGCGTTGATAGCGGCTCGTTGGTGATGCCTATATTCCTAAGTGTGCACAGGAGCTAAGCTCTTTACGCCATGGGGTGTGGGATAACCGGGGCTGATAATAAGATAAAGGACTAACAATGCATCGTTAAAATTAAATATTAACACTTTATACATACTAAACACTAAAGTTTCATTTACAACTGCTCGGCATAATGCCGACAAGCCTATTACATTCTAAGTTGTCATGGTTCATTGCCAGCATCACCGAACAGATCCATGTCGTTCGCCAGTTTGATCGTCGAATCAGACACCTCCTCCTCCAGCGTGGTGATTTTCTCGTCGCTCAGATTTTGGGCAAAGCCACCATCGATTTGTTTGAGCTTCACCAAGGGGTAGACTGACCAACAACCGCCAGTGCATGGCCCATAGCAGAACAAGCCACGCCATGAGCATAGTGCTTGAAGTTCTTCAGCGCCGACTTGCACCTCTCCACGATGATGTCCGGTCACGGCGCTCTGTTGGGCTCCGACACTTCTTGGTCGATGAGATCCAGCACAGGTTTTATCCCATTGGAGATGGTCTTCAACTTTTCTTTACTGGCCTCCAGTCGAAGCTCGAAGTCACGAAACTGCGCCTGACTATTGGTTTGGATCACTGTAGACAAGAAGGGCAATCGTCTTAAACACGTTTCTCATAGCAAGAGGGGTATTGACATAAGGAATAACTTACGGTTCATTTCTTTGGCGAGTTGTTTTTTCGCCGTTAGAGCTTCATCTCTTTCTTTCTCTGCTAGCGCTTTGGCTTCATGCGCTAGCAGAGCTTGGGTCTTTGCCTCCACCTTGGCATCACGCCTCAGGCGTGCTTTGGTCTCCGCCTGCTTCTTCGCTTCATCAAGCTCTACACCAATGAAAGATTACTACCAGCATGGGCGAGTTGAGGATATGAAAGCAATACACCATGGGGCCTAAGGCCTTACTTTTCTCTCAGCCTATGCCATCGCCTTGCTGATTTGTCAGCTCCTAGTTCTCCGCCTCTAGTTGCATCTTTTCTGCTCGTAACTTCTCTCGGTCGATGTGCGCTTCAGCCAGCATCTTCTCTAGAGTATCCATAGACTCTCGTAGCCTCTAGTTCTCAGCAATTGATGGAGCCACCTGCTTCAGCTGGCGTGCGCGGTTCTCGGAGACCTTCATTAGCTCCTGACGACAAACAACAGTTAACTGGCGTAATCTCCAACTTCAATTGGTCGTGTAGACTAACTTACTTCAATCCGGCTAGACACTGATGCTAGTGCGGTCCTGAGCTCCTTCACCTACTTGCCCGCCTCCTCATCCTCCACTACCTCCATCGTATCTTCGCGGCACACGAAGGTCCGCAAAATCTGAGGTGGAGGATCCTGGGTATTTGGCGCTTCACGCTCAATTTGTTCAATCACCTTGGGGACTCCCTCGCCTGCCTTGGTGCCTGGTCAGCTTATGGTCGGACACAGGGACCAAGATCCATCACTGGCGTCTAAGCCCGGGGACTAGCCCTTGGCTCTAGGCGACTGGTCGGCTCGGTAGCAACATCTTCATTCATTTGCTTCGGGTGCTCGGGGACTTCAGCTCGGGGACCAGCTTGGTTTTTGGATATTTCTCATGTTTCTTCTAGCTATCCTGCCCCAGCACCCTGAGCACCAGCAGTCGTGGCACTCGGCTCAGCGTCCTACTGAGCATCACCGATGTCGATTGGGTAAAGTTCCTCGGTCGATGCTTCCCTGCAACATGATGTCGTATCATCAATACTTTCACTTTGGTTATGCTTGGACTAAGTCTAGGGCAGAGACACTTACTCGTTGGATCACCTGCATGCAGCTCTGAATGGCCGGGGCTTGTTGGAGCTCCCCTGTACTTCAGTTGTCGGCACGAATCTTGAGAACATCGGAGGCGGCTAGTTCGCCTCCGGTGCTTCTGACCTCACCGTTGTGGCTTTCCTGGCTAAAGCCCCTCGTCTAGGCTCGAGGACTTTGCCCTGAGTGGATCTCTGGTCTGCTACGCCTTGGGCTAGTTGGTCGGAGGCTCTAGCGGTCGATGTTGGAGTAGTCATCCACGCAGCTTGTTGCTGTAGCGTCTCACCTGCGTCTTCATCATCATCTGACCTGTCCACGATGACTTGTCAGCATCCCAAAGGCTCTCTAATCGAGATTCCACCACTCTTGCGTGGTGGCGGAGTGTTCGGTTTTTTCTTCTTCTTCACCGGCTCTGCTTAGGCCAGTTGTTTCCCGCACGATGGCTGCCGATGCCTGGGAGGTTTCTCCACCACATCCTTGGATGAGGATGACAAGTTGCTCTCTGAATGAGGACTGGCCAGCGCTTGGGTTGTACGGGCATCTACGCCCTTCAGCTAGGTCCCATCCGGCACGTCGGAGACATACATAGCATGATCCTGTCCACAAGTTTTCAAGAAGATGTTTCAACATCAACAAGATTTGACATTCCAAGGACTGCCAATGGTACACTCTTACCAGTGGTGGTGGATTCATGATGCTGTATGCCACTTACTGCCCCATGTTGCTCAGTTTGGTGTTACTTGAAAAGAGCTCCAGGAGGCGAATATAGGCGTCGCCCTTATTTATCTTCTCAGGGGCTTCCCGAGCGGTATCTTCATCCCCTGTATATTCATACGTGGGGTGGAACCTCTCCTTGCTCAACTAGATCTGGCATACAATGAAGTTGATGGCTACACCAACTCCATCAAGATTGTTACGCATCTGACCCATAATTTGTAGAAGCTCATCGACCCGGGTCATCTCCGAACTGATCGGTCTTGCCGACCAGTTCGTGCTTGGCACTGCTAAATGGTCTATGTTGGTCGATAGGCTCAGTTCAGCATTTCGGATATAGAACCACTTAGCATTCCATCCCTTCAATGACATGTTGAGAGGCACTTGTATGTATTCCTTCACCATGACATCCCTCAGCTACAGATGAACTCCACCAACCACTTTGGGGGACCCATATCCAAGGAAGGGTTTGAGGCAGAAGAAATAGCAAAAGAGGTTGAAGTGCGAAGCGATTTCGATGAATGCTTCGCATAGATTGATGAAGAGGGAGATATGAAGAATGCTATTAGGATGGAGATGGCAAAGGTTAATGCCGTAATAAACAAGAAGCTTCAAGGAAAGGATGTGCAAGAATCCCAAATCCATGAACGAAATAAGCCTCGAATACAAGTTCGTTGGTATCAGGGGTTGGGAACGGTTCACCTGCAGCGGGGCGCCATCCTATGGTTACTTGATCTTGAAGGATGCCTTCAAACACCATTTCTTCTAGGGTCTCCTGAGTGATGGTAGATCTGACCCACTCCTAGTCGTGGCGGACCTCGCCGGTACTCTCCGCCGCCTCCCTCCCTGACTTCTTCGGGCTCGAGTGGCTGCGTTTCTTCCCACCCTTCACCATGGATCAGATCTAATTCGATTTGGCTATGCTCAGATTCGATTGAGGAGGCGCTGCGGTTGTAATGCGATTGTAGTAGGGTGCGCGAAGGCAAAGCGTTGAGTATTTTGTGGTTGCAAGGAAGAAGACGCTAGGAGGAATGAGGGAAGTGCGCCGCGTGGTGGGCGGATTTGTATAGTTCAACCTCGACCCTTCACCTTTAGGGTTTTTGGGAAACCGCGCATGACTCCACCACGTCGTTCGCACCCCTCCAATTTCTTCGTCAATGGTTATTGGGCCAGTTTAATGGGCCTCCGGGCATATTGAATGATTGAGTTTGCTTTGTTGGTTTACCTCTCCAATTTCTCCACGGTATAGTGCTAAGCACTCTCCAATTTTCTCCAACGGTAAAGTGCTAAGCACTCTCCATTTTTCTCCATTTTTAAGTGCTAAGCACTCTACCAATTTCGCCCTGATATAGTGCTAAGCACTCTCTAATTTCTCCATGGTATAGTGCTAAGCACTCTCCAAATTTCGCCACGGTCAAGTGCTAAGCACTCTCTAATTTCTCCACGGTATAGTGCTAAGCACTCTCTAATTTTCTCCAATGGTAAAGTGCTAAGCACTCTCCATTTTTTCTCCGTTTTTAAGTGCTAAGCACTCTCCAAATTTTGCCCTGATATAGTGCTAAGCACTCTCCAAATTTCACCACGGTCAAGTGCTAAGCACTCTCCAATTTCTCCACGGTATAGTGCTAAGCACTCTCCAATTTTCTCCAATGGTAAAGTGCTAAGCACTCTCCATTTTTTCTTCATTTTTAAGTGCTAAGCACTCTCCAAATTTCGCCCTGATATAGTGCTAAGCACTCTCCAAATTTCGCCACGGTATAGTGCTAAGCACTCTCCATTTTTCTCCATTTTTAAGTGCTAAGCACTCTCCAAATTTCACCCTGATATAGTGCTAAGCACTCTCCAAATTTCACCACGGTCAAGTGCTAAGCACTCTCCAAATTTTGCCATGGTCAAGTGCTAAGCACTCTCCAATTTCGCCCTGATATAGTGCTAAGCACTCTCCAATTTTCTCCACGGTATAGTGCTAAGCACTCTCCAATTTTCTCCAATGGTAAAGTGCTAAGCACTCTCTATTTTTTCTCCATTTTTAAGTGCTAAGCACTCTCCAAATTTTGCCCTGATATAGTGCTAAGCACTCTCCAAATTTCGCCACGGTCAAGTGCTAAGCACTCTCAATTTTGCCACAGTCAAGTGCTAAGCACTCTCCAATTTTGCCCCGGTCTAGTGCTAAGCACTCTCCATTTTCTCCCTAGTATAGTGCTAAGCACTCTCCATTTTCTCCATGGTTTAAGTGCTAAGCACTCTCCAATTTTCTCCAACGGTAAAGTGCTAAGCGCTCTCTATTTTTTCTCTATTTTTAAGTGCTCAACACTCTCCAAATTTTACTCTAATGTTCAGTGCTAAGCACGGAGATTTCGTCCTTTTCACTTGTTTCTTTGATCCTGCTACAAGATGCTGCTCTATCTTACAGCAGAAGTGTGTACACTTCACCTAGCAGTGAGTGTACTATTTTTCCTCTTACTGGTCTTCAGCTAAGCTAGGGGCTAGCTGTGAGCTCGACTAAGCTAGGACTCAGTTATTCTGATTAACTGATCATTGTACTTCTTTGATCCTAACACCAGGTGCATTCTTCACCTACTGTCAAGCTCGGGGACTACAATGTATACATTGCACCTTGCGGTGCTTGTATCAAATTTAGCGGTTGGCTAAGTTCCCATTTTCTTTCTCAGTCGTTGATATTCTTTGATCCTGACACCAGGTGTCTTCTTCACCTACTGTCAGGCTCGGGGACTACAATGTATACATTACACCTTGCAGCGCATGTATCAATACTAACATCCTCTTTGACTAAGTCATGGATGATGATCATCTGACTTCGCCAATAAAGCCTAAGTGTGTACACTTCACCTAAGGTGGAGAATTTTTTAAATTTTAAACTTGAGCTCCTTACATCCTTCTAGCAAGCCTTACTTGAGTATGTTCGAGGCCTGTTGACCAGTTAAACTGGTCGACACTTCATTTTGTTGATCGGATTACCAGTTAAACTGGTCGGATTACCAGTCAAACTGGTCGGCACTTCATTTTGTTGATTGGATTACCAGTTAAACTGGTCGGATTACCAGATTAACTGTCTGACTCCAAGTTAAACTGCTCGGACCTGCTCAAGATGGTGTTGCTCAGCGGATACAAGGTGCTCAGGGACTAGCTGTGGGGATATAACCCCAAGTACCCACGGCAATGGACATGGGCCACACCACTAGGGGAGGTCCAGCCCATAAGATCAAGGCCTACGGTGCACGGCTCTGGTCGACGTGCACCACAAGGCAATCAGAAGATATCTTGGCGATGAAGGAAGATCTATTCGGATATGATAGATATCGTATTCCTTGTAAATACTTACCATATAGCTAGACCTGAACTGACCTATAACCCTACCCTCCAGACTATATAAGGCAGGTAGGGACCCCCCTCGAATGCATCTCATATTCAATACAATCCACCAAAGACACATGACGTAGGGTATTACGTCGATCAGACGGCCTAAACCTATCTAAATCGCTGTCTCTGCGCCCGTGTCACCATCCGGTTCCTATTACACGCACCTCCACCAATCATCTACTACCGTGGGTATATCCCTCGGTAGACTGCTGACTAGATTTCATCAACAAGCACACCCATGGTTTTCCTAGGCTATGAGGAAAACGGCAAGGCCTATCGACTTTATGATCCCAAGAGAGGCAAGGTGGTGATCTATAGGGATGTGGTGTTCGATGAGATGGCGACTTGGGACTAGGACTCAGGCATGGGGGAAGCTATTGGTGTTAGTGGCACATTTGCCGTCGATCACCTAGTGATCCAAGGAGGAGGAGCTGATGGCACTGAGAGAGCAGGCTGTGGATGGACCAGCAGCTGTGGCGGTCGAGGAGGAGCCACCAAGTCCGGCCATGGTGGGCATGGGCGAGCAGTCTCCATCAGCAGCGGCGCATTCACCTCCACCATAGTCCCCTGTGATGGAAGGCTAGGGGACACCTTCACTGGAGTTTGCCTCTTCACCCACCGACATTGATGAGTACGTGGACGCCTTCCACGACGGCGAGGAGGTCCGGTTCAAATGGGTGGTGTCGGTGTTTTGAGTTACCACCAATGTGTAAATTTCTAGTATTGCGCGTCTGGCTCGGATGGTGTGCTTAGAAGACATGAGGTTTATACTGGTTCGGGCAGAAAGTCCCTACATCCAGTTCATCACTGCTGCTCGTGTTACTAGCACTAAAAGTTTGTAGTAGGGGGTGCAGATAGGCGAGAGAGGAAAAGGATCCTAAGTCTCTGGTAGAAGGAGTGAATGGGTGCTGAGAGCTCGATCATTGCTCAGCTATGTGTTCATGTCGTGCTCTTGTATTTTTATCTCGTGGTTCGGTTTCGTGTCGGCTCTAGATTGATCATGTTTCTATGGGTTGATTCCTTTCATGGGACGCCCTGCTTTCCCTTTTATAGGCCATGGGAAAGCGTGGGTTACAACAGAGGAAAAGGAGAAGAACCAGAGAAAGAAGAAGGCCTTTAGGATCGCCAGGTCCTTCTTCTTCTTCATGCGGGTCCCGCTGATCCTATAGATGTCAATAGGGACGGCTCCATGTCATGGCCCTGTTCATAACTGACGCCATGCATAGGCGCCGTCTACCGGTCATGGCGCTCCATTCTGTCCCGATGGACGTCATGGTGAACTAACATGCCTGTCATCGTTCGTACGAGGGTTAGGTAGAATAGCACCGGCACGCCCAATGCTGTTCTTGATGTGAGTCCTCAGGTATGGCCTATCATGGCCACAAGTTAAATTGAGTCATGCCAGTCTCTTCCCCAATGTTAGAGCTTTGACCTAGGCCCATATGCTTGGACCTAGAGTGGTTGGCGGTGGTATGGTCCCCACCGAGCAAGACAGAGCACAAACCCAAGGAGTCAGGAGAGACGAAGCTCGTGGCCTCGGGGTCGAGCGAGGCGGAGCCTGCCCCTAGAGGTCGGGCGAGGAGGAGCCCACGCACCTAGGGGTCGGGCGAGACGGAGATCGCAGCCTCGAGGTTGGGCGAGGTGTATCCCGCCCCTAGAGGTCGGGCGAGACGAAGATCATGGCCTTGAGGTCGGGCGAGGCGTAGCCCACCCCCAGAGGTCGGGCAAGGTGGAGCTTGCACACCTGGGGGCCGGTTGGAGCCATTGTCGCATTCTTGACTGCTCGGATGAATCAATGTTGATGACCATTAGCTCCTCCTCTTTGGGTACCCTAGTATTGGTCCTCGATAGGTGGACAACATCATCAGCGAAGGGGGAGCTCCTGGGTTGGCCAGTCGGCTTCTCGATGACCTAGAGCTGCTCCTTGTCAGCGTAGAGGAGCCACCGATGTTCGTAGTGGCTGAGCACGATGCCAATTGGCGCTGAGCGATGTTGGAAGAGATGAAGGCGATCGAGGACAACAGGACTTGGGAGCTGGTTGATCCGCAGGTGGGCTGCCGGTCGATCAGGCTCAAATGGGTCTACAAGGTGAAGTAGGACGAGCGCGGTGCCATTGTTAGGTACAAGGCTCGGCTCGTAGCTCATGGCTTCATGCAGCGTGAGGGCATTGACTTTGAGGAGGTATTTGCTCTAGTGGCACGCATGGAGTCCATTCGCCTGCTGTTGGCCATGGCAGCAGCGAAGGATTGGCACGTCCACTACCTCGACGTCAAATATGCATTCCTCAACGGCGAGCTCGCGGAGACGGTCTTCGTCAAGCAAGCTCCGTGCTTCGCCATCAAGGGCGTTGAGCACAAGGTGCTCAAGCTACGCAAGGCGCTCTATGGGCCTTAACAGGCCCCTTAGGCGTGGAACGCCAAGCTCGATGCCACCTTGGTGAAAGGTCCTAATGGCTAGAGGAGGGTGAATAGCCTATAAAAATTTCTGCAACAACACTTAGCAAACCGGTTAGACAAATATGAGGCGAGGCGAGTGTTGCGCTAGCCTACTAAAAATGCAAACCACCTACCACAATTCTAGTTTATATAGTCTCTATCCACACAATGGCTATGTCACTACACTAAGTTATTGTGCTCTCAAAGGCTAACTAAAGAGCCACACTAACCAAACTAACAAGCTCTCACGACTAGCTACACTAAAGAGCTTGACAACTAGTTTGTGGTAATGTAAAGAGAGAGAGCAAGATGGTTATACCGCCGAGTCGAGGAATGAACCAATCAATCACAAGAATGAATACCAATGAAGACCAATCACCTTGGAATCAAATGATGACACAATGATTTTTTACCGAGGTTCACTTGCTTGCCGGTAAGCTAGTCCTCGTTGTGGTGATTCAGTCACTTGGAGGTTCACACGCTAATTGACATCACACGCTAAACCCTTAATAGGGTGCCGCACAACCAACACAAGATGAGGATCACACAAGCCACGAGCAATTTACTAGAGTACCTTTTGGCTCTCCGCTAGGGAAAGGTCAAGAACCCATCACAATCACCATGATCGGAGCCAGAGACAATCACCAACCTCCATTCGACGACCCTCGCTGCTCCAAGCCATCTAGGTGGCAGCAACCACCAAGGGTAACAAGAGAATCCTGCAGCAAAACACGAACACCAAGTGCCTCTAGATGCAAATACTCAAGCAATGCACTTGGATTCACTCCCAATCTCACAAAGATGATGAATCAATGATGGAGATGAGTGGGAGGGCTTTGGCTAAGCTCACAAGGTTGCTATGTCAATGCAAATGGCCAAGAGACTGTGATAGAACCACCTAATCTAATGCCTCCTAGGAGTGCTCATCTTCCATTAGACACTAAGCACCCCAAAGAGAACACTAAATTACTCGGTTCCGTCGGGCACACCCCAGGGGAGAACCCGAAAATCCACATTTTCCCATCAGGATCACAAATGAGAGAATAAAGCTTACATCATTCTTAATCATTTCTTACATCACTTTTAATTCAACCTCAGAGTATAATATTTAATGTTATAACAGCGGAATGTAATCATCTTAACAGAGCTATGAACAATTTAATTGAGCAGCGGGATATAAACATGTGAACAGAGTTACAGCAGAATTAAACATCTATTCATGACATGATGAAGCATTGGTATGTAAACTATGACAACAAATTATATACTTTCATTTATAAAAACATGTGGTGAGAGTTATAAATAAAAACTACGATCGCAGCGTAAGGAAATCCTCTCTACGCCCACCAGGAGGAATCCACACACAAGGGTCAGCGCTAGCATCCACCTGTCACCTGCAACAGCGTGAATAAAACCCTGAGTACTCAATTGTACTCAGCAAGACTTACCCAATAGGAGGAAAGAAAAGACTCTAAGGATATGCAAGGCTATCTGGCTTATGGGTTTATTGCATTTGCAGGAAGCATTACAAAGCGTGCGTCCTTATATTCAATTTTTATTAATAGCCGCATTGGTTCATTAACTAACCATTCTATGTAAGCACCTGTGCTACTTTCAAGCAGGTGGTAAGCAATCAGATTTCCTTTTTCCATCTTCCATGTTTCATCTTCAGTTCTTACTACGGTGCTAGACATGAAACAAGCCGTACCGAATCACCCGGCGATTCACGAATCAATGCCCCCAGCTGGATACCCCGAAAACACATGCCCCGCTTGTACCCAAGGCACAAGCAGGACCAACCCATCACCCGCCTGTCCTAGGTGTCCAGGTCCCCTTCCAAACTGGGACTCCAAGATGTTATAAAGTACTTAATAAGGTGATCATGTCATCATTATGCATAATCATCATGCATCAACTCATGAATGCATTTCATGTTTATATTATAGTATGCAAATGTTATTTTATGGAGTGTTTTATATATTACCTGAAATAATGTTAATAATAATGATTAGGAAACTTTGTGAATCTTGATGTGGGAATCTTTTAAACAAGTCAAATTCTTCCTTAGTAAAAGTTTTATAATTTTTGTTGCAATGCTTGGTGTGGACCTTGTTTTATGATATGTGTGGACTTGTATGGATGAATCAATTTCAAAACATTTGTGTTTAATTGGATTTCCGAAAACCCAAATTTCCAGCATTTAAGTTTACCCTGGAAAACCCATTTCAAAATCTAAGTACATTTTGGGGTTGAGCCTTAAAGCAAAAATGTAGAGCTTGTTGAGTTGTACAAAGTTTGTTTTTGGAGTTTTTAAAGTTGTTTAGAAAAATTTGGAGTAATTTGAAATGGCATAATTCTTTAAATGTCCCCTTTTTGAATTGAAATTTGCATTTCAAAATGTAGACCGAATTTGGGTATGGTTATAAAAGCAAAGTTGTAGAACTTTTGATTTTGAACAACTTTTATTTTTGGAGATTTTTGAGTTGTTACACAAATTTGGGAGTAATTTGGATTTTAAAATGAATGGCAATTCTATAATTACTGTGAACGGTGTTCACCGCCTAAGTTACATGGCCGGCGATCTTCTTCGGCGTTCCAGGCGCGTCGTGGCCGTCTTTGGTGTCGCGCTGGCGCGATGAAGGCTTCCGCGTGGCTTCTCTTTGCTTCTAAGCCGCGCTATTTAGACTACGCCGTCACCGTTCATCTCCTTTCTTCTTCCTCTGCTTTTGCCGTCGCCACCGCCTAATTCCGTTGAGCTTGCGCCGTCATCTTAGTGCTTGCCAGTCGCAGCTATAGCCCCTCACGGCTCCGCCTGCTCCTTGCGCATCCAACCGACCTGCTTTTGTAGCTTGACTTCACCGGGAAACTGCTGTGCGCGCTCTTCTTCCTCGTGGCCGGCAGTGTCGCCGTCGCGAGCGCGTTGCCGTGGCCAACGCGCTACGGTCTGCCTCTGACCTTGAAAAGCTTTGCTTCAGCTTCGTCTCGATGCCGTGGTTCTTAACATCTTGTTGATTGCTCGTTTTGACCACCGTAGTCGCCGGAACTCCGCCACCGATGACGTTTTGCTCCGTCGTGTTTGCTTAGCTCGTCGAACCACCTTGCTATTGCTCCTTCAGCTCAGCCTTTGACTCCAACACGTTCGGGGTGAGCTCCTGGATCTTCCCGAGTTGTTTGTGTGAACTCCTGGTTCTTCCAAGTTGTTTCTGTGAGCTTCTGGTTCTTCTCGAGTTGTTTGTGTGAGCTCCTGGTTCTTCTCGAGTTGTTTGTGTGAGTGGGTGATTTGAAAATGATTTTTTTTCCTTTTTCAGAAATGATTGAATAGTGCTGTAATTTGTTATTTTTGTGTAGATTTATGCAGAGCTCCAAAAATTATGAAAATTTTTGTGTGACCTCTCTGTGATGTATATTATTTAATAAAAATATGAAATGTTGTTTTCAGTACTTTTTGAATGTGATAAAAATTTCTTAATTAATTAATAAATGAGTTTCCTTGATTTTTCTAGGCTTATTAATGTATCCAAAAATTATGAAAATTATTTTGCCACTTAGTTATCATGTGATAAACATTTACAAAAATTTTGAGCTCAATTGGAACAAGTTGATTTATTTCATAATTCTTAATTAAATAATTAATTCATAAAAGCAAATAGTAACCTTTAATGATTTAGGTTTTGATTGAATTTTTGATTGAGTGATGTCCTTGGGTCATTAGTTGATAATGATCCTTGGCAATTCAATTAGGTGTATGAAAAGGTTTAGTTAGTTTGACTTGTAACTGTACCGCGAATGAAAGTTGTATTCAAGTTGTTAACTTTTGCATCCATCATCAAGCATCATATTTTGTATCTCGCATCATGTTAAATATGGCATTGTTACTACGTGTAGTGAACAAAGGTGAGCACATGGTAGTTAATCAAGTAGTAGAGGAGGTTGATCCGTCTGTGGAGGTTGGTGTTGATATCGATGGAACGACTCCGGAACCAGATTTTTCCGTCAACGAAGGCAAGCCCCGGATGCATTTAACCCTACCTTGTGTTTTACCAATTGATTTCGTTTTTGTTTTTCTATACTGCATTAAGTGATTAGGAGTTAAGTGAAAACCTAATTTGTGCTTTACCAACCTTGTTTTTCCATATCTACCTTGTTACCCGTTTTAATTCGTATATGCCTAGTTATGCTTAGCTATGCTTAGAACGATGAAAGTCGGGTGATTACCTATCACCTGCAAGTTTTAAATGGAACTTTGGTTACTTATGTTATCATGTGATATGAGCATGTGGAGTAATAAATCTAGACCGGGCGGACTCGGTGTTGGGGAGCCACAGGACATGGAGGTCTTGTGAGCGGGTTCTTTCCGCCTGTGTTGGTTAAGGTCCGTACCATTGTTGAACTGTGTGTGGTGAGACTTTGTAGTACTAACCACATACTCCGGTACGCCTTAACTTGGTTATTCTATTACGAGAATGGCTACTCGCGCACTAGGAGTGGAGAGATGGCGGAAATAGCGTGTACCCACATGGCAATGGGCTGGATTGGTGGAGTACTGTATTCTTGGGTGGCGCGGACCTGTTCTTGTTTTAGAGGATCCGAGGGTAGGTTGATATATGTAAGTCGGGGACCTACATATGTCGTATGGTCTGGAATTCCCAGCTGGATTTATAATCGGTTCGAATCGTCGTTGCTCCTCGGTTATGGAGACTCACTTCTCTGTTCATCATCGTAGATAAATAACTGGAACTTGAGGATGGTTTGTGAATGTGTTGGTTATGAAGTTTCACGATCTCAATACGGATCGTGTCAGCTTTGTCTATGATCTTATGAAGTTTTAAAGGTTGATATGTGAATTTTGTTAAAAAGCTTTTACGCAAAAGAACTTTGATTATTGCTAAAGCCATACCTTGAATCCATGAGCCTGCATTCTTAAGTTCTATCAGTTTTTATTTTTGGTTAAGTCTCGTTGAGTACTTTTGTACTCAGGGTTCGTTGACCCTTGTTGCAGGTGAGGCTCATGAGCAGATCTGTTTTGGATCATGCTGCATGACTGTTGTTCAGTGTGATGACGATAAGTAAATGTGTGGCCCTTGGGCAGGGCAGCTTATTTGTGTGTTCTGTAATATGTTATAATGCCACTCCACTACTTTGGTTTGTATTATTTATCGAACTTAGTTGTATGGTTTGAAACAAATGGTTTGTAAACTATGTTATTGTAAGTCTTCCGCTAATCTTTACTCTGATGTATATATTTGAATAAACTATTGTAATACTGCAATGACTCTGTAATGTGATCCTGCTCGAAAATCGTGGATGATTCGGGGTTCTCCGAGGACACCCACAGTCTTCTTAAGTTACCGGGAACATGTGCATGGATGTCAAAAGTCGTTGGACAGTGACAGGTGCATGTGGGCCCTATAATTTAGGAGGTTCTGCCACAGAATGGTATCAGAGCGATCGTTACAAAGTCTTTGTTGTATTGATTTACAAAAACTTCAAAATGATTTGGGATGACTAAATTTAACTTATTAATTTGGTCCAAATTGCTTCTGACTTATCTAATTTCTTTCTCACCATTCCTTATTTGATTAAAAAGGTTTTTGTGTGGTGGAGTAGTAATCTTATTATGCCCTATATAATAAGAAATAATGTTTATGTACCTTAGGAGCTTTGATGTTTAGTAACGTAAGAATCGTTCATGCATCATGTCATTAATGAAACACTGCACATATTCCAGTTATAATCATTCATATGAAGTTGAAATATAATGATGTTTAAAACTTCCTCCTTCCATTCAGAGAATGGCTATTACTTGTTATAGCTATTTTTGTCCCAATGAATTTGGCCATGTACCAAGCTTTGCTAGTAAACCACTCTTTGATTGTATTTGCTCATAAGTTCCACATCTTTGGGAATTTCTTGATGCACTTTAATTTTCTCCCATCTACTCAATGTTGAAACTTGGGACTAATCCTTGAATTCTCAAACCTATGCATGTGTCATATCTTGGTCTCTCCTAATGCAACACATGCTAGTTCCTTGATCTTGCTAGCTTGACAAGTGTTACTTGTGAGTTACTTTAGTTGTGCCCTATGGTGGTGCCATGATCCATGATTTACGGTGCCACGTCAAAACCTAGGGTCTCCTGTGGATTGTAGCCATAAGGAAATACTGCTGGGCGCTCGCTGGTATCGAGATCTACGGTCATGATCCACTATAGCTTCGCAATTAATGTGATTCATTCATCTTGGCACTTTCATTTGGAATTCATGTTCCATCATTCCATTGAAGTTACTAAATCCTTTGTCCCTTACATTGTCTTTTGATCTCGTTTACAATTTCAAGTCAACTCTTGTTGTTTTGTGAACAACTTGAAAGTTAATGTGTTTGACACATTTCCTTTTTCCACTACTCAACCCAACGCTTTTTGCACTTTGTAAATCTTGGGACGAGATTTCTTTAAGGGGGAAGGATTGTAACATCCCTGATGTTATAAAGTACTTAATAAGGTGATCATGTCATCATTATGCATAATCATCATGCATCAACTCATGAATGCATTTCATGTTTATATTATAGTATGCAAATGTTATTTTATGGAGTGTTTTATATATTACCTGAAATAATGTTAATAATAATGATTAGGAAACTTTGTGAATCTTGATGTGGGAATCTTTTAAACAAGTCAAATTCTTCCTTAGTAAAAGTTTTATAATTTTTGTTGCAATGCTTGGTGTGGACCTTGTTTTATGATATGTGTGGACTTGTATGGATGAATCAATTTCAAAACATTTGTGTTTAATTGGATTTCCGAAAACCCGAATTTCCAGCATTTAAGTTTACCCTGGAAAACCCATTTCAAAATCTAAGAACATTTTGGGGTTGAGCCTTAAAGCAAAAATGTAGAGCTTGTTGAGTTGTACAAAGTTTGTTTTTAGAGTTTTCAAAGTTGTTTAGAAAAATTTGGAGTAATTTGAAAAGGCGTAATTCTTTAAATGTCCCCTTTTTGAATTCAAATTTGCATTTCAAAATGTAGACCGAATTTGGGTATGGTTATAAAAGCAAAGTTGTAGAACTTTTGATTTTGAACAACTTTTATTTTTGGAGATTTTTGAGTTGTTACACAAATTTGGGAGTAATTTGGATTTTAAAACGAATGGCAATTATGTAATTACTGTGAACAATGTTCACCGCCTAAGTTACATGGCTGGCGATCTTCTTCGGCGTTCCAGGCGCATCGTGGCCGTCTTTGGCGTCTATGGGGCTAAATTACAGTGCTAAACAAGCTCGTAACACCAGGGGTGTTACAGAGAGTGAGCTTGAGCCAGCTATGGGGCTTAAATAGAGAGCCCCACGGATAGAGTTGTTGGCTCTCCTGTTCACTAAAAATCGAGGCGACCGGACGCACCGGTCTGAACGACCGGACGCACCCTGCCAGCGTCCGGTCAACGGATGTGAAAGCTCTAGTTTGGTTTTAGTAAATTGATGAAACCCTAAGTACTAACCTAGCTTATCAAGTGATCATGAGGTAGGTAGCACATTCCAAGTGGTGAAGCAAATGAAGATCATGACATGATGATGGTGATGTCATGGTGATGATCAAGTGCTTGGACTTGAAAATAAAAAAGAGAAAAACAAAAGACTCAAGGCAAATGTAAAAATGGTAGAAGCCATTTTATTTTGGTGATCAAGACACTTAGTGAGTGTGATCACATTTAGGATTGATAGTCGTACTATTAAGAGGGGTGAAACTCGTATCGAAATACGGTTATCAAAGTGCCACTAGATGCTCTAACTCATTGCATATGCATTTAGGATCTAGTGGAGTGCTAACACCATTGAAAATGTTTGTGAAAATATGCTAACACATGTGCACAAGGTGATACACTTGGTGGTTGGCACATTTGAGCATGGGTTAGGAACTTCACCGGCGAAGTGTTCGCCCGTATAGTGCGGACAGTTCGACGGTGCCACCGACGCCCTAGACAGAAAAGACGGAGGTCACTAGAAGTGATCGGACGCTGGCCTCGGTTGGACCGGCGCGTCCGGTCAGGTGGAGCATGAAGACGCTGGCGTCGGTCTCTAACTGGACGCTGGGTCACTTAGTGACCGGACGCTGGAGGGGTGCGTCCGGTCCTGCTGATGTGGCAGCTCACAGAAGAGTCACCGTGTGACCGGACACTGGAAGAGTCCGGTCGAGCATGACCGGATGTGTCCGGTCATGAAAAGTCATCTCTGGATGCTTACTGGAAACGACCGGACACTAGGGCTCAGCGTCCGGTCACTTTGAGCTACTGTGTCCGGTCGTCACTTGACCGTTGAGATCGAGTGCTCTGTATTTGAATAGAGGGGACATGTGGCACACATCGCATGACCGGACGTTGGAGCTCAGCGTCCGGTCAATATGACCGGAGTGTCCGGTCACCCCATGTTGTGCCCAGTGAAGGAGTACAACGGCTCTATTTCATGGGGGCTTCTATTTAAGCCCCATGGCCGGCTCAAGCTCACTCTCTTGGCCATTTGCATTGACATAGCAACCTTGTGAGCTTATCCAAAGTCCTCCCTCTCATCTCCATCATTGATTCATCATCTTTGTGAGATTGGGAGAGAATCCAAGTGCATTGCTTGAGTGTTTGCATCTAGAGGCACTTGGTGTTCATGTTTCGCTACGGGGTTTGCTTGTTACTCTTGGTGGTTGCCGCCACCTAGACAGCTTGGAGCAGTGAGGATCGTCGAGCGGAGGGTGGTGATTGTCTCTGGCTCCGATCGTGGTGATTGTGAGGGGTTCTTGACCTTTCCCTAGCGAAGAGCCAAAAGGTACTCTAGTAAATTGCTCATGGCTTGTGTGATCCTCATCTTGTGTTGGTTGTGCGGCACCCTATTGAGGGTTTGGCATGTGATGCCAATTAGCGCGTGAACCTCCAAGTGAGTGAATCACCACAACGAGGAGTAGCTTGCCGGCAACCAAGTGAACCTCGATAAAAATCATTATGTTCATCATTTAATTCTGAGGTGATTGGTCTTCATTGTTATTCATTCTTGTCATTGATTAGCTCCTTGCTCGACACGGCGGTATAACCTTCTTGCTCACTCTCTTTACATTATCGCAAACTAGTTGTCAAGCTCTTTAGTGTAGCTAGTTGTGAGAGCTTGTTAGTTTAGTTAGTGTGGCTCTTTAGTTAGCTTTTGAGAGCACACTAACTTAGTATAGTGTTATAGCTATTGTGTGGATAGAAACTATATAAACTAGAATTGTGGTAGGTGGCTTGCTATTTTAGTAGGCTAGCACAACACTTGCTTCGCCTTATAATTGTCTAACCGGTTTATTAAGTGTTGTTGTAGAAATTTTTAATAGGCTATTCACCCCCGCTCTAGCCATTAGGACCTTTCAAGTGGTATCGGAGCCGAGGTCACCGTGATTTGAGGCTTAACAACCTTCGGTGTAAAAATAGCTCAAATCAACAACACCAAGAAGCCACCCCAATTTGATGGCACAAATTATCCATATTGGAAATCAAAGATGACCACACATATCAAGTCAATCAATAGAAGAGTGTGGAAGGTGGTATAAACCAAAATTGAGATTGAAGATCTGGAGAATCCCACCGCGGCCGAAGAAGTGCTTCTCCAAAACAATGACATTGCTCTAAGTGCCATTCATGATGCAATTGATGAAAGAACATTTGAGCAAATCAAGAATATTGAGATGACTCATGAGGCTTGGAAGAAGTTGGAAGAATCATTTGAGGGCACTCAAGCCGTGAAGGGTGCAAAGGCATATATTCTGAAAGAGAAGTTTACAAGCTTTAAGATGAAGGAGGATGAGAGTGTGTCGGAGATGTTCCATAGGCTTCAAGTGCTTGTCAATGATCTCAAAGCACTTGGAAAAGAGGTGAAGTACAAGGACTTCTCCCACAAGTTCTTGAGATGCTTGCCTTCAAGATTTGGCATATTGGTCACTATTCTAGTGAGGAGTGGTTTGGACACCATGACACCAAACCAAGTGTTGGGAGATATAATGGCCGATGATACATATAGAGATGATGATGAGAAGGAAGAAAAGAAGGAGAAGAATGATGAGAAGAAGAAGAGCGTGGCATTCAAGGCCACATCATCCAAGGGCAAGGCAAAGCAAAATACATCAAGTGAAGATGATGACTCAGGGGATGATGATGATGATGAGAAGATGGCTCTCTTTGTCAAGAAATTTGGCAAGTTCATGATGAAGAAAGGGTACTGTGCTAGAAGAAAGAAATCTTCATCCAAGAATAAGGAAGAGTCAAGAATGTGCTTCAAATGTGGAAGCAAAGATCATCTTATTGCTCATTGTCCATACAATAGCGACAATGATGATGACAACAAGAACAAGAAGGACAAGAAGAAAAAGAAAGAGAAGAAGGACAAGATGACCTTTAAGAAGAAGAAGGGTGGTTCATATGTGGTCACTTGGGATAGTGATGCTTCCTCAAGTGATGATGATGATAGTGATGATGACAAGATCGCCAAGAAGAAGGCACTTGCAAGCATTGCAATCAATGAGAAGCCTTCTCTCTTCGACACTCCATCATGCTTCATGGCTAAGGCCACTAAGGTACAAATTTGTGATGATGGAAGTGATGAGGAACATGATAATGAAAATGAAAGTAATAGTGATGATGATGAACCTACTAAGGATGAACTATTTGACATGCTAGAAGATGCTAAAGAACACTTTGACATCAAGAGAAGGGAATACAAAAGCTTGCATAAGGAACTAAAAGCCCTTAAGCAAGCCTTTGATGAGCTCAATGCATCTCATGAGAGGCTAGAGGAAGCCCATGAGAAGCTTGGCAAGGCTCACAAAAAGCTTGAAAAGGCTCATTCCTCTTTGCTTGATGAGCAAAATAAAAAGAAGCATGTTGAAACTTACAATGTAGGCTTAACTTGTGATATAATTAATGAATCATTATCTATGCCTATCATTGTTTCTCCCGATAACCCTTCTTGTAGTACTTCTACTTCCACCTCATCTAGTAGTGATGGTCTCACTTGTGATACCTCACTAATGGTTGAGAATGAGAACCTCAAGAAGGAGGTCAAGAAGCTCACTCACACCTTGGCTAAGGCCTATGGTGGTGAGGACCGTTTGATTATGTGCTTGGGTAGCCAAAGAGCTTCTCTCTACAAAGAGAGATTGGGCTATACCCCTAAGAAAGGCAAGGCGGCCTTTGCTCCTCACAAGACTAGTTTTGTGAAGAACAATGGTCGATTTTACACTAGTTGCAACTAAGTTGGTCATGTAAAGCAAAAGTGCATGAACAAAAAGTCACAAGCTAATGTATCCTCCATTAAGCTTGATTCTTTCTATGTACTTACCAAGGGTGCAAATGGTGTAAAGGCTAAGTTCATTGGTAAACCATGGATGGGCTCAAAGAAGAAAGCCATTTGGATACCAAAGAGCTTAGTGACTAACCTTCAAGGACCCAAGCAAGTTTGGATACCTAAAAAGAATTAATCTTCTTTTGTAGGTCAATTACAAAGCCAGAGGAAGGCATTGGGTTCTTGATAGTGGGTGCACTCAACACATGACCGGTGATGTAATAATGTTTAACTCAATCAACACCAATGGCAATGATGGTTATGATAGTATCACATTTGGTGACAATGGCAAAGGAAAGGTCAAATGGCTTGGTAAAATTGCAATATCCAATGACATGAGCATTTCCAATGTGTTGCTAGTAGAGAGCTTGAACTTCAATTTGCTATTCGTGGCTCAATTGTGTGATCTTGGATTCAAATGCATATTTGAGGTAGATGATGGAGAGATCATAAGTGTAGATGGCTCTAACTTGATCTTCAAAGGCTTTAGATATGAGAATCTATACTTGGTTGATTTCAATGCTAGTGAAGCTAAATTATCTACATGTTTGTTCACTAAGTCTAGCATGGGTTGGTTATGGCATAGAAGGCTTGATCATGTTGGGATGAAACAATTGAATAGATTGGTTAAGCATGACTTGGTTAGAGGCTTGAAAGATGTTGTGTTTGAGAATGATAAGCTTTGTAGCTCTTGTCAAGCCGACAAACAAGTTGGAAACACCCATTCTAAGAAAAGCATGATGAGCACTAGTAAAGCATTTGAATTATTGCACATGGATTTGTTTGGGCCAACACAATACACTAGCATCGGTGGTAACAAATATGGCTTTGTGATAGTGGATGATTACACTAGATACACTTGGGTATTCTTTCTAGTGGACAAAAGTGATGTGTTTGCAATATTTAAATCATTTGTCAAGGGCATTCATAATGAGTTTGAAACAACCATCAAGAGAGTTAGAAGTGACAATGTAGTGAGTTTAAGAACACTAGAATTGATAAGTTGTGTGATGAATTTGAAATTAGACATCAATTCTTGGCCAAGTACACTCCACAATCAAATGGCCTTGTTGAGAGAAAGAATAGAACACTCATTGATATGGCAAGGTCTATGCTTAGTGAGTACAATGTGAGTCAATCTTTTTGGGCCAAAGCTATCAACATGGCTTGCTATTGTAGCAACCGCCTCTATTGTCACCCATTGAAAGAGAAGACACCATATGAGCTCTTGAATGGTAGAAAGCCCAACATTGCATATTTTCGGGTCTTTGGATGCAAATGCTATATTTTGAAGAAAGGCACTAGATTGGGCAAGTTTGACAAGAAATGTGATGAAGGATTCATACTTGGTTATTCCACTACAAGCAAAGCATATAGAGTTTGGAATTTGGATAGTGGTACTCTTGAGGAAGTTCATGATGTTGAATTTGATGAAACCAAGGGTTCACAAGTAGAGAATGAGAACTTGGAAGATGTTAGAGGCATTCAACTTTCAAATGCCATGAAGAACATGTATGTTGGTGAATTGAGGCATAGGCAAGTGAATGATGAAGAAGATGATCAAGTGCAAGTATTCTCTAACTCAAATGTGCAAGATGATACAAATCAAGCTAGTACAAGTGGCTCTCATGACAATAAACAAGATCAAGTGGCTAGTATATCATCTCAACCTAATGATCAAGTAAATACAAGCAATCAAGTTCCAATGCTCCAACCAACCAATATTGCAAGGGATCATCCATTGGACACTATAATTGGTGATATTTCTAGAGGTATACAAACAAGATCAAGATTGGCTTCATTTTGTGAGCACTTCTCATTTGTGTCATCCATTGAACCAAAGAAGATAGATGAAGCATTGAAGGATGTTGATTGGGTGAATGCTATGCATGAAGAATTGAATAACTTCACAAGAAATCAAGTATGAGAATTGGTAGAAAGACCAAAGGGACACAATGTGATTGGAACCAAATGGGTCTTTAGAAACAAGCAAGATCAAGATAGAATAGTAGTGAGGAACAAAGCAAGATTGGTAGCACAAGGCTATACACAAGTTGAAGGTCTTGACTTTGGAGAAACATATGCCCCGGTTGCTAGATTGGAAGCAATTAGAATCTTGCTAGCCTATGCTTGTGTCCACAACATCAAGCTCTATCAAATGAATGTTAAGAGTGCATTTCTCAATGGTTACATCAATGAAGAAGTATATATTGAGCAACCTCCCGGTTTTGAAGATGACAAGAAGCCCAACCATGTGTGCAAGTTGAAGAAGGCATTATATGGCTTGAAGCAAACACCTAGAGCATGGTATAAGAGATTGAGGGACTTCCTACTCTCTAAAGGGTTCATGATGGGCAAGGTTGACACCACTCTTTTCATAAAGAAGATTGGAAAAGATTTATTTGTGTTGCAAATCTATGTTGATGACATCATATTTGGATCAACCAATCAAGACTTTTGTGATGAGTTTGGAAAGATGATGGCTAATGAGTTTGAGATGTCCATGATTGGAGAGTTAAGTTACTTCCTTGGTCTTCAAATCAAGCAATTGAAGAATGGTACATTTGTGAGTTAAGGCAAGTATATCAAGGACATGATTAAAAAGTTTGGGATAAGTGATAGTAAAGCCATTAGCACACCAATGGGAACAAATGGTAACTTGGATAGTGATGCAAGTGGCAATATGGTGGATCAAAAATTATATTGGTCTATGATTGGAAGCCTACTCTATGTGACCGCATCAAGGCCGGATGTCATGTTTAGTGTATGCATGTGTGCAAGATTTCAAGCCTCACCAAGAGAAAGTCATTTGAAGGCTACAAAAAGAATATTGAGGTACTTGAAGCACACACCAAATGTTGGTTTGTGGTATCCCAAAGGAGCAAAGTTTGAGCTAGTTGGTTACTCCGACTCGGATTATGCGGGATGCAAGGTTGAAAGAAAGAACACCTCGGGCATATGTCAATTGTTGGGAAGATCACTTGTTTCATGGTCATCAAAGAAGCAAAATAGTGTTGCATTATCAACCGCCGAAGCCGAATACATATTCGCCAGTAGTTGTTGTGCACAAGTACTTTGGATGAAGGCCACTTTGAGTGACTTTGGAATCAAGTTCAAGAAAGTGCCATTGTTATGTGACAATGAGAGTGCAATCAAGTTGACCAACAATCCGATTCAACATGCAAGAACGAAGCACATTGATGTTCGCCACCATTTCATAAGAGATCACCAACAAAAAGGGGACATTTGCATTGAGAGTGTAGGCACCGAAGATCAACTTACCGATATATTCACCAAGCCATTGGATGAGAAAAGGTTTTGCAAGCTAAGGAATGAGTTGAACATATTGGATTTCTCAAATATGTGTTGATGCACCCCCACTTATATGACATGCCTCTCCTTCGAGCAATCCAAGGTAAAAGTTGATTGGCATGGCATACATCCTTGCTAAGGACATGTTTAGTGCATCTAGACATCTTTCACATTGAATAGGCTCATTCATGAAAATCAAATGATTTTGACGATTGTATGGTACCACTATTGCTTCTATGCTTATTTTGATCTAGTGGAAGCATATAACATGTTTGTGGGCTTGTAAACCTAGTGTTTGATCTAGAAAATAAGCTCTAAGTGTTTAACTCAACATGGTATAAGATAACCCTTATTTGGAGGTGTGAAAAAGCTTGTCCTTGGATCAAACCGAGTTAAAAATCTTTGGCAAATGATCTAGATTGGACCAAATTTGGGAAAATGATCCTCACCCCATTGATTGACATTGATAATTCTAACCTATCTCCAATTTAAATCTTTGTGGTCATTGATGACAAAGGGGGAGACAAACAAAGATATGAGTGATAGGGGGAGAATTTGCCATAGGGGAAGAGATATGATAAAGGAAAAGGATCAATTAAAATTTTGAGCACACAAGTAGGGGGAGCAAGCTCATGAACTTGTATGGTGCATTTCATATGTTTGCTTGCATGGCACAAGTTTTAAATTTCACTATCCATGCTTGTGTGGTGTATGCTAGTTGTAGGTTTGAATGATGAAATGAAAATCTAGCATGCAAAAGTTTATCTAGTGATTTCATTTCCAAGTTGTTTTCCAAGTGGTATCGAGCTAACCATGGTGCTAAGGATGGTATAATGGTGCACTCCGATTGGTATCACGCTTCAAAGGTCTATCTTTTATACCTTAGCATCATTTGGTAGACATTGTTTCCTATATTTCCTATCTAAGCATATGTGCAAGCTACAATCCAAACTCTTAGCACATATATAGGGGGAGCAATTGCTACCATTTGGGGTTCATGAAACTTGTCCATATCCCTTTAAACATAGCAACATGGATTTAATTTAATTTCATTTCATATCTTTGTGAAAGGATTGTCATCAATTACCAAAAAGGGGAAGATTGAAAGCTCTAGTTTGGTTTTGGTAAATTGATGAAACCCTAAGTGCTAACCTAGCTTATCAAGTGATCATGAGGTAGGTAGCACATTCCAAGTGGTGAAGCAAATGAAGATCATGACATGATGATGGTGATGCCATGGTGATGATCAAGTGCTTGGACTTGAAAAGAAGAAAGAGAAAAACAAAAGGCTCAAGGCAAAGGTATAAATGGTAGGAGCCATTTTATTTTGGTGATCAAGACACTTAGTGAGTGTGATCACATTTAGGATTGATAGTCATACTATTAAGAGGGGTGAAACTCGTATCGAAATACGGTTATCAAAGTGCCACTAGATGCTCTAACTCATTGCATAACACCCTTAAAAATGTTTGTGAAAATATGCTAGCACATGTGCACAAGGTGATACACTTGGTGGTTGGCACATTTGAGCAAGGGTTAGGAACTTCACCGGCGCCCTAGACAGAAAAGACGGAGGTCACTAGAAGTGACCGGACGCTGGCCTTGGTTGGACCGGCGTGTCCGGTTAGGTGGAGCATGAAGACGCTAGCGTCGGTCTCTGACCCGACGCAGGGTCACTTAGTGACCGGACGCTGGAGGGGTGCATCCGGTCCTACTGATGTGGCAGCGCACAGAAGAGTCACCGTGTGACCGAACACTGGAAGAGTCCGATCGAGCATGACCGGACGTGTCCGGTCGTGAAAAGTCATCTCTAGATGCTTACTGGAAACGACCGGACACTAGGGCTCAGCGTCCGGTCACTTTGAGCTGCTGTGTCCGGTCGTCACTTGACCGTTGAGATCGAGTGCTCTGTATTTGAAGAGAGGGGACACGTGGCACGCATCGCATGACCGGACGTTGGAGTCCAGCGTCCGGTCAATATGACCGGAGTGTCCGGTCACCCCGTGTTGTGCCCAGTGAAGGGGTACACCGGCTCTATTTCGTGGGGGCTTCTATTTAAGCCCCATGGCCAGCTCAAGCTCACTCTCTTGGTCATTTGCATTGACATAGCACCTTGTGAGCTTAGCCAAAGTCCTCTCTCTCATCTCCATCATTGATTCATCATCTTTGTGAGATTGGGAGAGAATCCAAGTGCATTGCTTGAGTGTTTGCATCTAGAGGTACTTGGTGTTCGTGTTTCGCTACAGGATTCGCTTTTTACTCTTGGTGGTTGCCGCCACCTAGATGGCTTTGGAGCAGTGAGGATCGTCGAGCGGAGGGTGGTGATTGTCTCTGGCTCTGATCGTGGTGATTGTGAGGGGTTCTTGACCTTTCCCCAGTGGAGAGCCAAAATGTACTCTAGTAAATTGCTCATGGCTTGTGTGATCCTCATCTTGTGTTGGTTGTGCAGCACCCTTTTGAGGGTTTGGCGTGTGATGCCAATTAGGGCGTGAACCTCCAAGTGAGTGAATCGCCACAACGAGGAGTAGCTTGCCGGCAAGCAAGTGAACCTCGGTAAAAATCATTGTGTTCATCATTTGATTCCGAGGTGATTGGTCTTCATTGTTATTCATTCTTGTGATTGATTGGCTCCTTTCTCGACACGGTGGTATAACCTTCTTGCTCACTCTCTTTACATTACTACAAACTAGTTGTCAAGCTCTTTAGTGTAGCTAGTTGTGAGAGGTTGTTAGTTTGGTTAGTGTGGCTCTTTAGTTAGCTTTTGAGAGCACACTAACTTAGTATAGTGTTATAGCTATTGTGTGGATAGAAACTATATAAACTAGAATTGTGGTAGGTGGCTTGTTATTTTAGTAGGCTAGCGCAACACTTGCTTCACCTCACAATTGTCTAACCGGTTTATTAAGTGTTGTTGTAGAAATTTTTAATAGGCTATTCACCCCCTCTAGCCATTAGGACCTTTCAGGATGGCCGCCACATCATCCCTTGCTTCAAATGCTGAGCGCCCGATCTCAATGGTTAAGTCACGACCGGACGCAGCACAGTGCGAAGACCGGACGCACCTTTGCCGAGTCCAGTCGTTTACAGAGAGGTTCCATTCACGACCGGACGCGTCAGTTAGATCACAACCAGATGCAGGACCCTAGCATTTGGTCACTTCCAGTAAACATCCAGTCATGACCGGACGCGTCCGGTCACGCCCGACCAGACTCGCCTAGCGTCCAATCACTCTCCCCCTTCTTTGTGCGCTGCCACGTCAGCATGATCGGATGCTGAACAGTGTTCAGCCAGAGTCCGATCGCCTATGTCGGTCTCAAGCCGAGAGTACCACCTTCTTATACAATTGACCGGACGGTGCTTCCCAAAGTCCGGTCACCATGTGACCAGCGATCCAGTGCACTATGTGAAACCCTATCTTTTATGTATAGGGCACCGGTGGCACCTTCGGACTGTCCGACACTCCGCCGGTGAAGTTTTGAACCCTTGCTCCCAAGTGCTAAACACAATGTGTATCACCTTTGTGCATGTGTGTTAGCATATTTTCACAAACATTTTCAAGGGTGTTAGCACTCCACTAGATCCTAAATGCATAAGCAATGAGTTAGAGCATCTAGTGGCACTTTGATAATCGTATTTCGATACGAGTTTCACCCCTCTTAATAGTATGGCTATCGAACCTAAATGTGATCACACTCGCTAAGTGTCTTGATCACCGAAACAAAATGGCTCCTACCACTTATACCTTTGCCTTGAGCCTTTTATTTTTCTCTTTCTTCTTTTCAAGTCCAAGCACTTGATCATCACCATCGCATCACCATCATCATGTCATGATCTTCATTTGCTTCACCACTTGGAATGTGCTACCTATCTCATGATCACTTTGATAAACTAGGTTAGCACTTAGGGTTTCATCAATTCACCAAAACCAAAATAGAGCTTTCACTTGGGTGAGCTTGGGTTCACTCGCTGCGCCACAGAGCACGCGCACTCTACAAGCGGCGACGGGGGAAGGAGGAGCTCATCGGCGGTGTGTATGTGGACGACTTGATCATCACTGGAGCGCAGGCAGAGGACATTGACGGCTTTAAGCGTGAGATGGTAGCTCGTTTCAAGATGAGCGATCTCGGCGCACTCTCCTACTACCTCGGCATTGAGGTGAGGCAGGGGAAGGATCACATCTCCCTGGGCCAGCGCGCCTATGTGGAGAACTTGCTGGAGCGCGACGGCATGGCGGAGTGCAAGCCGTGCACAACTCCAATGGAGGAGCGGCTGAAGCTATCCAAGCACAGCACGGCGGCGAAGGTGGATGCGACGCGCGACCGGAGCATCATCGACGGGCTGCGCTACCTCACGCATACTCGGCCGGACATCGCGTTCACGCGGTCGGGTACGTCAGCCATTTCATGGAGGACCCGCGTGAAGATCACTGGACGATAGTGAAGAGGCTGCTGTGCTACGTCAAGGGGTCATTTGATCAAGCGATCATCTTCCCCAAGCACGGCGGCAAAGGTGGGTTGAGGCTCACGGTCTTCAGCGAGGCACCCCCAAGACCGAGGAAGGTGAGCCGGAGCTCACTATTTTCAGCAATGCAGACATGGTGGGCGACATTGATGGTTGACGAGAGCACCTCCGATGTGCTCGTCTTCCTTGGAGTAGCCCCCATTGCTTGGCAGTCGCTAAAGCAAAAGATCATGGCACTATCGACATGTGAGGCGGAGTATGTCACAACGGCAACGGCGGCGTGCCAGGTCTGGCTGGCTGCTGGCTGCTGGGCGAGCTGACCGGTGAGGAAGCTCACCCGCCAGCTCTGATGGTGGACAATCAGCTCGCCATCGCCCTCGCCAAGAACCCAGTCCTCCACAATCGGAGCAAGCACATCGACATCAAGTTCCACTTCCTCCAAGACTACGTCGATGGAGGACAGATCGTCATCGAGTTTGTCGAGACCGGCAGACAGCTCGCTGACATCCTCACTAAGTCACTCGGGCGCCTATGGTTCATGGAGCTGAGGAAGATGATTGGCATGGATGAGGTCAAGGCTTTGGGTTAGCAGCAGGATTAGGGGAATAATTGTAAGACATAATCTGCTGCTAATCTCTCTCTCTCTCTTTGTTTGCTGCACAATAGATTTGGCAATAGGTCATTCTCTGCTGTCCTAGTTGTTGTAGCAGTAGGGCAATAGACCACCACTGGTACATTAGTTGGTAGCTAATACATCATCCATGTCTTGGTAGTTGACTGAGGTAGGAATTGTACTGCTAGTACTAGTAGTAGTTGGGGCTGTACTCAGCCATGCTCATGTGTACCTTATAGTTGGTACATGAGTTGTATATACTCTACCACTATGCAATGAAAAAAGACAGTTTAGTTACCACAAACCAAAAGAGTAGAGCTGTGGCCAGCGCTGGTGCTTGTGCTGTGTGTGTGTGTTTGATCTCAACCCTTTCTTCTACCTCTAGCCATAGTGAGTGAGTGTGTGTGTAAGCAAGTTGCTTATCTGTGCAGAAGGCGAGGGACCAACAAGGATGGAGTATTTATAAAACATTTCTGTTTTTTTTTGTTCTTTCTTTGCTGGTGCATTCTGTTCTCTTGTAATTTAATGTAATAATTTAAAACTTGTCACCTAGTCCTCCCATTGTGTTCACTCATGCTAAATCTCTGTATCAGCTTATTCTTTTTCTTTGGAAATGTTATTTTTATAGTAGTCATTTCCAATAAAATAAATATGGGATTTTCAGTGCTTTTGAATAGCAGCAAATGACGTTGCACATGTCTCACTAATTATGTGCTAGAAATGATGACACATATCAGTGATAAAGCTTTTAAGTATCTTTTGTGTCATAGAGAAATAAGCAATAATTATTAAATGCTTTTGTTATGCTCGACAAAATTTTAGTTTTCCAAGTAGAAATTAATCTTGCTTTGACTTATCTTTTGACAAGATGGTTACTAAAATACTCCAGTTTAAGATATTTTCAGGCCTTTTCCATTTTTTAATGTCTTGTTGTCGTGGAGATTTTTCTGCACTAGGTTATAGTTGGGATAAGACATGCTTGCCCATATGAATTGAAGAAAACTAGTTGGTACAAGACCTTTTTTTTTTTACACAGAAGAGTTGCGTTTCATTGTATTAGAGAGATGAGGGGGTCCCTCACTCATACGGGAATCAGATATGAATGAGGCAATTACACATACTCATGGTTCAAACACATAGTGAACAAACACGACTCGACCTAGCTTAAACAGACCTAGTTTACAAGCGCCAGTCAGCCCTTGTAGTTTCTTCGCCCCAGCCATGCACCAAAGGCTGTGCTTATCCTTCAGCTCACTCCAAATCCATGTTAATCGAAGGAGAAGCCTCCTCAAAAACACATGTATTCCTATGTTTTCAAATAATCCAGGCACCTAGAATAATTGAAGTGTTCACTCCTTTTCTATGCTCTGTTAACTCTGCTCATAGTCTTGCGCTACCGTCAGCAAAACTTAGTTCATTTTGTCGCGGGACTGAATCTGCTAGGTTCAGTGGATTGAATAATCTGAATCATACTTGTCTTGCCACCACACATGTTGTTAAAAGATGTTGTATCGTCTCATCCTTTTATCGCATAGTGGGCATTTATCCGGTTGAGAGAGGCCCCTCTTAGCAAGCTTATCCGCCGTCCAACATCTATTTCGGAGAGCTTCAACCACAGTCCGGCTTTTGCAGATTCTTGGAGAGACACAAGCAAAGACAATTGGCGCAAGATTTTCAATCGAACACCCGTGCAGCCAACGATCAGTCCAGAAAAGTGTATTGTTTTGGTACAAGGACTAACTTTACCTTGTCGTCAGCTCATATTGCTTGCTTCAGGATAGGGAAAAATGATGGTTGTTGATCCAACTGAAATATATGTCAAAGAACAAGAGATCTTTCAGCATTTCCCACCATGCTGGAATTATGGTACAAGGACTATGGTCCTAATTTTATTATTTGTTCCATTTATTTCTCTGTGAATGCTTGTCCAGTCCTGAGTTGTTATTCCTTTTTACGAGATGTTTATTCTTGGATTTCACATTTCCCTATGATGTTTTGCGATGCTACTTGATTGTGTTGCTTCCTATTTCTTTGTTAGAGAAAACACATGGACTTTATGCTAACAAGTAGGAAGAACATATAGTCACTGAAATCAAGTTTGATTCACCCACATAAAAATTGATGCCTTTAAATGTTCTGTTGTCCTTTTCTTATTCCTCCTTTTAAATCCCTGTTATTTCTCAGTAAAGGCAAGAGCTCCTTGCAACTGACATAAGCATGTCATTTGATATTGGCTTGACATTTTATTGCCCGGATTGAAAATTGCCTGCTTACTTCATTTGCAAGAAAATTGCTCTTGTACTTGAGAAGTTAACTTAAGGGTTGGACTTTGATCAATAGACTGCACATCACTGTCGACTATGATTCACCAATATTTTATTTTGGCGATGAGCTGCTATAAATAGCACATCAGCTGTCCTTTAAAATCACGATAAAAATCAGAGTAGTTATATCTGCACAAGAAAAGGTGTTCGGGGATGAAGAAATTATCTCCACTGCATATAGCCATGGTTCTTTTAGCCTTAAGCTCTCCGTTGCATGTATCAAGTACAGAACCAGGGCATGGTAATCTTTTTTCATCTCTACTTTGTTCATAACGATTTGTCTTTACTGTTGAAATTGTTTTACCATGCAATAGGTCTAAGAATGCTGCAGGGAATGAAAGCAACCTCAACCTCATATGCAACAACTCAGGTGATTAGGCCTTTATGTTAGTTTTTGGCCTCATTGTTAAAAAATGCTAGTTGTTACTCCGTGACTGGGTTATGTGCTTCTTTCTACTGTTTTCGTTTGGTGTTATCTTCATTTTGTAGCATTTTGATATCATTTCTCTTGTTATTGAATTCCTAATTGAAGAGTCATAATAATGTGATTTGGGAGATCATATTCACCAGATTAGAACTGAAAACCACAATATGTTCATTCTTTTGTCTCTGAAGAACACAGCTGATGACTTGAAGCCTTTGAAACATTCAGGCTATCCATGTTGACGAGGCAGAATTCATGCATGCGGGAAGTATGGGATTTGTACTCAATGACTACCCTGCTTCTGGCGCAAACAACCGCCATTCATCATACCCTGGTGGCACCAGATGAAAGGAGGAAGTACGACAGCTGTTCCACTCAGCCATTGTGTACTTTAATCTTATTAAGAATGCCCTGCAATTCACAAGCATACGAGAACCTGAAATTACATCGGATGAGTGCCATGGTTGTAGCTGCCTGCACGTGACAAAACCCGCCCACCATTTTCCTTAGCTTGGGCAGATATACCAGTTTGAGGGAACAAATAATGTAGAAAAATGCATACTTCTTTTACGTTTGATGCAATGGTCAAGTTAGTAAGGACGAATCCTTGCCAATTAGACGCTTTTAGCCTTGTATTGTGGCATGAGATGTTGTATAGTCCTTGCTTCAAATCCTGTTGTGAATATTTACATAGGATGAAAAAGCTGTAATGCTTGATATTTGACCATCAATATCTCAACCTGTAGCATGTCTGCATGTGTGATATTTGATCATCTATATCCTTTGACAAAAAGCAGGCATTTGATTGCTGTAAATTCATTACGAGTTATGAGTGGCCCTGCAGCCCTGCTCCCCGATGGTAGTGTGAACTAAAAGGTCATAACTTGCTTTGATTTGCACTGGATCGAGCTTTTGTGTGAAAGACCTTTTGTATGTATGTTTGGAGCTTCCTCTGAAGGACCGCTTTGTGTGAGGGAGATTTGTTAAACACCATAAGTTCATGAACCTTAATCGAGGCCAATCTTCCGTTGGACCGTTGGAGGTTGGAGACAAAAGCAACACCAGGAATGCATGCTGGTCATGCTTACTGTGTCCTTAGTACTAGTAATATGGACGGTTAGAGTTCAAACTCAAATGTCTCTCTTTTTTTTTTTTTGGTAATTCAAGATCAACATGTCTGAGCTTTCTACCCACCCAACCTACCCACTCCCCTAGCACAGCGATCCAGCCCCTTCGCATCCCCCTGCTGCTTCGTGGGCCCAGAAGTACACTGACCCCACAAATCAGTTGCTCAGTCTCCTAGTACCGTCTGCATTCTCCTCGCCCTCGATAATTCCACCTCTAGTCACAATTTTTGGCTGCAACCGGAAGGTTCTCACTTCTCAGTCTCACACTAGGTGGTAGCTATTTCTTTAGAGCGCAGATCTTCCCCAATGCTGTGGTTGTTGGATGTTTTCGTTTCAATCCGTCAAAGGTAACCATTTTACACGGACAAATCGTGCGTTTTCGTGTGTGTGTGTGATTCAACATTTCTCAGTCGATTTACTTTCTGCAGTAGTTTCTACAGTTCGTCTTTGGTGAAAAAAATCTTGTCTCCCCCCTTCAGTGTAGTTCTCTCTCTTTCTCTGATCTTCCGCACATGATTTGATCTTTTTTTTTTGAAACTGCACATGATTTGATCTGATATTGCTTTGTATTGCCAAAAAAAGAACCTTCAATTTCTTTTGCACATTTTGTTCATTGGAGCCTCAGCTATTCTGAATGCCCTTCATTTGTTCGCTTTGGGTTCAGTGAGGGATTTGCTCTTTTCAAGCTCTTCATAGTCTACACATCTCTTGCATATTTCAGCTACAGATTGGTTAATGTGATGCTAAAATGCCCTTACTTACCTACCCGAGTATTTCCTCTGCAGGTCGACTTGAGGGCTGCTGATAGTTGGCTGGGGTCCAGGCAACGAATTGGTGGGTGCTAGTTCCTGTTGTCCCTTTGCTAAGGTGAGGTTTTGCTCTGCGCCATGCCCAGATTGATTGGCATTTTTGCTGGATTGCATTTTGTTTGTGCTAGAATCTTGGTGTTGACTGCCTTTGTAATCACTAGGTAAACCAAATGTTAGAAAGCACTCTCAGAAGCCCTTCTCTTTCTTTTTTGGGGAATTCCCTGTGTGCCATTATAAAAGATCGCAATGCCCTGTGTGCTCCTGAAAAAGTTTAGCGATCTTCAGCGCCACTACTTCAACTTTTTCGTGTCCTCCATGCTACTTCTGTCAGTTTGGCCCCTAACGTCGTCAAACTGCAGGTGTGAAAAGACGAAAATACCCTTAAGTCTAAATATGTTATTAATTCTTTTTGAGCATCTTAACAACTTCAAATGAAAAAACTCAAAACTAGAAAGTTGTAGATCTCGTTGAGATCTATAATTTTCATATAAAAATTATTTTTATTTAATTCCGCAAAAAAAAATGATTTGATATGATTAATATATCTTAGAAAAATTATATTTTTTTGCGGAATTAAATGAAAATAATTTTTATATGAAAATTATAGATCTCGACGAGATCTACAACTTTCTAGTTTTGAGTTTTTTTATTTGAAGTCGTTAAGATGCTCAAAAAGAATTAATAACATATTTAGACTTAAGGGTATTTTCGTCTTTTCACACCTGCAGTTTGACGGCGTTAGAGCCCAAATTGACGGAAGTGGCATGGAGGACACGAAAAAGTTGGAGTAGTGGCGCTGAAGACCGCTGAACTTTTCCAGGGACACACAGGGCATTGCGATCTTTTATAATGGCACACAGAGAATTCCCCCTTTCTTTTTTCTCGAATACGCAGGAGAGCCGCGTATCATTGGATTAAGAGAGGAAAAAACGGTCCCGTACAATTATACCCCACCTACTCCGGACATCCTACAGTTGTTCAGGCCAGTGCTCATGCCATAGTTCCCTTTTGTTTCAAAAATGTCAGTGTTACCTTCTCTGAACATCATGTGACCTTGGTTTCTCCCTACATTTCTACAAAGGGATTAAGATAGAAAAACATACAATGTCTTGTCCCTATCTGTTTGCTACAACGAGATGTGCCTGCTCAAATCTTAAAAAATCGTGAAATAATCTAATAAACACACCAAGGTGTACCATATGACTATTGTTCGCTGAACTTACTATAGCATACTCTTGGTTCATTTAGTGACATCTAATGATCTAAACTACAAAATCACCTGAGATTTAGCTCACGGAATTTGTTTCTACAATGTATAAACTAAGATGAAACTGTCATAAAGTGAACATAATACAAATAACTTCGTTCTGACATTCTAATTACTACTAATCCTTCAGACTGAATGGCGGACGACAGAGGAGAGGGTGACCCCCTAGAGGCATTGACTTCAAAAATTGATTTCAAGATGAATTTACTCAACGATGTCATGGCTGAGCACAGAGAGGTAAAACAAGTAATCAGTGGGGTCATGAAAGAAAAGGAGAGTCTCCAACAAGAGAAGGAGAGGCTCCAACAAGAGAAGGAGAGGCTCCAGCAAGAGAAGGAGAGGCTCCTGCATGAGCATCTTGGTCAGTTCTGTATGCATGTTGAAATCTATTTCAAGGAATAGTTTGTTTGGACCATGATGTGTGATATCACATTTATTTGCTTGCCCTCATTCTCTAGTACAATATTGTCCAAAATGATGAGCTTATTGCATTCTTCAAACATTTCTAGTCAGTTCAAAATACTGTTTCTCAATTTTTTTGTTGTCAGAAAATGGAGAGGCTTTAGCAAGAATGAAGGAGGACATTTTATCATCCAAGAAAACATTGGTGGAAGCAAGGGATGCACTTGTGTCATCATCAGAGGTGATTTCTCAAAAGGACAAATACATGGAGTTTCTAAAGAAAAAGCTTCAAGAGAGGGAAGCCAAGAATAATCAAGCTGAGCAACAGGGTGGTACTAAGCCTATTGAACCAGGAGGGGTAACAATGATAACCTATAGCCTTTGCCTCCAATATTATATTATTTCTTAATGCCATCGTCCACTCACTCACGCTCTGCATGCAGCCTAACATGTTCACTGGCGGAGCCAGGGGCTGCTAACAACACTAATTTTTTTGTTATATATAATATATATAGTAAATAGTCTATGTTTATATTAAAAGAGTATAATAAAGAAAATCTTGTTATAATGTTTATTGATATCTTTTAGACAGCAAAGTCACACTGAATATAATTAGAATAAAATATTTTGATTTATTTAAATTTGTTTCCCTACCACATTAGGATATATCTATTAAAAACATTTTGGTTTACTAAAATACTTATGTTTCATTATACTTCATATTTTGAAATCGTCAAATACTAGAATAAATTCAGAAAAATAGGACCCTAACTCCGGGACAAAAATCTAAACAAATAAGCTACACTTAATTCTCATATTTTGAAATTCTTCGGCCGGCCCCCTTATATATATAATTCCTGGCTGCGCCGCTGAACATGTACCTCTTTATATTTGGATTTTTGTTGCTTTTTTCATATCATATGCCTTCTTGGGTTCATATCTAGCCAAACCAGACTTGCTTGCGACTATAAGAGTTCTGTCATCATGGTTATATTTAGCGCATCCACTCTCTCTAGATAGTTTTATCTCACATATTTTTTAATATTAACTTTACAACCAATTTCTCCTTGCTTGGAATACACTGAGTTACTTGACACATAGATCCTCTGCAAAGAAACTTGCATGAGTTTTCCCATTTTGTATTTTTCAATGAGATACACATTTCTAGATAACTATATATGTTCATATCCTTTCCTTCTATAAATAGCAGAACTCCAGCCGCCTTTTCGATGAAAATATTATCTATGCTCATATCTTCATTTATGTTCAATATTTTTACACATTGGATTGTATTAAGGTCAGTAAATGTTAACTGTGAAAATAGGTGCAAATAAGGTCAATGCAGAAGAGGAAAAGGCCATCTGAAGGACCTTTGGACTATGATTCTGGCACAAATGAACCTACAAGCCAATTGGATGACCGATCGCTGTCTCCTTTGGAATCGCTGGGAAATCCTAATGTATGGGATCTTGAGCACATGCTGGTTTTTCTCCATCTTTAATATTTCAGTCTATGACCACCTAACTTCTATGATAATAATGTATCCCTATAGATTCCATTTCTGTTCATTCTTTGTCCACTAAGCTCTCTTGCCTATATAAGTACAAATGTGAATGCAGGTGCAGACAAGATCAATTAAGATGAAGAGAAGGCTATCTCAAAGAACTCTGGGTAATGATGCTGACAATCTTGAGGCAATAAAAGAGGGCCCCAGGCAAGAGGTGGCCAACAACCCAACTGTTGGGCAAACCTCAGGTGTTCAGTTGTGCGATGAAGATGACCTAGAGGCAATCATAGAGGAGCTGATCAAGGTTCGATCATATCCCTCAATTTTTTTGCTCAATGTACTTAGCTCCAGCATGTATTCCTATCAAATGTACATGAGCCTTATGTTATCTGCAATTTGGTGTTTCAGGGATTCCTTGAAATTGGTTATGGTCATGGTAGACGGAAACTTGGGATAAAGGAAATGGGGGAGCTGAGTGAGAAGGCATTCAAGACTGCCTGTCGTGCCAAGGTACCTCCTGAAGAAGTTGGTGCGGCATTTGATCAGTTGTACTCATCATGGCAGCAGCAGCTTGGTGACCTAAGCTGGTATCCCTTCAAGAGTGTCACAATTGATGGGAATTGTCAGGCATGTTAATTCTAGAAAGCTTAGTAGTATCTCACATGTTCCTTTTGATCCATTCTCAAGGATAATGGACTGTTTTGATTACATTATCAGGAAATTGTGAATTTGGATGATGATAAACTGCAAGAGCTGAAAAGGGTATGGGGACAGGATGCCCACGATGCTGTCGTTACTGCACTGGTGGTGGAAATGAAAGAATATGACTGCCTGAGCGACAGAAGCATTGCCTATGAGCTATGGAACTACAAGGAGGGGAGGAAGGCCACTACGAGGGAGTGTGTTGAATACCTGTTCAATCAGGTGAAGCTACTTTCGGCGTCCAAGCACAGGAATACTCTCAGGTACTTTACATTGTATTGGAACTGATGTACTGTTGTGAAAATGCTATCAGGAGGATATATTTATGATCTATATTAGAGAAATACACTTACGCACGATATTATGTCGTTCGTCATGGCAATGGAGGCAATGAGCTGTCCTGCATTGACCTGAACTAGAAAATCACAGGCCATGTGGATAGTCGAAAACAATGAATTTGTTAGGCGTCCTTTTGGTATAAGCACTTCATGCCTTCAATGTTTCAACAGATGTTGAAGCTAGTGCGCAGAACGTATGTTCCATTGCTAACATTTCTAGATATCATTTCATTTGTTAATGAATATACAGTGAACTGAAATGGTTTGTTAACAAACTAAAGTCACATAGAAACTATTCTATCACCTTTCCTTTTTTGAACAAACAAGCAAACGACAGTGCTTATTTCATTTATTGAGAGTGAGAGAACAGAGTTCCAATCACTTAGGACCTGCAGAGTGTAAAAAAAGGAGCAGGATCTAAGTTAGATTAACAAAAACTGCTAAATGTTCGGCTCCTGCAATGGCCCAGGTTCGGGCCTTCTCTGTCTTGCTCTGAAACATTTGTGTAGCATTTGCTCAGAAGCTGCTAAACTCTGAAATGTTTTTCAGTTCATTGTACATATGTTTGATTTTCAATTCTCTATACGAAACAGCAGTTTTCTGTGACCTTGGTTTGTTAATGAAAATGAAAACATTTTGGACTTCATTCATGCACCATATCATGGTAGAAATGTCTTCTTTTTACGAATGAAGTGGTCGAAATGGAATGATATGATTTGAACACCACATGTTATTTGATATTAGGGACAATTGTCTGTTGGACATCCAAGTGATGGTCCTTTGCTGGCGGATACCCATTTTGGAGCATTTTACCAGAAGACACTCTGGTTCGGTGAAATTAGGCCACAGGACACCGCGGACCGGTTACAGCCGGTTGAGGAGAGAGAACAGCGGTGAAATGACATTCTTGCCCCTGCGGTAGAGGAGCATGTCCCTGACCCTGATGAACACCCACCGCCGGGACCCACGCGCCGACGATGACGCGGCCGACGAGGAGGAGGACGACGTGGAGGAGGACGAGGACGAGCGGGACGAGGCGGTGACCGGCGGCGCGGCCTCCCCGTGCGTCCCCTTGGTCGCGTCGGCGGTGGGGCCGGGGCCGAGATCCGGCGCCGGGACGAGCGCATTGATCAGCTTGAGCCGCGGCGACGCGCTGCGGAGCGGGGACATGGACCGCGCGCGGCGGTGCACGGACGCGCTCCGGGGCGTGAGGTGTACGCCTCCCTCTCCACCATTAGGCCCAGCCCAAGTGCCTCCTCGGCTTGGCCTAGGCCGCAACAGAGCACGCACACGCCCGCGCCGCGTCCGCCGCGTAGGCTCCGCGTCGCCACTACCGCGCCCAGGCACGAGGAGCATGGGAGCGCCGGCCTTCTCCGGCTATACCTTCTCCGGCTATAAAAGGCCGGTCATGGTTGCTGCCGAGGCCAAGCACGGGAGCGCCGCGCCCCGCCTTTGCCAGAGCACCTCGAGCTGAGGCCATGGTTGCCGAAGCTCGAAGCTCTCCGCCGCCGAGCCGCTCCGCCCTTGCTCTTCTCGCCTCGCCTTGCCTCACCGCAAGCCGCGCCGCCGGGGCCAAATCCCGTCGCCGCCCAGCGCCCCTCTGCTTCGCTCTGCCTCTGTCTCTCTCGTGACCGGGCGAATGGGGAGGACAGACAGGAAGACCGAGGCTGCGACATCCAAGGCCATCCGCCTGGGCACATGGCCACGTCGAGGCAACCAATAGGAGCAAGCCACCTCGCCCATAGGTTCACCTGTCATGGACTCCACTCTCTCTTCCCTTTCTTCTGTGGCTTCAGTCCACGTAGACCCCAAAGACAGAGAGCACTAGTCCACCGATCGGTGTGTGGGTGCACGAGCACAGTGCTGGTCAGCCCGCCAGCTGACCAGGCCCACGCGTCAGCCTCATGGTGGGCAAGAATGTCATTTCACCGATGTTCTCTCTCCTCAACCGGCTGCAACCGGTCCGCGGTGTCCTGTGGCCTAATTTCACCGAACCAGAGTGTCTTTTAGCAAAATGCTCCAAAGTGTGTGTCCGCCAGCCAAGGACCATCACTTTGGATGTTCTACAGACAATTCTCCCTTGTGGACAAGTAGATAACAGCTGCAGACCCATCTTTTTTTATTATAAAAAAATGCAGAACAATACATTCATGTTTCGAAGTTGCATTGTGAATAATTGACATTCTGGGATTACCTTAGTTGATGTTTCTTTCCAAGTTGCTGCATTTCTCTCCGACAATCAAATCCATTACAAACGCCAAACTGTTTTTCTACATGGAACTCAAGCTTGCCCCTTCTTGTTGTGCAGGTCCAGCGGCAGGGCATGAAACTGCCTTCCAACTCTCAAAAATCTGACACGACACAGGAAGCCACAAGCTCCTTTGGATTATGTACATATATGCCCATGACTTAAGTAGGCCATGGTTCTGCTTCACAGAAGCAGCGCCTCTGATGTAGTGAGTTCACATCTCTGGACTGATGAACAATCAGAGTGTATGCTGTAGCAAGGAATTTTATAGGACTGTAAGGAATTATGGTTTAGGACTAATTGACTATGACCTGTATGTTACTCCCATAAACTTCCATGCTTCGTAATAGGACTATGTTTCGGTTCTCTGAACTTTGTTTTGGTCTGCTGTCTGTTTGCACTTGGAAAGTGCTCTGGTTTTTGCTCTGAAGTTGCCTTTGGTTTGTTGTGCGAAGTGCGAACTAGTGCCAAGAACTTGAAAATGAACTTGTCTTTGGTGTAGCACTATCAGGAAACGCCATTGCCATGCCCGTCGTCAGGCACACCTCCTTCAAACCCGAGGCCTGGTCGTCCTCGCCAAGGCCGGCAAGGACGTGTGGTCCACTGCCTCACCATGCGTCCATGCCGGTTGGCATCAACACTACACACAGGAGGACAATGAGTGCCGTGGTGAGCAAGTCCTCGCCTCGTCAGGCCATCGGAGCCGGTGACGACGAGCAGGAGCAGCACCGCCATAAAGCTCTCGTCTTTCGACCAAGGAGTGGCTAGCGCCCGGACGTTCGGACGCTAGCCTTCCATCCAGACTCCTGTGCAGCTGCGCCTGCCTCGGCTTGCTGCACCCGCACCGCTGCGCCTGCCCGTCCACGCCTCGCCCTGCCAGCCCACACGTGTTGCTGCTGCGCGCAAACTTGTTGCATGCTGCCGTGAGCTCGCGCATGCACGTGGAGACCGCCTCCACCTGCCCTCGCTTCCCGCGCCTGACACCGAGGCGAAGCAGCAGAAGACGAGGTGGAAGATGCAACACCTGATCTTTTGAAAACATCCGGATACAACAATTCCAACATACGTCTCAAGATAATGAAATATTTGAAACATGCGTCTGAAACACCTGCAAAACACCTGAAAACACTTGCAAAACATACGTGTACAACCATTACAAAACATAGGCAACATTCAGATAAAACACTTGCAACATATGTATGAAAACAGATGCAACATCCAGATAAACACACTTGCAACATATGTCGGAAAAAAGATGAAACATTGAAAACAGAAGCTTGCAACATACGTGTACAACTATTGCAACATATGCAATATCCCGATACTTTTGCAACATCCATCTGAAACCCTTGCAACATATCTCTGAAACATCTGAAACACTTGAAATGAACATTTGCAACATGTGTTTTTTCATCCTTCTTCCATGCGACGCAGAGCAGAGCAGGGAACGGCCGGTTCCAGCCACCGGCGGCCGAGGATGGTGGCGCCGCCTGGCAGCAGCCCCCTGCGCTTGCGCCTACGCCGGCATGGGTCCGACCACGACGACCCCCTCTCCTGGCGCCTGGCATGGGTGCGGCGAAGGACGTAGCACAGCATGGCGTGGCGGGGACGGAGGCGCCGCTGCAGTCGCTGAGCACGCGCATGGAGCTTGGAGGCGGAGGGCGAGGCACCGACGACCGGGTCCAGCAGCAGTTGTAGCCGGTGGGGCGGCTGGTAGCATACCTTGGCGGAGGATTCCTCCTCTGTGCGGGGGACGGAGGCGCCGAGGGGTACAGGACCGGGCGTCGTGGGGGATGATGGTAGCGGTGGCGCGCCGAAGTGGGCCGCGGTGGCACGCCGGAGTGGGCCGCGATGCGAGATAGAGGTGTCGCGGGGGATGGTGGCGGTGGAGTGGGGCGGGCAGACGATCGCAAGGCGCAATGAAGCCGAGACGACGCGAGGGAGGGTCAGGAATTTTTTTATGAGAGAGACGAACGAGAGAGACGGGCGAAGCGGAGTGGGATGCCTCATCCAACGAGATGGACGCCCGCGTCTAAGCTTTTCTATTCGACCAAAGTTTTAAATCTTCGGCTAGCGGCTGAGAAAGGGAGCAGCTAAGGGCCTGTTTGGATGGACTATGACTAGTGTATAGCTAGGACTACTGATTAGCAGACTAATGATTACCTGTTTGGATCCAAGGGCTAACAAGTATGAATAAAAGGTCATTTATGCCCCTAAGCCTGTTTCCTAGCTCGTTGATGCCGACAACCAGAGGTAGTTCGTCGCGAATGGCAGTCCGGTGGCACGTGGCGTCTGGAGCCTGTGGCGGCGGGCATGGCCATCTAGAGGCAGAGCTACGTCGTGTGGCGTATGCAGGCATAGGCGCATAGCGCGCAGTGTGGGGGCTTCAAGTCGCGGCACTGGAAGGCGGCCTTCAACGCAGGTGACTAGGTGAAGCTCGTCGCTGCCGGAGCTAAAAATGGCGGCGCGAGGGAGGGGAAAGGGCTCCTATGGCTAGCGAGACAATGTAGCACGAGCAGATGAGGGAGGGAGAGGAAACGCGTGGCGGCGGACGAGATGCCGCGCAGGCGGATGCTGGAAGGGAAACGAAAGACTCATGGATAGGGTCACGTGGGGGTGAGGTAATCGGTGTCTTTTCTTTCCAATCTGGTGAAACTTTAGCCCCTAATAGTTGAGTTCTATGGACTAGTGAGCTAACAACTAGTTTGGGGCTTTGACTAAACTTAAGCCCACCTTATTAGTCCTCCTATTGCTGAAGGGCTACAACTAGTTTTAGCGGATGCAAATAGAGCCTAAGAGATCACTCTTTTTGCGCTAAGAAGGCTTACGCGCTAATAGCACCTTTTATCCGGAAATTGCTGCCAAAGGGTGCCTAGCTCAAACGGTTAGGTGACCCAGCGGCACTCCTCAGGTCCTGAGTTCGACTTCTCGTGGGAGCGAATTTCAGGCTGAGGTTAAAAAAAATCCCCTCGTTCGTCCCCATAACCAAAACACTGGGGGGCACCGGCCCAATTCTCACTTGGGCGACGGAAGCCACCATGTAAGGGTGGGGGCGGGGGTTCGGGGGTTTTCTCGGCCGGGTGAGAAGGTCATTCTTCTTATTTGTAATGCCGCGGGGCAGTCTTAACCCCCCTGTCGAGTTTTTTTCCCGGAAATTGCGGTGGCTAAACATTCCTGGCCCATGAAACAGTTGGCCCAATACGCCTCACATCCAACAGCCCAACCACGTAACCCTAACTAGTCATTCACTCATTCATCTCTCCGACTCTCTATTGTGCTGGCTCTCTAGCTCCACAGTAAAGAGGAGGCGGTTGTGCATCCCGGCGTTCGGGGCGCTGTCGTCGTGCAAAGGGAGAGACAACGCAAATGTGTCTTCCATCGTCATCAAGGAGTATATGCGGATGACTTCCTCCAACACCTAGCAAGACTCGACTGTCTGTTATACTCCATCCATTCCAAATTATAATCGGTTTGTACTTTTGCTATGCATCTAAAATACGCTATGTAAAGCTGTATATTAAAAAAATCAAAACGGCTTATGATTTGGAATGGCAAGAGTAACTTATATGGCTAGGGAAATTGAAGCTTGTGCAGTCCTACTGCCACGTGCCACGTACTCATGTTGTGATAATAGAGTGCAGTGAAATGAATAATTAAGACTAGCAAACTAATTTCCCACAAACATAAAAACAGGACCTATGCTTAAAAGTTTCCAACCACAAGTTGTCCAATCTTTCAACAACCATATATTTGCTGCAATTAGCTCACTAAAAATATCAGCTCCATCATCTTAAAATAAATATATCAAAAGACACGTATGGCTTCCATGCCAACTTATTCATACAAGCAATGACTTCACATATGGAACAATAACAAGCAAGAATGTGACTTTATCAACATATAGCAAGAGAATTAACGAGTCCAGCAGAGAGGACACCAAGATTTATATGAAAAACTCCTTATATTACGGAAAAAACCATAGGCGACGAGAACAATCCACTATGAGATAAAGAAATACCATGGGAAGCTTCAAATGCACCAAGGATTTCACTTCCTATTTGATGAATCAAAACCTCTAACCCTAACCCTCTGTCAACCAAAATAACACAATACTCTATTCTAGGTCAAGTTTGTTGAAGAGACTTATATTGGTAAATCATTTCCAAAATTTTGCCTAGGCAAGATATGCCATATTTGCAAGATGGGAATACCTGTTGATATGGTCTTCAATCCCTTAGGAGTATCCTCATGAATGAATGTGGGACAAATATTTGAAAGCTCGCTCGGATTAGCAAGGGGTCTGCTAAAGAAACATTATAGAATAGCACCCTTTGATGAGAGATATGAGCAAGAGGCTTCAAGAAAACTTGTGTTTTCCGAATTATATGAAGCCAGAAACAAAAAAAAAATCCATGGGTATTTGAACCCGAGTACCCGGGAAAAAGCAGAATATTTGATGGAACAACATGAGATCCCTTCAAACAGCCTGTTCTAATAGGAAAGTCCTATATCTTAAAATTAATTCATCAAGTTGATGAGAAAATTCAAGGACGATGAATTATCACAAGCTGCCTCGATTCTAGCATATAATATGTATAGCCAATGTTTTTCATAACAAATAAGCTGCAAATCACACACATTACTATATTTTTGTTTGCCCCCTTTTTAAAATAAAAGTTAAAAAATTATATTCATGTTTGTTGTGTTGTTGGCCCAAATTCTAGGGTATAAACATGGCCTTAGGGAAAATTATAAAAGAAAATTCTAACTGTTACTTGCTAGCAGCCTAAAATTATCTTTGTGTTCTCGGTCAATTCTGTGTTTGGTCAGCATGCTGCCAAACATGTTTCAGTTTGCACAAGAAATTCGATATTGTTTTTGCCTTGATTAGTTAAGGTCATTCGACCACAAATATAAAATCCATTTGTATTTGTCCTTGTTGAATGTAACCCTGAGTCCTTGACAGTTAGTATCTAAAAATTTTATATACATTGACAACATAAAATTGGCATTACTAAATATATCGTCTTAGCCTCTTTCTATTAATAGAAATTAGCACAACCAATGCTGGTTCGTTAGAAAAAAAAGGTATGCTGTCTTAGCCAACAAAAGATAACTCCATGCAAGCTACAATTCAGTCTTCTTGTGATGCAAAACATATAAGGAAAAAAAAACAAATATAGTTGAATATCATGTACATATAGGAAAGTATTACCTTAGCAATCAATTTTACCACCTAACCTCGTGCTCAAAAGTTCGGCTCAATTTGCTCCCGCATACTAACTCAATGGTCCAATATATAGCTTATGAGATTTGCGTCTCTTTTTTTTTGTTTCTTCTCATTAGGTCGAGTCTTATGTCCAAATTAATGGGTGATAGAGGACATGATCTTCTATGTTAAAATAAATATCTTAAGAATTTTTCATACTATTTTGCTCCTAACCCATGAAAATAATGATAAAATTTGTTAGTATATTTTTATCATATAATCAATTATGTAATCTATCAACCCCAAAAAATTCAAGCTATATGATGAGAAAACAAAATAAAGGAAAAACTTTACATGGGTAGATTGGACCAGTTGAAATAGTTTAGGGGAGTAAATTAAGCCAAAGTTTTGTTAAGGGTTAGGCTTAGGCAGAAAAATTGAAGATAAGACCTCATATAGAGAAAAAAAAAACTAGCGTACCCTCTACATGTTGATATACTACTGAATACCATCATTCACAAAAAATTAAAAAAATACTCTTTCAGACCTGCTTCTCTATTACCTACGCGTATACCATTACTAAAGAATTATCCACCACCACCATTGCACAAAAGTTAACCAAAAAATATGGTTATACTTGTTAGGTTTTTGGGGCCGAGGGTCCTATCCTCTCACATTTTGCCGGATGGGAGCGACATCCCTTCATCCCCCCCTACCCCAATGAAGCTGCGGGAGGCCTTACATACCCTGATTCGTTCTAGGTCACTTACCACTTGCTCGATGGTTATAATCTGCACTACGAGAGCCCTCTCATAGTAGTGTCATTTAATTCTTTTTGTGTTAATGAAACATGTGGTAAGGCACGATCGAAAAAAATATGGTTATACTTGTCTCTCTATTACCTACCTAAAAGGATCAAGATGCTGAAGAAAAGGGTTTGAATTGGGCTAATATAAAATTACCGCGAAATTTAAATCTACCACTTAGCCCATTTCATCCTCATGTCCAAACCGTGTTTCTAGCCTACCGCACAAAGTTTTACATCCTAGTTTCAACCCTAGTCTAGCATGACAACTGTAGGAATGTAAACACATGAGTGTAAATTACACCAATGTAGAAGGGAAGGGTTAGGAACACGTCGATGTTTTCCCGAGTTATCGGAGAGTCGACACTAACCACTAGCCCTCATTGGAGCACTCGCACAAGGGTATTGCATTGCTCCCCTTGATTCACGCAAGGACCAAGTGCTCTCTATGGGTTGATTCTTTGCCACTCCGGCATGGTGAATCACCCACAAACGTTTATTACACCATCTTGGGCGTCCCACAAGCTCCTCTAGGAGATCACCAAGACACCGATTGCCACCGAGCCGTCTAGGCGATGTCGATCACCAAGAGTAACAAATACAAACTCTCACTTGACCTAACCAAGACTAATGAGAAGAGTGGATGCATACTTGCTACTCCCTAAACACTAATGGAGTCCTTAATCTTGAATTAGTGAATCCAAATCTCCACTAGCCTCAACCTCTCTCTTGGACACCAATAAGTGTACATGGAACTTCAAAATGCCAAGAGAGCCTTCATGCCTGAGATGGTGGGGTATATATAGGGCCAACCTCAAAAACTAGCAGTTGCTCCTCCACTTAGCAATATATATATATATATATATATATATATATATATATATTGCATACGTATTGTTTTGTAGCTGGCCGCAGAATAAGTTATTCTGTGGCAACTCTCTCATAAGTGATTTACTATAGCATTATGGTAAGTATCATCTTGAATTATAGTAACCCATGTATCGTAAATGTGTATTGTTATTATCGTAAATTGGTACAAACATTATGGTAAATCAAGGTGGCCATAGAATAAGTTATTCTATGGTCAGCTGTAGAATTATGGTAAACCAGTGCACTGCAGGCCTTTCAGCGCACAATTTCGGACCTCTCTGGTGCATTCCGGTGCATATTACGTGATTAGTTGCAGCCAAAGGAAAAAAAAACTATATACTAAAACAAATTATTGAACAATAGGTTGCGTGAAGAAACTGCGTTTTCAAGTAAGGCTCCATTTGGTTAAAAAAGTAAAAATTGAATGGATAAAGGACAGTAATGGGAATGCAATATGTCCTAACTTATTTTGTTTGGTTGAGCAACCGTTCATTGCTGGAATGCTTAACCGTCCAAATCAAGTGGGAACAGGTTTGTGAAGGTGCGCTTTTGTTGCCCCGGCATTAGGTTACGTTGAACATTAAACAAACTGAAAGTAATGTAACTAGTTGACGCTGTGATGGGGTTACCTGCGAAGCCACTGAACCAAACAACTCCTAAGTTCTTCATGTAATCACCTAATTCAAAATACATACGATGGGCAAATTAGTTAATGTAATGTACATAGATTTGTCTACGGTGACAGTGAATCCACTTTTCAATTGTTGAACGGTAGGTTTCTTGCTATGATACATCACTATGAATGTTGCTCTGTATAATTTATTGAGTATCAGTTGTAATGTAGTGGTGGTTGATTAGAAGAATACACCTTCGAACAAAAAAATTTATTGCATTTTGATTTGCACGGTTTTTTAGTATATGTTCAAGCACTGGTTATTTGTAGAATATTTTATTAAAAATCTTTCAAATTTATGAGATTTTACAAGTATTTTTAAAAGAAATGAAATCAGTACTTATGACTTGCATGTCTACAAATTCAATAATTAAAAGTTATTGATATTTGTAGTTTGAAGGTCTATCAAATATTATCTTAACATGTTCTTTTTTACCAATGAAGTAACTAAATTTTTTTGTGTATGGCTAGGATTCGGTTGGTCATGAATTTGCTTCACCACTTTTACCCTTAGGTGTCATGCGCTTTCTTTCTCAGGACCTGTTTGGCAGGGGTCGCCCCTGTCGGCCGCCCACGGGCCGATAGGTGCCCGCAGCCGGCGCCGCGGAGCCCAAAACAAGCTTCTCCGGCTCTGCTGTCGCTGTGAAAGAGGAAAGGAGGAGAGAAAAACGGTTTTGGTGAACAGTAGCCCCCTTGTCGGTCCGTGGGCGGCCGACAGGCAGGAGCCAGAGCCGCCGAAGCCCTGCCAAAAAAGTCCTCGATACTCACATATCACACCACCATTTATGTGCTTTTATCTAGCAATCACTCCTGCAGCTACTGTTTGTTTCCAGCCCAGTGGTTAATTGGGCTACCAGCTACCTCTTCCGTAACTCAATCTCCTACTAGTTTACAGGCCCTGTTGCCCTGTTCGGAAAAATGACTGATGCTGACGCTGATTTATTGTGAGAGAAAAATACTTAACCTGTTCGACAGCCTGTAACTGTCTGTATCTGGCTTGGTTTATCAGCCAGCCAACAGTGTTTTTCTCTCACACCAAACCAGTCAGCAGTACTTTCAGCCCATGGCTTATAAGCCAATCCAGCCGAAACGAACAGACTGACTGTCGTTGAAACAGTACGATTGATAAGTTCAAACGAACGAGGCCCCTCACAACCTTTATTACCCCCAACAGCTTCTTGTACCTCTAGGCTCCATGACATGTGGGCCCTACGCCTGCTAAAAGGAAGCGCCAGTTTTGGCTGCAACTGGAAGGTGCTCACTGAGAAAGCAGAGCAGCCCTCACTCACTCACTCACTGGCACTAGTACAGAACCGAGCTTTACTCCCGGTGGGGAACCCCCTCTAGTCCCGGTTCCCCACCCGGGAGCAAGCATCCGGGACTAAAGTAGTCCTTTAGTCCCGGTCGAACCGGACTAAGGAGGACCTTTAGTCCCGTTAGTAACACTAACCGGGACTAAAGGTGCCTCTGACATGCCACGATGATGGTTTAACCTTTAGTCCCGGTTAGTAATCTGAACCGGACTAAAGGTTTTTTCTTTTTCTTTTCTTTTCATTTTTTTGTTTTCTTTTCAAAATAGGTTTTCAAGTCGTATTTATACTGTTGCTAATTATACATTTATACGCCGCATATAGTATGTTTCGGTCAAGCACAATGAACGTATTAAATCACACAATTCAATCATAGAAATATATATATATATATATATATGCATGCATGCATCATATATATATTTACATGCATGCATGCATATGTGTATTTTACATTATATTATTTCATGTGCATATATTACAAAAGATTGCATTATAGTTGTTGTGACATAACAAGTTTCTTCTCATCCTCTAGCTTGGCTTCAATGGCGTTGTTGGGTCAAGTAGAACTCGCCCTTGGAATCGATGACCTTGCTCATTAAAAAATCCGCTATAGACTCTTGAATTGCTTTGATTTGGTTTTGCCGTATGACCTTTTCCTCCAACCATCGAGTCTCTGAGTTTTGAATTAAAGGAAAATAAATTAATATATGTACATATATATATATATAAAGACATAGTAACACAATCAATAATAATAATTAAATGAATATATAGTGTATTTTAACGTATTTTGAGTCTCTCAGTAGGAGTTCTTTGGGAGAGCACCTTGATAAACTTGCAAACATAGTAACCACGATAGTTGTTCCCTGTTCTCGCCTTAGACACCACTTTACGAGAAAAAGATTTGTCATCCAATCTGTGATCCGTGAAAGCTATATGTTGAATTAATAAAGATGATGCGATTCAGGACTTACTTTCAAAGGATTACATTCAAGGGCGCTTTGCATTTTTCCATGTGTTGCTTCTCAATAAAGGTTTTCCAAACACCGCCTAATAAAAAAAATTTGCCACGTCATCGAGATATAGTTAATCATCATGTTTGTGTGTATATATAGTTGCTAGAGATCTCGAAATTACCTCTGGATAATATCTATCATATCTTGGTAGTCTTGTTGTGGTTTTCTCATCGAGTCATAGATTATCAAGTGACTTTTCACCAGATCGATGTCCATCAATATCCAGTGATTGCTGCATGTGTTTATAGGATATAACGCATAACACTCATTAATTAACTAGAATCAACATATGAGCCATTAAGGCTATGATCGACATGATTAACACTCACTTGAAGTTATAGGAAAAGAGTATATCCTTCTTGTGGCGCGGGGGCACACTAAGAAGTTCATGAGGTTACTCTCTGACTCAGACTTCCAATTAGTCATTGGAGTAATTGGGTCTTTGAATACTATATGGGGATCAACAAAACCAATTTCATTGCAGCCTTCCTTTCTGAGCTCTGTCATTGTAAATCTGCATATATATAGTACTTGTTAGGATAATTTATATGCATATACACACATATGATGAGTTTAATAATAGATCGAAAGAATTATTACTTACAGGCCAATAGCAGCTAATGATAACTTTGTCAGAGAGGTCAGGTGGCATAGTTGATGAAATTCTGCAAAGTCAACATACATAACATCATCGCCACGGAACCAATGTTCGTCTCTAATTCTGACACCAACGCAGAAGTCTCCACTGGTAGACGCCTGCATGTACCACTTGTTTAGCAGGTACATTTGCGTCCCCAGATCAGATAAGGCTTGAGGGTTGTATAGACTCGCCTAGTACAAATTTTTTTCTTCCAAATATCAACCTCCGCCGCACTCTCAATGTTTCCATCACCAAACATCTGGTAAAGGTCGAGACCAGTCTCATCAAGAAATTCACCAAGGTGATCCAAATCGACATCCGGAGGTATGTTTGCCTGATGCATTAATCCTAAATTCGAACCATATTCATTACCAACAACTAGCGGGGGGATTGATTGGTGCGCTTGTTGTCCGAGTTGGGCAACTCCTTTCCCTGCCCGCTTCTTTTTCTGTGCCGCCTCAATTGACTTGGTGAGAGTGCGGTCATAGTCTGATAACGTTGATTTGGACGGCTTACGAGATTCCCGCTGTTGATGCTGGTAAGAAATCACCTTTTTTCTTAAAATATCCGGAGCTACGAAGAAGTACGGTTTCTCTGGGTTTCTCCTTGCTTCTTGATTCATTTTAAGTTTGTCATAGAATCTAGACATGTCTTTTTTATATGCATCAGTTCCTTCTTCCTTCTCTTCAGATATTATTTTGGGAATAACCCTTGGTTTCACGGTGGCTTTCTTTGCAGGCGGGGACTGGTTCTTCGTTTGAGGGGCTGACCTCTTGCTAGGCTTCTTGGTAGGCGGGGGCGGGGGAGGCGTTGGAGACCTCCTTGGAGGTGTTGGCAGCGGCGTTGGAGACCTCCTTGGAGGTGTTGGCGTGCGGCGTTGGAGACCTCCTTGGAGGTGGCGGCTACATGTTGGAGACCTCCTTGGAGAGGGTGTGGATGCAGCCTCGTCTTCCAACACAATGTCATCGTCTGAGCACTATGATGATCTGGCGATTGAACAATTGGATTTAGATTGGGGAGGATCTGCTACACAAAAAAGGAATGACATATTATTATGAGCAGATTGTTAATTATTTAAGCCAATACAAATTAATGATGTAGTGTTTTCATCCGCACATACCTATGGTGAGGTAGTTCAGGGAGGAGGTGGAGCCGACATCCTGAATGATGATGTAGCGCTTGCGCCATAGAATGAATGTCTTCTCCGCTTCTCCTAGAGTCTTCTCGCCATCACCTCCAGGAATGTCAAGAGGCAAATCACTAAAACCTTTTTCAGCTTTATCTACCGAGATGGTGGCATATCCTTCTTGGATTATATTCCCATGAATCCTTGGTGTCTTGGTTCGGTCGATAGGATTAACAAGACCGATAGCCACCTTGATTGTGGAATTCTCCTTCGGAATGTGTAGCTCACACGTTGTACAAGGTTCAGTGACGTCATCCACAGGGAGCGCAGATCTGTGTCCCTTGATTTGGTATCTCCGTGGAAGCGCAATGCTTTTCAATCCCGACAGATTGGCTAATGTTGATTCCACAGCTCGATGCCCTTGCTTGCACTCACTGCTATTTGCACTTGCCTTTTGATTTCCTCCTGCATTCTCGCTTCAAGGTTTTTTTCCCGCTCCTGTGCTTCACGCACCGCTTCCTCCAACCTCTGGAGCCGGTGTGCCTCTTCTTCCTTCTTTCTCTGGCGACTTCTGTAGGAAGGTCTGTCCTGAGGGAATCCATGCTCCCACGAGACACTTCCTTTGCCTCTAGTTCGGCCACCATGTTCAATAGTCCCGATGGCGTATGTCAGCTCATCCTTCTCTCTGTTGGGCCTGAACGCACCACTAGCAGTAGCTCTCTGAGCATAAAGCAATCTTTCTGCTGCTTCTTGCAGTCTTGCGCCATAAACGCACTTCCCTGTCTCCTGGTCTAGTGTTCCCCCATGAGCGAAAAACCAATTCTTTGCACGTTCTCCCCACTCGAGTGATTCTGGTCTGATACCCTTGGCAAGAAGGTCTGCTTCCATTTTGTTCCACTTCTTAATGGCAGTCGGGTAGCCACCTGATCCCAAGGTATGGTGGTATGTCTTCTGTTGGGCATTATGTTGGTTCTTTATCACCCGACTCACACCCTCTTCCAAGTCTTGTATCTTTGTACAAACTCATCCCAATAGGGCCTCTGCTTTGAGATCGGGCCCGGGACAAGAAAATCTGCTGGTGCTATGTTCTTCTTGACATACGCGTGTATAGGTGTTTCTTCCAAGTCCAAACCGGGTGGCCATCTTCTTCATTGCCCAATCCCTAACTCGCTCCTTCAATTCATCACCATCTATTATATCATCATAATCATCTGCTTTGGAGCGTGAAATGTACCAAGACATCATTCCAAATTAACGCCTTGTCACGATCGGAGACAAAACCCGATATGAGGAGCATTGGTCTTCTTCTTCCATTCACGGGTACTAATCGAGTCGGTCCCGTACAAAGGTAACCACAAGGTGCACAAATTTCATTTTATTCGCCCCCTGCCTCTCCTGTATCCACATTGAACTCGAGATGATGAAGCGACCCTCCAATGGCTTTTTGGGACCTCGAACATTTTTACTCTTCGTTGTAGTTGTTGATGTCGATCCAGAGGGCTACAAAACATAAACATTATTTTTAATGTCATGAGCACACATAGGACATATGATAATATATATATATAGCTAATAATAAAAAAAATATATACTTGGCCAATATGTTGTTGCTCATTTTGTTCAAGAGCTAAGTACTGACTCCCGTCATCTACATCCTCTTGCATGTTATTTTTAGCACCATCATCGCCGGCAACTTGAGTGCCAGTGTTGATCAAATTCATCATCAACTCCTCCTCATCCATATTTCTCGGGTCGGCCATCTAGCTTCAAAAAACAAAACCAATATATAGTATCGTCAAATCTTTGCTTATTACATGCGTAAAATCTACAAACAATATGCATTATTAAATCTTGCCCCTCGATCACGGACGCAATTCGCCACACTAGGACGAACTACGTCGGTACTAGGGCGAATTAGGGCACGAGAAAGGGCGGTGTGACAAGAGTGGCGGTGCTCCACTCCGCCGTATATATGTCTGTACACATGGGTGAACGAGGGCGGTGCTCGCCGTGATACATAGAAAACGCATGGACGAAAAATGCATATGAATACAAATGACGATATATACGTGTCGGCGCTGTGGCGTTGTGTCTTGGCAACGATGACGTGAGGCGGGCGGGCGTCTTGACGGCATTTGACGACGACGTGACGTGCCGAGGCGGTGTCGGTGTTTGTGCGTGATGTTGTGATCCTATGTACCATGTGATCAACCATGTAGTCATTCATCATATGAGAAAATTCTATGTTAATAATATAAGTATAAGTCATTATGAAATGTAAGTATATGTGTCTTATTGCTCATATAACCATTACTATTTCCGAAATGATAAGAATTTATTTTCTTCTTTTACAAAGCGATCTCGATGCTATGATATAAAGTTTGAAGATAGTCTTCCTTAAAAAAATATGTAATGCTCATATTACTTTAGCAACATTAATATATTATATCTCAGATATTCAAAGTTCACAAATGAAGAAACATGTGATATTTTTGATAAACTAAAAAAAGCGCTTAGTTTACAAACTGGGTATCAAAATTGAGTTCCTATTTGACCATTATATATCCTACAACAAATCCTTCAAAAAAAGACCCTACATGAATATATTTGGATAAAATTTCGTTAACAAACATTGATCTATGAAGATAGAAAAAATTCTTCTATTAATGTAGCGTTGTTTCCGAATAATATATAGCGTGTTTATTAACAAACATATCTTAACAAAGAAGCGGATGGTTCGTAGCGTTGTTTCCGAATAATATATAGCGTGTTTATTATACAAGCCATGGATTTATATCGATCCAATTAATTTCTAAAGTAATTTTATTGGTGATCCTTAATTATACTTGTCATTTAGAGTTCCAAATATTCAAAACTTGCCTTAAGATATGTTTTTATTTAAAATCATTTAGAGTTCCAAATATCGGCAATTATACCCTCTTCGGAGGGCCTCGGGCTGGCGCGGTGGGGCAACGCAGGTGGAGGGCGTGTCGGGCGCGGGGAGAGGGCGCGGTGTGGAGGCCACGGCAAGCGCGGAGGAGGAGGCACGGTGGAGGCCACGGGCAACGCGCAGTGGAGGCGTGTCGAGGCGCGGAGGAGGCGCGTGGAGGCCACGGCAAGCGCGAGGAGGAGAGACGGGCGCGCGCTGGAGGCCGCACGAGGAAGAAGAAGAGCGACGCCGTGTCACGGAAGGCGAACAGACGCTTGCGCGAGGAAGAAGAGGGCGCGGCGGTGTTCGACGAGGAAGAAGACGAGCGGATCGATCTGCCAGTACTGGAGGTTATATAGCGAGAGAGAGAATTACTCCGGTGCCATCCACCAACCGGGAGTAAAACCCTTTACTCCCGTGGTGTTACCAACCGGGAGTAAAAGCCTTTACTCCCGGTGCGTGTTACCAACCGGGTAGTAGAGTTTTTACTCCGGTTGGTAACACGCACCGAGAGTAAAGGATTTTTTTTGGCAACATGAATTTGCAGCTTTACTCCCGGTGGGCTTCCCACCCGGAGTAAAGGTGGCCTCAGCATTTTCTTCCTACTTTGTTTTAAGCAATAGTCTTGTTACATACAATAGAAATGCAATAGTTTTTATTAAATACATAGTAAATTAAATAAAAGGCATAAAATTATTTTGTTAAAAATATGAATTTTATTTTTGTTTATTGCACATAGGAAAAATCGATAACCTAACTTTTTTTTTTATTTTTTGTTAGAATTATAAAACATAATGGAACTAATATTTATTATTTCGTTAATGCAAAAATGTAGTGTTTAATTAAAATTATTAAAATTATTGGTTTTGGACAGGAAATTTGTTTTCATATCATTTTAACGTTAATATTTTAATTTTTCATCACTCAAGATCCTAATAATTTACCTTTTTGAGAGAGAAATCACCAAATCAAACATTGATTTAATTTAAAACATGACATAATAAACATCCGAATTCACAATTATTACATAATATCTCAAACACACACTATATTAAATCACTATATCATCAAGTGGGCACATCGGTGAACTTCTTCTTTATGTATGTCCCTTGGTTATGATCGCTTCAGTAACCATGGAGTGTCCTCATCATTTACCAAGATGCTAGGGTCTTTGTTCACTTTGAAGGGCGGAATTCGGTCATCCTTTTCATATTCTTCCCACATGTCCGACTTGTCCTCAATTCCCACGATGACTCTTTTCCTGAAGAACTATGTGGCGCTTTGGCTCTTTGGTTGAGTCATTATCATTTTTCCTCTTTTTGGTTTGGTAGACATATCATTGACATAGAACACCGATTCACATCCTTGGTAAGGACGTAATGGTTCGTCTTTGTACCCAATATTACTAAGGTCTCATTGTTGTCATTCCATACTCGTTGTCTCATCACATTATCGCCTCCGGTCACCTTGACCCATTGGCACTTGAACAATGGGATCTTCAAAGTAGGTGCATATTCTAGTTCCCATATTTCATCTATGCGTCCATAATATGTCCGCTTATTCCCATTCGGTCTGTGGCATCTATCGGACACCACTGCTTTTGGTTGGTACTCCTTTTATCTTGGGCTACCGTGTAGAATATGTTCCCATTTATCTCGTACCCTTTGTATGTGACGATATGCCATGATGGTTGCATAGCCAATAAATACAGCTTGCTCATGGATGCTCTCATCACCTTGACATTTTTTTTAAACCAACCGCCGAAAAGTTTCCATGTGCTTATGCGTAATCCAAGCTTCAGGTCTTCCCAGAAACTTCGGATCGTAAGAGATCCTTGTGTGTCTCAATATACGGATCTACCAAAGAGGTTACAACAGAGAACTGTAGTGCGCTTTATTGAAATAATCATCATCCGTACCAATATATGTTTTCCTCCCTAGTGTCCCCTTTCCGCTTAGTCTCCCTCATGTCTCGATTCAGAACACCAATCGAGTCAAGGTCGGGAATAAAGTCAACACGAACTCAATGACCTCTTCATTCCATAGCCCTTGGCGATGCTTCCTTCTGGGCGGCACGGTTGTGAACATATTTCTTTAGGACTCCATGAATCTCTCTAAGGGGAACATGTTGTGTAGGAACACAGGGACCGAGAGTGAAAATCTCCTTGACTAGGTGAACTAGGAGGTGTGTCATAATATCAAAGAAGGAAGGAGGGAACACTAACTCAAAGTCGACGAGACATTGAACCACATCATTCTCAGTAGTTTAGCTAGATCAGTTGGATCAATTGCCTTCGAGAAATTGCATTGAGGAATGCACATAGCTTTACGGTGGTGGCTAGACGTACATTTGGAGGTAGAATTCCTCTTAATGCAATCGAAGTAATTGCGTCATGAGAACGTGATATCATGGGACTTTAAGTTCTGAAATTTCTTCTCGGCACATTTATAATACCCTTTATATTCGAGGAGAATCCAGATGGTACCTTGATGTTGTTTAAGCATTCAAACATGATTTCCTTCTCCTCTTTGCTTAGAGTGTAGCTAGCGGGGACGTAAGTAATGGCGTCCATCATCTGCCTTCTCTGGATGTAGGTTGTCTCTTTCTCTCAAACAACGCAGTCCCTGTCATGTGCTTCAAATGTGTCCTTAGGCTTTCCATACACACCCATAAAGCCTAGCGAGTTCACACAAAGATTCTTCGTCAGTGCATCACGTCGATCGAGCTACGGACCTCCGGACTTGCCAATAGGGTAGGTCCCAAAATATGGACTTTTTTCTTCCACATGGGTGCGTGACCGTTGGCGTCTTTCGAATAGGTTGGCTTCCATGTCCTTTTCCAAAGACGACTTTCACATCATTGACCATATCGAGTACATCCTCACCGGTTCGGTTGCGAGGCTTGGTCGGTGGTCCGATTTCCCTTTAAAATGCTTACCTTTCTTTCTTACGGGGTGATTTGCGGGAAGAAATCGACGATGGCCAAGGTACACGACCTTTCGACATTTTTCAAGAATACACCTCTAATATCACCGAAGCGAAGGTGTGCATGCATTATATCCCTTGTTTGACTGTCCCGAAAGATTACTTAGAGCAGGCCCAATCATTGATTGTTACGAACAACAATGCTCGCAGATCAAAGTGTTCTGTTTGTACTCATCCCACACACGTACACCTTCTTTATTCCACAAAATGAGAAGTTCATCAATAAGTGGTCTCGGTACACATCGATGTCATTGCCGAGTTGCTTCGGGCCTTGATGAGCACAGGGCATCATAATGAACTTCCGCTTCATGCATAACCAAGGAGGAATGTTGTAGATACTTAGAGTAACAGGCCAAGTGCTATGACTCTTTATGCTCGCTCTCCAAAAGGATTGATACCATCTGTACTTAAAGCAAACCTTAAGTTTCTTGCGTCATTTGCAAACTCCGGAATTCTCTGTCGATTGCTCTCCACTTGGGACCCATCGGCGGGTGTCTCAACATATTGTCTACCTTACGGTCTTCTTTGTGCCATCGTAACAATTTTGCATGTTCTTTGTTTCAAAGACGTTTCAAGCGTGGTATTATAGGAGCATACCACATAACCTTGGCGAGGATTTTCTTACGTGGACGTTCGCCCTCAACATCACCGGGTCATCTCGCTTTGATCTTATACTCATGACGCATGGCATACCGGGCATGCATCCAATTTCTCGTACTCTTTGCCACGGTATAGGATGCGATCATTAGGACATGCATGTATCTTCTCTATTTCTAGCCCCATAGGACGAGACAACTTGTTTTGCTTCGTAGGTAGTGGCGGGCAATTCATTGTACTTGAAGCATCTTCTTTTGGATTTTAGTAACTCTCCAAATCCCTTGTCGGATACACCATTCTTTGTCTTCCATTGCAGCAATTCTAGTGTGGTTCCCAACTTTTTCGCCTGCATCACAAGTTGGGTACAACAATTTCTTGTGATCTTCTAGCATCCGCTCGAACTTGATCTTCTCCTTTTCACTTTCACATTCTCTTTGTGCATCACGAATGACCTCGACAAAGATCATCACCACTCATCTTCTGCGACTACCTCTTCTTGACTTCTCCCATTGCGGTATCATTGAAGCACGCACCATCGGGAATAATATCATTGTCGTCCCATTGTTCTTCTTCATCTTCTTCCATTACAACACCGGTTTCTCCGTGCTTTGTCCAACAAATATAGTTTGGCATGAAACCCGACTTGAACAAGTGTGAATGAAGAGTCCTTGAGCAAGGATATTCCACCGTATTCTTACATATGGCACATGGGCAAAGACATGAAACCGTCGCGTTTGTTTGTCTCGGTACACGTAATAAAGAATGCACGCCAGTCAATGAACTCTTGTGAGCGGCGATCGACATTATACATCCAATGACGGCTCATCGCATTACATGACATAAATATCATATTAAAACCTAGATCATAATTAATTATTTATACAACATGCGTGCCACCACAAAAGATACAAATTTATGAAAGCATCGCTACAATGTAGACAATCCCAACTACCACTAAAAGAACTAAAGCTAAAATACATTTCAGGAGCACAAGGATTTCATGACCAATCTCAACTAAAATGCAGACAGATCCCCGATTGTGCAACATCTTTGGGCTTCTTCACGGATCAACGCCTCATTAGCCGTAGATCTCACTGCCTGTTGTGCAAGATATTTTGCACGAGTTCAACATACTCTTCCTCCCAAGAGAAGCTCGAACATCGTCCACTGCCATCCCACTTGAAATTAAAACAAAAATTAGAACTTTAATCACAACCATCATGAAAATAGGTATAAACTAACCATAATCATTAAATACGATAAAATAACTCACATTGCGATCCTGACACTTGTAGAAGATACGATCCTTGTTGGGACCCTCCTTCTTCACTCGGTACTCCATCACAATCTTCATCTCATCACGACACTTGCCGCATGGAATGAGAGGAAGGCCCGCCTAAAATCGCTTTGGAAACCCATGAGAGGCCGAGGACCCGAGCAGATTGCCATCTACTCTCTATACTCATTTTTTAATACACTATAAATTTCTTCTTTTATAAACAAATAAAATTAACAAACTATAAAATTATCTAGATCTCTAAACAATGATATTTTTAATGGTCATTGTGTTCTCGTCTTTTCTTTGCGGCGGGTAAGTAATTCATATGATATTTTCGCAAATTAACGTAAGAATGGGAATGTACACACATAATGAGACTACTACTACGACGATATCGGGACGTGTGAATAAATAACCATCCATACTAGTTGACCTTTGCTTACATGATCATCTCGTGAGCATTTCTCCACCGGACGGCACCGTGCTTGCCACGGAAGAGCTCCAATTCTACGAGGAAGGGAACACGGTCTTCCACGACCGTTCCGCTCTCCCTCGTAGAATCAAAGCTCCTCCTTGACGTCCGTTACCGCTTTCGGCGAAGAACGTGCTTTCGCCGAGATGAACACGGTCCGCAAGTTCAACTAGTATGGATTTTCTATAATTTTCTAACTATTTTCTAAGTTTATATTTATATATATACTACGTTTGGGTACGGTGATTGACAGACTACTGCGACGATATCAGGACATGTGAATAAATAACCATCCGTACTAGTTGACCTTGCTTACGTGATCATCTCGGCGAGCATTTCTCCACAGGACGGCACCGTACTTGACCACGGAAGAGCTCCAATTCTACGAGGAAGGGAACACGGTCTTCCACGACCATTGCCGCTCTCCCTCGTAGAATCAAAGCTCCTCCTTGACGTCCGTTACCGCTCGGCAGAGAACGTGCTCGCCGAGATGAACACGGTCCGCAAGTTCAACTAGCTACTTTAACCTTATTTCATGTAAATATGCAAGCTTGAAGTGATTTTGAGCTCAAATTGCTTACAAATGAAAAAAAACCAAAATAAAGAACCATATATATATATAGTGAACAAAATGAGATAAGACAATGGTGAAAAATGAGAGTATGAGATTGGTAACCTTTACAACTCAAGAATCGACGGAGGAATCAAGAAATCGATGGAGGAATCGAATAATGGATGGAGGAACAATGGAGGAAGGAGGAAGCAAGAACACTACTGCAGTGAGCTTCAAAATGTCTTGAGCTCGGGCTCGGGGAGGAAGGAGGAGACGGCCGATTTATAAAGGGAGAACATTTAGTCCCAGTTGGTGGATCCAACCGGACTAAAGGTAATCTTTCAACCCGAGGCGCAGCCACGGCCCGAGAGTAGAACCTTTACTCCCGGTTGGAGCCACCAACCGAGTAGAGTAAAAGTATACTTTAGTCTGGTTGGTGGCTCCAACCGGGACTAAAGGTCCCCGCCACTGCCTCTGTCTGGCGCGATGAGCCGTTAGGGCGGGGACCTTTAGTCCTATTGGAGCCAACCGGGACTAAAGGTATCTCTAGTCCCGGGCGCAAAAAATTCCGGGACTAGAGCCCATTTTAGCCGAGGATCAAAGATCTGTTCTCTACTAGTGTGGTTAGTGTGGTTAGCTTCATTTTCCTTCTATATACTGAGTACTGACTACTGGTGGCGGTGGTACTTGTCGGCGGCAAGCTGCTGCACCCGGAGCTCCAGCTCCCGAATCCTCGCCGCCCACTCGGGTGGTAGCCATTTCATGAGAGCGCAGATCTTCCGCAATGCTGTGGTTCTTGGATGTTTTTGTTTCAATCAGTCAAAGGTAACCATTTCTTGAGAGCGCAGATCTTCACCAATGCTGTGATTCAAACTTTTCCCCAGTTGATTTACTTTCTACAGTTCGTCTTTGGTGAAAAATAATAATAATAAAAAAATCTCGTCTCCCCCCTTTCATTGCAGTTCTATCTCTTTCTCTGATCTTCTGCACATGATTTGATCTGATCTTGTTGCTTTGTATTGCCAAAAAAAAGAGAACACCTTCAATTTTTTGTGTGCATTTTGTTCATTGGAGCCTCAGCCATTCTGAATGCCCTTCATTTGTTCGCTTTGGGTTCAGTGAGGGATTCGCACTATTCAATATCTTCATGGTCTACACATCACTTGCAGATTACAGCTACAGATTGGTTTATGTGATGCTAAATGCCCTTACTCACCTACCCGATTATTTCCTCTGCAGGTCGACTCAGGCTGCTGATAGTTGGCTGGGGGTGTAGGCAACGAATTGGTGGGTGCTAGTTCCTGTTGCCCCTCTGCTAAGGTGAGGTTTTGCTACAACGCCATGCCCAGATTGATTGCCAATTTTGCTGGATTGCATTTTGTTTGTGCTAGAACCTTGGTGTTGACTGCCTTTGTAATCACTAGGTAAACACATGTTAGAAAGCACTCTAGAAACCCTTCGCATCCTACAATTGTTCAGGCCAGTAGTGCTAATGTCATAGTTACCTTCTCTGAACACCATGTGACCTTGGTTTTTCTCCCTACATTTCCACAAGCGGATTAATAAGATAGAAAAGCATACAATGTCTTGTCCCTATCTGTTTGCTGCAATGAGATGTGCGTGCTCAAATCTTAAAAAATTGGGAAGTAATCTAATAAACATGCCAGCCTAACTAGATTATGTACCTATATTTAGCCCTGGTGAAATTCTGAATGGTCTAAAGTGAAGGTGTACCATATGACTATTGTTAAGCTGAACTTACTATAGCATACTCTTGGTTCATTTAGTGACATCTAAACTACAAAATTGCATGAGATTTGGCTCACAGAATCTGTTTGTTTATAGAAGGGAAAAAACAGTACAAAGCAAAGCAAAACAAAGGAAAGCAGGGGGGCTCAAGAAACAAAAAAGAGACAAAAAAAGATGAAGAGCGCGGAGAATAGTGCGAGAGACGATGATGCACGCGATGTGTTCGACGACATGGGTGAGCGCATGAAGCTGATTAAGCTTTTGGTGGACTCCAAGATCTACTTCCACAAGGACGTCGCGCTTGAGTACATGGAGATTAAGCGCTTGATCAGCGACCTCGCCGAGGAGAAGAAGAAGGTGGAGCGGGAGCGCCACGGGGGCGTCGCCTTGGCGCGCCTGGAGGTTCTGACAGCAGCGGCGACAGGGGAGCTCGGGGCGGCGAGGGAGAACCTGGCGGACGCAAGGGAGAAGCTTGCACAAAGGAACCAACAGCTAGATGAAAAAGAAGAGGAGCTCGCGACGGCGAGGCAGCAGCTTGCACAAAGGAATCACGAGTTGGATGAGAAGAACAAGGAGCTCAAGGCTTCGAGGCTGAAGCTTCAGGAGATGGAAACCAGGAACTATCAGGCTGAACAGCTGGATGGCAATGCAGCTGATCCTGGTCCCAGCCAAGTTCAGACCACCAGGGTAAAATTCTATAAAACATCTCTGTCTGTCTCACTAGTTCACTAGTTCACTAGTCCTAGTGTATAAGCAATTTTGTCTCGCAAATCTTTGTTTCAGCAGAAGCAAGGAACCTTTGCAAGCAACATGAATTTCTTCTCTTTATCATAGTGCTCATTTTGACGCCACGCTTTTCAGTCATTGTAGCACAGTACATTTCTGTTCAATCTTTTCTTCTTTTCTTGTTGGGTTAAATTGTGCTTATAAAGTTTCATTGTGAAAGCAGCGGCAGACAAGATCCATGCAGCAGAAGAAACGGAAGTTCAGTGGCCATTGCACAAGCAAGGATGATAACTTGGAGGTGCTGAGAGAAAAACTTATCAAGGTTTGCCCATGGTCTTTTGACTTGCATTACTAAGACCCTGTTTGGATCCATTAACTGCTAATAGTTAGCTAACTAATAGCTCATAGCTAATATTAGTCGTGTCCATGATCAGATGAGCTGATGATACATTGATATATGGTTTCTGTATGTTAGGGATTCATGGAACTTGCGGGTCCACGTAACCTTGGGGTGAAAGAAATTGGGAAATTAAATGAGAAGCCATTCCAAGCTGCTTGCGCTGCAAAGCTGCCTCCTAAAGAAGCTGAAGTGGCAGCCTCTAAATTGTACTCCACATGGGAGAAACTGCTCGATGACCCAAGCTGGAAGCCCTCCATGATAGGTGCAGTTGGCAGCGATTATCAGGTAGGTCATTTGTCAATAGCATCTGTTACTTTGTAGCTTGTGACCTTGTGTAGTTATGTGTTGGCAATCCTAATAAGATACACTTACCCACCTTTTTTGTGATTAGGATGAGGTAATATGTGTTAATGACGAGAAGCTGCAAAAGTTAGAGGAGGGAATGGGGGGAAGGCCCCTACAAGTCTGTTGTTGATACACTGGTGGAGAGGAAAGAGTATGACTTTGATGGGACATTAGCCTGTGATCTTTGGAACTACAAGGAAGGGAGGAAGGCTACTCTTGGAGAATGCATTGACTACCTTCTTGATCAAGTGAAACAACCCACCATCATCCGCCGTCGCAAGTCTCGCAGGTTAGGTATAATGTCAGGAATTATATGGACACATATTACTAATTATATATTATTTGGTATGAGCATTGTCACGAACTCACGGCTTAATAAATAATAATCTTAGCATATTTTCATTATGGGAATGACATTTGTTAGTGTATCGCTGCTTCTGACTCAAGCATTAGCTTGTCCTCAACCATTTTAGAATCAAGATGGAATTTGTAGCACCCGGTTTTAAGAACAAAACCAGATAGACACCATATGTGAGCCCAGGAAGTCAAATATCACATATAACTACAAATAAGGGTAATATCGAAAGACAATGCTCAATATATAACGTACTTAATATAAATGATATAACCTTTGACAGCAGACAGTGGAAAGACAACTTCGATCTTCAGGTGAAGACTTCAATTCCACAGGGACAACTGACTGGTTGATCATAAGCCTAATTTCTCTAAACTCTAGCAATCTGGTACCCATCCGGGATTTTTTTTCCAAATATGTGAAAAATAAAGCAAGCGTAAATACATGTCGTACTCAACAAATATAACATGGGGTTCATGAGGCTCAAAAGGCTGACACTGGTTAACTGCGATTAGCTTTTAATGAGTCATGATTTTAGCAATAGGATGACAACAAGTTTATTCACAAGTCCATATAAACACATGATTAGGTAAACATGAATAATGAATAGCATAAACAGTAGTCATTAGTGATTATCTTTATCATCAGTATCATCAGTGTTCATCATCTATTCCGTAAGGGTTCTAAGGTCACTCGTGACCGTGAGCACGACTGATATACCAGTTTTATACTCTGCAGAGGTTGTACACTTTCACTGTGAGTCGTGATTTACCCTTTCATCCGAGGTAGTTAATCTCTTGACCTACTTCCAAGGATGGTCGGCAGGGTTCACTATGAAGCCTTTCAAAGGTTCGTCTAACAAGTTAGGGCCATTAAATTCACTTGGCAAACAGATATAGGAACCTCCTGTCGAATGGCACAATTCTATCACGGCTATACACATAAGAGTAGAGGCTGTCTTATACCCGATTGGTCAAGCCATTCTTACGCCATAAAGGTAACCACTAACAAGCTAGAAAATATCCTCATACTGAGCTAAAGCCAGAGCCATATAGCCCTCACAGTTGTACTGTAAGTCCCGGATGATCACTTACAGATAAGTCCTTAGGAAGAGGAATCTAGAGCACCATAAAATAGCCCAATGCTCTAGCCCACTTGTTCCATGTTGCTAAAAAACATTTTTTTAATGTTTATTGCATATACCATTAATCAAGTTACAAGATCATGGTCTTTAATTGAGCACGATCATCATACTACCCAATGCAATAACCAAAAGATAACAAGGCACAAGGTAACAAAGCACTAGAAAATTCTTAGTGGCAGTCAAGGTAGACACATGCAGTATGAATTAAATGATTAAAGGTGTATAGGACAACAAGGAAGATCCCATGCTATACTTGCCTTAAACTCAAATCCTTCTTCTATTGAATTGTAACCTCTAAAGGACTTCTTCTGGATCACCAACTTCTTTTATATCACCAACGCTGTCGACAGAATATTGTCGGCAGTTCTCCGAGGGGTATCCCACGAAGGTAGATTGATCGATGAACACAAGAGTTAGATGAGTTGAATTAAATGCATGCGACGTAATACCCTACTCCCGTGGTCTGTTGGTTTGTATTGGCTATCGTATGATATTGCGTGTGATCAGATCTGCCGTCTAGGGGACCCCTGCCTCTCCTTATATACTCTGGAGGGATAGCGTTATAAGTAAAATATACTATTTGGTATTACAATATCTTATTGTAGCCTTGCGGTGCACGTCCACCAGTACCGTGTGCCGCATGCCTTGATCTTGTGGGCTAAGCCACCTCTGATGGTGCGGTCCATGTCTTGTCCTGTGGGTACCAGGGGTCATACCCCCATAGCTAGTCGCCGAACGCTTTGTATCCGCTGAGCAACACTGTCTTGAGCTTGTCCGAGCTGTCCAACTTGCTTCTGATCATCAGGAACAGGTGTCCAACTAGTTTAACTGGGAGCCGAGCTGTTGAAGTGAGTATCCGAGCAGTTGAACATGCGTCCAAGCAGTTGAACTGTCATCCGAGCTGTTGTCCAAGCAGTGGGGACGGTGTCCGAGCAGTTCAACTGTGAGCAAGTCCAGACTTACTCGAAGCTGAGGTTTGCCAGAAGGATGTAAGGGGCTCATGATAAAAAATATTGAAGTCTCCATCTTGGATGAAGTGAGCCCACTTAGGTTCCGGACGTCGAAGTTAGACGCTTAGCGTCCTTGACTTAGTCAGCGCGGAGGAATTTAGTCACTTTGTAGAAGATTAAGTCGAAAGATAAGCACATTCACCGCGAGGTGAAGTATGCCCACTTAGTCACCGAGCCTGGCAGTAGGTGAAGTAGTCACGTGGTGCCAGGGTCCAAAGTAGTAGTCCTCAGGTGCTGGCCCAGTCCCCAATATCGCTGGAAACCAGTGTAGAAATAAATACAGTGATCGCGAGATGACATGTACACATGTAGTCTCCGAGCTTGCTGGAAGATTTTGAAAATATCTTGTAGCAGGGTCAAAGAATTTTTAATGAAAGCTTGCCAACGTCATCTGCCATGTACTTCACAAGACCCCGGACGTGCTGTCCAAGATCAACACCCTGATCCGAACAGCATGGAGCAACTTGATAGCACACCGATGAGACGTAGCAAGATCCGACCACCAAGGGAGTCCCCAGCTTAGCTGGCGACGCTTGCATAAAGAATCCGAACACCGAGGAGTTCCCAACGTAGCTGACGATGAAGCCCATGCGATGAGCAGTCCAACCAACTGGTCGGCAGCGAAGTGAACGCCGTGTAGGAGTGAGTGCCGAGCAGTCTGACCAGTTGGTTGGCAGTGAAGTCCGTCCGATAGGTGGTCCGACCACCCGGACGATGATCATCTTGTCCAGTCCCTGAGCGTAAGCTCGTTGACCGAACCGTGTCCCTGCGAAACAAATGTGTAGAATGGGTAGTACATGATGTAAAAATAAAATATATGAACTCTGGAGAAGAATCAACAACGGTGATGAAATAGCGTATGCAGCTAGGCGATCAGTTGGTGTGAACACTTAGTGTTATTCTGAAGATGTGTTTATATTTAATATAAACCGTCCGACCAGTTAGTGTGTAGCTGAGTCTCCAGCCCTAACTAGCCTGTTAACCATAACGCGGAGCGCGGGGCCCGTGTGCGTGTAGGAAAAGCATGGCGTCGCTGCCGACCACCCCTAACGTAGAGGGCAGGCGCTCGTGCACGTGTAGGGAGAAGACGGAGACAGAGCCGTCTCTGAGAACATCCGAGCATCAACATGACTGTTCGGGGATTTGCTGAGTCGAAAGCGTATGTCATCTTCAAGATGGTATACACGGAGAAAAAAGCCGTTTGGAGAATAAGTATGGAGAAAACAACTCGGAGAAACATTGGGAGATATATGAAATATTTAGAAAAATAATAAAGCATGACTTAGTTTTAGACAGAACGTCTGGTCGGTGGTGTATGGCGTTATCTGATCGACGAATTTGTCCCTTAGGGCATCCTGATGGATGGTGGCCGTATCCCCTAGAGTTTTCCGTTCGGCTTCCGATAGATCGGAATTGGAAGGTGGTCGGCGCCGAACCGGAGTGGTCAGAGCTAATTTCGTGAGAGAGAGTAGTCGGCGAGCTTCTAGCCGACCGATCGATGGATCGCGATCGATCGTCGCTGCCGACCTACTTCCTCGAGTAAGCGGGGCAAGACAGCGGTGGCGAGTTGTTGGTGAAGATGACCTCGGAGGCGGTTTGAGATCGGATCTGCTGTTGCGAGCGTTGGTGGTCGTCGGCGCTGTCGAAGCCGCACCGGCTTGAAGATCTCTCCATCTCCGTCAGCATTGATGACCCAGGAGATCGATTCGACCGTAAAGATCTGGCCAGGCTTTTGAGAGGCCGAAGAGCCTAAAAAGTGTACCATCTTGTTCGTCATGGAAACAACACGCACACCCCTACCGCGCGCATAACCGCCGACGGAATATCGCTGGCAATCCTATAAGGGTATCCCACGAAGGTAGATTGATCGGCAGATGTGCGCGTATTCAAGAACAAGAAGACAACAAAGACACAAGAGTTAGACAGGTTCGGGCCGTCTGCACGACATAATACCCTATTCCTGTGGTCTGTTGGTTTGTATTGGCTATCGTATGATATTGCATGTGATCGATTCGCTTGTCTAGGGACCCCCGCCTCCTTATATACTCTAGAGGGGTAGGGTTACAAGGAAAATATCCTATTTAGTATCACAATATCTTATTATAGCCTTGCGGTGCACGCCGACCAAGCCGATCTGCAAGGCGTCATGCGCCTTGATCTTGTGGGTCAATCTCGATGGTGTGGCCCATGTCTTGTCCTGTGGGTACCAGGGGTCATACCCCCATAAACGTAAAGCTCACCGACTGGACATGACCATAAAGCACCACACAAGCATCCATGCAATCATACACGAAGCAAACAATAGATCTAAATTAGAACAGTACACTAAACATAAAATCAAGACGAAAAGTTTGTAAAATGAATCTACATCTCGCTACGAACACACAGACGCGAAAAACACTCTAATCAGAGCTATAACGAAAAAGTTATGAATTAAACAAGATTTCCTTTAATAAAACAATAGATTAAATCTAACCTCGAATTTCAAAAGTTGAAAATATATTTAACAGTAGGATGAACACGTAGATTACTCAATTACGAATCTAACGCAACTTGAACGGGTCTAATCGGAGTTAAAACAGAGAAGATATGGCCTAATGAAGATAGTGACAATTTTGTAAATAGATGGAACTTGATTTTCGAAATTTAAAATAAATAAAATCTGATTTTAAACCGGCCAAGGACTACGGTTTCAAATCCAAGAAAATGCAGGGGGTCTTTAGCAAAACTGTAGGGATGGCGGGTTATATACTTAAAAACTTGGAGGACTCTTTAGCAAAATTGTCTACGAAGGGGTATCTTCTAATCTTGGCCGTTGGATCAAAGATGGACGGCTACCGAGGGTTGGGAGGATTTCTCCGGCCAGCACAGTGGCTCCGGCGTGGTGGTGGCCATTAACGGCGGCGAGGAGCTCGCCGGCGTGCACGGGGAAACGCCTACGGGCCATGTTACGACATGGGGAAGGCACCGGGAGAGAGGGGCACGGCGAACTCACCTAGGGGCTAAATCGCGGACGAGGACAGCACGGAGACGACACAGGGCTCGTTGGAGCGGACGATGGCTCCCTGCGAAGGATCGGCGGCGGTTAACAGGGCATGGAGAGCAAGAGGCTAGGCTAGAAAGCTTCGTCACCTGGTGCCGAAGGCGGCAAGCGCTTGGAGACGGCGCAGCGACTTCCATCGTCGGGCACGACGGGCGGCGCTTCGACCTCGCGTCGGAGAGATCCAAAACGCGGCAGGGGGGCGCTAGGGCTCGAGGTAAGCGCCACAAGGAGCGAGGCGGGCGGCGGCGGCTCGATATTTATGGAGGTGGGGAGCTTGGCGCGCATGGCAACCGGGCGAAGACAGGGCGGCGACGGAGTCTGGCGGCGGCAGAGTCCGGCGCAACGACGACTCGAGGTAGGGGATGGCGCCTGACAGGTGGGTCTAGGGACGCCGCTCAAAGGCGTGGGGCAGCACAGACAGAGACCGAAAAGTCGGAGAGGGGGTGAGGATGCGGCTGTCTTGGGCTGGCTGGGCCGCCCAAGAAGGAGAAAGGGAGAGAGAGGAGAGCAGCGCATGGGCGTATTTGGCGCTCTTTGGGCTCTGAAGGAATGAGGGAGAGGAGCAGGCTTTCGGGCCAGATTATGGTAGAAATATTTTTTCCATTTTCCAAACCTTTTCTATTTTCCTTTTTCAATCCAAATTCAAATATGATCCAATTCAAATATTGTTTCAAATATACTTTCAATTCGAAATAGTATAAGAACTTTTGGTAGGTTTTCAAAAATAAACTTTGCAACTTTTAAAACTCTTTTATTTTCCAATTCTCTTTCTTTTCTTTTACTTTAAAGCATTTTCAAATTTATTTCCAAAAGCAATTCAAACCATTTTGAATCTTGATTCAAACCACTCAACCAAATAAATCAAATGCATCGGCATGTATGCACAACCATATTGCTACTCCTTATGATGAATTTTATTATAATGAAAAATATTATTTTTCTAATATTTCATGAGCACAAAAATTCAAGATTAAATCAATTTAACTACATTTCCAAAGTAGCAAATTTGAGGGTGTTACAGAATTTCATTTGATTTATTGATTCATATGCAATTTAGTTTGTTTGACACTCAGTACATATATGTTAGGTATTCAATTCAGCAGAGATGCTAGTTTTTGTGTGACTAGTTCTCGGATCGTTGAAAATAATTCTAGGGAGTGGCAGAACTGGAATCTATATGATTTGAATGTCACACGTTATCTGCCACATGGTTAAGACTCTAAAGAGTCGCACAGCTCCCATGGATAGCCTTTTAGTTTTCGTATTAGTCAACAATGTTGAACATTTTCTTGGTTGCATCTTGAGTTGTAGTTTTTTAACTGATGCCTCTTCTTTGAAGAGGTATGAAGCCGGAACTTTTCCTTTGTCCAAAGCAAAATGAGTCGCGCAGAAAATCATGTTTCCTTCTCTGTAAGATGCAGAACCCTTGGATCCACCGTTAAGTCTATTTTCTCTGAAAAAAAAGTTTATTTAATTTTAAAATAAATTTTCAAGAATCACGTGCTGTTATGATGCTGTACATTTTCTGCATCTGAGCTCATGCTTCTCTCTTAACGTGCAGGATGAATGGCAGTTCGTGTGCTGCTGCTTATTAACCCTCTGAGGATTTAACAAATAACTGGGAATGAAGTTCTGAGCTTTTTTTGGTTCTGTATAAATATGTCATGATAACTAGCAGCAGCATGACTAGTGTGTTACTCACATGAACTCCACGCTTCTTATTAGAACTTACTCTGATGTTTCGGGGTCTGAATCTCTTGTCGTTTTGTACTTCTGTTTGCTGACTGATGACTGAAGATTGAAGCAATATCGAACTCCACATTGTGCTATGTTGATGCCTGAATTATTCATTCAGTTCCAAAATGCCTGTGTTGCATGTTCTGCGCTCCTGCTGTTGTGTGGCACTACGAAAATACTCCACCCTTTGAATTCAGCTGCACAAGCAGGTTCTGAAGCCACCAAGTGTGTATCATCAGATATGCTCCATTCCAAATTGTTGTATCTTTTTTTTAGTAATAATTCCATATTGTTGTATCGAACGACCATGAATGATCTTTTAAAAAACAAGACTCGCAGCTGAACTTTGGTAGTTGAAACTGTCAAACTGAGAAGTGCTTTTGATAGATTCTGAAATTCAGAATGACGAACAGATGAACTGCTTTGTTTCACACTGAAGTAAAGCTGGGAAACCTCCTTTTTCTAACAAGAATGATGAACAGATTCGGAAACAATCAAAACTAAAGAATGATGAACAGATTCGGAAACAATCAAAACTAAAGAATGATGAACAGATTCAGAAACAATCAAAACCACAATCAGGCATAATCTTAGGGGAAAACAGCACCAGTTGTACTGCATGCACGAGATTCAATTAGATTCCATAATTAGCAGTGCCGGCCACGCGCTAATTAACCGCCGTGGCAAATTAAGCCGCCGGAGCGTCTGTGGATGGAAATAGAGAAGATGGAAACATCCTTGGCAGAATCACAATCATCAAGAATGCAAAAGAATCGAGGAGGATCCGCGTCGCCGATCCAGTATCAGCGGCGATCGCTCGATGCGCTGGTGGCGATCGGCAGCCAGCGGCGCCATGGATTGAAGTTGGAGCGGCCACCGCGGATCCATGTTCGGCAACGTGTAGTAAGCGTTCGTTCTGCACCTTCTCCGGCGGCTCGACGGTGAGGTCACGCGCGATGGCGGGCGTGCAAGCATCGGCGGTGCTCCGGGCCGGCAGGTGGCTCCTGCCGCTCACCATCCCAGTGTGCTGCGTCGTGTGGATGCTCCTCGTCTTCTCGCCTCCGACGCCCGAGCTCGATGCGGGCCACCGCCAGAGTTTCCACGTGAGCGTTGGGGAGACCGTGGGCGCGATGGAGCGTCGGGGCACGCCGCCGGTGGCCGAGCGTGGAGATGTCGTACACGCGTCACCGCCGCCGCCGGAGCGTCTAGCGAGAACAAAACGCCACCGTCGTCGCCTCCAGCGGCGCCGGAGAGCGAAGAGACCATTGAAACGTCTCCGCCGCCTCTGGAACGCCGACCAAGAGCACGACCTTCGCAACCGCTGCCGCCGGAGCGTGAACAGATCCTTGACGCGTCGTCACCGCCGCCGCCAGTGCGGCAATCAAGAACAAAGATTCCACCTTCGCCGCCGCTGCCGCAGCCGTCTGATCAACGATTGGCGAGGGCGCAGAAGAAGCCGGCAGCCGTGGCCGACAGGTGCGCCGCCCGGTACATCTACGTCCAGGACCTGCCAAGCCGGTTCAACGCCGACCTACTCCGCGACTGCCGGTCACTATCGGAGTGGACGGACATGTGCAGGCACGTCGCCAACGCCGGCATGGGCCCGCGGCTGACGCGCACCGGCGGCGTGCTCCCGCCCACGGGCTGGTACGACACGAACCAGTTCACCCTCGAGGTCATCTTCCACAACCGGATGCGGCAGTACGGCTGCCTCACCACCGACGCCTCCCGCGCCGCCGCCGTCTACGTGCCCTACTACGCGGGGCTCGACGTCGGCCGGCACCTGTGGGGGTTCAGCAACGACGTGCGAGACGCCCTCGCCGAGGACCTCGTTGGCTGGCTCCGGTCGTCGCCCGCGTGGGCGGCGCACGGCGGGCGTGACCACTTCCTCGTCGGCGGCCGCATCGCGTGGGACTTCCAGCGCGAGGACGGCGGCGAGTGGGGCAGCCACCTGCTGTTCCTCCCGGAGGCGAGGAACATGACGGCGCTCGTGCTCGAGTCCGGCCCGTGGCACGTGGGCGACGTGGGCGTGCCGTACCCGACCTACCTCCACCCGTCGCGCGCCGCCGAGGTGGCCTCCTAGCAGCGGACACTCCGTCGCGCGCGACGCCCCTGGCTGTTCGTGTTCGTCGGCGCGCGGCGGCCGGCGAGGGCAGCAGCGGCACCCTGCGCGACAGCGTGATCGACCAGTGCGCGCGGTCCCGGCGGTGCGGGCTCCTGCAGTGCGGCCGCGGGCGGCGCAGGGACTGCTACGCCCCCGGCAACGTCATGCACCATCTCAAGAGCGCGGCCTTCTGCCTGCAGCCGCCGGGGGACTCGTACACGCGGCGGTCGGCGTTCGACGCCATGCTCGCCGGCTGCGTGCCGGTGTTCTTCCACCCGGGCTCAGCTTACACGCAGTACAGGTGGCACCTGCCGGCCGACCACACCAGGTACTCCGTGTTCGTGCCGGGGGACAGCGTGCGCAACGGCACCGTGCGCGTGGAGGACGCGCTCCGGCGGTTCGGCCCGGCAGAAGTGGCGGCGATGAGGGAGCAGGTGATCCAGATGATACCCGGCATCGTGTACAGGGACCCGAGGGCTCCCTCCACGGGTGTGCAGTTCAGGGACGCCTTTGATGTGGCCATCGATGGCTTAATCAGGAGGGTCAACAGTATAAAGCGGGGGCTGCCTCCACGGCCGGACGACGATGACCTGCGCCGGTGGGATGGCTATTTTGACATGCGGTGATCTTGTGCTGCTTGCTCAATCCCTCATGGCTGGTGCACACTGTTCTTGCTTTTATTCTGAATAGCTAGGCAAAGAGATGAAGTTACTTTGGCCTGCTGTATACTGTTTACCATCATCAAGTTACTGTTGACCGTCGCCATTTCCTTTTTAGATCATAAATAGAAACAGAACCATCACTTCCTTTTATCCATAGACAAAGCTTCTCTGATTTCACCATAAATTAAATTTTTTTTAAAGGTTTCAACTTTTCATATAGGTCTCTGTTTGCAAGTCCCAACAGGAAATAATAGGTAACATGTTGAAACTCTTCTTTCCAAAGAGCCCACATCACATTCTGGCAATGTCCACAAAAGTCAAAATCAAAGTCATTCAAATATAGCTTCGTAGATTCAACAGTAATTAAAGCATCATAACAAATTGATGAAAATGAAAATGGTTCGCAGGCTGCACAAAAAAGTGAACCATATAAACAACTATATGATTCTGAAGCATAAGTGATACAGTGCAACGCAGACCAAACATAACTGAACAAAATGCAGATTTTAAATCGCCTGATAACTGGAACTAGCTGGGTGCATTTTGAAAATGCAACATACTATAAATGTCATCCAGCAACAAACTTTGATTCAACTTAACCATAAGAAAAAGAAGAGCCAAACATAACAAATTTAGACATCAGGGACATAGTAAAAGGAGGGAATTGTAAGCACCGCAACCCCAGAATTGAAGCAGGAAGAGGCAAAAAATGCCAAATTTAGACATCAGGAACATATTATAAGGAGGGTATTGTAAGCACCACAACCCCAGAGGTGAAGCTTAAAACATCCATCTTATCTTAGATACTAGTAGTACTTAGAAACTACTTACACAGGTTTACTGAGAAAAGTGCCATAACAGAGACGAGGGGCTTTACATGGTATATTACTGAGAGCTTGCCAGTGCCAGACCATAACAAGCTCACAGAAGCAGAACTAGCAATAGCAGACAAATCGAGCATGTCTGACAAGGTGTTTCTAAGGAAGAACAGAAGGGAGCAAAGAGAGCACCTCAGGCTCACAAAGAGCGAGGGCGCCTATACTACTGCCAAAATAGCCTGTTAGCGCATCCCACAAGTGTGGCAAAACCGAACGAGAGCATATCAGATCTCTCCTTCAGGTTGTAGGACTGCTTGCTTTATTCTATACCTTAGTTTGCTTAGTAATACTACTGTGTATTAGGGAGGTAAGTGTTGTCAAACGATCTTGAAGTGCTCAACCATGAAGCCACAGGTGGTGCAGGACTTCAGTAGTGTCACTGAGGCAAGGAAGCATCCCCGGCAAGCGATGGTGTGCATACATGGTGAGCATCTGACGATTGCCTCAGCTCCACGGCAGACAACCATCAACTGGCACCTTTGATCTAAAGCGCGCTCTGTGAGTCCCTGCAAATTCATCAACTGGTCAAGACCAATCCAACTCATGTAGAAACAAAATTTCAAACAATCTACAAATGATATAAACTATTTCTTGACAAGAGGGCGTCAAAGGCAATTCTAATTGTTTGAAGAATATTCATTACCATGTATCTGTATGTTGCATCCACTGCAGGGGATGACTTGACTCCACTTACAGAAGTGCCACAAACCATACATGCTCTGACATTGCACCTCATCATGCAGGCAACACAGATCTTATGAAGGCAGGGGACAAGCTGCATCCCAGCTTCACAAGATCGACATATGATGCAGCAGTCACTCCTGGGATATGGAGTCTGAAGTACAAACAACAATATTAGTACAACATTATTCTGAGCATAACCAACATAATAAACATTTGTAAGTTTGCAAGCAGGCAGCCCTTACCAGGTACTTGTCCCACTGAGACTGGAAGAAAGAGAATCTCATTTCACCCTCGCAGCTGCTGGGAGTAACTGCTGGCCTTTCAAAAGGACGATCAATGAAGCATGCTGAAGGCCTGGACTCAATCAACTCAAGCTTTCTTGAAGGTCCAAACTCAAGCAAACTAGGCTTCGGTATAGGTCCGGATTCATTCTTTTGAGGAAGAAACCCAGACTCAATCAAACTGGGCCTTGCAGGTACACACTCAACCAAATCAGGCTTTCTTGGAGGTACAGATTCAATCAGAGCAGGCTTTACTGAAGTTACAGACTCAATCAGATCAAGCTTTGTAGTACTGACAGGAATATCGTCCAGTAAGCTACCATTGTCAGAGGAACTTCCATCCTGCTGGCTTTCAGCACTGCTCCTGCTGCTCTCATGGCCATGCTGATTCTGAACACAAGTCTCACTGCATGCATCATCAACTTGCTGGATCTGAACATTGGTCTCACTGCATGCATCATCACCCTGCTGGCTGTCAGTGTTATGTGGGGAGTCATCCGCGATGTTGGCATTGAGTGGTGATCTTGGGGAGTGATGATCTGACACTGATTCTGCAAGCTCGTCATGATCAAAGGAGCAAGGCTCTAGCAAGGGTACATACTTTGGTCGTGAGAGTGGTGGAAGGAGGACCATGTGCGTTGCAGGTCCACTTCCAACAGGAACTACACACATTCTGCAGATGCCAGGGAGGGAGCGCATAAAGTCACTTAGCTTAGGATAACCAAGTGCGGTGTGATCAAGCTCCATCCTGCAAGTTGCTCTGAAATCACTCTTCAGAGAGCTCAACGGATACCTCTCTCCTCCAAGTCGTGCTGTTTCATCCTCAAGAAATCCTGGCAACCACTTCCTGAATATAAAGAACCAAGATGGAAGGCACTTTTCTGGCAATGGTCGCCGCTTCTGGAGGCTGTGTTCCTCAGTCAGTTCACCATCCAGCACCCTGTGGACCTTTGGGCGCTCCTTGGTGAATTGCCTCAAAGAAGTATATCTTTGGTCTTCTAAAGGCAAGTATGCTCTAGCAACAGCATCCTTTACCTCCACTCTCTTCCCAAGCATGTAAACATGATGAGCTTCCTTTGCACTTATCATATCCTCCTCTCTCTCAAATTTTACAAAGCCAAAACCTCGAGACTGAACTCGGTTGCCAATTGGTATCCCGATGACTACTGCTTCCTCCACAGGACCAAATTCAGCATTGAAGAATTCAATAAGGTACTCTGTCAAAAAGGAACAACAAAGAAAGTTAGAAGTGTATATTGGTTTAAATTTGTTAGCCACCAAGGAGTGCAGCATTTATGAAGTTTTACCAGAGTCTACTGAAGGTGGGAGGCCCCCAACAAAAATTTTGCGAGTGTAGTCATGCTTTGGCCAATGATTGTTCTAAAAAATAATGTAATGTAAGAAGCAAACTGACCAAAAAAAAGTAAGTATTGACAGATATAGGGATGTATGCTTAACTTACCCGAGGCACAAACTTTGAACCTTGTGCTTGTTTTGGAACATATTGGCTCTTACTCTTAGGCCCTTGTGCAGAACGATTACTGGACCGGAAATCACGTTGGCCTACTGATGTCTTAAGCCCAGTGTAGCTGCAGCAGAATTTAAAGAAATTACAGGTGAGAAGTAAAGATGTTATAATTCAAGTAATCATGTAGAGTAGCTGTTATAAAGTAATATCATGTAGTGTATACCAGACATACCTTTCATCACAGTAATCCTTATCAAGATCATCAAATTCATCCCCAAGAAGCTCTTTGTAAATTTCTTTTCTCATTACACGATTCTTTTGAGGTGAGCTATGGTTCCCTGAAGCTAGAACACATTTCTGTTAAAATGGAAATTTCTAGATGTCCACAGTTATTTAGTAATACCAACAGAAATGTAACCAATCTATATGCAATTTAATTAATTAAATTGCTTCCATCAAATTAAACTCCGGGCTTGTCCATTACAGCTGCAGAGATCAAATGAACTACAAGAAAGAAATGAAAGCAGATATCGGTATGTAACTTACATGGTAACACATTTGCAGAACTAAGAATGAAACGCATGTCCTGGGATGTTGCCACGTCAATTGGTCTTTGCTTTCTGTTCATGTCAAATAATTGCAGAATGTTAAGTGCATCAGATTATATAAACTAAATCATTCTTTCTATTGTCATTTTGCAACTCATCATTTGTAATTCGATTACTTGACTGTCCTCTGAAGATTTACACACCTCAGGTTCCGGGCTTTGGTATCAGCCCCAAAACGCAAAAGAAGTTTTGCACAATCCACAGAACCATTCTTCACTGCAAAGAATAATGGGGTTTCTTTGGTCTTGGTAGGTATATCAACACAATCTTGGGCATGAAGCAGAAGTGACTTTCGAAGCAAAGAAAAATAAAACCAATTAGTCACTCTCATAACTCACAACAGAGTAATTAGAAAAGTATGTAGCAAGAGGATACCTGAAGAGCTTTGTAATTGCCCTTAGCTGCAGCGCTGTGTACTGGTGTGAGTCCTAATTTGTTCCCCTGGAAAACTCTTGCGCCATTCTTGAGCAGAAGCCACACAATCCTGCACAATGACAGAAAAACTAAGATGTAAGAAAGCAACTATCTTATGATAGAATGGATAGGAATATGTAATTTCTAAGATGTGCACCTTGGCTCCTTGGTACATGAAGCACCGCTAAGGCACCAGTGAAGTGCTGTGTTCCCTTCAGAGTCGGCTTCATTGACATCAACATTCCCCATCAGGAGCATCTTTATGACATTCATATCTCCAACCTATACAAGAAAGGCTGATCAACAGAAGTCTCTGTAGAGATACAGCTGTAGCCTTAAATACTTCAGCATGTGATGCATAGCACAACTAGCGTACTATAGAATCAACCTAACTTCAGAAAAAAAGTCAGTTTCATTTTTCATGAAAATCAGTTTAGATCCGCAAACACACATTGGATACACAATTCACATTCTAGTTATAGTAGTAACTAAGAGCACATTTGCATTTTATAGAAATACGTAATTCAGTCAGATATCATGAAAAAGCGACAAAAAGAAGAGCCTCACATATAGGATTTGGAAATAGCTATCCTACTGACAAAGGCATTTATGTGTTACTAAATGAACAGTGGTGAGTGGTACCTTAGCAGCTCTCAGTAGAGGAGGTAATGTTCTCCTGTCATTGTGGTCCCTCCATGATGCCGATCCAAATTGGTTAAGCAGCTGAATCTCACAGAGCAGGGCCTTTCTCCTTTCATTTCCATCACGAGCTGAAGCATCTCCCATTGATAAAGCCTCATCCACAATGGAGTTGTAGATTGAGCGCTTTGTTCTGATGCCCTCTATCACCACACTCACTTGTGACGATATCTTCTCTTCAACCACCAGAAGCAGCATTGCCAATGCAGGGACACTTCCTTCCATGGCGTATCTGTAAGCAAGCTCCCCAACCACTCTGGTTTTCTCTGCCAGGAGCCTTACTGCATTGAGATCCTACACATAGAGAGGTGTCAAGCTTGGTTAAAAACATGCATTTAATCATACAGAATAGCCATGAATGAACAATTCAGACAATGCACAAGTGTAATAATGAGGATACGAACCCTTTGTTTAAGAAAAGACAGAAGATCCTCAATTGGGTTGTCCACCGACCAGTTAGTTTGAACTCTGAACAAAACGAGAAAACATATTTTATCTTACAATACAGTTAATTGCAGCAAATTTGGGGACTGAAGTCAGTCAAAGTCATGCATTACTAGCAATGGAATACATTCACATACCTCCTACTCATTAGCGCGATCTCAAGTGGGAGAAGTGGTCTCCGTCAACCACCCTGAGATCAGTGCGGGCGTTCTTGAGAGTAGCAGCTGTATGCACCTGGCCGAGTGGGTCTCAGCTGCGACGTGGAGCGGCGTCCGCGTAAGCTGGTCCCTTGCGTCAATGGGGGCCGCCGTGATCCCGCTGCCGCCCTCTAGGAGCAGCCTCGCGCACTCCACCGCGTCGTGCTTGCAGGCGAGGTGGAGCAGCCTCGCGGACATCTCCTGGTCCAGCACCCTCGAGGCGTCGGAGCCCTTGCGGATGCGGCACATGGCCTCCTTCCTGAAGTTCCCCACCGCCGAGAGGAGGAGCGCTGTGTTGTCCTCCGCGACGGCGCGGCAAAAGTTCTCGTGCTTCACGCGCTCCATGCTGCCTCTGGTTCCTGCCCCGCTGGTTTCTTCGCTTGAGTTCTGCGAATTCAAAAGAGAACAAGCTGTATTAGAACAAAACAACGACCAAATTGCTCGACTTGCTTTAATTGGAACTTGTACAATCATAATAGGCGAACTCTTATTGCAGTACCCTCAAGCAACTCATGATCGAAACTTCAACTATCACTGCATTCTATGAACAGTGGCAATCAAAAGCACAAGGTCTGAAACAGCAAGCTAAAAAGATAGGCCAGAGTGGAATCTGTCAACAAAATTCAAGTTTGCATGCTATCCTTGGGTTACCACTACAAAGACAAGTCAGAATGGAATCCGAGAAAGGCATCAGCCACCTTGCGGAAAATTGCTACTGCTAGTGAATTTAATGCACTACCCAAGCAACTCACGGAAAAGGTTTAAAACGAACTTCCAAAATTACTCAACTTCAAGCAAGCACAGCACGGAACTGAAAAGGAATCCGAAATCACCAAAAGAAAACAAAAATGCAGCCAGTCATGCTGCTCCATAGATACAAAAACGGAATGCTATAGGAATCCATTTGACGAACAAGCAGAAGAGACAAGACTTCACACCAAGCCTGTGCCTGTTCAGACCATGGCCAAATCACAAGGACACCACATAGAGCTCGGTCACAACAGCAATAGATGGCCACTGGTCAGGTCTACGTACTGTAGATGCGAATGACACGACAAGGACTGTACCAGATACGAAGCTACCCAGCCACGCAAGAGATTTGTGCCAAGGAAACAGTAGTAGTAGTAGGCAGCAGCCCTCTGAACGGGGAAGCATACGAAACGTCCCAACCCCCGAAGGAATCCCAAAAATAGCATGGATGATGGTGGGATCGCATCGAACCGCACTGAAACGTCATTAGCGCCAGCGCGTGAATCTGCCAAAGTAAAACTCAACAAGCCATGGAAAACCCCAAAACCCAAAGGCAAACGCAAAGCTAGAAATAGAATGCGATGATGGAATGGGCGGCACATGGAGAGGGCGATCAGAGAGCAGGCTCCCACATTATTGCGCAGAAATTTCATCCCCTCCCTCAACACGGCTGCAAAAGCAACGCAGCACCACCGAAATCGACAGAAGGAAACCGCGTCACAGGAAAAGGCAAACAACCAGAGCAATGACGACGAGGTTTTGATCGAACCACAAACCGCGGCAAAGGAAAAAGCCGCAATGGCGACGAGCTCCAACCTCCTTCCGATGGCAAAAGGACGGTAAAACGCGGAGGCCAAACGAAACCCTAAGAGCGACGAACAACGAAACCACAACCGGCAGAATCCGCCGCGATGAGGCACGGCGGAGGGGTGAAGAAGCACAAATTCGAGAGGAGCAGCAGAGAAAACTCAGCGAAATGGCCGGAATTCGTAGCCGAAACCGCCGCCGGCGCTCGCGCTGTATGCTTAGAGCTGGGAAACACACGGCGGCGGCGAAACTCGCGAGCGAAGAAGCCGAGCAGAATCGCAGGAGAGCCCACCCAGAAAACCCCAAATCCCGGTGAGCCCCCGCGGAATCGCAGCGTGGAAGAGCGGAAAGCGGAACACAAACGCGCACGCACTCGATCGTCGTCCGCGATCGCAACTCGAAACAAACAAAAAACCGAAGAAAAAGGAGGGTGAAATCCCAGCTGCTGCTCCACGGCCGCTCGCCTCGGCGAACCATCATCGGCGGCGTCAGGCAACAGAAGCGCGCACCACATTCGCGAGGAAATCCACCCGAAAAACCGCACGCCAGGAGTCCAAACCAGACGCCACGCACACACACCAACCCACACGACGAAATCACACGAGAGCAGAAAGGCAGAAAACCCCAGCGGCGCATGCGTGCGGCGGCGAATAAGGTGAGACGAACACAGCCGAGCGCGGACGCGCCATTGGTGTAGCTAGCTAGCTCTCGCGACTCGCGAGCACCCACGCAACGCAACAACGAGCTCACCTCTCCCATGCGTGCTCCCGGCGCGGCGCGGCTCTTCCGTCCTCGCACCGCACGGGCGCTCGCCTCCCCCCTCCCAGAAGGATCTTCGTTCCTCCTCTTCCTTGTGCACCCCACGGCCCACGCACGCCCCTCGCCGCTTTATGGCAGACCTCCCTCCTCCAAAACCGCTTCACGAATCACGATCGTCCCTCTGTCTGTGTAGTACTGTACTCGATCACCACGGGGGCAGCAGCGCCTCCCTCTCTGCTGCTGCTGTCTCCCTGCCCTCTCTCTCTCTCTCTTATCTCTGGCAGGCTGGTTCGCGCTCTACCCACTCCCCGTACCCGTCACAGCTTTTGCCCCCCTCTCTCTCCCCCCTCTAAACCCTCTTCGTCGCCTTCCGCGCTTGCGCACGGCCAGCCGGTCACCCGGCCCTTTCCCTCTTTGCCGTTTCGGGCAACGGGGCCGCTGCGACTGCGACCGGCGGCGCCACGTAAACCCCAGCACCAAACCGGAACCGGAACCAACCAACCAGCAAACGCCCGCCCCCACTACCTCACCGCGCGTCCGCCCCGTCCCGTTCCGTCCTGCGTGCGGCTGCTGCACTGTACCTGCCGTCTGGTTCGAGCCGGTGGGGCACGTGGCGGGCCGGCGAGCCCCCGGCAGCCGGGAGAAGCTGCCTGGAAGGTGCCGGTGAGGCGGACAGGCGGTGAGAGGCGGGCGGGCGGGCGGACCGACGGGTTCTGGAGGAGGACGGATGCGTGGGCCGGAGACGGACTTGGCCGGGGTGGGCCGTGGCCACAGCGTCCTCGCCGTTTTCGTCGCGTTCCGATCCGGTGCTCCGTTGTTGCTGCGACCTGCGACTGGCGAGCTCCCGTTTCGCTGCTCCGGTGTCAGGAACCCGGGGGCAGCGCTTGGCCCGGCGGGGTCCTCTCCAGAAGATTCCTCCGGGGGACGCCGCCGGACGCTGGCTGATGGGCCTGGGAGACAGGATGGGAGCGCTAGGCCCGCGCGTCAGTGGATGGTTAGGGTAGCCGTGTAGGGTCTGATCGGGAATGGGAGAGTACGAGCGCGCATGCAATGCAAGCTGAGCTGCAGCCTGCAAAAGCGTAGGAGGGGCGAGGACGGGGGATTAGGAGTGGGACCAGCGTATCGTCCTTGGCAGGCGAGCGGGGAGGGGAGATTTGGGTTGAGATGACGTCACAGGGGTAAGGATGAGCATGCCCCCAAGCGCATTGTAGCTAAGGATGGCAACGGGGATATACCCGGATATCGTCGGAACGTTCTCTTTCCCGCTACGAAGAATTCATCCCGTCCCCGTCCCCGTTAACTGTCTCGGGTATAGATTCTTGCCCATCCCCGTACCCGTCGGGCATTGGTCGGGTAACAGATACCCGACGGGTACTGCATACCCGATAAACAAGGACACTTGGGGTCGCAGCTTTGCAATCGGAGACGTTTCTTCTTCACCCGGGTATAAGTGTCGAAGTCTCGAAGATGCTAAGGAGAAGGAGCGAGGTTGCGAGGAGGACAAGCAAAGGTGGCAGAGAGACCGAACTGAGGAAGCGAGGGGCACGAGCGCTCGTGAGGTACGCGTGCTTGTGCTGCTGGCGGAGATGGTGAGAAAAAATTAAACTAGGGTTCCTAAAACACAAACTATATATATGATTGTTCGATTTGGGCCAAAATACCTATGTTAAGTTTCTTTGGACCTAATACTGCATGACAATGACTCAAATAGTCGGGTTCCCCAGCGAATAGGGGGACGGGTAAACATGGAACGTTCCCGTACCCGCTATACCCATCGGGTATGGATTCTTGCCCATTTATATGCCCGCGGGTAAAGATATGATCCCATCCCCGTCTCCTAATTGATCAAATACCCGTCGGGTATCGGGTATCGGGAGGCCGTTGCCATCTTTAATTGTGGCCTGCAGAGAATTGATGGGTGATGCATTATTGAAGGAGAGGTCAGGTGTATAATAGGCTGCCTGCCCTCCTCCTGTTCTTGATTTCTGTTTGTTCCTTGTGTCCCAGGAAACAAACCAGGCCACGTCCAGTTCGCAACTTGTTGTGCTCAACCATGAAGCCACAGGTGGTGCAGGACTTCAGTAGTGCTCAACCAAAAGCAGTCGAAAAGGCCGTCCGTGTTGCTTATGATGTGGGTCGACCCGGCATAAACTTCAAAATTTGAGATGGTTCGACCCGGCCAAGGCTAGCGCTAGGTCAGGTGTGTGCGCGTGCATGGCGCTGGCGCAGTGGAGGAGGAGATCAGCATGCAAGCTGGCTCCGTTCCGTCCATGCATGCCCGCGCGTAACGGCCAGGGCGTTGGCGTGCGTGCGCCGGGGGGACAAAAGCTGCGCCCGGCGTTGCAGTGCCAGTCGTACACGCCGCGTGTCAGGAGGACAGAGGGCCAGCGTGGGGCAGCAGCCGCTCCAGCCAACGGCAGGCGGGCACGGTCGCACGGATACTCTCTGATCTGTCCCACGCACGTCCTCCTACCCATTTGATTCGTTTCCAGTCCCACTTCCGATCACCTCTCCGGCTCTCCCGAAGCAAAAAGAGGTAGCGCGCCCGTGGTGGTCGGGCGTGTGCCGTAGCCGTACGTGAACTGCGAGCATTTTGCAGGCCCGGTGAAATAGACCCTTTAGGGCATGTTTGGATGTCCGGTGATTCTTTCCACCTGGAAGTGACTTCCGACTGTATTCTGATGTGCACAACAAAACCCTTGTAAATCTTTTCCATTGGAAATTTGTGTTTGGTTTGCATGAATTATTTCTCAACCCTGAAAAAGAAGAATGGAGAAGCAGTAGTATATTCTCTACTTTGCGAGAAGGGATTTGAGAAATCAAAATCCAAACGCAAGTAGTAGACGCCAAAAATCAGCCACCATTTGCTAGTATCTTGTGCCCAGATCTGAACATAATTAGAAGAGTTAAATGCACCAGAGTTCCATTAACTTGTGAGGAGGTTTCGGTTAGTTCCATCAACTTCCGAAGTGCCTTTTTTGGTCCATAAACTTTGTATGCCGTATCACTTAGGTCCATATCCCGTCACGCAGGCTTCTCATGCTGACGTGGCCTGCTGACATGTCCTTCTGAAGCAGCTCTTGGCAATGCATTTTGTCAAACAGCTTATGGGCGAGCACCACTGCCTCGGCGCCCGAACATCGGATGCACACGGGGTCACCGCGCTGCTTTGCTCGGTACCGAACGCGTTCACGATGCAGTCCGACGGCGTCGAGTTCCCGCTAACTGTTGGGCGACCTCATGCTCTTCTGGTGGGGCTTCAACACGGACGGCGGCGCACCGACGAGCTCCGTGAGGTGGAGCACGATGAGCGACATGGGCGAAGTCGCGGGAGGAGCCCGACGCCCAGCAGAGTCTATCGGGCCGCCGCGTGGTCCTCGCCAGAGGCGGTGAGTGAGCACGCGGGTCGTCGGCGCCGAGCCGCGCGTGCTCCAGCCGACCGCCGCTTCGCCCGCGCCTGGAATCGCCCCGACGGGTAGTGCTCCGCCGTCGCCTCCATGGTGTCGCCCGAGTTGTTGATGGCGGCCACCTCCACGATGCCCCGGATGTTGAGCATGAGCGCCAAAGGCACAATGGCGTCCGGAAAGGCATGGTGAAGGAGAGCCCCGCAACAACGCAGCCGACGAGTTTGCCCGACACGCAGCGCGCCACGAACAGCTCCAGCGCGCACCACTTCTCCGACGCCTCGGACCTGGTGAACTAAGCGAGGTCGGTGCGGTAGCCAGAGAGCACCATGTAGACGGGCGGGAAGAGCGCGATGAAGGAGTCGAGGCGCTCCATCATGGTGGCGCCGATGGGCTGCCGCCGGGGGAGCGCCAACCCCACATCATGGGCCCGATCATGTACTTGAACCCGATGGCGTCCGTCACCACCGCCGACAAAGCAATGCGGCGATGGCGATGACCACCACCACGAAGGAGCCCTCGGAGAGGCGCCCCTGTTGGCGGTCGCGCGGCGAAGCCAACGAAAAGCACGAACGCGACGAAGGAAGCCAGGATCTTGGCCGTGAAGGCCGGCGACTTGGCATCACCGATGAGGATGACCGTGGCGGTGCGGCGTGGATGAACCACGAGGTGATGTCGGTGATGAGCGACGTCGTGATGAACCACGAGAAGGTGGCTGGTACATGTCCTGGTCTCGCGACAGAACGACAGAGAGCCATGGCGAGCCCCAGCAGCCCTGCGGTGTCGTTCTTTGGTGTCGACGGCCGGGAGTAAACTGCTGCGGCTGCGTGCCGAGGCGGGCGCGCACCACGTACGTGGGCGTCTACAGCAGCCGCCGCCCGACTCGATGAGCGCGTCTGCGCAGGCGCGCCACGCACCACCAGCGAAGTCTAGGGCACAGCAGCCGTGGCGCATCACGCGACGCTTGGTCCGCCAGGGAACCCGCCCCTGAGCGGCATCCGCGCTCTCATCGACATGTGCCGGACCGGGATTCAATCACATAGTCCGCCCGCGGCGGGAGCGCTCAAGAACATCTCTGCAGTGCGGAGGTCCGGCAAGCACTGGTCGAGGAAGGCATCGTGCGAGTCATAATCAACTCTTTCGACTCGGCGTCGTTCTCGGCTCCAAGAGTACGCCGCGAGTGCTGCAGAACCTTACGTCAAGCAACGCGACGGCTGCGGCGTGCTTGTCGTGTCCGAGGGCGGCCTCCGGAGCTGCTTTCGCCTACCTCGACGGTCCACTTCCTCGAGAGTCACCCGTGGCGCGCTCCGAACACCGGGTCACCGCTGTCTCACCAGACAGCCTGGTGTCGCTTTGCGTGCTCCAGCGCCTCGTCCACGTGCTCCGTGGCGGTTCCGTGGGTGCTCAAAGAAGCTGCCACGGCGACCATCTGCAAAGATCTACAGCAGCATGGACATGAAGCGACGGTGGGCGAAAGCACGGGTGCATCCCGCTCTGGTGCGCTTCTTGGAGGCCAAGTCGAACAATGGCGAGCGCGCCAGGGGACTCTGTCGCCGTCGCCCACAAGCTGCTTGACAAAATGCATTGCCAAGAGCTGCCCGAGGAAGGACATGTCGATGGCCATGCCGACATGAGAATCCAGCGTGGTGGGATATGGACCTAAGTGATACGACATACAAAGTTTATGGACCCAAAAAGCCACTTTGGAACTTGATTGACCTAACCGAAACCTTCTCACAAGTTAATGGACCTCCGGTGCATTTAACTCTAATTAGAATGAGCAAAGCTGAGTTTCATCAATGGATGCTCTTCTATTCGGTACCTTCTGGCCCCGTTGAGCTGGCGTTGGCCACGGGAGCTCCGTAGACTCGTCTTGGAGTTAATCAGCGGCGCGAACCAGAGTGGTGATTTCGTCGCCACGCCGAGCAGTCGACTACCTAGACTCGACTAGGGCGCTGAGCACGTTAAGGAGTCAGCGACATGTCCACTACTCCGAAATTCCGAAGAAAGGCGGCGTATGTAACACCCCGGTGTTACGATCTTGTTTAACACCACGATTTAGACCTAAGAGGATTTACCGAAACGGTTTTCTCGGGTTTTAAAATTTAACTTATGTTTAAAAGAATCACTCATGGCGAGTTATATTGAATTAACTAGTTGAGTAGTTCTTGGATGTTAGTTCAAAACTAAAAGTTATAATTTTATAAGTCGGAAACAATAGACGATGACGTGTTAGCATTTAAATTCTAGCAAAATTTCTTAAACCCTAACTTTTATATTCTTGTATCGTTAGTTGCATCATGGTGAGTACTTTGGCGTGGAGTGGGTCGTAGAATGGTCTGATGTAGCGGGGTTATCCTAGAATTGCTTGAAACTCGTTAGAACACGCGAAGAACCACGTTTGGTGTTCTGCTCGTGAACCGGCACGCTGCGCGACGAACCCATCTTGGCCTTCTCGTATCTTTTTCCCTAGACACTTTTTGATCGCACCGAATGCTTCCCTAGCAAGCTGGTGGTGTGGACTTTGAGTTAGCGAGGTTGGTCGAACCTTAACCGCACTGTTTGGTAGCTTTGGCGTCGCTTTAAAAAGCGTGCACGACACTAGTTTCGGCCAATCGGCCTTTGGCCGCGGTCACCACGCATTCTACCATGTCTGGCCGCGCCGTGGCCTGGCCACCGGCTGAGCATCTGGCCGAGCCTAGCCCCGTCGCCGCGCTGCCGTCTCCGGTCGCTTGGTTGCCCTCCTTCCGTGCTTTGCCCCGCTGGCCAGCCTGGTGGCCGTCGATTGCACGTCGGGCCCGTCTGTGACGTGGCCGCTCCCTGTTGTACGCAAGCTGTGGCCGACCGTGGCACTACTCTCGCACACCGGCGTAGGTCTGCGCCTTTGCCTCTTGTCACCTTGGTCGTTGTAGAGCTTGTCCCTTGCTACACGAACCGCCTACCTCACCCTGTTCTCGACGTCGTCGCGTTGCCTGCCACGGCGCTGTTGCATTTGACCGCGCACATGCACAGCTTTTGGTGCTATCCATGCTAACCGACGCGCCTTGCCAGACACGTTGTGCCACGTGCACCCTACCCCCCATGCCCTGATCACTCCATCAGTCAGCTCGCCAACCCGCCCTGCTCAGAGCTTTTAAATCGTTCATCATCGCTAGCCACCATGACCGCCCCTCCCTCTCCTCCAAATTCATCGTGCACGAAGCACCTCCCTCCAATTCCTTGCACTCATCGGTGCCCAAGGTCCCTAGCTTGTCACTGTAGTCAACCGTGGTGGAAATCGTCCACCAGAGAGCGCACACGTAGCATCGCCGTCGCTGCCGGTCAATTCGCCGCTGGAACAGAGCGCGATTGGGGGTAAGGTCTTATCCCTCACTGGGGTTCCAATTAGTTGTTCATATGAGCTCACATCGATCCCCTCGACCATCCGTTCTACTTGATTCAGAACCCCAACTTTGTGAGTTCAGATTGGTTTTTCACCTCCATATTTGCAATTGAGTTGCTTGTTCTACTTATTCTTGCTTGTTCCTCGATTGCTTGCAGGAATTACCCTAGTGGTTTGGTTGATCGTGCTCCATACGATCACGACGACCGTTGGAGGTGGTGTATCGGTTGCTAAGGCGCAGCTTGGAAGGCTGTAGTCGGGCCATGAACGTCATCTCCATCCCCAAATCGAGTTATCCACCTTCTCTCATCGAAAGATCAGGATTCACCCTAGCGGGTTCATACCAGTTGGTAATCAGAGTAAGGTTTATCGGTGAGAGACTTCCAATCCTTCGCTGTTTTTAATTTTTCCTATAGTCCAGAAAAGCCAAAAAAAAGTAGGTTAGTTTACCCGCAATCCTATAAACCCTTTGAGCCTTTGCTTGCATTGCTTAGTTAGGGCTTGTTGAGTTTTCGATTTGCATCGGTAGTGTTGAGTTGCTGGTTTTAGTTTTAGTCCTTTAGAGTTTCGAGTTCTTGTCACGTTCTAGTCACAGCCGTGTGCTACCATATAAACCTTCTATTGGCTGAATCCGAATACATCCTTGTGTTCGATTCGGAGTAGGAATCTGAGTTTGTTTTGAGACTGAATCCCACATGGTGTTGAAGTTCGAGTTGGAATCGGTTTTGAGTCCGAATTGATAGCTGTCTTGTTGCTGTTTTGAGTCCGAATCTGAGTACATCTTTGTGCAGCAGTAGTTCATATCTATACTCAACTTCTCCACGTCCAACATATCCATATTAGCTCAGCTTACTCTAGAGTCCTAATCTTGTTAAAGACCGAGTTGGAATCGGTGTGGAGTCCGAATTGGTTGTTGCGCCGTGTTACCAAATCTTGTTGCTGTTTGCACTTGTGCTACATATATTGAAGTGTTCCAGAAAGGCAGCAAAAGTCCTTACCTGTACTCAACTCCTCCATATTGTGCATACATATTGGCTCGGTTTTACTCCAGAGAGAGAGAAAAAGAAAACAAAAGAAAAAGGAAGAAAATGGGTTGTTCGTTGTGCTTCTCCATTGTTTCCGGTGGTGTGTTGTGACTTCCTTTGTGTCCAGGCTCGCGCCTCTAGCACGGTCTAGGCTAGGACCAGCATAGTACCGCCGTTGAACGATTATTCAGCTTGCTTTTGTGACTCACGTGGTGCTAGTACTTCCTTGCTTTAGCCCACCTATAGCTCCACATATTTCGACTACAACTTGACAGGTGTTGTTGTTGCGGTACTGATACACTTCATTCCACGGTTGTAGACTTGTTGGTTGCCGTCACCTCCTGTTTGGCTTGGTAAGAACTTGTAAGGGCTTGTTTTAAACAAGTTGAGTTTGAGAGAATTACAACCGACACATCCTAGTAGTTGACAGGATGATACATATTATTTTTATGTTTCTTGTTTTCTACTAATCAAGACAGGTGATATGGAAATTTTTGAGCTGTTGAAACTAGACCCTCATATTCAGGATGTCATTCAACACTTGCCGTTATATGATGGTAAGTTTGATCCTAAAGCTTACACTGATTGGGAGCTAAAAGTAGATAATGAATTTGATGAGCATGACCTGTCTAAGAAACAAAAGATTTATATTGCCTCCAATGTTTTGACTGAATTTGCTTTGCTAGAATGGAAGCACATTTGTAGGCACAAGAAAGTTCTAGAATCTTGGGAAGACTTCAGATTTATTTTTAGAGATGCATTCATTCCAGCATATTATGCTGATTATTTGCTTGCAAAATTAGACAACTTAAAGCAGGGTAGTAAGCCTGTGAAACAATACTACCATGATTTTAAGATTTATATCATGTTTAGTGGATTGGATGAATGCATGAAAGATGTTATGAGTAGGTTCATGAGCGGGCTCAATTCTGAAATTTGAACCTTGTTAATTAGCAAATCATATTGCCATATTGGTTAATTGTTTTGTCTTGCTCTCAATGCTGAAAAAGAGATTCTATTATGTGTGAATAAGAATGATGTGACCCATAATGTCCAAAATTTGTCCACTCTGCATGCTAATGAAGAGCAACAAATAATGGAACCCACTACTGATTTTCCTTTGTCACAAAATGAATTACTTGTTGTTCCTTGTGATAAAGAGGAGTTGTGTGCTGATGATTCTTTTACTCCTATGCCACAAGTAGCGAATAAGTGTGATACTTTTGGTTTGGAACCATATAAATGTGCTGAAGATAAGCTTTTTCATCCTATTACATGTGCACAAGATGAACTGAATTTGCTATCCTCTTTAAATACTTTAGGTTATATTGAATTTGATATTCTATGTAATCTAAATTGTCTAAAAGAGAAACTTAAATTTGATTCTGGTTTGCCAAGTTTTAATCATTATTCGCTTCATGCAATTGGCAAATATGACAGCAAAGAAGAATATTTGGTGCATAAAGTTTATATTTGCTCTAATCTGAAATATCCTTTTGGGCCACAATACCATGATCAAATTGAGGGCTGCACTAACACTAATGATGTCTTGCAAAGTTTTCCTAGCTTTTCCCATATGCAACAGGATAAATATCAAGAAGGGGAGCACGGTTCACTTTTACCTACAACACATCCTCCAACAAAGTTCAAACCGAGGACGGTTTACTGTCAAGAAGGGGAGAATGATGAGGACATCATTGGCTCCAATATGACCATGCCAACCACTTCTATACCAAAGGTGCAACCATTCTATATGAGGCTTATCATTGATGCATTTGATGAATTGGTGCTCCACCATAAAATGTGTATATTTTAATTTTCAGAATTACTTACATGGGTCAAGGAAAGGTTTGATTGCATATGGAAAGCATGGAAGGTTAATGAAGTTGATTGGGGACAAAATCCATGTATTCCTAACGTCCTCCACTAGGCCACCACATCACTTTGATCCCAAGGAAAGAAAGAGTCCAAGTCCAACACGTTTTGGAAGTTGAATTCGGACTGCAAAATAGTCCCAAATTGCGATGGCCGCCACGACTTCATATGGACTCCGATTAGGACGTTCTAGCACTTTTTGGAAAGCTTATCAAGTCTATTTTCCAACAGATCCGGACTCATGGCTATATCTTATCCGATGCTTCCATAGTCGTTGTTTCAACGCCGGGACCTTTTCTGCCTTTGGTGCTGCGTCACCCTATTTTGGGTTGATGGCCCATGTATCTAGTTGGGTCCATTAGGGACACGTCATAGGGTTGGAGCACGACCCCAACACCCTCCCTGGTCGTCCTCCTAGGTATTAATAAGGATTAGAGCTGCCACAAACAGATCGGGTTTTGTTTTATTGAAAGTTTAGACATTGCTACTTCCTTGTAGACGCGTGTGTTGACTAGACCATCCGTTCTACTTGATTCAGAACCCCAACTTTGTGAGTTCAGATTGGTTTTTCGTCTCCATATTTGCAATTGAGTTGCTTGTTCTACTTGTTCTTGCTTGTTCCTCGATTGCTTGCAGGAATTACCCTAGTGGTTTGGTTGATCGTGCTCCACGAGATCGCGACGGCCGTTGGAGGTGGTGTATCGGTTGCTAAGGCGCAGCTTGGAAGGCTGTAGTCGGGCCATGAACGTCGTCTCCATCCCCAAATCGAGTTATCCACCTTCTCTCATCGAAAGATCGGGATTCACCCTAGCGGGTTCATATCACTCGTGCTGTTGCTCGTCCTCGTCTGGTCAGCGACCTCTCCGTTCACGGCATGACGCGATGGTGCCAAGCTGGGGCGCACACAGCCTGCTGGTGTGCACGTGGTCGACTACATTGTCGAGCCTTGCGACCTCGACCGACCCTTCCTACATGTTTCTAGTGAGGTCCTTCTGCTTTTGTGGTAGTCGGTTTGACTATCTAAGCTTCGTGCTCGCCGAGACACCTTCGCCGCCGCCGGTGAGCTCGGTTTAGATGCCGTTTCCAGGGTTGGGCTGAGAAGGAGTAGTGCTAGTGCATCTAAGGCTTCTAGCATGTTAGAAGTAACTTAAGGAAGGATTTCTGGTGATGCAGCGTAGCCGGGAGGGTTGTTGCCGCCGGCGTCGACGTACCCACGACCGTACCCCGCCACGACACGCGTCCCCGCTGTGGTACCGCACCGTTTTGTGTGCGAAATACCTCGATCGATTGATCTGGACGTGTGTAGTCGTTTGGCAGTGTTGGTTGTCGCCGGTGGGGCAGTATACATTGGCGTTTGGCCGGAGTTGCGCGGCCTCTGGTTATGTCCGGCCAAGGACCTTTGAAATTAAGAATTCGAATACCTCTAGGGTTCTTGATATAAAACTCTTAACCTAGTTGAATAGTACTATCAGAAGCTTCGTGAATAGAAAAGAAAATGAGGACCATTTAGCAAAATGCCAGCACCCGCGCTGGATTCCGTCTTGGGGAATTGCTGGGTCGGCCCGTTGCTGCGCCGCGCTGGGCCGGTTTGCTGCGCCGAGCTGGTCCGGCTGGTTACCGAAGCGTCCAGGCCGCTCGCGCCTGCGTGCGCCCGCCCTGCGTTGGGTAGCGCCTACCCCGCCTGGGCTGCTGTGGTCGCTGGTGCACGCGAGCTGGGCTGCTTCGGGCCCAAGGGTCCTTTCTTCTTTCATTGGTATTTTGTTAATGTTAGTAATCGACTGAATGTTTGGAAATTCGTAGTAAATAATAGAAAAGTCATAAAAATGTCAAACCAATTTTTGTTAGTCTTCTAAAATCATGATCTACCTGTTAGTATATTTTGTTCACATAGTTTTATAATATTCTTGGAAGCTATATAATTAAATTTAAGGTACTTAATATTGTAAAATTTAAACTTATAGGAATTTCCATGATAAATCGGTAATATTATTGAATCTGAAATTTGTACAGTAGGCTCCTAGCAATATTAGGTACCCACTGTAATTTTTGTAGCTAGAGAATAATTAGTCTGCTAAATAGATAATGATGCCCTATTCCGAATAAAGATTAAATGGATAAAATGAGATAAAGAAATAACTCGGGTTTGTATAACTAAAACGAGTGCTGGGAAATAACGCCTTATCCGACAACGTGTATATGTAGCCTTAGTACGGTCGTCATTAGAACTAGCCGTTAACTTGTGAGGCGTGATCGGATTTCTAAGCATTTCGGCTGTCGTCGATTATTTACATCTATGCATTTGCATCCATGCATATCATATAGGTACGATGATGGATCAACGGATCAATTGAAGGATGGTTGGGAATCCAAAGGTGGTGTAATGGTATTCTCTCCGAGAGATGATGCAATGGGCTTTCTATTCAAATGATGGTGGATGATCTGAAGATGCAAATACTAACTTTTTAATATATCTCACCAAGGCAAGCCCCGGTGCATAACCCCTACTTTTCTACAGTTTAAATTATATTTGTGCATTAAGTTTTAAGGAGTTGAATGAAACCCACTTGCATAAATATATCTTTATCCTATGAGTCTTACTAGTATGACAGGGTCGTGTAGATTGCTATGCTATAGGACTCCGGTAGAAGTCGAGTGATTGCCTGTCACTCGCGAGAGATAGAAAATATATTACTGCATTATTATCACTTGGAAAAATATAAATGGTGAAAAGGAAATTGGTGACCGGGCAGGGATATGGTTTGGGTATTGGTGGGTGTAAGAGGTTGTGTTGCCGTGGATGCGGGGCATAGCTTAGTTACACTGCTTTCCCTGTCTGTGTCGGTTAAGGACCGTTCGTTGCATAAGGCATCATGGGCAAGTCACAGACTTATTATCCCGAGCACATACTTGGGTATGGGCGCTTAGGAGACTTGTTGCTCTCTTGTCGTGCGTTCCGGCTCTTTTCAGACCGACTGTCAGGGTTTTATTTTGGTGGAGGAGGTCCTTGCACCGTACTGAGTCCGGAACTCAGGGGCAGGGGCTTGGAGTCCCAGTTTGGACGGGAACCTAGGACCCCAAGACAGGAGCGTGATGGGTTGGTCCTGCTTGTGCCTTGGGTACAAGCGGGGCGTGTGTTTTCGGGGTACCCAGCTAGGGGCATTGATTCGTGAATCGCCGAGCAATCCGGTACGGCTTGTTTTGTGTCTAGCACCGTAGTAAGAACTGAAAGATGAAAGATGGAAAAAGGAAATCTGATTGCTTACCACCTGCTTGAAAGTAGCATAGGTGCTTACATATAATGGTTAGTTAATGAACCAATGCGGCTATAAATAAAAATCGAATATAAGGACGTACGCCTAGTAATGCTTTCTGCAAATGCAATAACCCACAAGCCAGATAGCCTTGCATATCCTTGGAGTCTTTTTCTTTCCTCCTGTCGAGTAAGTCTTGCTGAGTATAATTGAGTACTTAGGGTTTTATTCCCCCTGTTGCAGGTGACAGGTGGAGGCTAGAGCTGACTCTTGTGTGTGGATTCCTCCTGGTGAGCTCAGAGAGGATTTTCTTTATACTACGATCGTAGTTGCTATTTGTAACTCTCACCAAATGTTTTTATAAATGGAAGTTTTCTACTTTGTTGTCGTAGTTTATATATCAATACTTCATCATGTCATGAATAGGTATTTATTTCCGCTGTAATTCTGATCACATGTTCATATTCCGCTGTTCAATTAAATTGTTCATAACTCTGAAAATATGATTACATTCCGCTGTTATAAACAATGAATGTCATACTCTGAGGTACATGTAAAGTGATGTAAGAAATGGTTAAGAATGATGTAAGCTTTATTCTCTCATTTAGGATCCTAATGAAAAATGTGGATTTTCGGATTCTCCCCTGGGGTGTGCCCGACATAATCGAGTAATTTAGTGTTCTCCTTTGGGTGCTTAGTGTCTAATGGAAGACAAGCACTCCTAGAAGGCATTAGATTAGGTGGTTCGGCCACAGGTTGTATCAGAGAGCAAATGAGGAAATAAGGCTTCGAAAACCTTTTCTAAACTAAAATTTGACAACAAATTCCTTTCAAAAAGTTAGGACGTTTGTAAGCGAAGTTATATAAGTAGCCCTATTACTATGGTTATGTATCTAGGATAGATGGCACTCTGCTGACTTAGGTAGACTTAATCAATTTTTCTGCAGGTACACTGACTCGAGCATAGTCCGATAGTATCGACTAGTTATAGGGATAGAACGATGTGCCAAAAATCTGAGAACGGTTGCCCTAGATGTGGCAATAGTGGAAGGACGTATAGGACATGCATTCATGCATATCCTGCTTGTGCATTATAGTACTCGTATTACTTGCAGATACGCCATCCATAGGTGTTACGCGTGTCGTATGGTGCACGACTGACTCGTTCCTGTTCCAGAGTTAGGTCTTCACTGTGGCTTCGTGTTTTGTGTTCGCCAGGGTTCACGCCTATCGTGACCCATGTCTCCCCATACCCCTTTTCTGCGCCCTCGGCCGTCGCACCCCTGGCACCTACCAGGGCCGGCACTATGTCTTGGAGGCGGAGGAGGTTCGACGGGACTCGCATGTAGGGGCCGACGGGATCAAGCCTTGGAAGAAGATGACGCAAGGGTGAGATACGGACTGAGAGATTCAGCCTGATATTTGTCAGAAAAAGTGTGACCTGCTCACATGTTTAAAAGCCCTAATTTGATTTTGAATAATTGATGAAACCTAGGACTAACCTTTGATCTAAGTGAGTGAATTAGATAAGGTGGTCCAATCCAAGTTGTGGAGCAAGTTAGAGGTCCATGGAGATGAAGCTGGACATGTGTTAGATGATGATCAAGCTCAACTTGGAAAAGTCAAAAGAGAAAAACAAAAACCAAGAAGATCAAGGCAAAGGTATAAGATAGGTTTTTGTTTTACACTCAAGACACCATAGAGGGTGTGAATGACTTAGGATTGATAGCTGTACTATAAAGAGGAAAAATCTTTGGCTAAACGGTTATCGAGTGCCATTAGGTGATATGATTCTTGCATATGCATTTAGGAACCTAGTGTGATAACCTTGACCCATGTAAAATGCTTTCAAAAATGCAAACACACGTGCACACATGTTCTACACTTTGTGGTTAGCAAGTTGGAAGTAAGGGCGAAGTGGTTGAGGAGATATAAAAAGAAAAGGAGGTGCTGCACTGTGACCGGATGCGGGGGTCGTCCAGGCCGGACGCTGCCCGGTGAGTCCGATCAATTTTAAACTATGGTGCAAAGCTGGCCGAGAGGGGCAGAGAGTGATCAAAGACAGGGCTTCAGGCACTTGCGCGCTCGGTCATCTTTTGCAGGCTGGCAATCGAGTGTGATCAGACACGCAGGGTCCGAGTCAGGTCACGCTGACGAACGATGACGTTGGCCTAGCAGGTGCGCGTAGAGAAGAAGATAGGCGACTGGACGCATGGGCGCGTCAGGTCACCTGTGACCTGATGCGTCCGGTCACTGAAAACCGACTCTGGAACCTTTCTGTTCGTAACCTGACATTGCGTACTCTAGAGTCCGGTCGATCAAGGAGCGAGTCCGGTCTCAACTTAACAGCGCGAGCGATCAAGAGTTGATCGTTGGAGATCAATGACGCGAGTTCAAAGCGAGGACACGTGGACGCTTCCCTACGACCGGACGCAGGGGGCCAAGCATCTGGTCATCCTGACCGGCGCGTCCGGTCCCTGCGCAGTGAGCCCAATACTGAGCCTAACAACTCTATTCTTTGTAGGGGCTGTATAAATAGTTGGGGTCAGCTCCAAGGTGTTTCTCTTGGCCATTTGACGTCCTTATGAGCTGAGTATACTCCCTCCCACTCATCTCTCTTGCTTGATTGCTAATTCAAAGTGAGATTGAGTTATTCCAAGTGTATTTGCTTGAGTGATTGCATCTAGTGGTACTTGGGGATCATTGTGAGTGCGGATTTCTTGTTACTCTTGGTGGTTGCCGCCACCTAAACGGCTTGGAGCAGCGGAGGAGCTTCGGCACGTGTTGCTGATTGTTCGTGGCCAGCTCCGGTGATTGTTGTGGCAGAACCGCCTAATCTAATGCCTCCCAGGAGTACTTATCTTCCATTAGACACTAAGTACTCAAGAGAGGACACTAAACTACGCAGTTCCGTCGAGCACACCCCAAGGGAGAACTCGAAAATCCACATTTTTCCATCAGGATCATAAATGAGAGAATAAAGCTTACAACATTTTTAAGTTATTTCTTACATCACTTTATTACAGTACCAGAATATTACCTTAATTTATTATAACAACGGAATATAACAATGTTATCTGAGTTACAGGGGAAGCAGGGTTCATTTAATGACATGGTGGAGTATTAACATAGCAGACATTTATATACAAGATATGCTAACAGAGTTTACATCTTTTCTTATAAAAACCTTTCGTGAGGGTTATAAATAAACACTACGGTCGTAGCGCGAAAGGAATCCTCTCTGAGCCCACCAGGAGGTTTCCACACACAAGAGTCAGCTCTAAGTATCCTCTGATCACCTGCAACAGGGGGAATAAAACCCTGAGTACTCAATTGTACTCAGCAAGACCTACCCGATAGGGGGAAAATAAAAGACTCCAAGGATATGCAAGGCTTATTTGACTTGTGGGTTATTGCATCTGTAGGAAGCATTACTAAACGTGCGTCCTTATATTCAATTTCATTATCAGTCATCATTAGTTCATTAACTAATCATTCTATGTAAGCACCTATGCTACTTTCAAGCAGGTGGTAAGCAATAAGAACCATTTTACCATCTTTCAAATTCTAGTTCTTACTACAGTGCTAGACCATAGCCAAGTCATACCGTATCACGCGGCGATTCGTGAACCGATGTATCCTAGCTGGGTACCCTAAAACACACGCGCCGCTTGTACCCCAGGCACAAGCAAGACCAACCCACCACTCTCCTGTCAAGGGGTCCAGGTCCCCATCCAAACTTGGACTCCAAGCCCCCACTCCTGAGTCTTGGACTCAGTGTGGTGCTTAGACCTCCATCATCCCTACCTCCAATCAGTCGGTCCGGAAAGAGCCGGAACCCACGATAAGAGAGCAACGAGCCTTCCCGCTCCCATAAGCAAGTATGTGCTCATGATAAAAAGTATGTGACCTGACTACCATCCACAGCAACGTACGGTCCTCAATCGACACAGGCGGAACAAGTGCAATCTGAGCCTCGCTCAAATGCCTAACCAAGTCCAGATCCAAAGTACCATTCCGCCCGGTCTCCAATTATTATTCATATATATTCCATGTGATACTAATATAATAATAATAATAACAATAATATCTTTCCTATCTCTCGCGAGTGACAGGTAATCACTCGACTTCTACCGGATCCTATAGCATAGCAATCTACATGATGCTGACATACTAGTAGGACTCAAAGGATATATATATATATATATATATATATGCAACTGGTTTTCATTCAACTCCTTAAAACTTCATGCACAAGCATAAGATAAAGTGTAGAATAATAGAGATTATGCACCGAGACTTGCCTGGGTAAGATATAACAAAAAGTTAGCATTCCATCATGGTGACACGATCATCAAGGCACCATCTTTTCTGCTACCTCGATCGACTCCATGATCCATCGTTGTTCCTATTATGATATACGTGGAAGCAACGTAGAGACGCAATTAATCAACGGTAACCGCAACTCTTCAACATATGATTACGCTCCGTAAGCTAACGAGTTAGCTTAAATGACTAACGTACTAGTCTATATATCCACTTTGTCGAATAAGGCATTATTTCCCGGAAAATGTTCTAGTTTTAAAATCCCAATGTGTTTCGGCATTTTATTGCTTAAACATATATTTTCGAACTAGAGCTCATTTAGTTATCTTAGCAAACTAATTATTATGGAGCTACAAAATTACAGTGAACACCTAATAATGTTAGGAATTTACTATGAAAGTTTCAGAGCCAACACTATCACCAATTAATCACAACAATTCCTACAAGTTTATATTTTGACAATATTAAGTATCTCAATTTAATTATATAACTCCTAAAAATATTATAAAACTATGCGAACAAAATATACTAGCAGATAGATCATGATTTTAGGAACCTAACAAAATTGGTTTCACAATTTTTGGTTAACTACACAATTTTATACTGAATTTACAAGTTTAGCTTAGAAGCTAAATTAGAAAATGCTTAGAAAAGGAAAAGGGCTGGTGGCGACCATTTCAAATGAAACTTGACCCTAGCGTGAGCCTTGTTGTCTTGTGTGCTGTCCAGGCGGCCAAAAACAACGCCCAAGGCCAGGGCGCCCGTACACGCTCGCGTTTTCAAAAGAGGGCTCGGGTTTTTGAATAATCATGTGGAGTAACGAACACTATTACCACATACTCACGCTTTGCATTAAAGACCCTGGAATGTGCTACCTTTGCAACGGGGTGGTCCTCGGCGATACCAGGCAAACAATGCACACCGGTGGTAACGGCGCGATTCGCCGGCAAACTAGACTCGCTCACGACAACATTAAGGGGCCGGCCACCATCTCTAGCTAAGCGTGCAAGGATTGGTGCCGGTTAGGAACTCAGAGGCGCACTGTCGCTGGCTGCAGTGGCGAGTGGCTATCCATGGCAGCAGCGGGACTGTTCCGGCGACCTAAGGTTCTATCGAGGTGGTACGGATAATGGGTAAGCACCAGTAGCTCACCTGAATTCGTTCTGAGGTGACGGTTGAGGAGATCCGAGGTGGCTTGGCCACATGCGTCTTACCGGGGCGGTGATGCTCCGAGATGGACACCCATGCGTCACCACATCTCTGGTAAGCGCCCTAGCCAAATGGCACGAGCACCAGATAGAGAAGGTCAAGGCGAGCTCCTGGATATAAACAATTGAACTAATTCGAACCTTACCCCAATATCATCGCGGTACGGCGCTTTGCCGGCCGTGGTGAAAAAAATAGAAATTGGCCGCTAGTAGTGCTCGGTTGCGCCAGGTAAGGTTGGGCCGCTAGCTGGCTTTCTTGCCTAACTCTTTGGGCGCCGAATTGAGGTGTGGTGTCCCGAACCGCACGTATTAGCTTGCGAAGCTACGCGGCTCCGTTGGCGGCAAGGCAGATGGGGCAGCGGCTTCCAGGCTTAAACAACCTCGACCAAAGCTGTGTTAAATGAGCGGGAGCATGCCGTGAGGTACCGAGATGGGACCGCTCGGTCTTGGCAGGGCACGGACGGCCGCAGTGGAACAGCGGTCGCGCGCGGGACCGTCTCGCAGGGCCAGTGCAACAAGACGACATGAGGGTGTAAGTGCAATCAAGCCCTAATGTGAGTTTTAGTGTTGATGACCACCTAATTAGAGAACTAAAGAGATTTATTAAGATGACAAGCAGGAAATTCATTATAGAGGATGTTACATAGAAAGGAGGAGCCCCCAATTACAAATAAGGACGGCATTGCGCTCAAAGGAGTTTTGAATTCTTTTGTCTTTTGAAATTGAGTATGAGAAAAGCCATACTATAAAGGGGGACACTATAACTGATTAAAAGTGTGCAACCAAATGCTCAATCTTTACACAAAACATCCTCACACCTCAGCCAAGATAGCCAACTTAACAACTCCTTCACCCTTGCTATCTTGCTGGGTGCGGCAGTGCCGCACCTGGAGAGAGGCACTGCCGCACCGCGGCACTGTCGCACTTAGGGCGGCACTGCCACACTTAAGTAACCACTGGGAGGCGGGGGGTATTTATACTTTTCCCTGTCCTCCATAACGGCTCTCTCTTCTTTCCCAACAGTTTAGACCAACGAAAATTAGCAGGTTCTCATCTCCTCTCTCCTCCATTGGTGCCCTTCAAGCTATCAAGCTTTCCCTTTGACTTTCCCATCAATCCTTGATCAAAAAAGGTGCCAAAAGTGATTAGAGAGCAGCTCCACTAATTCCCAAAGCCTAAAGAGCATTTGGTTCATGTTTTGGCTGGTGGCTGTGTTTGTTACTCTTGGAGCTTGGCTCCTAGCCGCTAGAGCATCACCCCGTGAGCTTGCCAAGTTTGTGGCAACCCCGGGAGGTTTGTAACCACCTCTTGCCACGAGTAAAATCACCCTTCATCTCAAGAGTTCACTCTCTTGACTTGAGAATGAGGTAGGGTTGCAAAGCCCTAAGCCTTAGTGGTATACCTCAACAACGTGGACTTAGGCAAGCCTTGGTGGCGAGCTAAACCACGGGATAAATCCTTGTGTCATCTTGTGCTTGTGTTGCTACACTTGTATTCTTATTGTTGTTGAGGTGATTTCTAGGGTTTGAGATCGATCTACTTGTGTGTGGTGTTCCCACCACTTTCAGCTGTCGATCTGTGATCTACAACCCCTGCAGGAAGCTAAGAAATTTACCCGATCTAAATTTCGTTGGGTAGATTTTGAACTGTGAATTAATCTCACCTGCAGATGCGGCAGTGCCGCTGTTTGGTGCGACAGTGCCATGCTCACAGAGCGGCAGTGCCGTGGGTGAATTTGACTTCGGTTTGAGTTGAATTTTTATAGGCCTATTCACCCCCTCTAGGCGTATCAGAGATCCTACAGAGGGAGGACAGTGACACCACGACACGGGCATTAATGCGATGTGACTACGGAGGCAGGCAACGGCTCGACAGGTAGGTGATTCGAGCGGCGGACAGAGCGCCACGTCGAGCCGCGCGTGGCTCAGCGGACACGGTGGCGCACGCATGCGGCGACAACGACGCATGTGATAACTGCACCGCGATGGCGTCTCGTAGCACGGCCGCGCAGCGGCTACACCGGCGCAGCGCAGTGGCAGCACATCAGCACAGCGTAGTGGTGCGGCGTAGTGCTCATGAGCACGTGAACCAAGGCACGGCTCAGCTGGCCCGACATGAGGTGGCAACGACCCGCTCGGCCCAATGCACAGCATGGGCGACGATGAGACAGCCGCCGGCAAGGTCACGCGCGATGCGTGCGTGCAACAACGCGTGCACACCCGCGCCACGCCGCACTCTCGAGCGCGGTGACCGCGCACACCGGACCAGCCAGCCCGAGGTGAGGTCATGCGCAAATTTTAAAGCGCATCAAAAGATGCCGATCATCTCAAACGAAGTTCAACCAATCCTACTAACCTAAAGTTGTCACTACCAGCTAGCTAGCGGAGCAATCGCCATGACCCGAGAGCAACCAGAGAGGGAGATAGGGAGGTGCCAACATGAGTTCGTCACGCTGAACGCCGGTTCGCGAACTAAGCACCGAATCAGGGTTCACAGCGTGTTCCAGTGAAATTAGGGAAATTTTAGAGCAGACAACGTGACATCCAACACAACGTCGACCTATGCCATGCTCAAGCACTCACTTTGATGCAATCAACAATACCAAAACATGCAACTAGTGTTGAAACATTTTTGTTAGAAATTAAATGCCAAAATAACATTGTCTTACTACTTTTCCATACTTAGGAAAGTTAAGGATTCAATTCAAACTAACAACCATTAACACTTTTGTTACATTTTTTAAAAGGCCTAAACCCTATTAAATGCTACCAATAAGTATTTCATGCGATATTCCATACCTTATGCTAACCCGTAGGAGCAAAATATTTAAGCACCATTTAACTAGTTTGCTCAATATAATTCGCTAAAAGTGGTATTTTACACAATAGTTCAAGTGTTGCTGACTTAACAAAGAGCTTATCTTAACGTCAAATTTGATTTTTGAGCTCTCAAAATACTAGTAAACAACATCTATTTTCCAAAAGTTAAAGTCGCATTGTCATCTACAAAGTTTGTACTTCCAACTTTATTTAAGTATCACACACATGTTCTATAGTATTTTTGCTTAATAAAAATTGGTTTTAAACCCTACTTATATATATGAGCTATTGCATCAACATTGATTTAACATTTTTATCGATTATTTTAGGCTACAAGAAATTTATCAACACCTGCTATCGCATGCATTATTACATAAACACGATGCTCATGACATAATTTAGTAGTTGGTTTAGGGCGTAACACCGAGTTGTGAGGGGTCTTACACCTTCCCCGACGAAGAGCCTCAAGGTCACTCTAGTAAATTGCTCGTGTCATTGAGTTACCTCACTTATGGGTAGGTTCTTGAGGTGTCCAATTGTGTGGACGAGGTTCACGCAACATCTCTTAGCCGTCAAACCACCAAGTGTTGGTCGACACAACGGAGACTAGCGTGCCGGCAAGCACGTGAACCTCGGGAGAAAAATTGGTTGTCTCTTGCCCTTTGGTATTCTCCCGGTGATTGAATTGACATTGATATTGTGATTGTTTCATCTCTCGATGCGGCAGTATAATCACCTCACTCTCTCCATTACTTTCCCGCAAACTAGTTGTAGCAAGCTCTTTAGTGTAGCTAGAATTGAAAGCTTGCTTTGTAGCTTAAGTTCATCTAGTGGAGCTCTTTATTGTAGCAAGTTTGAGAGCACTTAATGAGTAGCAACTTAGCTCTTGTGTGTGCTTAGTGATTATAGCAACTAGAATTGTTTGGATAGGTGGCTTGCAACCCTAGTAAAGCTAGAGCAAAATTGCATTACGCCGTTCGTCATACTAATCAAATTGCTCTAGTGATCTTGTAGATTTTTAAATAGGCTATTTACTCCCCTCTAGCCATATTAGAATCTTTCAACATTTTTATTTTTCCGGTTGTAATGGCTCAAAACCCGTGTAATTTTATTAGGTTGACCGGACTTCCAAACACCATTTTTCAGTTTCACCTGAAAAAATTATGGGTCTGTATTTTACATTGGTTTTGAACTCAAAACTTGTCTTCCAAACAGACCCTTAATCAAATTTTAGTACTCAGACCCGATTCAAATTTTAGTCTACTTTATTTTTTTTCCAAATCAAATTTATCTAACTTTCATAAACATTTTAGGGAAAACTATTAAGATCTACAAGTTAAAATAAATACACTATATATATAAAGAAACATTATATATTTCACGAAGAAATTAATGAAACAAATTTATTGTTGTAGATGTTGATAAATTTTGTATACTCTTTTTTTTTGCCATGGTACCGTACGTACGCGCATTTTGTTAGGAGAGAAAGATACGATACAAGGAATGGGAAACCAAGGCTTGCCAACAAAATAAAGTTCCGGTATGAATACACAACCTGGACAGGGAAGGAGCAAGAGAGAAATTTATAAAACCCTTCCCACGAGCTACTAAGGGCTTCCCAACGTAAACAAACACATTTGTTAGCCCTATAAAAGAACATAATGTTCCACCTATGTTATAGGTGAATTAAGACCAATAACCTATAAATATTGTCTTCAGCCCTCACTGTCACACTGCTCCTGCAGAGCTAAAAGGTTGTAACTACTGCAAGTTTTTCCCTGCTCTATTTGCTCCCAAGAAGCCACTCCGTAGCCACAACACGCTCTTCGAGAACTACTTCACCTTTGTGTCGGACAAGGTCACCGGCACTTCTTCATTCCACTCAACGCCTCTGCGAGGCCACTGCTCTTCGTGACTTGGAAACTCAAGCTGACGTGGAGGTTAGGCAGCACTCCACGGTGGTGCATTGGGGAGCCCTAAAGGGAATAACAACTACAAAGATGATTATTATATCCAGCAAGCATCTACTGTTTGGCTTCTTCGATAGTCCTTAGAACCAGCATCAGAGCGAGGCCGCAGTAGCGTGGAAAAGAAAAATAAGTTTCTTTGCAAACTTCATGTTACTTTGCACGTCACATAACTGACAGTGACAACGAGTGATAGTCTTGTGAACTATTTTATGGCTCATAAGTCATAATATGTTTCTTTGCAAACTCTTAATGTGATGACTTAATGCGTGGAACACCATATTTGTTTTCTTAATTTAAGTACGTGAGACATCAGCTCTTCGAGTGCAATTAAATGTCTATTTATATTGATTATTCATGATATATGTACTTACAATTATGTGAGACTATCAGGTGCCGCTATTAGAACTTATTGTCCGCTATCCGCAATCCACTACCTCGACACCGATCCGCTACAAACCAGCTATACGCTATTTATTACCTTGATCATGAGGGTGAAATTAAACAATGTGGAGAGTTACCATCGCCATCGCCCATCCGATGGTAAGTTTCACTAGAAGAGAACGCCGGTTAATGTTTCGGTAATTCCAACAATACAACTATAGATTTAGATCCTGTTTTAGATCAATGAGTGGGAATGGTTTGTGGTTAGGTGGGCTACTACGCCTAGTCAAGCACTCAAGCACGCCCCGGTGACTGGAAGGCGCACGCTGGGACGCCTGAACTGATCACAGATAGTAGTAGTAGTAGCAAGAGAAGTAGAGAAGGCAACTTTGTTCTGACACGCATTAAATTTGAAACAAAAGTATCAGAAAACGACAGTTTTTGTTCGGATGATCGCCAAAACCAAAAGCAGTTGAAAAGGCCGTCCGTGTTGCTTATGCGGTGGGAAGGTCGACGCGGCCTAAACTTCCAGATTTGATTGAGATGGTGATCAACATAGCTAGCGCCTAGGGCTAGGTGTGTGCGTGCATGGCGCTGGCGCAGTGGAGAACTGGAGATCAACATGCAAGCTGGCTTCCGTTCCGTGGTTCCGTCCGTGCATGCCCGCGCGTAACGGCCGGGGGCGTTGGCGTGCGTGCCGCCGGGGAGACAAAAGCTGCGCCCGGCGTTGCAGTGGCAGTCGTACACGCCCCGTGTCAGGAGGACAGGGGGCCAGCGTGGGGCAAGCAGCAGCTGCTCCGCCCAACGGCAGGGCGGGCACACGGATACTCTCTCGTCTCTGATCTCTCCCACGAACGCCCTCCTCCTCCAACCCTCTCGGCTCTCCCGAAGGAAAAAGTGGTAGCGCCCGTGGTGGATCGGACCGTGTGCCTTAGCCGTACGTGGACTGCGAGTCCTTTGTAGGCCCCGGTGAAATAGGCCCTAGTTTGAATCAAATTTTTAGTACTCGGACACGATTCAAATTTTAGTCTGCTTTAGTTTTTTTTCCCAGATCGAATTTATCTAACTTTCATCAAATTCATTTTTTTATAAAAAACTATTAAGATCTACAAGTTAAAATAAATAAACTACATATATAAAGAAACACATTTCATGAAGAATTTATTTGAACTAATTTATTATTGTAGACGTTGATAAAATGTGTATACTTTTTTTTCTTTTTGCCGTGGTGCCATACGTGCATTTCGTTAGGAGAGAAAGGTACGAGGAAAGGAATATGGGAAGCCAAGGCTTCCCAACCAAAAAAAAAAGTTTCAGTATGAATACACAACCTGGACAAGGGGGAAGGAGCAAGAGAGAAATTTATAAAAACCTTCCATCGAGCTACTAATAAGGGCTTCCCCAACGTAAACAGACACCATTGTTAGCCCTATTAAAAAACATAATGTTCCACCTATGCAATAGGTGAATTGAGACCAATACCCTATTAAAACATTTTCTTCATCCCTCACTCCCTGCAACTTTTTCCCTTCTTTCCCAAGAAGCCACTCCCTAGCCACAACATGCTCGACAAGAAAATCCGGACTGCCAAAATACCCCCGTGTGCATTAATTCCAACCAGGTTTGGAGATCACAAAGCTTCATAGGTGTAGCCCTATCCAATCAACTATAGAGTTATATAGGTAAAAAAAGAGAGGTGAGGCAAGAGTGTTGAGGAGATACCGGAGTGTTGGGTCTTCTTTCTCATTATGATATTATTGGAGCTGGAGAATCCGGACTGCCAAATCTTCATTTAACATTGCATCCTCATTGGAGAAGGTGAACTTTATTCAACTCATTGTCATCTTTAACGTTTCAGTAACATCTAGTTTTCCCTTCAAAAAAGACATCTAGTTTTCTCCTTTACTTTTACAAAATTTTAGTTTATTCTTTTCTAATGTGTGGCTACTTCATGAGTAATTCTTTTTATCATTCTTCTTTTACTTTAATAATGGATTGATAAAGGTACGTGTGGTCGCTTGAGTAAACGTGGTGTTTCAGCTAGATTCTGCCTTATGTTCTTGCTAGCCCATGGAACGCTGTGGTAGGCGGCAAACAGTGACATATATAGGCCATGTACATCATCCTTTGGGTTTTGCCACACATTTGTGTAGTTTCGGCTTACCCCATATTCGGCTTGTTCGACTTCTTTTTTCAGCCAGAACAGTGTTTTTCTCTCACAACAATTCAGCCAAAACAGTGTTTTCAGCCAGTTTCAGCTAAAATTCTGCCAGCCGAACGGGGCCTACGTAGAACCCATAGTTGCCTCTGCTAGCCTTCTTCTCATATTCTTGGTTGTATAGTATATAATAAGTACGTAGAGTCCACACATTTGGTAAGATTATTAGTGGAGTTTACTCTCTCTTTTTTTTGGACGATTGTTTGTTGGACATTCAAAGTGATGGTCATTTGCTGACGGACACCTACTTTGGAGCATTTTACTAGAAGACACTCTAGTTTGGTGAAATTAGAACACAGGACACCGCGGACCGGTTGCAGCCGGTTGAGGAGAGAGAACAACGGTGAAATGACATTCTTGCCCCTGCCGCTTTCTTCTTCCTCTCTCCCTTTCTCTTTTTTCTGTTTCCTGTCCCGTTTGCCAGCGCGCCGTCCAGCCCCGGACATGCCCACACCATCGACGGTGGAGGCTACTTCTTCAGCGCGTCGGCCAGCCCCATCCACCACCTCCTCCCCTCGGTCTCGTGCTCGGCCTCCTCGACTCCCGGCGCTGTCGGTGGGCCGCGTGGGTGCGCGGGTGACGCGGAGTTCGAGTTCGGCGACCCTGGCTGGAGCGCAGACGCCACCACCACCGGAAAAGGGAAGGGGAGCACGTGTCGGTCGGGAAGGAGGCGCCTGCGCGGCCGCCGGTTGAGGGCACGTGGTGGTGTCGCCGGGGGAGGGGACGGGAGGGGGCTTGCTGCCGGACCCTGCCCCCACTCCCGGATCTCGACCCCGGAAGCGACGACGACGACGACTGCGGCGGCCGTGACCTCACGCCCCAGAGCGTGTCCGTGCACCGCTGCGCGCGGTCCATGTCCCCTCTCCGCAGCGTGTCGCCGCGGCTCAAGCTGATCAATGCGCTCGTCCCGGCGTCGGATCTCCGCCCCGGCCCCACTGCCGACGTGACCGGGGGGGCGCACGGGGAGGCTGCGCCACCGGTCACCGCCTCGTCCCGCACGTCCTCGTCCTCCTGCATGTCCTCGTCCTCCTCGTCGGCCGCGTCGGCGACGGCGCACGTGTCCCAACGGTGGGTGTTCATCAGGGACATGCTCCTCCACCGCAGCAAGAGCGAACTAGGCAGCAGTCGCGTTAACTCGCGCGACGCCGGCCCCGAGACGCCCGCCGCCGCCGGTGCTTCCAAGCCCAAACGAACCTGGCCGTTCTCGCCGGCCTGGGTAGCCCCCCTCGACGACGCCATTGCCAGCAATCTAGTATCTATCTGTGACAAGGACGATACGGGCTCTGCTTTGCCTTTCCCTCCCCTGCGCTCTTTTTGCCCCTATCTATCTATCAATCAAGAAGAATCAATCGACATGGAAGGACGAAGGAATTGAAGACACAGGAGGCAAACAGCGGGCGTCGGAGGCGCAGCCGCCCGTGACGGGGACAGGAAACAGAAAAAAAAGAGAGAAAGGGAGAGAGGAAGAAGAAAGCGGCAGGGGCAAGAATGTCATTTCACCGCTGTTCTCTCTCCTCAACCGGCTGCAACCGGTCCGCGGTGTCCTATGGCCTAATTTCACCGAACCAGTGTGTCTTCTGGCAAAATGCTCCAAAGTGGGTGTCCGCCAGCAAAGGACCATCACTTTAGATGTCCAACAGACAATTGTCCCTTTTTTTTTACCTTTTTTGTCGTTCCAAGGCAGAAGGATTAGATTCGTGCTAGCCACTTCTCATTCCATGTGGACCTTGATACCTTAGAATACTTTCAAGTGAGAGCTACATATATCATTATCTGTAAACTCATGGATTAGCTAGTTTGTTAGGCTAAGAACCGCCAACAAAGATCTGGCATGAGGCGTTGGCATATCATGTCGACAAGCAAAAGTAAACCTAGGTAAATGCAGAGCATGTTTGATTGATGGTTCGGAAATTTAGCATAGGTCACGACTCGTTCAAGTTGCACTGATCATTAAGAAGATATTTAGAAGCATTACTAATTCAACTGATTTGGCAATCGTCACTACTAATTCATTCAATCTTTGTATATAAATTGAACAGAACAATGTGGGGGGGAAAAGTCTTCTTATCTTATAGTAGGAGTATTATCACATCATCATTGTGATTACTACAGCATTCTTCATGACTCTACTAGTCGGGGATCCATCATTTTTTTTTACTGAATCCGCGCGAGGCTGCCAGGCTGGGACCCCGGATAGGTGAAAGTGAACAGCGAAGTCGCCGATTGGCTCAGCGATGAGCAGAGCAAAGTGCGCACTGCCGCCCGTTTTGTCGTTTTGGCAGCCGGCGCCCTGTGCGGGGCAGCAGCAGCCGGGGCGTGAAACGCCGTACCCGTACGGGAAAGCTGCGCCTGTGCGGGGGCAGCCAGCTGCGGCGTGGTGATGGTGATTCGGAGGACACCACGCACCGCAACCAGTGGTAGTGGTAGCGAGCACGCAGGCAAGCAGCAATCTCCTCTCGATCGCCGGCACGGCGCAATGGAACTCAGAACTCGGAAGGGACGGGACCAACCAAACCATAGGGTACCGCTCGCCTTGAGGTCCTTGTTGCCGCCCCTGGCGTGGCGTTGGTAGCGCGCGTGCGTGCCATCGCCGAGGAGACAAAACGGAGCGAGGCCTGGCTGCGTGCGCCGGCCGGGGAGCGCGTGGGGAGGACCAGGATGGAAGCCAGAGGGCCAGGCCGGGCTGGGGTTCACAATCACCAGATACCCGATGGAGGACGGACGTGCTTGGAGGGGACCTACAACAACCTGACTTGTTTTTTACTGGTGGCGTGGCACACCTACACTCGAGTTCTTCTTCGCCCTAGCACTGTTTCTCCTTACGTACAGTACGTCTCTACATGCTCTCTTCTTCGAGCTCCTGAGCACATCTACATGATCACTTGTCAACTGTCACCTGGTCTACAATATAGAAATGCAGTCATCTCAAGATATAGGAGCGTACGTACTGGGTGGGCCGGGACGACACAAGAGGGCTACAGGATGCGCGTCGGTAGCTACTAGCAACGTAAAACCACCGCAGGAGATCAACAAATATTGTCATATACAGTTTCATAGAGACCATGTTCTTACGACAGTAACCAATGATACAGAGTTTCCACTACTAATAAAGATCACAACGAATTATATTATTGGCAACCAGGAATTTCCTTGGCGTCCAAAATGATACCTCGCCGTGGCTGCCCACGCTCATCTTGGCAGGGGCAGAGGCTGCCCATCCCGCCGCAGCCGAGGGAAGCTCGCCCGTGTGCAGCTCACAGCAACCCGAGCAGAGCCCGTCCACACACATCTCGTGCTCCGCCTGCCCAACTCTCGCCGTGGCTAGGGCAGAACTCACTTGCATGCAGCTAGCGACGGCCACGATGGAACTCGCCCATGCGCAGCTCGCAGCGGACCTCACCCCACGCACAGCTCGCGCTCCACCGGCACAATGTGGAGACCCGCCACGCCTTCTCCACCGGACCTACTGCGGCCTTCTCTACCAGACCTGCTGCAACCTTCTCCACCAGAGCGGCGAGGGTCTGTGCCACCGGCGAGCTCTACAGTAGTAAATTCCACACGACGACGAGCCTCCATTCTCCCAAGCAGTAAGGAGATGTTGCGCTGAAACCGCATATTGTAAACATATATTTAAAGTGTTTCAGATGTTTTAGAGGTATGTTGCAGCAAGTGTTTCGTATAGATGTTGGAAACGTATATCGGGATGTTGCACATGTTGCAATGGCTGTATACGTACGTTGCAAGCGTCTGTTCCAAATGTTTCATCTGTTTTTAGACATATGTTACCATGGCTGTACACGTATGTTGCTAGCGTCTGTTCCAAATGTTTCATCTGTTTTTAGACGTATGTTGCAAGCTTGTTTATTTGGATGTTGCATATGTTGCAAGTGTTTTATCTGGATATTGCATATGTTTTTCAATGACTTTTTCAAATGTTTTCATGTGTTTTTTCAAGTATTTCATCTGTCTTCAGACGCATGTTGCAAATATTTCATCTGAATGTTTCAAAAGTAAATCGGATGTTACATCTTTCTCCTCGCTTTCTGCTGCCTCACCTCGGTGTCTCCTCCTCCTGGCGCCGGCTGGGCATCCGCCGCCCCCTCCCTTCTTTCTCAATGCTGGTGATGTTCGGGGCGGCGCGGGCCCCACGTGGGTGCGCGAAACGGCTGCAGGCGCTCACGGGCGTCCGGACGCTAGCAAGCCCGTAAACTTAGGGATTGATTTGTTATGGTGATTAAGAACCGCCGACAAAGGTATGGCATGAGGCGTTGACATATCATGTCGACAAGCAAAAGCAAATCCAAGTAAAGTGCAGTGTAGTAAAGTGCAGTGTAATTCGGTGTTGTATTAGCAATTTAGCAAGTTTCATTGATGGTTTGAAAATTTAGAATTTATAATTCAATTTGCACCGATAAGAAGACATCTAGAAGCATTACTAATTCAACTTATTTGGGGGTCGTCACTACTGATTTATTCAATCTTGTATGTATATAAATTGATCAGAACAATATGGGAGAGAAAAATGTCTTCTTACAATCACATCATCATCGTGATGTATTTTGCGCGACTCTAGTTGTTCAGCCCTTGCTATAATTATTAAATTTTTTTACTGGATATTGCTCTTAATCAAGAAGTACTTGTCACTACGACATGTTCTCGATACGTATGGAAAGTATATTCAGTAGCCAGCTACAAAATAAGTTATTTTGTAGCCACCTCTATTTACGATAATTTTATATACTAATTTATGATAATATCAATATATATTTACGATAGTTGGGTTACTATAATATATGGGGATATTTACCATAACGTTATAGTAAACCACTTAGTAAGGAGTTACTATAATCTCGTAAATTAATATAGTAATTATTGTAACTCAAGATGGCTACAGAATAAGTTATCTTGTAGCCAGCTATAGGACAGTAGTTATATTATATATATATATATATATATATATATATATATATATTTTTTACTGGATGGGCGCCGGACAGGTGAAAGTGAGCCCTTGTTTAGTTGGGTGAATTTGGATTTTGGGGCTATTGTAGCACGTTCGTTTTTATTTGGTAAATAGTATTCAAACATGGACTAATTAGGCTCAAAACGTTCGTCTCGCAATTTCCCGCCAAACTGTGCAATTAGTTTTTATTTTTGTCTACATTTAATACTCCATGCACAGACCGTAAACATTCGATGTGACAGGTATTATAGCAACTTTTTGGACTTTGGGATCCAACTAAACACGGCGTGAATCGCGAAGTCGCCAATTGGCTCAGCGATCAGCAGAGCAAAGTGGACTGCCCGTTTTGTCGTTTTGGCAGCCGGCGCCCCGCGCCCTGAGCCGCTGAGCGGGGGCAGCAGGGGCGTGAAGCCGTGAACGCCCTACGGAAAAAGCTGTGCCTGTGCCTGTGCCTGTGCGGGGGCAAGGCGCAGCGCTTAGGCGCCGTGGGTACAGATTCGGAGGACAGCACGCAACGCATCCAGTGGTAGCGACTAGCGCGAGCAGGGCAGCAGCAATCTCCGATCTCGATCGCCTTCACAATGGATCGGTCGGAACTCGCAAGGGACCAAGTGACCAACCAAACCAGGGTACGTTGAAAATTCCACTTTCTCGATATATTTTTACGCCCACTTGTACTTTTTTTAAGCCTCTCGTCTCGGTATAGTTGTAACATCTGTTCAAGCACACACACGCATGCATCCACACACACTACACGTGCACAACCAGACCTACTACACACAGAGTAAAAGATCGCGTCCTTCTAGAGATCACTGAAACCATCATAGCTTCGTCAGCGACGGAAACGTCGCAGTCCCTTTGTGTCACCACACGAGACGAGGCTGTAAATTTTATTCTGGGAGCTAATCCCGGTAAGAGACGCAGGTAGGAATCGAACCTGCGCCGGCTGCGTGGCCACGGCCGCCGCTAGCCACTCGAGCTGAGGCTCGGTCTCCTCTTGTACTAGTATAGTGCTACTACGGAACGGAGTATGATATGAAAAACAAAGAATAGTGGTGGTCTTGCGCGGTCTTGCCAAATGAACAAGGAGGCGTTGGACGCACGCCGCTCGCCTGAGGTCCTTGTTGCCCCTGGGCGTGGTGGCGTTGGTAGCATGCGTGTGTGCATGCCATCGCCGAGGAGACAAAATGGGGGAGAGGCCCACGCCCGGGGCGGGGCGTGTGGAAGAGGAGGACGCGCCAGAGAGAGAGCCAGGACGGGTGATTCACAATCACAGTCAGACTAGCAAAGAGCAGATAAACAAGTAGGGGTTGTTTGGTTTATTGCCATCCCTTCCACAAGCCCACAACTTGCCGAGGGCAAGGCGAAGAAAATGGCCGCCACAACTGTGGCGAGAATCAACATTGAAAAAGCTTATGGCTGCCACAGTCTGCATGCAAACCAAACACCAAACACCAGCCAACTTTATGGTAGCTGCATGCGTGGCGTGGGAAAAGGTTGTCCAAACAGCCCCTACCACCTAGCTAACACTTGAGATCGAGGGCGGAGGTGCCCGGAGGGGAGATAGGTCCGTTCGTACTGTGTGGCTTATCGAGCCGGCTCTGGCCCAGGTCTGTGTAATGCCGACGATCATCGACACAAAATTGCGCATGCGGCACGCCTGCATTGTCTATAAGGGCAGCTCCAACGACCGACTTTTGACCTACCTCTAAGTAATTTTTTTAATATTTTTATAGCTCCAACAATCGCCTTTTAACCTAACTCTTCATCAAGAGGTAAGCTCTTATACACATTTTAAGATTATGTGAGAGTGTCATGTGGGGCTATCCATGTTATAGGCTATATGCTAAAAGTTAGCACTATCAGACAAGTTGTCTTAGAACTAGTAACTAGCTCTTACTATTGCATGTGCCCTAAGGACTCTCACTCTATAGAAACTACCGTAGTTTCAATGTGCATTAATTACTCTGCCATTTACTAACTATTTTGCTAATTTGACAAACGATTTAGTGAAGAGAGGAGAAAAACGTAGAAATTGTTTCTAAAGAAGAAACCGAGTCTTCACATCTAAGAAGCAGAAGAAACCGCCGGTATCCACGTTGGAGAGGATGACGTGGTTTCCTCCATGCGTGCTCACTAGCCACCGCACGTGATCGTCGGTGCCTCCGCGCCACCATGCTCACCAACGGGTTCGCCTGCCCACGCGCTCGTTGACTGCCACACGCGCACTCGTTGACCGCCACACTACCTCGCCGGCCGCCTACACACCACCGCACTCGTCGGCTACCATCGGGTTCCTCCCATTAAAAATGTACTCCATCCGTTCCAAATTATAAGTCGTCATGGCTTTTCTTGGTATAATGATTTTTGTTATGTATCTAGATATAGTCTATATCTTGGTGCATAGCAAAAAGTTATATACTGTTGATATAAATTAATGCACACAGAATAATCCGCAAGCGCACGCATGTTATACCGATGTAGCACTTCACCGGGAGTACCCAGTTTTATATCGAACTCGAGAAAACGTGTATGAGAATAACTAAGTCTAACGTAACGCAACTTCACAATCAAGGCTAGATAATAGAAGCGTAGAGGAGATTACTAAGGTCGTCTAATTCTAACTTCGGTAAGCTTTGTCTTTTATTGTTCAATTCTGGGGATATTACTAGAGAAAACACAGGCAGAGTATATTTCCTATAGTAACAAAGTCCTGCTAGGCCTACTAACGGGAGGTGGAGTACAGAGCATTCAACGAGGCTATAAGAGTCACCCTCGCGACCTACCATCGATCCAGAAAATAGGGTACATCCACGAGTAACCGAGTCTAAGCACCACGCTTATACTACGAATACTACTTTAACCCAGAAGTTACAAGGATTAAAGTACTCAAAAGAGAGTCACAAACCTGAAGAATGATATAAACAAGATGCTTACTTGAATTAGAAGTCTATTACCAGAGAAATCTCAGAAGCAAGCTCAAAAAGAACTTGATTCTGCTAGGGTACAAGCCGTAGAGAGAGCACCGACAGGCCGGGACTCCTTCGAAACTCTTCCCCCTCACTCTATCTCACTATGTCTAATACAAGAGTAGATCCTATGGAGAACTAATCTTCTCTTGATTGCTAGCTCTGATCCTGATTGAAATATGGATTAGGGTTTCTGGCTTTTCAGCTCTCAGGATCAAATGAGGCACGCCCTAAGGGGGTGCAGGCAGATATATATAGGCCAGAGAGTCAATCATGAGCCCTCGGATCAAACCGACTTGAATAAATGACGTAGATGCAACCTAGGAGGCGATGGAGAATCGACGTAGCAAGGAGACTGACAGGTGGGACCCATAGGGGCTGGGCAGCCTGCTTGTGGGGCCGGCCAGCCCCACATGTCAGTGACATGTGTCCCACTTTTGTGGAGAGCCTTCTGGAGTCTTCTAGAGTCTTTCCACGTCGATTACGCGACGTAATTCTGTGATTTTCTTTGACGAATAGGTCCTCCTTAGCAGTTTTCTGATTAAATCCTGCTGAAAACATAGATTCACCAAAACTCATTGAATTTATCATTTAAAACCCCTAAGTCTATGTTGGTGATCTATTTTAGCCATTTATGCAAGTTATATTTACAGTTTGTGATGAATGTTAACTACCGTCAACAAACTCCCCCACACTTAGGCTTTTACTCGTCATCGATAAAAAAATGGATTATTCAGGACATAACCTTGGGACAAGACATCAACATAAAACCATTCCTACTCATGCATGCACTGCAAGATTCCAAGTGTCTATCATGAAACTTTGGACGGTTGAAGAATGGAACAGCTTGAAACATATCAACTTTATCCTTCAGTCAAGTCAATTGGAGAAACATTTAAGATTTTTGAAAACAAAACATAGCTTACCTTCTCCTTTTGTGGTACTCTCAAATCACTCTATATATGTGATATTTTTGGGTCATCACCAAGGAAATAATAATTTTGCCTTCTTTTTACCTACTTTTTAAAGCTTATGTGGAGCTCAGGTAGGGATGAATATGAGAACGTACTTGCATTGCATATATTGTAAAGTCAAAACAAAGATCCAAGAAGAAAAATGTCATATTCTTAGATCAAGATGTGCATGTGTGTGGATATGTATATGGTGGCTAACCTAATTCTACTATGCTCCTTGAAATCTGTCTCTTTTGGTTGAAACTTAGAAAACTTTTGCAAGAAAATATGGGCTATTTTATTCATCTCTTTTTTTCAGGCGGGCATCTAAGTACCCATTGTTTTTTAATATCTCGGACACTTGTCCATTTTTCAATACTTTCTTTTTTTCTTTTATGAATAACTTTTGCATAGTCCATGCCTCTTTTTCTGCAATTGAAACTTTTCAAGAGGGACTTTTTCAAGAACTTGGAACATTTATCCTAACAAGCATATTTTTGTGTCTATTCCCAATGTAGGAGTAGAACAGTTTTCGATGGATGAAAAACATGTTGTTGCATACTCCCAATGTAGGAGCAGTAGATATATATGGAGTCTACATAATCTTGATCTTGGGAGCATGAAGTTTCTCAACAAGGGTCACAAGGTTTGACCAAACTCAACACAGTGACAAGTAATATATGTAGAAGGTTTCTCTAGTCTATCATATTTTGGCTCTGGTAGGATATTGCTTACCACAAAGGAGAGGTGTAGCTATTCATTTAACTTTTTGAAATAAAATTCTCCAATAACGAGACATCAAAAATCAAGTTTTCATTATTCTACTATATCTCATTCCACAACAACTTAAGTGACATGGGGTCCCTAATAATAAATTCCCAATAATAGCAAGACTTCTAGGAAAAGTATTATGTGAGTCTATCCTTAAGTCATGACTGAAATAATCTTTCCTTAGGTTTTAAAATTATTTTATCAAGTGATTTTCAATTCAATTTGAAACGGAAAGCATAACATATGAAAATAGAGTGTATGGGCCGCAAACCTGATCGTGGACGAAGCATAAGGCGAAGGGGCATAGTGTTGGGCTGGCTGGCCCATGTAGGAGGCCGGGCGGCCCACTCTCGGGCCCGCTTCGGTCCAACTTTGGCGAGCGTGATTTTTGGTCCATTGCTTTCTGAATTTCGTGATTTTCGTGATTGAATTCTGTCTTGTTGTCGTAGTGTGTCTCCCCCACTCTTATTTCATGTTTACCTTTATGCACAACATGTGAAGACAAACACATATCCAGAATAGAGATAGAAAGCAGGTAATAATAACAAGACTCCATTAATATATATAAGGCACTTTATTACACAAGCACAAACTAAGCACAAATTTCAATCATTCTAACAATCTGAGCTAAGAGACAAACCTAAACACACGATCTCACATGACCTAACCACTCATACCTTATCATTCACTACCTAATTCTCACTTCCTCATCTTAGTAACAAAATGATTTAAAGCATTAAGATTGTGTTGTAGACTCTTGCGGTAATTGTGTTCTTCGTCGATCCTTTGCTCTAAGGTATAGATAACATCAGAGAGGTCTTCAATCTTGTTCTCTAAGAGGGCAATGGTCGTCCTTGGACGCTTCTCAACCTCTAGGATAGGTGGTGATGACGCCTTCCTCTTCTTGGGAGGAACAACCTTGATCTGCTCCGGCATAGCCCGGACTCCATCAATGGTGGTACGTGGGGTGGCCGACTTATATTTTGCACATGCAACATCTCCAAACTTATTGGTCTTGACTCCTGTCAGCACCTCGTGTCCTTTTGGAGGAAGGAAGTTGATCTTCTTCGTCACCTTGATCAGCTTCTGGACGTCTAGACGAGGCTCTTGTTGATGTGGCTTATCTTCAAGAAGTGGACGTGGCGGCGGCGGAGCGAGCACTGGACAACGGATGGCTTGGGTGAAGTAAGACTGGCTTGAGCGAATGGGAGTAACTTCTAGAGGAACGACGGTTAGCGCTAGCGTGTTGGGCTTCTTGCTAAGATCAAAACCGTCGGGGACTATCTCTTTATCGGCCATGGGGACTAGAGAGGAGGAGAACTTTGCTGCTGTTGGAAAGAAGAGGCTTTGATGGGATGGCTATGGAGGCGAGTAGGGGCTTGTTTATATAGGGGAGAACAACTTGCAGCAGGGGTCAAGATCTATCCATAGGAGGTCTCGTAACGAGGAAAAACCGAATGCAGCGAAAAACTGTAGGATTCTAACAAGGAAGGGTCTAGAAGGTATGGGAGGGTTGCTCACTCGTGAGGAGACAAACAGGTGGGCCAGCCGGTATAGAGGTGGAGCCGGCCGGCCCCACATGGTGGTGACTCGCGGTGATCTTTCTTACGTTGGGCTCTAATCTCTATCTAATCCCGAAAAGTATATTTATTCGTTATGAAATGTAAAGAGGATGGCAGAGGTGCAAATCTATGGTAAAATCAGGAAATCTACCTCATCCAAATCCTCACGTGGTTTTTCAGGTTCTAGAAAGATCTTGAGATGGTGGCCATTTACCTTGAATAACATACCTTCATCATTTTGAAGTGTTACCGCTCCATGCGATGAAGTGCTTATCACCTTAAATGGTCCCACCTTGCTCACGCGCCCACTTACATTCAGCTCACGTGCCCACTTACAGAAACCCTAGACCCTTCTCTTCTAAATCCCAAATCTGGAGAAAGAGGCGCCACCCCGGTCACGCCCCAGCTTCCACCCGTTCCCACCCTCTCCTCCCTCCCGCCCTAGCTCGCTCCCTCCCCGGATCCCACCACACTCCTCCCTGCGCCCCACCGACGGCCGGCCCCTCCCTCTCCCTCCCCGGCCCCTCCCTCTCCTTCCCCGGCATCGCCCTCTGTTCCCCGACGGCCAGCCCCTCCCTCTCCTTCCCGCTGCCCCTCTCTCTCCCTAGATCCGGCTGGCCCTCCCTCTCCTTCCCCGCCGCCCCCTCTATCTCCCCGGACCGGATCCGGTGCCGCCGCCTCCCTCCCTCTCCTTCCCCATTGTCGCCCTCTCTTCCCCAGTGGCCGGCCCCTCCCTCTCCTTCCCTACTGCCCCCTCTCTCCCCAGATCCGGCAGGCCCCTCTCTCTCCTTCCCCGCCGCCCCCTCTCTCTCCCCGGACTGGATCCGGCGCTGCCGCCTCTCTCCCCCCCTCTCCTTCCCCACCACCCCTCTCTCTCCTCGGACTAGATCCGGCACTGCCGCCTCCCTCCCTCCTGGATTTCCCCAGATTCGGCCGCCGCGCCGCCCCTCCCCTCCGGATCCGGCCCGCTGCCTCCCACCACGCCCACCCACCACGCCCAAGACACCCACCCACCAAGCCCCACCGCGCTCCTCCCTACGCCCCACCACGCCCACCGCGCCATGGACGGCGGTGGGAGGCACTCGGCGCGGTGGCCCGGCACAATGACCCCAGGCGAGGCAGCGGTGGCACAGACGGGCCCTGGTGCGGCAACCTCGGCGTGGCGACAGCGCGGATCCAGTGGCGCGGTGACCCCGACGAGGTAGGCCCTCCTCCTCCTAGATCTAGGGTTCCGGCGAGCTTTTCTCCTCTCTCTCCCAACTCCGATCTATGGCGTGAGACATTCTAACTACATTGTAACAACCTTGCTTGTAAGCTCTACCTGAAGGTCAAATGAATGTGACAGGAGGTAGTAGTATGTTCACAATATTTTGTCAGACTCCACCTACAAAATAATTATGTAGTTACTAACAATATTCTCTATTGATTTCTGAAAATGCAGAACTACTTGTTCAGTTGTTCTGTTTCATTACTTGTGTGTAGTAGTGAGGACAGAAAGAAAGAGTAGATCAGTAGATAGTTTACCATAGAAGAGAACGTAGTGCTTTGTTGAAATGTTGTCTTACTTGCTTATTGATATTTGTACTGTTTCTAAGCTAAAAACAAACCAGATTTGTCTAGTCTTACAGTAGCTAAAGAAAATAAATAGCGTGTAGCATATGTTATAGTTGATCTAAGGTTTCAATTTAATCCTATTTTTCTCTCTCCAGGAAAGCATAGTAATATTTGTCTTCAGTTCTTTTATTTTTGTTAAATAATATGAATATATGATACATCATGTGATTTTAATGTTGCACTGTTTACATGGTAGAACCACTCAACTGCTTGTCTAGTCTCTTTATGGAAATTCATAAACCTGCTTATACCAGAATTCTTTGCAAGGAGCATGATATGGCTGACTATAGTTGATGTCTGTAGATTTATTTGCTCCTAGTTATGAGCTATTTGTATTTCATTCATAACATTTTTCTCAAGCTGGTCTTCGTGATATAATCCCTTGAGTGTTTATAGCTTTTTTTTGGCTTAAGCACTTTTATCAGATATACTGCTATGAATTGTTTATACTGTTATTTGCATGACACAACATGGTTGCCCATGTGGCATTCATCTTGCTATTCACTAGCTCTGATATGTTGTTCACCAAATCTAAACTTGCTATTTGGCTTGAGTTACCTCAGCTACTAGGCACGCCATGTACTGTCAGTGATCACAGAGCCATACTAAAGAAAACACATGTTTTATCAAGATTTGCAAAAACATTATTTGCACATCCAATCAGCCATGGTAGCGTGCTTGATTACTAATTTTCGTTGTTTGGAGCTTCGTCCTTGTCACTAATTTACTCATTTTTATATGGCCTATCTGGGCATCTTGGCACTAATTATACTGCAGAATCTATGTCAGGTTTATTTTACATTACATGTGTCGTAGACTCATCAAAGGAGTTACAACCTCTCATCGATTGCTTGTTGGATCAATTCTTGTGCAGATTGAGAAACAGGAATTTGGGCTTAAGCCAATGAATTATCCTGGCCACTGTCTAATGTTTGCTAATAGGGTCCGGTCATACAGAGGTGAGTTTCTTCCTAATTATTGTATTCTAAATTGCTCTGTTTTAAGTTAAACTTTCTGCTTTCACGACAATAGCTTAAAGCGGTTGCGGAACTGATAAATCTCCATGCCTAGGGCCATTATCTAAGTGCCTAAACAACTCATGACAGGCCCACTTACTGATAGTCAACTACTTCACATTTGGTGTACAAAAGAACCAAATAGTTATTTAATCTATACTCACATTTAGTCAACTACTTCACAGTTGGAGTACTAGATAATGGTTCATAACCTTACAAGCTAAAAATGCAATACTACAGATTCTGTGCTCCGCTCGATTTCTTCCTACCTGAATTTGCTTGGTGTTTGTACGGTCACCTAAAAATGCAATACTACAGATTCTGGCACTTGGCAATCTGTTAGGGTTTTGAGCAGGATGTGCATAGCTGCATGACACCTTTCTATACGCTGTCAATCAATCAATCAATTGTGTTTATTGATGTTAGTTTAAAGAGAATTTGTGTGAATCAGTAAATCTCCCAATGTTTCTCTTTGGTAAATACTGCAAGTCTGCAACAGGGATTTTTTTCCTCCTGGCTTTTATTTTGGGGGAATATCCTCTAGGTGCATTAACACCCCGATGTTGATTCTCACTCGAACACTTCGTTAACATTCACATGACACAGCCTAGAATCCCTGGGACTAGAATCTCCTGCATATCGTGGACATTCTTAAATTGAGTTCATATATAATTAAACTGTATTTTTTTCATTTTAGTAGTTTCAGCATTGAGGAAATAACTAGATAACTCGAAGTATCAGATTGCACACCCATTGTCTATGTGGGACTGATATACTGACCATTGTGGTCACTCAGTACAAGAAATGCCAAACCATTCGTCTTCCAATTTAACAAATGTATTTACAGCAAACTAACAGATGAAAGTCTGTGCTCACAGTTTTTCTAGACCAGATTTCTATCAACCAGCAACCCCCTAGTGTATACCATTCTTCAGCACTAATCTCAAGTGTTGTTAAATATGTGGACCCTGGGCTGCGTGTGCTTTTCCTTTATGTTACCCTAGTACTACAGCCATCAATTTTACATAGATGAAATTTGAAAGTTGATGTCGATCGGTCACTTCGTATTAGTGTTACTCATGCAGCTACTTTACTATGTAGTTTAGTATCTAATTTTTTATGCCCCGTACTAGAGGTCACAGCTTTTCATCTTCTGTTAGCCGTTTAGTCCATGTAGTGTTAGTCAGGCAGCTGCTTTGCTACTATCAAGGACAAAAATGACATCTCTAAATAGTGAATACATTGTGTTCATAACCTGACCATGCTAATCTCATTCTCATATACTAACATTTTTTGGTTTGTGGTTGTTGACTTGTGGTGCTAGGCTCAAATTACTGAACTTTAGCTTTTATTGTTTCTCTGTTCTTGACTTATATTTGGATGAAGCCATTTCTCTTTAGTACTATCATCTTGAGGAACTAACTGGAATGGTTGTCCTCCCACAGTACGTGATGGTTGTTCTCAAGGGTTCGGTGCCTATGGCATTTGGAGGTACTCAGGAGCCCGCAGCTTACGGTGAGCTGGTTTCCATTGGAGGCCTGAACCTTGATGTGAATAAGAAGCTGAGTGCTGCCATTGCTTCTATCCTGGAGTCAAAGCTGTCCGTACCCAAGTCACGCTTCTACCTCAAGTTCTATGACTCAAAGGTAAGCAGTCACTTGTACTTGGTCACCTTATGTAGTTTGGCTGTGGCACGACATAACAAGAAGTCTGATACTCTGTGGGTTACTTCTAAGATCTGTTACATCTCAACAACCTGTACCATATGCATTATGTACCGTCTTCAGAGACCCACTTGTACTCGGTGCCATCGAGCTAGTAGTTTCTTTCTTATGTTCTTTGTTAGTATATGGCCATGATAAGTTGCAATTCGGTACATTTGGATTCCGCGAACCCAAAAATTTTGATCCATGTTGCTTCTCTCTTCAACAGATCGTTCTTATGTATAGAAGCAGTGGAAGATGATGCCCTACCGATCAGAAGACGAAACATCTTATCTAACTCGAAGCAACCTGGCATTAGTTGAGCAAATATACTATGCTTTTCATCTAGTCAACTACTTAGACAAAATCAATAATATTTATATCCTGTAGTGAAAGAGTATAGACTTGTTGATTGTGCAGGTTTACAATTTTTACAGGCATGTAACTTTGCTTCTTTTGAAAGCAGTGTTTATATGCATCTAAAATGGAGTGATTCCTACTTTTGTAATAATATATCATACTGAAGCATAGTAACTTTATCTGATCATGGATCTATGTTTCAGGTTCATGAATGAATCTATTTGTATGAGAAATATGCACAATGATGTTACTTTTGTATTAATTTGCAACCAAATGGCCTTTTATTTTTTTTTAAATGCATTTAAATGATCTCGTCAAACCATCAGTCGCTAAAAACATTTGTAACTTTAAATTGTCTGTCGCTATAGAGTACTGGCAGGCTATCTGACGTTAAAGAGTAGCAGCAGACTATCTGTCGCTAAAAAAAATCAGGGCAACGGACTGTCTGACGCTAAGAGTATTGTCTGACGCTAAAGATTTTTAGCGACAGGATTTACAGCGTCTGTAGAAGTCTGTCGCTATAACTTTTTAGCGTCAGATTGTCTGTCACTGTAGCCGCTTTTAGCGTCAGACCGTCCATCGCTAATCTTGGTGTTGTGATGTAGTGCCTGAGCCCTCGGATCAAACCGACTTGAATAAACGGCGTAGATGCAATTTAGGAGGCCGTGGAGAACCGACATAGCAAGGAGGCTGACAGGTGGGACCCACAGGGGTCGGGCGGCCTGCATGTGGGGCCAGTCGGCCCCATATGTCAGTGACATGTGTCCCGCTTCGGTGGAGAGTCTCCTGGAGTTTTCTAGAGTCTTCCCACGTCGATTACGTAGCGTAATTTCGTGATTTTCTTGGACGAATAGGTCCTCCTTGGCGGTTTTCTGATTAAATCCTGCTGAAAATACAGATTCACCAAAACTCGTGGAATTTGTCAGTTAAAACTCTAAGTCTATGTTGGTGATCTATTTTAGCCATTTATGCCAGTTATATTGACGGTTTGTAATGAATGTTAACTACCGTCAACATGCACCTAGCTAGAAAAGTCAAAAGGACTTATATAATTTAGAACGGATGGAGTATTATGGATGAATGATTCCTCACATGTATTAGGGGAGCCTCCCATAAATGACCTCTGGTATTAGGGCATCCTCATCTAAACTCTAGTATTAGAGTCTCGTCTTCTTAAAACTCAGGTACTAGGGGAGGAGGACTCAGGTATTAGGGCAGAGGTCATCTTTGAGGGGTTAGAGGGTAGTAGGTTTTGAATGGCCGAGAACCTTTTTTTTCCTTAGAAGGGGTTGAGCTCAAGGACCACCGGAGCACTTAAATTCTTGGGGTGGGGTGGGGGGGGGCGAGGGAAATCACACTTGGGGTTGGAATGCTCACAATCACATCACAATTTGGTCATAATAACAACATTGTTTTAAAAGAAAAGACTGGATGAATATTATAAGGGGTAAATAGTACAATTGTATTAAATCGAAGGACTAGCTAGAACACAAATAACTGTTGTAGTATCGTCATCCTATCTTACACGAAAGATCAGGGCTAGCTTAAATGAAATCCAGCCGACAGGCCGGAGACGTCCCGCCTCCGATCTTGGGCTTGCAGGAGAGCACGGCGCCGCCGCACCAGGCTTTCCTACAGTACGTCGGCATGGTCACCTTGACGTCCACCGACGCGTCGCCCGCGGCGAGCTCGGCGCCGAGCTGGTCCCTGAGGAACCGCGGCACCGCGACGTTCTCGCCCCACGCCCTGGCCGCCACGGGGTCGCTCCGGCGCTTCTCCCCGGCGCAGAAGGGCGGCACGGAGCCGCCGGCGAGGAAGGCGTCCCCGTACGAGACGTCCGCCCTGGAGAGGCCCGGGAAGCACGCCTTGTAGTACGCGTTGCGCGTGTTGTCGATCTGGAACGTCAGGTTGAACACCGGGGAGAGCGCGGTCGGGGGCGGCGGGCTACTGCCAGCCGCCGGCGAGGGCGGCGGGTCGACGTCCCGCGCCGGGTCCAGGCCGGTGACGCCCGTGATGGCCACCGTGAACACGGGGTCCTTTGACGGGAACTGGCGGTCGAGGAAGATGCCCAGGAAAGTGAGGCCGGTGATCACGGCCGCGCCGAGGAGGACCAGAACGGCCACCGCGCATGCTTTTTCGCCGCAGGCGGGGTCGTTCCTCCATGCTCGACGCAGCCTCCCGCCGGCACCGTCGTGCCTTGAGGGTGGACAGTCGACTAGTAGGTGCGGCGGCTTTGCAGCCATTGTTTTGGCTTCTCCTCCTGCTTCTAGGTCTTTTTTTCTTTCTCTCTCTCTCTCGATCTCCAATTGATCTATGGTGTCGACTGGGTGTCGATCGGGGACTCCGTGCATGTATAGCTGCTGCTAGTATATATATACGTCTCAGGACGTGGGGATTGTATCCGAACCGAACTAATGTTTCCGCGGGTGAGGTGTTGCAACCGACATCCCATAGATCTCCGTGCATCATACGATTCATACACTCCGTAACGGTTGTTTTAATCAGATGCCGGGGAAATCGGGATCCATGCGTCGACGACGTGGTATATTGTTAGGGTCGGCCTACTCCATCCTGGCTAGTGGCCATGCGTACACGATGACAGACCATGTTACTGCCTACTACTCCGGCCATGCGCTCGTCCGGAGACCATGCATGGACAATGACGACTACGCGTTCACGACGGCGATGGTCGATCGTCCTCCTACGGGAGAGCTAGCTACGACGCCATGGCATACACGCTTCCACGTCGCGCGGCGGCGCCGGTGCCGGGCAGGCGGTGCACGCATGCGCAACGCGTACGTACGCGACGACCGCTGGCAAGGCGGCCGGCCGGCGGAGATGGCGCCACAGCTAACCGTAGTTGGCGGCGTGGAGCGAGATGGACGCGTTCCGGCCGCCAGCGCGACGTCGTTTCGTGGAGTGGCGTGGGCGCTGAAGCCCTTGGGTCGGCGATGGCAGCAGAGGACAAGAGAGAAGAGACACCGGCTGGTGATGCCGAACCAGGGAGAGAACGAGAACGCGCCGACGCGAGGCGAGACCAGTTCCTGCAGCAGCGTGGCGAGACAGCAGTGCGCGGCGGCCAAGTCGGTGAGAGGAAGGTGAGGGACGCGGCCACGCGGGCCTTTGCAGGCTGGGCCCATGCCAAAGGAGAGAGGGAAAGGGAAATAAGGCCCAGTCAGCCAGAAAAATCGAGAAGGTATATGGGATTTTGGGATGGGCTGGATCTAGAGAAAGAAGAAGAGCAGGCCCAGAGTTGATATGTTGAAGGGTTTACACTTCGGAATAGTTTGAGATGATTTTTTTTTAAAAAAAATTATGCAAGTTTATTCCTTTTATAAATTTGATTAAATTAATGTAACCTTGTGGTACTTAGCCACCTATCTTATGTTCACTTTTATAAGTTTCATAATGTTCAATTTTTTTTTGGAGTTTTCCAATGTTTTCATACTTTATTGAGAGTACAACATGGGTTGTCCCTGTCCTAATGTTTCATCTTTGCCCTTAAGGGCATGCGGTGTCATCGCCTCTGGACCTTGTATTTGAATCTTGAATCCATCACACGTCTTTGTACTTTCTTTGTCCTAGCCCTTCCCCTATTTTTAGTTTTGTTCTCCTCGAATATACTTCCTGCATTCTGAATTATTAGTTATTCTTGTTTAGACATGTAGCTTTTACCACGTTCTCCATTCTTCCCAATCTCATTCATTCTATCTTATTTCATGACAGATTCAAACATATTCATCCTCGGTTACAAATAAAGAGGAGACTAAAAGCATATTCATCCTCAGCTACAAATAAAGAGAAAACTGAAAAATTTAGGTAATTACAAAATAAACAAACCACATTTCATACTGGAGCATTAGACTTGATATATGATACCAGTTCTTACTCTACCTTCTCGTATATGAAAGGGCAACCTTACACATTCCATGACAATAAGGAACTAGGAAAAATAGAAATAATGTAAGTTGAAGTTGGTACCAATCCCTAAAAAATAATATATGGATTAATATTTTCAGTATCCTGATCTGCATGCTAAAAATCTTAGAATACTACTATCCTATAAAGTTGAAACGATAGTGATTCTATTATACTACGGTAAAGCTATAATACACTCGAGTGTTCCCCTCCCTCTAAACACTCGATTTCTCTCCCTCTCATTCTTCTCCATGTCCGGCCTCTCCACCTCCATGGCTAAGATCTCCACCTCCATGGCTAAGATTTTTTTATATCTATGAATTAATTATAGAAAAGCATAGATCTAAAGCTACAACAAAAAATTTATACTAAAACATACCATATTATATGTTTACTGTGTAGATCTACTCATGTGGAGTCCAACAAAATTGGATTTTCCATTTTATGATTTTTCTATGATTGACTATGATTTTTCAAAGATTCGTCCAAAATAAATAAAAAAGAAAAAGACAAAACTAAAAATCGCTTATAACTGGTTAGAGAGGTAAAACGAACTGTTCTGAAAGTTGAGGGCGGTGGTTTACCCGGTTGAGTTCAGGGAGAAAAAGCGAACTTTCACAAAAATTGAGAGAGAAAATGTGAATTTTTTCCCTCGCGATTCTATCCCCCGGTCCAGCCCAACTCACGCGTTTCGGCCACGTGCTGGCCCGGCCTAGCTCGTGCGGTGCGAGCGACATGTTCCCGAAGTTCCTGTCTGCCCTATTCGTTTTCCTACGCACCGCAAGGTCGTGCCTTCCGAAATCAAGATAAAAAAAGAAATATAGTAAATAAGTAAATAGTATAAAGGTAAAGTGCGTTCTTCAATCCAGGGAAAAGAAAAAATAGTAAACAAATAGTAAAGGTAAAGGAAATAGGTGCAAAAATAGTGTGTGGTTGTATTGACCACAAGATCTGTAGTCAAATAAACTCATTCTCCACCATCACACTAAATGAGTATATTTGTCTAAGTGTTAACAATTTATATTATTAAATCGTATCAGACCATTTAAGTTAAAGAAAAAATATTCGACCCTCACAGAAATAATGTTGTAGACCAAAGTATACCATGGAAAATCTCATGAAATATGGCAAAAAGGTACATAATAGAGAAAACAACACAAAAGTATAAAATTTATAAAAGGAATACATAAAGGAAAACAAAAAATAATAAAAGGATAAAATCTAGGTAATATAGGAAAATAAAAGAGAATATTATATGGACACTACTTGAACAACCTAAAATGCACCACAGGACAACCCAATTGTACTACTTGAACATCCCGAAACACATTGTAGAACATCACATGTATACTACGTACGTGTATTACAAGACATATGGGAGAAAAATAATAAAAATAAAAAAACATGTAATAGATGAAAATTAAAAAGAACATCACATAGATTGTATGGAAAACTTTAAATATACCACAAATCATCTCAAGAATACTATGTGAATACCTAGAGATAATCATAGAACATCTCGTTTATACTATGTGAACATTCGAAAACATAGTGTAGAACATCACACGTATGCTACACGAACATCATATGTATTTCATGTAAGTATAAATAAAAAAGTAAAACATGAAAAATGAAAATGATAATAATTAAATTACTGTTAAATAAAAGAAGAAAATGATACTATATTATTATGTGAAATACTACTTGAACAATCTAAAATATGCCACGGAACAACTCGGAGATAATCATAAAACACCCCACTTATACTACTCGAACATTCAAAAACACATTGTAGAACATCACATGTATACTACGTGTATTACAAGACATATGGGAGAACAGAAATAATAAAAATAAAAACATGTAATAGATGAAAATTAAAAAGAACATCATATAGATATTGCATGGAAAACTTTAAATATACCACAGGTCATCTCAAGAATACTATGTGAACATTCGAAAACATAGTGTAGAACATCACACGTGTGCTACACGAACATCATATGTATTTCATGTAAGTATAGGAAATAAAAAAGTAAAACCTGAAAAATAAATAATAATAATAATAATTAAGTTACGGTAAAATAAAAAAGAAGAAAAATATATTATATTATTATGTGAATATTCGAAGACATATCGTAGAACCTCACACGTATGCTACATGAATATCATATGTATTTCATGTAAGTATAGAAAACAAAAAAATAAAACATGAAAAATAAAAAATTACAGTTAAAATAAAAAAGAATAGGAAAATAAGAAGGATCAAGGAAATGAAAAGAGTAAAAATTTAAATAATATCAAAAGGGAAATGAACTAGAAGAAAGGAAAATATATGACTATCCTTAAGTTTAAAAAATTGCGAACAACATATCTATCTCATAGAGTATAGAAAATATAGAAGTAAAACATGAAAAGAAAAAATAAAAAAAATTAATTAGGGTAAAATAAAAAAATAAAAAATGAAATAAGAAAATCAAAGAAAATGAAAAATAATAGAGGAAAAGCAAAAAATAAGTGTGAATAAATAAAAGTACATTATAAAAGTCTCACAAATACAGAAAATCTAAAAAGTTAAACATGAAAATGATAAAAAGTAAAATAGTTAATTAAATTAAACTCAAAATATAAAACAAATTAAAATAAGAAAATCTATAGAAACCATAAACAACATAAAAGAAACTAGACAAAAATAAAGATAAATGAAAAAAATATAATTTCAACATAAAAAAGAAAACAAAGAAAATAATTAATTGGAGTAAGAAAAAGAGATAGAATAAATATAAAAAATTAAAATATGAAAATATAAATAAAAGACCACATAAAAGAAAAAGAAAAAAAAAGAGAAACAAGGAAGGAAAAAGTAGCGCCACGCATCACGGTTCACTGACACCTTGGCGCGTGAAGCAGCTCCACATCCAAGCGAGCCTTTGTTGCGGGTGTCAACAGGTGGGCCGGGGCCCAAGTAACATCGGCAGCGTGCTTAGTGCGCTGGTCAGCGGGAGACTCCCATCTGACCAGTCGGACGGGATGATTTCCGTACTTAGCCACCTAAATGTTTAATTTTTTCTTGGAGTTTTCCAATGTTTTCCTTCTTTCTTGAGAGTAAAACATGACATGTCCTAATGTTTTATCTACCCTAAGAGCAAGCATAATAACAGACTGTAAGCTGGCTAAGTGCTGAGGTGGAGGAGAGAAATGGGGAGAGAGAGAGGAGAAGCGGGCTCTAAGCTTACAGCTGGCTTGGGCACAAGAACAAAGAAACTCTATGAGAGAGACAAGTGGGCCATGTATTAACAATGAAGAGCTTACTACTGTATGAGTGAGCTAAGAGAAGGTCCTTCCATCCAACAAGTCGGCTGTATTATTAGCCTTGCTCTAAAGGGCATGCTGTGTTAACGCCTTCGGACCTCTGACAGAGGCCTGGGCACATGGAGGATGAGCACGGAAGAGGACGCGCCATGGGGCCAGCAGGCCAGGGATTCACAATCACGAGACCAAGCAAAATAGCGGATTAGCAAGTATCGCCTGGCTAAGGCTCTGTTTGTATCCACCAGCTAAATTTTAGCCGCTTAATTTTAGCTGTGGTGGATCAAACAGTCCAAACTAAAACCAGCCAAAAGTGTTCCTAGCTAATGGGAACTCCATTATCTCATTAGCTGTTTTAACCTAGCTAATGACATTTAAAATTCACTAATGACTAAATGGCCCTCACATATTTTTCCGCGTCCGTGCGCTTGGGACCGCTTGACCGCATTCTTTTTCCCTTTCACAGCACGCCACGGCTGCCCACCACGGGGCCAGGGGAAGCCCATGACAGCTCCCCAGCGGCGGGGACGAGGGCTGGCACCGAGGGCGACCATCGGTGAGACAGGAGGGGCGGCTTGCTACCACCGCCACCATTGAGGAGGAAGGGAGGGAATTGTTAAGGTATAAAATTCAAGGGTACTAGTGTAACCTCCTAGGAGAGAAACCCTATACTAGGAGATTACACTAATGCCCTTACTAATATACCTTAACAGGAATCGCGACAGAACCCATAGGGGGGAAGAAGCGCTACCGTCGGGGTCGGGGATGGCCGCCGCGGCCATCATCTGAGTGCAGCAGGGTCACCGTGCTAGTGGGAGGAAGGGAGGGTCGTTGCCGCCTCCTTTGTGAGATCTAGATGGGGAAAGCAAGGACTGTTGCCTAGCATCGGGATGGAGAGGGCGTGCCGCCACCCGCGGCCCCTCAACCACGTTCGGGGGAGGTCCTGGGGGCGCCGGCATGGCCTCGCCACCATAGGGAGGCGCCATCTGCTTTGGAGCCGGCCTCGCGCTCCTTCTCCTTGGCGCAATAATGGAGATGCAGGGAGAAAGAAAGGACAATATGGTCAATAAACACCAATTATCTAGGGGATGCAAACAGCCCTACCTAAATTTTAGCCGGTCAAATTAGCTGGCTAAAGTTTATCAAGTGAATCCAAATAGGTCCTAACACTAGCTCGAGGACAGAGGTGCTTGGAGTGGAGTTAGGGCTAGGTCCATCCGTACTGCTGCGTGGTGGATCGAGCCGGCTCCGGGCAGGGGCCTGTGCACATAATGGCGACGAGCATCGGCATAAAATTGCGCCCGCCTGCAATCAACCAGCGGTCCATGTCTATATCAGTACAGGCCTACAACAACCTGATTTTTTTTTACAACAGCAACAACCTGAATTGTTTTTTAGTGGTGGCATGCGTAGGTACACTCGAGTTCTTTGCGCTAGCCTCCTTTTTATTTGACGTTCTCGCTTCTCCGTAAGTTAAGTATAATTAACTTTGACTAAATATATAAATAAATATTAATATTTATTATACATAACTAGTATCATTGAATCTATTTTACGATAAATTTATTTAAAGATACAAATGTTGCTAATATTTTATATAAGTTTAATTCAACTTGTCATAAATCACACAGCGACACTTAAATAGGGACGGAGCGAGAGTACGTCTCTACTCTCCGCTTCGACTTCGTAAGCGCATCGATGGGCATGTCTGGTTGCTGGGCACGGTATGCCATGTCCGAGGTTCGGCTTACCATGGTTTCCTTATACGGATGCTTGGTTGATGATTGAAGTAAAGGCACACCACACTCTAGAGAGAAGCATACTCACCACAGTTTTTTGCATTAACGCCCTGTTCGTTTGGACTGGATTGGTTTATAAGTCATGACTGAAACTACCGTTGACTGGTTTGGTGTGAGAGAAAAATACTGTTCGTTGACTGATAAGCTATGGCTTATAAGCCAAATACGACCAAACGAACAGGTTGTAAGTGTGTGGCGTGCTTTTCCTCTTCGGACTCCGCCACGAAGGCACAAACTCTGCTGTCAACCCTCATCCTGTTGTGCGGCCACCCTACCCTCCCGCCCTCAGCCGTAAGGATGGAAAATGAAAATGGATATCCGAATTATCCGATATCTGTATCCACTAAAACGTGTAATATGGATATCCGTATTCGTATCCATTTCTAATATGGATACTAAATGGATATATCTGAATTCGTTTTTCAGTGTTTTTGTCTATCCGATTCTAGATCCGTATTTGACAATATTCATATCGACAAAGAAAATAAGGTATCATAAACCTACTTAAAAGTTTTCTCTCCATAACGAGTGACTAATTATTTAATTTTATTATTACTAATAATGCAATAAACTCATTTAATAGTATATCTATAAATACCTTTTAGTACTAATTTAAAATTACTAATGATACATAAAGATTAAATTAATTTTAGTATTTTTCTGATTTAGTTGAATCCTAATATATTTGTTCTTTTAAATTAATTTAATACTTTAGTTTATTTATTTAGTGATGTAAATTATTTTATATAAATTTATAATTTCATGAAAAGTATTTATATAAATATAATATTGATTGATTAATTGATATATTTAATTATTAAATATTTATTGATAACTATATTATTTTATATGCTATCCTTGTCTATGTTATATACACAAATGCTTTAATCTATACTTGTGTGATAATTTTTTTAATTCCAATTCTATTGATGAAGTAAAATGGTTATTTGCTACCATTTTTATTTGAATTCCTTTACTTGATCGATTATTTATTCAATATTATCTATTATAATTTAGTTTACTTCGATATTGGAGATTATTAGAAATGTAATTTCATTTAGTTCATTTTGGTTAACGATGTAATTAGTAGTAAAATTTTATTCATGTATGTTAAATTTAACAATATACATTGAGTTGACTTGAGTAAATATCCGAATAGAAATCCGAATCCGAAGCATCCGTGTATTCGTATTCGAAAATATCCGAATCCGTATTCATATTTTCGAATTAAAATGTTGTAAAAGGTGATATCTGGATCCGATTCCATGCGATCCGATCCGTTTCCATCCCTAGCAGCGGCCTACGGCTGCATGGGCTCCACAGTGCCACGCCATCACGCCTAGCCACGCTCAGCGGAGTCAAAGATGACAGTGTGGGGCGTAACTGCTGCTCGTCCTACTCCTGGTGGGCAAAGTCCTTGAGCATGTTTGTCATGGAGGTCGATGAGGCGCACTACCGGACAGAGCATCTTTGCCGAAGGCCTGTCCCTCGGCAAAGAACAGCCCTCGACAAAGACTCTTTGCCGAGGGCCAGACCCTCGGCAAAGACAAGCACACGGCAACAATAATTCTTTGGCCGGCCCTCGGCAACACCACCTGACACGACTTCCATCCCCTGCCGTCAATCTTTGCCGAGGGCATTACCGTTAGGCCCTCGGCAAAGACTTTTTAACCATTTTTGATTTTTTTTAAATTCTTTGTCGAGTGCCCCTAGCCCAGCACTCGGCAAAGACAGTCTTTGTCGAGTGACAATATGGCACTCGGCAAATTTTCAGTTTTTTTTGTTTTTTTTATCCCAAATTTTTTGTTGGGCCCGCCTACATTGTTTACAACTTCATGTTCAAATTTGGTGTTTTTTCTAGTTTTTTTGTTATATTTGGTTGATTAATTTGATTATGTTGAATTTTTATATATAATTCAAATTTGAACTGCAAGTGCATGGAATATTGTAATCTAGTGCTTCGAAAAATGTTATTCATAGTATTTGGTGTATGTTGAGTCTCTATCCACAAACTCGCATCAAATTTCGCGCATCTTCTTCACGTAACATGACGAGACACTTGTTGAAAAAGTGTTTTAAAATTATATAAAGTCCATACGAAGTCCGAAAATCACGAAACTTGTCGAGGTGTCATGTTATCGTATGTGTAGGCTATGGTAAAAAATTGAGAATGTTTCGAGTAAGTTGCGATATCAGATGCATAAAACCCAGATATCTCCACAAGTTTCGATCGAAGGAGGGAAGTACTAAAATGTATCAAGACGTTAATGCTCCCAGATGGATATGCAACGAATCTGAGCAGGGGAGTGAACTTAGGCACTTTACGAGTCAACAGGATGAAGAGTCATGACTACCACATATGGATAGAGCGGCTTCTTCCAGCGATGGTCCGAGGCTATGTCCCTGACCATGTCTGGCAAGTGCTGGCAGAGTTGAGCTTTTTCTTCCGTCAGCTTTGTACCAAGGAGATATCTTGGACCGTCGCTCAGGACTTGGAAAAGCGGCACCTGTGTTGCTCTGTAAGCTGGAGAAGATCTTTCCACTCGGCTTCTTCTTGCCCATGCAGCATCTGATTGTGCACCTCCCGTCCGAGGCACGTTTGGGGGGGGCGTGCAAGCCTGGTTGTGCTATCTAATCGAGAGATGTCTAAAGACTCTTCGCAAGAAATGTACAAATAAAGCCAGAATTGAGGCTTCCATTGCAGAGGCAAGTCTAAGGGAGGAGGTGGCAAATTTCACAACACTATACTACAAGCCGAAACTTCCTAGCAATCATAATCCACTCCCTCGTTACAATGTTAGCGAAAATGAATGGACCCACAGCCTGTTCCAAGGCCAACTCGGCAACGCAAGTGGATCGACCAATAAGATACTGGGAAATGAAGAGTGGCGAAGTGTCATGCTATATGTGTTGACCAACCTTCCCGAGGTGCAGCCGTTCGTCGATTAAGTTCTTAACGAACTTGTTTCAATACGCCCTGAATATTCTTCATGCAACCCCACTGATTCTCGTTCGGACAGGGAATTTGTTCGTGAGTCCTGGCATCAATCAAGGGATCCTACCTCGTAGGAACATAACATCCTTCTTTCTCGGGGTGCGGGTGCGGGGAGGACTGATTTCATTTCTTGGTTCAAACAAAAGGTAATGTCCAATTTAGCTCCCACGTTCCATATTCCATATTAATATAACGACCTATCATGCTTGAGCTTGCAGGCCCAGACTGACTCGTCCATGAGTGAGGAGTTGAGACAGGTTGCAGGCGGCTATGACGTTAGGGTGCAGTCATTTACCGGTTATGACGTGAACGGATATCGCTTCCACACAACAAGATATGAGCAGACTCGGCCCAAACGGAAAACCACAAATAGCGGAGTTTGCACGCCCGGCACTGATGGCCTCGACTATCATGGTAGAGTTGAGGAAATCTATGAACTCTCATTTCATGGTCACAAACATAAACCTGTCGTGTTCAAATGCCACTGGTTTAATCCTTGAGAAACGAGACGGACCCCTCATCTTGGGCTAGTCGAGATTCAAGAAGATTTCGTCTATCTAGGAAAAGATGTCTACATTATGGCTCAACAGGCCGTGTAGGTGTACTATACGTGATATGCCAACCAAGACAAAGCGGATCTTAAGGGTTGGGCTATTGTGCACCAGGTGTCTCCACACGGTAAACTACCTGCCCCAAACGATGACGATTACAACTTCAACGCAAACACATATGATGGACAGTTCTATCAAGAAGATGGGCTACTAGGCACGTTTGAGATAGTCTTACCCGAAGCGATCGAAATGGAAGTAGACAACGAAATGGAGGATGACAAGGTTGATGGAGATGTGGTGCAAAATGCCAAGGACATAGAAATGTTTGACCGATTAAGGCTAGTCAATGACGACGAAGACAACATAGAACCTTCAGATAGTGTTGCCCATTTGGACAATTTTGACAGTGATGACGACACCTATGATCCTAATCATGAAGATTATTCCTAATACATGTAATACTATGTTTGTTTTAGTTTGTGTTTTCTTTATTTATTTTGAATCTATTTCTAATATATATACTAATAAGTCTTGTTCATTCTTTGTGATTGCAGGTGATGGTGAGTAGCCGTCCACGACGTGAGACGGCCTCTCTTTACGGGAGACCACGCCCTCCCATTTCAGACGAGGGGTCAGGGTCAGGGGTAGCGTCCATAGGAGGTCAGAGGAGGACCAGGGTCAGGAGGAGGAAGCGGACTCCTTCCTCGCCACCTTCAGACGAGGTGATGGAGGAGGAGCACGTGACGGCCACGCCCGAGGACGAGGTCAAGGACGAGGACGTCCGACAGACCGAGGACAAGGCGGCCGAGGACGAGGCCGACGAGGGCGACAGTTCCGCTACCCCGACTATCTACCAGCGAGGTCCCGCGAGCCTCCCTCAGCCTCCGCTTCCTCGTAACCAGGCACTGATTCGCCCTATGGCAAAGAGGTAAGTAACTATAGATGTTATCACAACTACTTCATATGATAATGTTGGAAATCAAAAGAGGAACTGATAAATTTTCTTAATCACTTGTGCAGGGCCTGGTTGGTTTTGTCGGGTGCTCCTGCACGCTCTCCCGCGAGCATCCTTGGTGTTTTGTGCAGAAATGGTACCTGCCTTATGAACGTGTTCGAGGACGTGCGGGAGCCGCCCTACACGTGGGACAGTATCGCTTGGCCCTCGATGATGTGTCTTCGCAACAAGCGTGAGCGGGTATCTTGCGGAGTTTTGGGTAAGTCTCTCGCGCACAACATTTTCATTGGGCAAGTCTTTTATTGAAATAATGAATGGATACATCGGTTTTGTATGCGCAGAGGTATTTCAAGCCGGAAGAAGGACTTGAGGCCCGGCGGATTAGGCGGCCGCCGTCGCTGAGGGAAGTATCGTCACCGACATGCACCACGAGGCGCGCGAGCCCACGAGAGACTACTACGTCGTGGTGTTGAAGCGATCCATCGCCAAGCCTCGATGCAAGATGTGGAGCTGTCCCAGCCCAATACTTTGAGGTAGATGAAAACATTAATAATGATTCGCTTTTGAGATTAAGTCGGTTTAATTTTATCTTTTCTATGTCAAATAATCGATGACTTGTAGGTGATTCCCTGGTGGTGCCGATCCCACCGTGTCTTTGGGAGATGATCGTGGATAGGTGGTTGTCCAACGACTTCGCTCGTAACCACGCTGAGGCAATGGGACCAAAGATCTCTGCCGAGGCGAGGTGCTACTCACCATCAAGGCAGCCGTAGCCTCCCTGCCTACAAACAAGCATATGTAAGTGATTTCTTTTATCTTATTTGATGCTGAGTTCTGCCTTATTTCTCACCATCTTGCCGTCTTACTCGCAGGAGGCTACACACCCGAGCGTGGAGGTCTCAGAGTTCTCTACGTGGGCTATGTCCCACATGGGCAAGGCGTTTTCCTCTGTCTCCATCGACCCGTCTACCCCGTGCGAGGTGTACTCCGACCCGACCGTGCACACTAAGGTCCAAGAGTACACCTCAAAGGTGAGGGAGGTCCATGGGGAAGATTACAATGTGCGCACTGAACCCATTGATGCAGAGACCATCATGAGGCTAGGAGGAGGCAAGAAGCATGGGCGGCTGTGGATTACAGACGGTGCCATCGACTCCACCACTGTTCCCTCTCTCGACGTGCTCCGAGCACGGAGCACGAGCTCCAGCCAGCCCATACGCCCACGGCTTACTCCGTCACTGCAGCGGGTCGACGTTCTCGAGGTATGTCCTGTTTTACTCGTCGTACGTTCATCTTTGCACACCTAAGTTACATTTGCATTATTGAAACGTTGAAGTTTGTATTGCAGGCCGAGCTGCAGGCCCAAAAGCTCGTGGTCGAGGCTCAGAGCGCGCAGCTGCAGGCCCAGAGGGAAGCGTTCGCGGCCCAGGAGAGGAGGATGCAAGAAATGGAGGCCTTCATGCGGAGTGTCCAGCAAGGGGGTGTACCTTTGCTGTTGGCAGCTCCTCCACCGCCTACTTCTACAGCCACTCATGTAAGTATGAAAGTTCACTCTTACTAGATGCTTCCTTGACATACAAACTTACTAGATGCTTGACATACAAACTTACTAGATGCTTGACATAGAAACTTACTACATGTTTGCACTAGCTATGACATACAACCATGCTTGACATTCTCAATTTACTAGATGCTTGACATAGAAACTTACTAGATGCTTGCACTAGCTATGACATACATCAATGCTTCACATAGAAACTTACTAGATGAATCTCACACATGCAACCTCTTATCCTTTTTGCAGCCTCCGTCGGCGGGTTCGAATAACCCCGCTCATGCGTCACCGAATGATGGAGCCTTTGCTTCACCATCGTGTCATAGGCCGTCTTTTTGAGGATTTGTGCTTCGTCATGTGCTTGGACTTGAGCTTCACTTGTGGTTGTGACTTGTGCTTGGACTTGATGGACTGTGGTTGTGAATTTGTGACTTCTGATTGTGATATTTGACTTGTGGTTGCGATATGTTGTTATTTGAGTTGTGGTTGTGATATAATGTGTGAAAATGGTTTCGTTGTGATATATATGTGATTATTGTGATGTTTGTGATATATATGTGACATGTGATATATATTTGAACTGTTTGTGTCAGTGGAATGCAAAAAACAAAAAAAAATTGCAATTTCGATTGATTTGCCGAGTGCATTGGTCATGGCACTCGGCAAAGCTGGGAAACTTTGCCGAGTGGCAGGACATTGCACTCGGCAAAGATTTTTTTTAAAAAAAAGCAAAAAATCTTTGCCGAGTGTCAAGCTGGGGAGGCACTCGCCAAATAGCTTTTAAAAAAAATAAAAAATGTCTTTGCCGAGTGCTTTGCCACCGCGGCACTCGGCAAAGAGTTTTTGAAAAAAAAATGTCTTTGCCGAGTGCCTTGCCGCCGCGGCACTCGACAAAGAGTTTTTGAAAAAAAAATGTCTTTGCCGAGTGCCTTGCCGCCGCGGCACTCGGCAAAGAGTTTTTGAAAAAAATAAGAATGTCTTTGCCGAGTACCCTAACTGTCGGCACTCGACAAAGGCGCCGTCAACGGAGCAGCGCCGTTGACGGCTGCTTTTCTTTGCCGAGTGCCGCCGTTGGCACTCGGAAAAGGATTTGCTAAGTGCCCGACAAATGGCCCTCGGCAAAGAGCCTCTTTGCCGTTAAATTTTTTTCCGAGAGCTCTTTGCTGAGGGCGGTACTCGGTAAAGCCTTTGCCGAGGGCTTTTGGGCCTTTGCCGAGTGCCCTGGGCCCTCGGCAAAGAGGGCGCCTCCAGTAGTGGCGGGGGGATCGACCGATCAGTGTAACCGCCATGCTTGACGCACATGGTGGCTGGGCAAGCGAGAAGCCGACGAACATGACCGTGGCGCGGGCAGTGGCTTTTGCGACTGCGCGTGTCCCGTTCGGCGCTAATGGGTTAGAAGGAGCTGATTCCTATCTGATTAGAGTGCAGGTCTACTGGTGGTCGCCATGGCGGAGGGCCATGGCCTCAAACACGCATCAACAGCCTAAAATAATGCCACTACTAAGGTGTGTTTTCCAAAACATGACTCGACAAGCACGCCCACAAGATGTCAATACTTCCCTAGCTTGCTTCTCTACACATTTTATCTCTAACCTTAATTTCTTGTTCCAAAGTCCAAATGGAACTATATTTGGGGTTGGGAAAGTATATAAGAGTACCTATAGCAGATAGAGAATACTTCACCCCATAAAATAGTTACTGGGAGCTTTAAAAAACCTTTTCAGCATTCAAGAGGTCACTCCTACATCTAGCAAACTGAGAACTCTCACCCTAAAATAACTCTCCTATTCCTTTTTAAAAAAAAAATAACCACCCTAGCGTATATGGGGCCCATTTGTCAGTCATGGCCCATCGGCGCCTCCTCTATCGACACCCTCTCCTTATCCTTCTCCACACTACGCCGTGCCTCACTCACTTCTCCTCCGTCGCCCTTGTTGTGGCTCGCCACTGCCAAAGGGGACGCTGGTTGCCCACGATGGCTCATGTTGGCGAACAACATTCTTCCCCCTTCTCTGTAATCCACATCGCGCGGGCTTGATGGTTGTCTTGCTCAACGATCGACAAATGCCATAATGGTTGGTAGCCGACAGCTACCTTGGCAATCGGCTTCTTCGATGGCAGCAGTTGGACCTCCAGCCAAAAATCTTAGGTATTAGGGAGCAAAAGGTTCATCCTCCTCGCCTGCGAGGGGTTGGAGGTTGTATTTAGAGAGGCTAATTTTTTCTCGTTGGGTTTGAGATTGGGAAATGTTGGAGCACTCAAATTCCTAAAACAAAACATGTTTTTTTCACCGGAGGATGGGATTGGAATACTGCCGGAATCACAACATAATTTGGGCACATAACATTTTATTTTATTAAAAGAAAAGGCAAGGATGAATATGATATTTATAAGGGATAAATAGTATAATCATTTTAAATCCAAGGACTAACTAGTAGAACACAAATAACTGTTGTAGTGTCATCCTCTAAGAGCATCTCTAGGAGACTTTCTAAATTTCACTCTCTAGATTATCATTTTGAGAGTCATTTGCATAAAAATCGTTTTCTATATCTTTTCACTCTCCAACGGTTTTTCTATATCTCATGCACACTCTAGAGAGCCATTTTCGTCTTCTATATTTGGCTAGCGAAAAATCCAGAATAGAAGATGGCTATATTTGGATGACCATTTAGAAAAGCTGCTGGAGACACTACCGGATTCAGGAGCTTTGCCGAGTGCCAGGGGCACTCGGCGAAGCCACAAAAACACTCGGCAAACGGTTTGCCGAGTGTTACACTCGGCAAACGACACTCAGTAAACTGGTTATCGGCAAACGCTAATTTACCAAGTGTTTTTTGTCGGACACTCGGCAAAGACTTTGTCGAGTGCCCAAAATACAGTCGGCAAATTTTTTTTTGAAAAATAAAAAAAGCTATCACAAACATTTTTTTTCGAAAAATAAAATAAAGCCACCACCGGCCGCCGTCGGTCTCCTCGGCGGCGCCCTTCCCCTGCGTCTCGCCTCTGCTCCCCGGCTTCACGGCCGCCGCCACGAGCCACCGCCGCCCACCACCACCACGCCACCACCCGCCACGTCGGGGAAGAGAGGGAGAGGAGGGCGCGGCCGCCGGATCCGGGGAAGAAAGGGAGAGGAGGGGGCGGCCGCGCCGGATCCGCCGCCGGGGAAGAGAGGGAGAGGAGGGGGCGGCTGCGCTGTATCTGCCACCGGGGAAGAGAGGGAGAGGAGGGGGAGGGGCGCCGGCGGTGGGAAGAGAGGGAGAGGAGGGGGCGGCCGCACCGGATCCGCCGTCGGGGAAGAGAGGGAGAGGAGGGGGCGGCCGCGCTGGATCCGCCGTCGGGGAAGAGAGAGGAGGAAGTGGCACACGATCCGCCACCGGGAAGAGAGGGAGAGGAGGGGTGGCAGCGGATCCGATCCGGCCACGGGAAGAGAGAGGGAGGGAGGGCGGCCACCGGGAAGAGAGAGGAGGGGCGGCGGGGAGGGCACCAAGGTGGGAAGAGAGGGAGAGGAGGGGCGCCGGCGGTGGGAAGAGAGGGAGAGGAGGGGAGGGGGGCCGGGTGCCGGGGAAGAAAAGGGAAGGAGCGCTGGGGCCGGGTGCGTGCGGAGGAAGGAGAGTGGGGGCGCTGGGTGTTGAAGATATTTATTTTGTTTGCCAAGTGTCCTAGATCGGGCACTCGGCAAAGTTTTTTTTATTTCTTTTGTTCTCATTCTTTTTCAGAAAAAATATTTTATTACTTTGCCGAGTGTTCTAGATCTGAGCACTCGGCAAAGTTTTTTTTTCATATTTTTCTTCTCCTTCTTTTCTAGGAAAAATATTTTATTTTTTTTGCCGAGTGTTTTTTTTTTGACACTCAACAAACCTCATCTAAAATAGTTTTTCACAAAAAATTCTATTCCTAACATCTAGGAAAGATATGGATAGTTTGTTGGAGATACTCTAACTTACAGAAAAGACTAGTCGCATATCGCAAAAAATAAAAAACTTACCGAAAATACTGAAAGAACGAGGGCAATCTAGACCAGCCCAGTTCTAGACGACAGGCCGGAGACGTCCCGCCTCCGATCTTGGGCTTGCAGGACAGCACGGCGCCGCCGCACCAACCGTTCCAACAGTACGTCGGCATGGTGACCTTGACGTCCATCGACGCGTCTCCCGCGGCGAGCTCGGCGGCGAGCTGGTCCCTGAGGAACCGCGGCACCGCGACGTTCTCGCACGACGCCCTGGCCGCCACGCGGTCGCTCCGGCGCTTCTCCCCGGCACACAAGGGCGGCACGGAGCCGGCGGCGAGGAAGGCGTCCCCGTACGAGACCTCGGCCCTCGAGAGGCCCGCGACGCACGCGTCGTAGTCCGAGTCGCCCGTGTTGTCGATCTGGAACGTGAGGCTGAACACCGGGGAGAGCGCCGTCGGCGGGTCGACGTCCCGCGCCGGGTCCAGCTCCAGACCGGTGACGCCCGTGATGGCCACCGTGAACACGGTGTCCTCCGACGGGAACTGGCGGTCGAGGAAGATGGCCAGGAAATAGAGGCCGGTGACCAGCGACAGCCAGATCACGGCCGAGACGACGAAGGATAGAGTGAGTTCCGCGCATCCTTTTCGGCCGCCCCATGGTCGAAGCTGCGGCGGCTTATCGGCCATTGTTTTGGTTTTTCTCCTGCTGCTGGCTGCTAGGTCTTTTTTTTTTCTCTCTCCAATTGATCTATGGTGTCGATCGGGGAAATTGTACCCGAATCCGAACTAATATAATGTTTCGGTGGGCGAGGTGTTGCAACCGACCTCCGATAGATCTCCGTATCATTTTATTTTCTGTTAGCATCAAACGGTTGTTTTTTTTAGACGCCGGGGAAGTCGGGATCCATGCATCGACGACGTGGTATATTGTTAGGGTCGACGTCGGCCTATAGTGGCCATGCAGATATACACGATGACTGACCATGTTACTGCTACTGCCTACTACTCCGCCATGCGCTCTCGTTCGGCGACCATGGCCAATGACGACGATGTTGACCACGAGGTCCTCCTGCGCTACAGAGCCTCGACGCCCTGGTAACCTAGCGCGTGCAGCAAGCGTTGCGAGAGATCGGTGCGCGGCGGCGAAGTCGGTGGGAGGAAGGTGAGGACTGAGGAGGGACGCGGGCCTTTGCAAACTTGGCCATGCCAAAGGAGAAAGAGTGCGGGGCTAGCGCCTGGACGCTGGCCCCCGTATGGACGCAGCTGCGATGTCGTCTACACCTGCGGCGCATGGGACGTCTCCACGCTCGCACAGGTCCTGCACCAGCAATTGCGTCCGGCAGCTCGCGACTCATCTGGCACCAGCGACTATGTCCGGCCACACGCGACCCATCCCGCGCCTCAAACCCATCCCGGCTGCGCCCTCGCGTCAAGCCCGCCGCGCTCCTCCCCCTGCCGCGTCGTGCTCCTTCCCTCGCCGCAGCGCCATCCCCCGCCGCGCCCCTTCCCTGTCCTAATATCTCATCTCCTTTGCAACATTCGTCCGACCGTGCAACATATGAAGTATACTCTTAAAACATATATGTATAGTCATTGCAACATCCTGATGAAACGCCTGCAACATCGTCTGGAACAGCTGAAACATTTGGAATATACATTTGCAACGTACGTCTGAAACAACTGAAACATGTGGAACATACACTTGAAATATACGTGTGTACGTATTGCAACATATGCAACACTAGATCCTTTTGTAACATCTAGATGAAACACATGAAATATAAAGATGAAACACATGAAATATACATCTGAAATGCGTGAAACATACGGTTGCAAAAGGCTTGTTGACGCGGAGCTCGATGTCAGCGCGGAGTTCGATGTCACGAAGTGACGCGGAGGGTGGCACTAGTCCGGGCACAAGGCACGAGCCTCGGCAGTGGTTGCAGCAGGCCGGGCGCCCGCGCTCGAGCATTATCGAAGGAGAAAGGGAGGGGGAGAAAAAGGCCCAGCCCGCCAGGGAAAACGAGAAGGTATATGGGGTTTTGGGATAGGCCGGATCTAGAGAAAGAAGAAGATAAGACCCAGAGTTAATTCTTGGAAGGGTTTATAGTTTTTTCGCAACAGTTTGAGGGGATTTCCTAGAATTTGATGCAAGTTTATCCCTTTTATAATTTTTAATTAAATTAATGTAACCTTGTGGGTACTTAGCCACAATCTTATGTTCACTTTTATAAGTTTCAAAATGTTTGATTTATTTTAGGAGTTTTCCAATGTTTTCCTTTTATCTGGAGAGTAAAACATGGGTTGTCCTGATGTTTCAGCTACTCTTGAGAGAACGCGGTGTCATCGCCTCTGGGCCTTGTATTTGAATCTTGAATCCATCACACCTCTTTGTCCTTTTCTGATTTTCTGTGTTTCCTATTCTATACCTTCCCCTATTGTCACTTTTGTTCTCCTCGAATATACTCCTACTTCCTTCATTTCAAATTATAGACAGTTCTGACTTAGGCAAGTAACTTTTACTAGGTCATCCACACGTTCTCTGTTCTTCCCAATCTCCTCCGTTCTGTCTTATTTCACGACAGATTCAAACATGTTCATTCTAGGTTACAAATAAAGAGCAAACTAAAGAAAAATTTAGGTTACAAATAAAGAGCAAACTAAAATTTTGTTATGTTCAGGTTACAAATAAAGAGCAAACATTCGTTTAAGCTCTTTAACGGCCTGCAACTTTACAACTTTTGGTATGCTACCAATTCTTACTCTACCTTTTGGTAAATGAAAGGGAAACCTTACACATGTCAATGACAATAAGAAAAAATAGAAATAATATAAGTTGATGCCAATCCCTAAAAAAATATTATGTGGATTAATATTTTCAGTATCCTAATCTGCATGCTAAAATCTTACGATACTACAATCCTATAAAGTTGAAACGATACTTATTCTACTATACTAAGGTGCTTTATACGTAGTATATACTGAGTATATTTTAAATTTTACAGTCTCGGTTTAGTACTTTCTAGAGAACTGTGCACACCTGTCCTTTCGGGAAGAAGAATACGTAACTTCACCAATAAACACGTAGGCTCAGTGTACTATACGGTTACGCGATTGGGACGCGTATAGTCGTTGCTCGCTTCCATCCTCCCTCCACCCGGACCCTCCTGGAAGTTCTCCCCATCAGCCGACCACCGGCGCCGAATTCCGGCACGACGTCGCCACAGGCCAAAACGCGGTAAGCTCCGCCCTCGCTCCGCTGCTCCCATCGCAGACCTATCAAGCCCGGCCGTCACTTGATTTCTGATCCGTGAGGGGGCGGGCACGGGCATGCAGCCGCATACCAACACTTGCGTGCGGCCGTGCTCAGTCGCCTGCAAATTTTGCCTCGCCTCCGTCCCGATTCGACGCGGTCCTCGCGTGGGAGTGATTTAGATGCTATGAGCTGCGCGTGTGAAGTGCGCAGTTAGAATCTTATTACTACTACTAGCGAAGTGGTTTCGCTGTGACCTGCCAGTTTCGGACCTACTAGTCTGGCATCTCTTGGAAATTTGCTGCTAATACTCGTGTAAATTTTTTTGGAGTTATTGTATTGTCTTATATAGTTATATTGATGCTTGAATTCAATTTATTTTGGTCCAGATTTTGTTTTAATTTAAACGAAAATGACTGCCCTTCTTTCACTGTGTACTGTTGGGCTCTTGGCTACACTGTTTCAGTGGTTCATGTTGGGAGTTTTTTTTATATATAATTATTTTTCAACTCTGCTTCCTAGGAGTAATCACATGAGTAGCCGGGAGCACGGTTTGTGCACTATATGAAGGTCTATGTAGGGCTGGAATTTAGCAGATTTCTGATCTAGTAAACTGGTTTATCTGCAGCTTATTTGTTTGTACTGCAGTGTGAGATGTCATTAGGTTGCAGTTTGTTTCAATGTGAACTTTTGCTTCAACTATACGGTGTTACATCCACAAATGCATATGTTAAAGATGTAAACTTAAGTCCTGTTTTAGTACTCGAAACATGGCTTTAGTTGAAGACTGCAGGTACTCATGGATGATTGGTCTGCTACCATGGTCAGTTGTGTTCACATATTACAACTTTACAACTTTTGCTTGTTGATATGCTTGTGCTTGAATAGTCTGGTGTTTGTTTTCCACAAATTTACATGGCAGATCTAATTAAGGGTTTCTCAAACAGTATAACTGTCGCTAAAAGTTCATTAAGAGTATTCAGCAACCGGATGGACACATGGCTCGTTTATACCAACAGTGTGTTGCTTTCTACAAATAAATTTACAAAGTACAATTATGCAACAAAATGTGTTTCATACAAATTTATTTACTAAAAATGTGATATAAGGTTTTTAATTTGACCATTCTTGAAATTAATTACTGTAAACTTTCGAGAAAGCAACATACTGCTGCACTTCTGCATCATTTAAAGTATCTGTCAGCTGATGCATTCTCATTTTACATTCAGATTATTTCCTTAGATCTATTAGCTTTGGTGCAAGCGGTAGAGTCTTACCGCCTGTGACCGGAAGGTCCCGGGTTCGAGTCGCGGTCTCCTCGCATTGCACAGGCGAGGGTAAGGCTTGCCACTAACACCCTGTTAGACATAATCTGCTGCTCCCATCTCTCTCTTGACTGGTCGGCACAGCTATCCTCTCCTGGTTTAGGAGATAAAACTGGTCGACTCGGCTGACCACTCGCTGCAGTGAGGCAGTAGGTAGAAATGGCTTACTTCAGCCATGTAGTGTAGAGATGGCTGAGCTAAGCCTTATATCTTAGGAGTAAGTAGTTGATGTACTCACCAACAACTATATACTTTAGGAGTAGGTAGTTGGTGTACTTATCAACAACCATATACCTGGTAGAGGTACAGCTAGAGTTGTATATATTCCATCCAAAGACAATGAAAAAACTCAGTTCAGTTTGCCACATCCAGAAGCAGAGCTTTCGGCCAGCGTTGGGCTTGTGCTGTGTGTGTGAAAGTTGTTCTCAATATCTTCTTCTACCTCTAGCCATAGTGAGTGAGTGTGCTGGTAAGCTTACTGCTTACTTGTGCAGGGAAGCCGAGGGACCAACAAGTGGTATCGGAGCCGTACAAGCGCCGTCGCCGGACTAACCGCTGACGATGACGGACGGTTCGGAGATGGGCGACAGCAGCGGCGCTGCTGTGGCTGCCCAGCCATGACAGGAGATCGTCGTGCGCACGGTGCGGGAGGTCAGCGGCACCAGTTGGACGACGCTGACTCGCACCAACTATGGCGAGTGGGCGGTGACCATGAAGGTCAAGCTCAGAGTCCGATGGCTCTGGAATGTCATTGACAAGGGCACCGACAACGAAGAAGATGACATGTCAGCGTTGGAGGCTATCATCGCTATTGTGCCAGCGGAGTACAGGGCGCCGTTGGGGGCGAAGAACCCTGCTAAGGAGGCGTGGGAGACCATTGCAGCGATGCGCGTCGGCTCCGACTGCGCAAAGAAGGCGACGGCCCAGCTGCTGAAGCAGGAGTACGCCAACCTCAAGTTCAAGGATGGTGAGTCGGTGGAGGACTTCTCTCTCCGCCTGTAGTAGCTCATCAGCAAGCTGAGGAGCCACGGCGTCACCATCGACGAAAAGAGGCAGTTTTCAAGTACCTCCACTCCGTGCTGGTGAAGTACATCCAGATCGCTCCATAGAGACGATGCTGGGCTTGTCCACCCTCATCATTGAGGATGTGACAGGCCGTCTGCGAGCGGTGGATGAGCGCATGGAGCAGGCCACAGCAACGATGGACAGCGGCAAGCTGCTGCTGACAGAGGAGGAGTGGGCTGCCCGGATGAAGGAAAAGAAGTCCGAGGAAGCCTCCTCCAGCCACGGTGGCGATGGCAAGCGCCGCGGCAAGGCTTCTTCGGAGAAGAAGAAGAAGGTCGACCCCAACGCCTGTCGGCGCTGCGGGAAGACGGGCCATTGGGCAAAGGAGTGCCCAAATCGTAAGCAGGAGAAGAAGGCTGAGGCTCATTTCGCGTAGGCTGATGAGGATGATGAGGCCACTCTCCTGATGACGACATTCTGTGCACTGCACGATGTTGAGGCCAAGGAGAAGGGAGAGGTGATGGCGGTGGAAGGGCACGGCAAGGCTCTAAAGGCTGTCAACCTCGATGAACCGCGCGCCCAAATCCACCTCGGACGTGTGGGCGGCGAGCAGGAGCAGCGGTGGTACCTGGACTCCGGCGCCAGCAACCACATGACGGGCTCCAAGGCAGCCTTCTCCGAGCTCGACGGTAACGTGACCGGCACGGTGAAGTTCGGTGATGGCTTAAGGGTGGCAGTCAGAGGGCGCGACACTATCATCTTCAGGTGCCCGAACGGCGAGCACCACGCGCTAACGGATGTATATTACATCCCACAGCTGCGTTCAGCTGGATGAGCGCTGCAGCGAGGTACTAATCAAGGACGGCGTCCTCAGGATCAGGGACCGGGAGCAGCGGCTTCTTGCCAAGGTGAAGAGGTCCTGGAACCGGCTATACCTGCTCGACTTAAAGGTTGAGCAGCCCATCTGCTTGGTTGCACGGCACACGGAGGAGCCGTGGCTGTGGCATGCTCGGTATGGCCATCTAAGCTTCGACGCTCTTGGTCAGCTAGAGAAGATGGTGACTAGGCTGCGTCATATCGAGCATGCAGGCGAGCTGTGTGACAGCTGCCTGGTCGGGAAGCAAAGAAGGTTGTCGTTCCCGAAGACGACGAAGTACCGCGCGGCAGAGGCCCTCGAGCTGGTCCATGGTGACCTCTGTGGGCCGATGACGCCGGCGACGCACGGCGGGCGTAAGTACTTCATCTTGCTGGTGGATGACTACAGCCGGTTCATGTGGCTGCAGCTTCTAACCAGCAAGACCGAGGCAACGGAAGCGATCAAGAAGTTCAAGGCACGCGCGGAGGCGGAGAGCGATAAGAAGCTGCGCGTGCTGCAGACTGATCGCGGCGGCGAATTTACTTCGGTGGAGTTCGATGCGTACTGTGCGGATCAGGGTGTGGTGTGACACCACACCGCGTCGTAGTCGCCACAGCAGAATGGCGTGGTGGAGCGGCGGAACCAGACGGTGGTCGACATGGCTTGATCCATGATGAAAGCCAAAAGCTTACCGACAAAGTTCTGGGGAGAGGCGGTGACCATGGCGGTGTTCATCCTCAACTGCGCGCCCACCAAGGCCCTGAAGGTCAAGACGCTGTTCGAGGCTTGGCATGGACGCAAGCTGAATGTGTCCTTCCTCAGAACATTTGGCTGCGTCGGCCATGTGAAGAACACCATGCCTCACCTCGGCAAGCTGGAAGACAGGAGCACACCGATGGTGCTCCTGGGCTACGAGGAGGGCACCAAGGCGTATCGGCTCTATGATCTCAAGAGAGGCAAGGTGGTGATCTCTAGGGATGTGGTGTTCGATGAAATGGCAGCTTGGGACTGGGAGGGTCCGGGCACAGGGGAAGCTGGCAGCTTGAGCAACATCTTCGTTGTCGAACACTTAGTCATCCATGATGGTGGAGACGCTCGAGAAGAGGTGCCGACCACCCAAGGAGTGGTGCCGAGCGGTCCAGCAGCAATGCCGACCACTCCAGATGGGGTGCCGAGCACTTCAGCAGCAGTGCCGAGCGCTCCAGCAGTGGTGCCGACCGCTCCAGCAGTGGATCCGACCACTCCGGCAGTGGTGCCGAGCGGTCCAACAGCGATGCCGACCACTCCGGCAGAACAGGGAGGCCGGAGACCACCGATCGAGTTCACCTCTCCTCCAAGCGACATCAGCGAGTTCGTGGATGCCTTCCACGATGGCGAGGAGGTGCGGTTCCGAAGGCTGGACAACATCGTCGGCAATGCAGGGGCCACAGGCCTAGCGAGTCGGCTGCTCAACGATCCAGAGCTGCTCCTTGTTAGTGCCGAGGAGCCACCGACGTTTGCAGTGGCTGAATGCGACGCCAATTGGCGGCAGGCGATGTTGGAAGAGATGAAGGCTATCGAGGACAATGGCACATGGGAGCTGGTAGATCCACCGGTGGCTGCAGGTTGATCGGCTTGAAGTGGGTCTACAAGGTGAAGCGGGACAAGCGCGGCGCCATTGTCAAGTACAAGGCTCGGCTCGTTGCCGCGACGCCGCATGAAGCCGCGGCGCCGAGCCGAGCCTTGTACTTGATAATGGCGCCGCTGCTTCCACGCCGCACGAAGTCGTGGCGACGAGTCGAGCCTTGTACTTGACAATGGCGCCGCGCTCGTCCCGCTTCACCTTGTAGACCCATTTCAAGCCGATCGGTCTACAGCCCACCGGTGAATCTACCAGCTCCCATGTGCCATTGTCCTCGATGGCCTTCATCTCTTCCAACATTGCCCGTCACCAATTGGCGTCGCGAAGCAGAGCATCTCCCTGGGTCAGCACGCCTAGGCGGAGAAGATGCTGGAGCGCGGCGGCATGGCAGAGTGCAAGCCATGCGCGACTCCGATGGAGGAGCGGCTGAAGTTGAGCAAGCACAAAGATCGCTGCGAAGGTGGACGCGACGCGCTACCAGAGCATCATCGGCGGGCTGCGCTACCTCACTCATACCCGACCGGACATTGCGTTCGCGGTTGGGTATGTCAGCCGTTTCATGGAGGACCCACGCGAAGATCACTGGTCGGCAGTGAAAAGGTTGCTGCGCTACGTCAAGGGGACGCTCGATCAAGCGATCATCTTCCCCAAGAGTGGCGGCAAGGGTGGGTTGCGGCTCACGGTCTTCAGTGAGGCACCCCCAAGGCAAAGGAAGGTGAGTCGGAGCTCACTGTCTTCAGCGATGTGGACATGGCGGGCGACATTGATGGACGACGGAGCACCTCCGACGTGCTCGTCTTCTTTGGAGCGGCCCCCATTGCTTGGCAGTCGCTGAAGCAAAAGATCGTGGCGCTGTCGACGTGTGAGGCGGAGTATGTCGAAGCGCCACCACGGGCGGCGTGCCAGTATATATGGTCAAGGCTTCTTTGGGCGAAGCCGACCGGGCGAGGAAGCTCACCCGCCACTTCGATGGTGGACAACCAACTCGCCATCGCCCTCGCCAAGAACCCTGTCCTCCACGACCGGAGCAAGCACGTCGACATCAAGTTCCACTTCCTTCGGGACTGCATCGATGGAGGGCAGATCGTCATCGAGTTTATCGAGACCGGCAGACAGCTCGCTGACATCCTCACCAAGTCACTCGGACGCCTGCGGTTCATGGAGCTGAGGAAAATGATTGGCATGGATGAGGTCAAGGCATCAGGTTAGCAACAGGATTAGGGGGAGAATTGTTAGACATAATCTGCCGCTCCCATCTCTCTCTTGACTGGTCGGCACAACTGTCCTCTCTCCTAGTTTAGAAGATGGAACCGGTCGGCTCGGCTGACCACTCACTTGCTATTCTGCAGCAGCGGTGTGAGGCAAGATAGAAATGGCTTACTTCACCATGTAGTGTAGAGATGGCTGAGCTAAGCCTTGTATGAAAAAAACTCAGATTCAGCTTTGCCACATTCGTAAGCAGAGCTTTGGCCAGTTACTGGGCTTGTGCTGTGTGTGTGAGCTGTTCTCAATATCTTTTTCTACCTCTAGCCATAGTAAGTGAGTGTGCTGGTAAGCTTACTGCCTACCTATGCAGGGCAGCTTAGGGACCAACACACCCTTCCCCAGATCCCGCACAGAATGGGAGCTCTCTGCACTGGGTACGCCCTTTAGTTGCTTTATTCTGATGGCCCCCAGATAAAAAAAATGCTTTGAATATATTGTATATCTAATGTGTTGTTTTCTAGAAAATTTTGATAAGCTCTTTGTGCTTCACTCTGCTATATGAAGTTTGAAAGTACATAGATTGATCTTTTCAGGAGGCTCCTCTTGGAGATTTGATGCTAGAGAAGCTTGATGAAGTCGAAATCTCTGTAAAGGTGACAGTTGCAGAAATGCTTTGCATTGCTTTGATTCTTTCAACGTTCTCTTTGAATATATACAATTACACAACCAACAAAGGTGGTGACTAATGTAGTTAGGTAGTGCCAGTGGCTGTAAAGGAAATATAAAAGCTTCAGAAGCCCTAAGAACTTTAGATCCATAACTTAATGTTTAAGAGCTTGTTCTGTCATCAAATTGTAGCTGGATGCATGACTTACTATCTCAGAGTTGATCGATGTAAGTCCTTTAATGGACGTTTAATATTCAGAGCTTTTGCTAGGTTTCAACTCTAGACTACTCTAATTTGTTTGGGACTTAAATGTTTTGTTGTTGTAATATTCAGAGCTTGAGACCTTGAGCTCAGAGTTGAAGTTATTCACCAAAATTCTAGTAGCATTTATTGCTGTAGTGATGTGTACATCTATCTATCATTGTTTTTGTGGGGGGGTTGGTTACTCGTATGTTTGTTTGGCACTTCATGTACATGTTTGATATAATAGATTTCAGAGGTTTATTTTTGCTGGTGTTTGTTCTCCTGAGCCTGTAACAGGAATTTCCTTTTGACTCAGAAAATGCAAGCACTGCTATAGGGGGCTGAAACTTCGAAGATTAAGACCACATCCAGTTGACTCAATGTATGTTGACATTTCACAGGCATGCTTTCTTATCCAGCTAGCTTCACGATCCTTTGAAATGATATGTGAGTATCCAGGACTACTAGTGTCATTGGTTTGTGTGTTTCTTGGCTCTCAATTCTCAGTGTTACTTTCACTTGCGTTCCAAGGTACTGCAGCTGACTCCATGGCTCAGCCCTGTCGCATAAAATTTGTTGGAATTCCATGATATCAGACCATTTACCAAAACTATCCAAGTGGGATCTTTTGCACGTGCTAGATAAACATAAACCACTTTTCCTGACGATAATTGGCTTCCACTGTTCCACAATATACCAGCATAATACTGAAAAGCATTCTCTATCATGTTTTGAGAGGGTCGTTTTCTTTGGTTCATGTATGGTTTCTAGTCACAAATCACAATCCTATAGCTGTACATACCAAAAATGTTACTGGAGAAGTCCCATTTGTGCAGAAGTCATCATCAGGTTATGAAGTTAATGACTTTTGATTTTTACTTATAATAAATAACAAAACAACTGCAACTGCAAAAAAATTCTGTTGAAGCACGTAATCAGCGCATACCCTCCACTTGTTCAGTAAATATCAGCCAAACCTCAACTTCAGTTACCAAGACCTCTGTTGCTGCCTGAAAAACTATGTCGTTGCCAACTTGGTGATTGCTTTGCTGGTTGGTGGTGCTTTTCTTGACCCAGATGCTAGTTCCAGAGTCAAAATTGCACTATACAGAGTTCATATCATGCCATTACTTTTATTAAATTAAAACATGACCTCATTATATTTTCAAAAAAGTATTTGAAGTAAATAAAAAAACTAAAAGCAAGATGCCCCCTCTTAGCATTGATTTCGAGGCGGACATTATGGTAGGCCCCTTTTCAACGATGCCATGCCTCATTCACAGGCCTGTTATTGCGCTCAGTAGAGTTCACTGCTTGGTCAAAAGGCTTTGGAATGTTTCAGTGGTTAATGTGACAGGTGTTTCTTTATTTTATCTTAATCTGATGAACTATAGTTCCAACATGTGGTTCATTGAACCTCGTAACTATCTAGTCGTTTCTTCTAACCACAGGAAGGTGGAAAAATACTTATTTATACAAACAAACAAAAGACTAGCTGCTACCTGTTGCCAGGCGAAAAAAGGTGGTATCTGCTTCCTGTTGCCAGGCGAAAAAAGGTGGTATCTGCTTCTCGTGAGGGCTGACTGCTTGACTTTTGTCCCTTTTTCTCCATCCTGTGTTCACACTCTAGGGTATTTCCTTTTTCCTTTAGATTAGAGGACCACTCCTCGATATTAATCTCCTATTCTCCTGGCTGCATGATATCATATCGAGCCATGCATACAATCTCTTGGGGTCCTTGTCCTGATGTTTGAGAAAAATGGACCAGGTCATTATAAGCTAGTTTATTGATTTGGTGGTTATGGCTGCATTGCTTTATGTCGTATCAAGCGTGGTTTAAGCACATAGTGCTTCATGAATAATGTTGTTACCTTTTGGTTTGTTCCCCCACTTCCCCGTCATTATGTTGTTACCTTTTGGTTTGTTCCCCGTCATATGGCACCACAATCAGAGTTCAATATCAAATTAATAAGTTCTAGCAGCCACCGGTGTGGTCTCCGGTGCCATCAGAAGGCATCTGGTCTCATTTTGATTGGAGATCTTATTTGTACTTGTCTTTGTGGTAGTGATCTAGGCTAGGATGGTCACTGGAAATGAGACGGTTTTCTGCGCACCCGCGATCACTATCATTTAGCTACATGTAGCTTGGATTATTACTTGGAGCAGATGATGACAAATTTTCTTTCTATTGTTTGTGGTTTTAGGATCGAACAAGATATGACTGGTGCTGCTCCATCCATCTTTGCTCTGGTGGCTATCAGCATCATTGTCGTGGTTGCCGTTGATAGCAGTTCGGCTCGTGCAAACATTTCCGCAGTGGCTGTATGAATAGCTAAGGGTGCTTGTTGTAACTTTGTTATTGTCATATGTTCCGTCCTGTACGTATATTTTTGTCCAATACGGATGGTGATGGCTTGCTATTATATGCAGCTTTTCTGTAATCGTGCCGGGAATTTCACTCTCTACACATAAAGTCATGTATAGTTGAAAGGGAGCAATCGTTCATATTGTAACTTGAGAAAGATCCACTTGGTGATCAGATTAATGAGTGAAACCAAGCCACTACCTTGCAACTGACGATGTCAGTATCATATATTGATAAATGATATAAGACCTTTACTGTTTGCCATGGGGTTGGCTATCCTGTAGCTTGATTGCCAATATAGCGACCTTTCTGTTTGCTTCTAAAGGCTTTTTTTTGGGGCATTTAACAACACTTCTTTTTTTTCTAAAAATATTTACTTCAGTGAATCAGATAGCCTGAACAATCGACACTTTTTCCTTTTTCCATTGCTAATTGTGTGTGTTTTTTAATACTGATACCTAGCTTTCCACACACCCAACTAACCTTTGGTTATTCTGACCAAATTTATAAACCGTGGCCAGCAGAAATCAAATCTGTAGCCTTTCTGTTGCCGTTGATCCTGCCAGCAGCAGCCATGCATGGACCACGACGAGGGTCACTAAATGTCTTCCCATTTTTCTAGGCTATCCTGTGGGCAGATGCACGCTGTCGACGACGATAAAGTGAGTGATTATCCTTTGACTCGATGCACTGACATTATTGGTTTCCTCTTGACTGAATCTTGGGATGATGGACTTGTAGCTAGATACTGATCGGAGTAACGCGTACCACAATGCTTTATATGCCTCCTGACTTGACTAGCAACATGAATTGAGATAGACGTTTCTTTTCCGGCGTTGCCTCTAGCGCTTTCATTTGACACTTTGTTCTTAGTAGGCTCTGGGTGGCTGGATTGTTCTCTAAGAATCAGAGAGGGATAGGATAGGAGTACTAGAGGACTACTATTGTACTCGTGATATTTTAGACTAATAATTAGTATGTGTCCTGGGATCATGATATGGTCGGGCAGGAAAAGAGTATATTTCCTTAAACTATACTCCATCTGTCTCAAAATGAATTAACTTCTAGAGTTGTCCTAAAGTAAGCTTTGTCAAATTTGACCAAATTTATAGAAAATAGCATCAATATTTATGCCACCAAATTAATATAATCATGAAATATATTTTTATAATATATTTATTTGGTGTCACGGACGATGTTACTTTGTTCCATAAATTGATCAAATTTAAAATAGTTTGACTTTAAATCGATGATTGTAGGAATTGATTTATTTTGAGATAGAGGTACAACTAAGTTAGCACTGATATATTATATATAAAAGATCATCTTGATGATCAGATAGAATAAGTGGAATCAAGTCATCATCGTGCAAGATTTGCTGTCGTAGATCCTTGGTGCGCTGATAAATTTTTTTACTGACTACCTTGGGCATTTCTGTATGATATTCAACGATGACATATGGTTCCCCACGCATATCTGTTACATTTTTTTAGAATCATACTAGCTTCCCGTTTAAATTTTGTCAAAAGTCATAGTCAAATACTAGTATGTTACATTTAAGCAACCAAATATAAACAGAGGAAGAAGAATTCAGAACGGAGAGATTACAAGAGAGGCATGCATTCTATAGAGTATATAAACAACTGGAAATCTATTCCACCTCTGCAACATCAAGTACGTAGCGCTTAATCCTGATTATTCGTTCTGAAACGCAGTGTTTGTATTCACTGATTTGCATGCAGGTACGAACTAGCATTTGATATATTGAGCAGTATAAACCGGAGGGGCAGCGGCAAGTCAAAACTGTAACTTTCTTGCTCGCGTTGCCGTTGATCTTAGGCGGCCATGGACCATGACTGACGGGAGTCACCAGACGTCTGCACCCCTTTTTTTTCATATATATATATCCCGTGGGCAGATAGTGGCACATGCACACAAATAGCAACCTTTTTTATGTTTTGATAAGGAAATAGCAGCAGCTTTGACTAGAGCCAACGACATTATTGGTGCCACTGTCTTGACTGAGTCTTGGGATAATGCAGCTAGCTATACTCCCTCTGTCTTAAAAGAGAGTAATTTTTACTTTTCAAATAGTTAAAAAGTTAAAGTTTAATTAAAATTACATAAAAATATTAACATTTATGATACAAATTAAATATTATTAAATTAATTAGAATATATTTTTATAGTAAACTTAGTTATAGCCATAAATATTAACACTATTCATTATGAATTTGGTCAAAGTAAAAGTTAGTTTGGTTGGTACAAATAATCTCATAGTTTTTTTTACGAAGGGAGCAGGGAGTATACGCTCGAGTGTGTTGACGTACGTAGGTGCCTCTGTCTTGACCAATGAGAACGCAAAAGGCATTCCTAGTTTTTCCTTGTACCAGACGTTTACCTTTGCGTATATTGTTGGCAACTTGCATCGTACATATTGACATCGTGTTGTTTTTAATAGTCGTAGTCGTAGGCTCTGGATTGTTCTACAAGAATTACAGAGATTATTCTGCACTACGCACTCCTCTTCTGTACTCGTGAGATCACGATGTGTGCAGGCTAGGCCAGGTTCATGATTGGGCAGGAGTTGAGTAGGGATTCCGGTTTTGTGCTCTGACCGATTAGTTTTAAAAAAGCCCCGGTTCCTGCATCGCTCCTTCACCAAATCACCTCGTAGTTGCTAGTAGAAGCGAGAAGCACTAGTATTTACAGTACGTATTGGATGCTCCTGCTGCATCCCTGAATTGACCGACCACATGGATCGGTTGCTCTTGCTGCATGCATGCTGAGGCCATGTTTAGTTGGGGGGGAATTATGGAATTTAGCTATTGTAGCATTTTTGTTTTTCAGCCTGTTCGCTTGTTGGTTTCAGCCAGCCCAAACTAGTCAGTCAACAGTGTTTTTCTCTCAAAAAAATCAGCACCAGTCAGCCCAAACCAGCACCAGCACCAACCAGCGAACAGGCCCTTTATTTGGTAATTAGTGTTCAATCATGGACTAATTAGGCTCAAAACGTTCGTCTCGCGATTTCCAACCAAACTGTACAATTAGTTTTTTTTCGTCTACATTTAATGTTTTATGCACGTATCACAAAATTCGATGTGATGGCTACTGTAGCACTTTTTTGAAGTTCTTTTGGAACTAAGGGCCAGTTTTGATGCCAAAATTTTTGGCAAAACGCTATTGTAGCGTTTTCGTTGTTATTTGGCAATTAGTGTCCAATCATAGTCTAATTAGACTTAAAAGATTCGTCTCGTGGATTTCGTCTAAACTGTGTAATTAGTTTTATTTTTTATTTATATTTAATGTTTCATACATACGTCCAATGATTCGATGTGACAGGGAATCTTGAAAAATTTAGCGTTTTGGGGTGCAAACAGGGCCTAAACACGGGCTGAATTGCTGAGGGTGACGCTGACACTGACAGCAGGGCCCTGCGACGAATTTAGGGCGTGTTTAGTTTCGAAATTTTTTAGCTTTTGGCTATTGTAGCACTTTTGTTTGTATTTAGCAAAAATTATCCAATTATAGACTATTTAGGCTTAAAAGATTCGTCTCACGATTTCTCGGCCAACTGTGTAATTAGTTTTTTTTCCGTCTACATTTAGTATTCCATGCATGTACTGCAAGATTTAATGTGACAGAGAATCTTAAAAAATTTTGGATTTTGAGTTGCATCTAAACGGGGCCTTAGACTGACTCCAACAGACGAGCTATTACGGCACCCAAACATTCTTTAACATATTTTGCGTCGTATCCGTGTAAAATTCAGCTTCCAACAGCGTACCCAAGGACGATACCTTTTTTTGGTCCGTATGTTGTCGGCAGCCAAATATAGGTGGCCTCTTCCGTCTCTCTCCTCCACGAAAATATCTGCCCTCCAACTGTTTCGTAGGTGGGAAAAGAAGAGCTCGCGCTCGGAGATAGGGGAAGGTTCGCCGCCGGCGCCTCCAAGGTACGACATCGCTGCAACCCCACCATTCCACGCGCTTCCTCCCCTCCCCTCTGTCTCCCTCCGCCGTGCGCCGGAGCCCCAGCCGCCGTCCGTCTCCCAGTACCCCTGGGCAGCTCGCCCAGCATCACCTGCAGTCGCCGCCTCTCCCAGCGCGGCCCGCCGCAGCCCTGACCGGAGATCCGAGGCTGTTCTTGGTAACCACCCCTCCCTGCTTCTCCCCGGCGAGTGTAGGCAGGAACACGACGTGAGGCTGCAAGGAGAAGGGACGAGGCGGTCAGCCTGTTGCTGCCGCTGCCGCTCTCGACTGCGCCTCCGCGGCTCCGGCCAAACAAACAGGGATGGGTCTCTTCTATTGCCTGCGCTGTTGGAGATGGTGAAATTTGGGTGGCTGACGTTTTCCCTGTGCATGGCGGAAACAAAAGAATGGATAGTAAGTTTGGGTACTAACTGTTGGAGTCAGCCTTACACGGAGGAACAGACATTTTTGGGTCGCATCCCACAGACAAAAAGACAAGCGCCTCGAGCGGTCGAGCCTCCTGTTGGTAGTGTCAAGTGTGGTAGTGAGACTAGGAGTAGACTGGTGGTGGCAGACTGGCAGCTGTTGCTGTTCTGCACGCGAGAAGACGGGGCTATGTTTAGTTCCACTAAATTCTAAACTTTGACACTATAAAAAAGAAAATTTTCTGTCATATTAAATTTACGATATATGTATAGAGTACTAAATATTGACGAAATCAAAAATTAATTATACAGTTTGGTTATACTTTACGAGACGAATATTTTAAACCTAATTAATCAACGATTAGACAATTATTATCAAATACAAATAAAATGTCTCGGGATTCCGGCGGCGCCCCTTGGCTGTCTTGCGTCTTGTATGGTACTAGTGGGCATCCGCACTGCACTACAGCAGCATAATTTATTAACCAATTCTTTTCTATCCGTTTCGGCGTTTCCATCGTGAGAATCACCTTTGCCACCAGATATTTTCCCTTCTGCAAAGATGGCTTCTGCGGGCCCATGTCTATCGGGACTTTCCCAACGCGACACCGTGGCTGCTGGTCTCAACCTCCACGTATGCAATGTCCACGTCACATTTATCAGCAGCCTCTTAGGGTGTCAGAAGTGCCTGCAAAACCACCGAGCCCTGGCCATGTTTAGTTCCCCGATTCGGCGCCGCCAAATGTACTATAGCGTACGGTAGCATTTTATTTATATTTGGTAATAATTGTCCAATGACTAATTAGGCTCAAAACGTTCGTCTCGTAAAGTACAATTAAACTGTGCAATTAGTTTTTGATTTCGTCTACATTTAGTACTTCATGCATGTACCGTAAATTTGATGTGATAGAGAATCTTCTTTTTGCATAGTGCCAAATCTAGGAATTTGGGGAACTAAACATGGCCCTTATTTAGTTCCTAAATTCTGCACCCCCAAACTTTGGAGTTACTGTTTACCCAAATTCTGCGTACTGTGTCAGAAAATATGCAGTACGTTGTGCATGTCTTGTCACATGCTGGATCTTCTCTTCTATGAGGTGTTCCAGGGCTTGTCACATGCTGTGTCAGGAATTTGGGGGTCCAAAGTTTATAGGCCTATTTAGTTCAAGAAGGTCGAAACACTGTGCAATTCTGGATTCCTCGTCCGAATTCGGGCGAACTAAACAGGCCCCAAGTGCTTTGTCTGATAAAAACTCAAGCACTCACCGTCTCTGGCATTGGAGCAAGACACTGGTACATTTAGTCATGTTTTTTAAATTGGGGCTACGGATCCGGTTCTAAAGGTCGTAACCTTTAATCCCGGATCATAAATCGAGACTAAAGCCTATCTTGACCTTTAATCCTGGGTCACGGAACCAGGACTAAAATTCATCCTTAGAAATAAAAAAATAGTTTAAATCCTGGGAGACCTCTCTGATAGTGCTTGAGATTCGAACCAAGGCCTCTTGCCTTGCGCGTAGATCCCTTACCAACTCAAATATACACCACATGTGACAAAGTCTTGAACGCTCTCCTTTTGAATTAACCTGTGGAGAACCTTTAGTCCTGGGTAGGAGACCTTTAGTCCGGGTTGGTGACACCAACCGAGACTAAAATGTCACAATTTAGTCCCGGTAAAGAAGTGTGGCTTTTAGTCCCGATTAGCATTACCAACCGGCATAAAAAGAGCATTCGGTATCTGTAAAATTTAGACCCAAAACTAATGTTTATATTAATATCAAACTCCAACACAATCGAGACTAAAGGTGCGAACCGAAAGTCATTTCCCTGCCCGTGAGAGCAGTACAGCCTCACCACGAGTTTTCAAAGGACCATAGTGCCCAAAGACAACACTTGCGGGCCGCAGGCCACTCCTGTGTCCGAGGAGAGCACTCACTTGATTGAGGAAATTGATAGCTAGACACGGCTCTACATGGCCTATTACTTTTTTTCTGAGGCTAACCCTACTATTAGCCTGCGTTACTACAGTCTCGTAGCACTCGCGCGAAGGCGACCTATTGACCTGAGCTCACGTGGACGTAGCCCCACTTGTCAGTTACTTAGGTTTGTGTGCCTATAAGAGCAAGGATAATAAGCTGGCCGGCAGCGAGCTGCTAGCTAGCTGCAATACTAGTTACAGTAGGCTTGTATTCTAAGTGCAGTCCAATGATATATTGATGATAATTTTTATCCTCATTAAATGATTTGTCACGTAAGTAAAATGCTGATATGACAACGTAGTTAACGAAGAAGGGAGCAAAAATCATAGAAATAATTTCCTCATGAAGAAACCAGGTCTTCTCTTGACCCAATGCACCAAGAAACCATGAAATTGTCATTGGAGAGAAACCACCAATTTCTAGGGGGCTCGTATTGTACTCCTATTGGAGAAAGAAGATAGAGTTGGGAGAAAGAAAGAGAAAATAATTATTGCTCATAGAAACCATGAGTTGGAAAGCAGTACTTTTTTGGTGCGGTATCCTATGTTATAGAAACTACTAGTTTCTTTCGTTGGGACTGCCCTAAGCAGTCCAACGATGTATTGATGATGATTTCTATCCTCATTAAATGATTTGCCACGTAGGCAAAACACTGACATGGCAACGTAATTAATAAAGAAAGAGAGCAAAAATCCTAGAAATGGTTTTCTCATGAAGAAATCATGTCTTCTCTTGACCCAATGCACTAAGAAACCATGAAATCGTCATTGGGAAGAAACCACCAGTTTCTAGGGGGCTCGTGCCGCACTCCCATTGGAGGAAGAAGATAGAGTTGAGAGAGAGAAAGAGAAAATAATTATTACCCATAGAAACCATAGATTGAAAAGCAGTATTTTTTTATGCGATATTCTATATTAAAGAAACTACTAGTTTTTTTTATTGGGACTGCACTTACACTTATATGTTGGCCACAAGAAATAAATAGCAGCAGTAAAAAAAGACGCATAGGATTGGGAGAAAGGGTGGAAAAGTCATCTTTTCTAATTGCTTGTGCTTGTAACCGGGGCTGTTAAGTTACGATCGCTTTCTTCTCTCTCCTTGATTCTGTCACCTCCACATAGGATTTTGATGACATGAATGATCTTGTAGCTCGCTGAGTAGGACTTATTATACATGCTATAAAGATTTTTCACTCATACTATAGGAGGAATGAGGAGGTCGCACTGGTAGAGAACAGAGCTTTACTCTTGGTGGAGAACCTCCTCTAGTCTTGGTTCCCCACCCGGGAGCAAGCATCCGGGACTAAAGGGGTCCTTTAGTCCCGGATCAGGAACCGGGACTAAAGGTCCTTTAGTCCCAGTGAGTAACACCAACTGGGACTAAAGGTGTCTCCTGACATGCCACGATGGCCGGCACCTTTAGTCCTGGTTGGTAATACGAACCGAGACTAAAGGTTTTTTTTTCTTTTTTCTTTTCTTTTCATTTTTTTGTTTTCTTTTCAAAATATGTTTTTGAAGTCGTATTGTACGCTACTAATTATAGATTTATACGCGCGTATAGTATGTTTCGGTTCAAGCACAATGAACATATTAAATCACACAATTCAAGCATAGAAATATATATATATATATATGCATGCATGCATCATATATATATTTACATGCATGCATGCATATGTGTATTTTACATTATATTATTTCATGTGCATATATTACAAAAGATTGCATTACAGTTGTTGTGATATAACAAGTTTCCTCTCATTCTTTAGCTTGGCTTCCATGGCAGTGTTGGGTCGAAGTAGAACTCGCCCTTGGAATCGATGACCTGCTCATTAAAAAATCCGGCTATAGACTTTTGCATTGCTTTGATTTGGTCTTGCCGTATGACCTTTTCCTCCAACCATCGAGCCTACATGTTTGAATTAAAGGAAAATAAATTAATATATGTACATATATATATATAAAGACATAGTAACACAATCAATAATAATAATTAAATGAATATATAGTGTATTTTTAACGTACTTTGAGTCTCCGTAGGAGTTCTTTGGGAGACCACCTTGATAAACTTGCAAACATAGTAACCACAGTAGTTGTTCCCCTGTTCCTGCCTCAGACACCACTTTACGAGAAAAATATTTGTCATCCAATCTGGTGATCCGGTGAAAGCTATATGTTTAATTAATAAAGATGATGCGATTTAGGGGACTTACTTTCAAAGGGATTACATTCAGTGGCGCTTTGCATTTTCCCATGTGTTGCTTCTCAATAAAGGTTTTCCAAACACTGCCCAATAAAAAATTTGCCATGTCATCAGATATAGTTAATCATCATGTTTGTGTGTATATATAGTTGCTAGAGATACCGAAATTACCTCTGGATAATATCTATCATATCTTGGTAGTCTTGTTGTGGTTTTCTCATCGAGTCATAGATTATCAAGTGACTTTTCACCAGATCGATGTCCATCAATATTCAGTGATTGCTGCATGTGTTTATAGGATATAATGCATAACACTCATTAATTAACTAGAATCAACATATGAGCCATTAAGGATGATCGACATTATTAACACTCACTTAAAGTTGTAGGGAAAGAGTATATCCTTCTTGTGGCGTTGGTTCACTAAGAAGTTCATGAGGTTACTCTCTGACTCAGACTTCCAATTAGTCTTTGAAGTAACTGGGTCTTTGAATATTATATGGGGATCAACAAAACCAATTTTATTGCACCCTACCTTTCTGAGCTTTGTCATTGTAAATCTGCATATATATAGTACTTGTTAGGATAATTTATATGCATATACACATATGATGAGTTTAATAATAGATCGAAAGAATTATTACTTACAGGCAATAGCAGCTACTGATAACTTTGTCCAGAGAGGTCAGGTGGCATAGTTGATGAAATTCTGCAAAGTCAACATACATAACATCATCGCCACGGAACTAATGTTCGTCTCTAATTCTGACACCAACGCAGAAGTCTCCACCGGTAGACGCCTGCATGTACCACTTGTTTAGCAGGTACATTTACGTCCCCAGATCAGATAAGGCTTGAGGGTCGTATAGACTCTGACCTAGTATAAATTTTTTCTTCCAAATATCAACCTCCGCCGCACCCTTAATGTTTCCATCACCAAACATCTGGTAAAGGTCGAGACCAGTCTCATCAATAAATTCACCAAGGTGATCCAAATCGACATCCGGATGTATGTTTGCCTGATGCATTAATCCTAAATTTGAACCATATTCATTACCAACAACTAGCGGGGGGACTAATTGGTGCGATTGTTGTCCGAGTTGGGCAACTCCTTTCCCTGCCGGGACATATGAATAAATAACCATCCGTACTAGTTGAACTTGCTTACGTGATCATCTCGGTGAGCATTTCTCCACCGGACGGCACCGTACATGGCCACGGAAGAGCTCCGATTCTACGAGGAAGGGAACACGGTCTTCCACGACCGTTGCCGCTCTCCCTCATAGAATCAAAGCTCCTCCTTGACGTCCGTTACCGCTCGGCAGAGAACATGCTCGCCGAGATGAACACGGTCCGCAAGTTCAACTAGCTACTTTAACCTTCTTTCATGTAAATATGCAAGCTTGAAGTGATTTTGAGCTCAAATTGCTTACAAATGAAAAAAACCACAATAAAGAACCATATATATATATAGTGAACAAAATGAGATAAGACAATGGTGAAAAATGAGAGTATGAGATTGATAACTTTTACAACTGAAGAATCGACGGAGGAATCGACGGAGGAATCGAAGAATGGATGGAGGAACAATGGAGGGAGGGAGGAAGCAAGAACACTAGTGCAGTGAGCTTCAAAATATGCTGAGCTCGGGCTCGGGGAGAAAGAAGGAGACGGCCGGGATATAAAGGGGGACCTTTAGTCCCGGTTGGTGGCTCCAACCGGGACTAAAGGTAACTTTCCAACCCCGGGCGCAGCCACGGCCCGGGAGTAGACCTTTACTCCTGGTTGGAGCCACCAACCGGGAGTGAAAGTATACCTTTAGTCCCGGTTGGTGGCTCCAACCAGGACTAAAGGTCCCTGCCACCTCTGCCTGGCGCAGTAGTCGTTGGGCAGGGACCTTTAGTCCCTGTTGGAGCCACCAACCGGGACTAAAGGTATCTCTAGTTCCGGGCGCAAAAAATGCCGAGACTAGAGCCCATTTTAGTCGAGGATCAAATGTCTGTTCTCTACTAGTGTCGGTTGAGGCTACGTTTGCTTCACCTATTGAAAGTGTTTCTGCTGTCCAAAAAATAGAATGCCAACCAGATGAGTGTAACCATAAGCTGTTTTTTTTTTCAAAAGCAGATGCTTTCGCGTAGTACTCTCTTTTTGGTATTGGTAATTTTTTTCGTAACACATAGCTCACATCAACTTTTTTATATCTCATAACTAACAACTGGACAAATAGACCCTGAATAAGATCAACCAAGAGAGTCTCCCACGAACATATATGCATGAGTAATTAGAGTGCAACCACCAATGATTGGAAGAGAGAGTTCTCTCAGCTTCTATGTTCATTTCCCTGTGCTTGCAAGCCGGTTGACCTACTATGCCTACCGACCGGCCGCCGGGATAGCCTATCGCCATCTTCTACAGCTTTCATACATGTGCTGCAACGGCTACCGTTGAATTCAACGTTGTTCCTGGATAGGCTTCGGAATTCGGAACCGGCCGGGCGATCTATCAATCTCGTGGTTGCCATGAGCATAAACAACTGCTTAGATAAGGCCAGAGTCATGGACGGTGGCACAACACACCACGTCATCACATGAAAATATAAGTAAACCGAGCTTATTGTTTCTTTTGGCCTACTACTACATGCTACCTTGCTTGTTACCCACGGTAGTAAAAAACAAAAAATAGGTATCTATCTAGGGTGGCCACAATAACATATAGAGGTTAGACAGTGGACTAATTAGAAGCTGTTCGGCTGATGATTTCTGTGGCTGATAAGTCGATTGAAGCTGATTTGTTGTGAGAGAAAAACATTGTATCATGACTGATAAGTTTAAACGAACGTAACAATGTTTGTATAAGTGTTAACGATGACATTAATTGCTCGCTGTTACTAGTATATAGTAGTTCAAGTCTTGTTAGGCAAGATTTTGGGTAAAAAAAAATAGCCAAGAGTGGTTAAGCTTGATCCATCCGCGGCAGTCCCTTTCATTCGGAGGAGCACCGCTACACAGTACAAACATTTGTTGAGTGAGCAGGCTTCGAGCAACCAACCTCCTTGTCGAGTCTTCCAAGTGAATGGTTTTCTTTCTTCTTTTTTCGTCATGGACCACCTGGCTAATCACTCCAATCCCCCCCCCCCCAATGTTTTGTTGCCACGTTTTGTTGTGTGGTACGGCCATTTTAAATCACTCGAGAAATTTTGCCACGACACTAAGGCCTCTTGGTCGACAAGAATTTTATAGAAATTAGTTCATTTTCATAGAAAAGCAAGGAAACAGAATTCCTACATTTCTATAAAATTTCTATGAAACACTTACCCTATACTCACACCGGGAACCTAAACAACACGTATAGTTGAGGGCATCGATTGGACTTATAAACACAAAAAAAACTCGTATTTAGCTACAAATTCAGGGCCCTTTGGATTGCAGGATTTTTTTCCTGAATCCTATGTTTTTTCTGTAAAACTAGCTAAACTAATTCTTACAAAGTTTGTGGACGAGCTGATAGCTTGATTGGTAGCTCCCGGTTGTGGGAAGCTCTAGGTCGGGAGTTCGACTCTCCACCTCCGCATGCACATGTTTCTGCGTTGTAAAAAGGTCGAGAAGATCTTCTTAAACACAATGGCCGGGGGGCCGTCATATCCCGCGGGTCGAGTTTTTTTTATTCTTACAAAGTTTTGTATGAATTCTGTGAAATCTCAGCGTTCCAAGGAGGCTACACAGGAGGGTTCGGCGCCTTTAGCGCGTGGAGCGTGGTAATCGGCCGGTGACCTTTATTATGGTGCTGACGGAAGTTGGGCATGGCTAGCTAGCTAGCTGTGGATTATCTACAAGTGAGCAAAGCTAATCTATCATGTGGATTTAATTTCTTTGGTGTGACCTCGCAATCACAAGGATCTTTTATATAGTCTCTGATATTTTACGTGGCCGTAGCAGCCGCCTCTCGTGTCGGCACTCGGTGCCTAAAGTTTGCAGCGCCCATTTTGAATAAAAAATAGAAATAAAAAATGTTTGCACCCGAAGGTTTGGCCACGGACACAAGAGTTGCCATCAGTATGACCCTTTTTTCTTGGGAAAAGGTGCACGTAGTACCTCTCGATCCTACCGTGTCATTTGGAAGCACTGCGGCTTGTTTAGATACCCTCAAAATTCAAGTTTTTTCACTTTCTCTCCGGCACATCAATTTTTAGCCGTTTGCATAGAGTATTAAATGTAGGTAAAAAAAATAACTAATTACACAGTTTAGTTGGAAATCACGAGATGAATCTTTTGAACTTAGTTAGTCCACGATTGAACAATATTTACCAAATAAGACGAAAGTGCTATTATTCATCGAGTTGAAATTTTTTGCAATCTAAACGTGGCCTGCGTCTTCTAGGCCGTGAAATGGACACGCCAATAGCCACGTGGAACAGTGAAGGAAAAATGCTTTTCGATCAACTTTTAATCTCTACTAGAGAGATAGGAGTACTACTTTCTAGTTCAATTATTTCGTGACATGACATCTTGGATTATCTTGTCTATGGCTGCGTTCGGCTGGCTGGACGGCTGGACTGGGGCTAGGGTGCGCACTCATACGAATACTGTTCACATAAACAGTGTTTTCAGACAGAACACTATTTTTATCTTATAATAATCAGTCGAAATAGTATTTTGGCTTATTTTTTAGTCCTGCCAAACACTCAGTATACTTGTATGTTGGCCACTGTTTATACGATCCGGTGATGTGTGCATGTGCTCCTTTGATTTGTTTCACCCTTTGTTTATTTATGTTTTGCTTATGTCAAGAGATCACTCGTATGGCTTCCTAAATAAAAGAAAAAAATGTTGCATTGAACAAAGAAAAAATATTCTCACTTAAATAAACAAAAATGTCATACACATATATATGTGATTTCTTTTATATAGTGTGGCCTACGCAAAAGCAAAAATTAAGCCGAGTGTGAACTGATTGTAGCTCAGTTGTTATGTTCCTTACGTTGAACTATGACCACTAGGTTGAAGTCCTCCACTAAACACGGATGCCCCTAGTTTTTTAGATTTATTATTCTTGCATTTAACTATATTATTCTTTTAGTGGGTAGGCGATGTGGCTATCGATAACAAGATACGTATGGTGATTTTATCGATCTCGAAGCTCAGTATCTCGAGGTTTTTCATAAGAATTGGTTATGCGTGCGCACGTGCATTATAGGAGTGAGTGGTTGTGTGTGTATGTGAGCATTTGCATTTGTATTTGATTTATGCAAAAAAAGGAGAAAAAACACTAGAGTTAAATGAAGTTAAAGAGAAGGTGTTGTCTAGACGGTAAAATCGGACCCGACCTAATAACCCAAAAATTTGAACTACTTGTACACATATCTAGATCACCTTAGAAAAAGAGATAGTCCACTTAATGAAACTTATTTGACTCCAACAAATGACGACTTTCCATGCTTGGTTGGGGTTGTGTTTGTGTCCCGAAAATTCCAATTTCCAAGTATCCAAAAAGCTAAAAAATCGGGCTGAATGGATAATGGAATTAAACGGATTCGATGGAAGGACTCCGAATTGCGTGTCTCATACGTACGTTGAAACGGAATAATACAAATATCGATCGATAAACACATTCACGTGTAACGTATAACACTCCATATCGAGTCACGTGCCTACTGTAGCAGACAGAGACAGAGCACTCAGCACAAGACCACAGGTCCAGCGACGTCCAGTGCTAGCTAGGTCGTCCTCGTCCGATCCATGCAATACAGTGCGGTGGCACTGGAGGAACTGCGGCGTAATGCTGGCGGCGGGCAATGGCGATGCAAAAGGCGCCGCCGCCGACGGTCAGCTTGTTTCTTGCATCGGTAATACTTGCCACAGTCATCCGTCCGTCTGGATCCGAGAAAAAAAAAATCAAATCTCACCACGGAAACTCATCCCTCCCCACTCCGCGCTTGTCCGTCCTGGCTTCATGGCGCAGTGCGGCCATCCGACCGTGCCAATCCGCCGCGCCACCGCCTACTCTAGCGCGCTACCGCCGCCATCCCCCGCGGCGCCCCCATCCCGCGGCACCTCTATCCCCCGCGGAGAGGAGGAATCCTCCACGCGAGGTACACTGCCAGCCGCCCCATCGACTGTAGAGCCGCTGGACCCGGTCGCCGGCACCTAGCCCTCCGCCGCCAAGGTCCATGCACGTGCTCGACTACTACAGTGCCGCCTCCGTCCCCCGCGCGCCATGCCGGGTGCTCCGTCCTTCACCGCGGCCAGGAGAGGGGGCCGTCGCTGGCCAGGCCTAGACCATGCGTAGGCGCAACTGGCCGCTGCCAGGCCGCGCCACCATCCTCGGCTGCTGGCTGTCGGGAACCGGCTGTCCCCCGCTCAGCGCTGCGATGTATGGAGGAAGGGTGAAAGACGCATGTTGCAAGCCTATGTTCCAAGTGTTTCAGATGTTTCATAGGTACGTTACAAGTGTTTCATATGGATGTTGCCAAAGTGATCGGGATGTTGCAATGATTGTACACGTATGTTGCAAGCTTCTGTTTCCTAATGTTTCATCTGTTTTTCATATATACGTTGCAAGTGTCTATATTTGGATGATGAATATGTTTCACACATATGTTGCAAGCGTTTTATCTGGATGTTGCGTATGTTTTACAATAGTTTTCAGGTGTTTTTGCAAGTGTATCAAATGCATATTTTAAGTGTTTCATCTTTCTTTAGACGTATGCTGCAAGTGTTGCGTCTAGATGCTTTAAAAGTAGATCGGATGTTGCATCTTCCTCCTCACTTTTTGCTGTCTCACCTCGGTTTCTCCTCCTCATCCTAGCGTCAGTTAGGCATCCGCCGCCCTTTCCCCCTCTTTCTCGATGCTGGTGTCGTTCAGGGTGGTGTAGACCCCGCATAGACGCACGAAACAAAGCGGGAAACAAAATGCAGGTGCGAGCGTCTGGACACCCTGTCTGTCCGGACGTCCGGACGGTAGCAAGCCTGTTCGCATTGCGGACACGTTACCCTGCCATTATACCGTTCCTCAACGGCTGCGTGCACGGTCGTCGAGGTTCATCCATGCTGCTGATGATGCCGTTGCCATGCCGCGGCCTCTCCTTCGGACCGCTTCCAAGTTCCAACGCCTTCCTGGATCTCTCTGTCCTCTACAGTACACTCTTAGGCCTGGGCTTGGGTCGCCCTTGCATGCTCGTGACCTTGTCGGCAGCCTCTCTGCCACGGCGGAAGAGAAAAAGGGAAACCGATCGGGAGCCCGGTCGCCGCCCGCACCGAGCTCGGGCCCACCAGTCAGTGCCACGCCACGCAGTTCCCGATCCCCTCTCTCCCCATCTCCTTCCTCAGTTCCGCTCCCCCCACCATCTCCCCAAATCCATCCCATTTCCGCCGCCGCCGCCTTCCTGGAACCTTCGTCGCTCCCCGCCCCGCCCAGCCGCGTCCCTACAAAGCCAGCCAGCCAGCCGCTAAACCCTCCTCGTCCTCATCCACTTCCGCAACTCCGCCGCCGCCGCCATGTGCTCCTCCTACGACCCCTCCCCGTCCCCGGGCGCCGACGACCTCCTCCTCTACCTCTCCGACCTCGGCCCCACCTCGCCCTCCGCCTACCTCGACCCCTCCTCGCCCTCCGATTACCTCGACCTCCCGCCCACCCCGCAGCCCCAGCAGCAGCAGGGGAACATAGCCCCCCCGCAGGACATGCTGCTCCCCTACATCTCCAGCATGCTCATGGAGGACGACATCGACGACACCTTCTTCTACGACTACCCGGACAACCCCGTGCTCCTCCAGGCGCAGCAGTCCTTCCTCGACGTCCTCTCCGACGACGCCTCCTCCCCGACCACCGCCACCACCACCACCACCACCACCAATAGCAGCGCCAGCGCCAGCGTCAACCACCACTCCTCCTCCTCCGACGGACCCGCCAGCGCGCCTCTCACCCCCGCCGCGGTCAATTCCTACGCCCCGGCCCCCGTCGCCCAGTTCGACGGCTTCGACCTCGACCCCGCGGCCTTCTTCAGCAACGGGGCCAACTCCGACCTCATGAGCTCCGCTTTCCTCAAGGGCATGGAGGAGGCCAACAAGTTCCTGCCCACGCAGGACAAGCTCGTCATCGACCTCGATCCGCCCGACGACCCCAAGCGGTTCGTCCTCCCCACCCCCGCCCCCGCCGCGGACAAGCTCGCGCCCGGATTCAACGCCGCCACCATTGTCCCTGCGGCCGTGGCCGTGGCCGTCAAGGAGGAGGAGGTGGTCTTCGCGGCGCCTGGCAGCGGCGGCGGCGCCGTCGGGGGCCGCGGTCGGAGGAACCGCTTCGACGACGACGGCGACGAGGACCTGGAGCTGCAGCGCCGGAGCAGCAAGCAGAGCGCGCTGCAGGGGGACGGCGACGAGCGAGACGTCTTCGAGAAGTACATCATCACTGACCCCGAGAAGTGCACGGAGCAGATGCAGAATCTGCGGATCGCCATGCAGGAGGCGGCGGCCGCCGCCGCCGGGAACGGCAAGGCCAAGGGCCGACGCGGCGGGAGGGATGTGGTGGACCTGCGCACGCTGCTCGTCCACTGCGCGCAGGCCGTCGCCTCCGACGACCGCCGCAGCGCCACCGAGCTGCTCAGGCAGATCAAGCAGCACGCCAGCCCGCAGGGGGACGCCACGCAGCGCCTCGCCCACTGCTTCGCTGAGGGCCTCCAGGCGCGCCTCGCCGGCACCGGCAGCATGGTGTACCAGTCGCTCATGGCCAAGCGCACGTCCGTCGCCGACATACTCCAGGCGTACCAGCTGTACATGGCCGCCATCTGCTTCAAGAAAGTCGTCTTCTGGTTCTCGAATTACACCATCTACAATGCCGCGCTGGGCAAGAAGAAGATACATATCGTTGAGTATGGGATCAATTATGGCTTCCAGTGGCCGTGCTTCCTGCGATGGATAGCGGATAGGGAGGGTGGGCCACCAGAGGTGAGGATTACTGGCATTGACCTGCCCCAGCCTGGGTTCCGCCCTACTCAGCGCATCGAGGAGACAGGGCGCCGGCTCAGCAAGTATGCCCAGCAGTTTGGTGTGCCATTCAAGTACCAGGCGATTGCAGCATCCAAGATGGAGTCCATCCGAGCGGAGGATCTGAACTTCGATCCAGAGGAAGTGCTCATCGTGAACTGCCTATACCAGTTTAAGAACTTGATGGATGAGAGTGTTGTGATTGAAAGCCCAAGGGACATTGTGCTCAATAACATCAGAAAGATGCGGCCTCATACATTCATACATGCAATTGTGAATGGCTCCTTCAGTGCGCCGTTCTTTGTGACGAGGTTCCGGGAGGCTCTGTTCTTTTACTCGGCCCTGTTTGATGCTCTGGACGCGACCACCCCAAGAGACAGCAACCAGAGGATGCTGATTGAGGAAAACCTCTTCGGGAGGGCTGCCCTGAACGTCATTGCGTGTGAGGGTACAGATCGGGTGGAGCGCCCTGAGACGTACAAGCAATGGCAGGTGCGGAATCAACGAGCAGGCTTGAAGCAGCAGCCGTTGAACCCTGAAGTCGTGCAGATAGTGCGGAACAAGGTCAAGGATTTGTACCACAAGGACTTTGTGATCGATGTTGATCACCACTGGCTCTTGCAGGGATGGAAAGGCCGCATCCTCTATGCCATCTCAACATGGGTGGCAAATGATGCTCCCTCTTACTTTTAGCTGTTCTTTTGACTCACTTGTCTACAAATTTAGGTTTAGGTATGTCATCTAGATATGTCTAGTGACAAGTGTGTTCTGTATGGCCCAGTTAATAGCCATGGTTCAGTGGGTTACTTGGACTCAAGGTATGCAGTATGCCTAGTGCTCTAGTGAGAGAACATGTACCTGTTCTTTCCAAGGGTAGATTCAGTTTGTGAGGAACATGGGTGACACAAGCTGTGGAGGATCAGAAGGCAGAAGGCATTCCGAAATCTGTCATTTGATGTAATGTGAATTAGATGCTTATCACTCAGCCATGTTGTTGCATAGTGCTAAATATGATCTAGCTCTAGGTCCTGGTCTGGATAATGTTCTCCGTAGCATCTGCTGTGCGTGTGCCCTGTGATCAATCCAGTCAGTTGATCAGGCTGTAATTGACACTTGCCCCTCTGTTTCCGGTGCTTACTGCTCTGTTTCAGACTTTAGCATGGTTATTATGAAGTGATGAAGCCTGGGTTTTGTTTGTCTACTTTATTGCACATGAAAGCTCTTTCCAGATGTATATGGCATGTGTTTTTATTCATATACATGATTCGTGTTCAATGAATTGAGTCTTCTTTTCAGCATACATATTGGTTTGTCGCAGTGACGAAATCATTAGGATATTTTTGCTGAACTGTGGCTGATGTTGAATTGTTGGAATTGTTCAGTAATCAGACTACACATATTAGGCTGTTATTACCAGGATGCCATATTATCTCTTGCTGATGCCATTATCTCTTGCTGTACTGTCTTTGCATTTTCAGGCTACATATGGGGTTTTGTGTGGCCCATGCTGTCTTGTATGGGAGCTCTTTCCAAACGGTATGCATATGATTAATAAATGGTTCATGTTCAATTAGGCTGTTATTACCAGGATGCCATTATCTCCTGCTGTACTGTTTTTTGCATTTTCAGGCTACGTAGTGGTTTCATGTGGCCCATGCTGTCTTGTATGGGAGCTCTTTCCAGACGGTAATGCATGATTAATAGATGGTTCATGTTCAATAAATCCAATGTTTTTGGGCCAACATGTTGATGCAGTAAATGAGTAAAACCATTAGTTGTTCAGTGATCAGGCGACACCTATTATCATTTTATCAGGATGGTATCATGTTTTGTTGTAAGTACAAGCAAGTGTGTTCTCATGATCATTATGCTTAGGACTGACCATCCATTGCTTTAACTTGTCACCAGTTCACCTGTTTTGAGCCCAGGAAAAACAGGGCACACCTTTCGGCATGTTTGCAATCCTGAGAGGCAGTGTACGTTTTGTCTTCCTCAGTCCTCACACTGAAACGATACGCGTTACTCCTGCACCCACAGAGATCGATGCTGAATTGTTGAGTGAGACTAAGACGTGCGGTTTACATTCCAGCTCTAATCAGGAGATTTGTGATGGCTTCATCTTGTGACGTCAGGGCTCCCATTATTAGCCTGTTCGGCAGGCCGTAAACGATCGTGGATTATTTACTGCTGGCTGGTTTGGTGTGAGAGAAAAATATTGTTCCAACTTATAATCCACGATCGTATACGAGTAAGCAAACAGGCTAATATATCCCAGCTTCATTTTAGCAGTTTATTATTAGGTGGGTGCACACAGGGACGGACCCACAGGGTATGCAGGGTGGGCCACCGCATACTCTGCGGTCCGCCAGTCATAGAGATAGGTAAAAAATTTTAATGTAATTTTTTTTTTGCTGGGGTTTATCGAATTGCATAAGAAATTTTGTTGTTGCGCATACCCAGAGGTAAAAACCTAGGTCTGTCACTGTGCACATGTAGATGCCCACAAGTTAGAGTTCGTCAAAGTACTCAGGGTTCAGGTTTGTTGTAACATAAAAGTATATCAGTATTAGATATCCAGGTGTGTTTCTATGGCCCCGTTCGCGTGCCCTTAAATCCGGTTTGATCCGCTTATTTTTTTTATCCGGAACAGTGTTTTTCTCTCACAAATTTATCCAGCATTCCTCCAAACCATCCAAATTCCTCCAGAATTCAGACAAGCGAACATGTATGTTCAGAATAAAATACAATATTAGTGTTGTGTTGGATACGGACAGAGCAGGAGTGCACTTGAACTGCTGGACAAGAGCCATTGAAAATACAGGATACGATCAGGGCGGCGGGCGTGCAAGCCGTGCGTTTGTACAGGGCCCCAAATTCCAAGAGGCCCCAAAATTATGGCGCATTAAGCCTTGCTGACTTTCAGATTACTCCTGATGCTGCGTCTCTTCCTATATCGCGCTATCTGAATCGATCTACGTCGATCTGTCTCCCTAGCTCTCCCGTATTCTCATCCTGGCTTCCCCGTGTCTCCCGTCTTCATGATCAAGCAAGCCGGCGCACGGCATCCATCTACAGCAATCCGTCTCCCCTACTCTCCCATCCTGGCTTCACTGTCTCTCCATCTCCGTGATCAAGCAAGTTGCAAGCCGGATGGAGGTCTGGAGGCCAGCGCTCAGGTGTAGGTCACAAGAGGTAAATTCCTGATTCGTAAAGACATGAACTCGTGGAAGGTATTATCTTATATTTATCGATGCAAATATTTCTTTATGTTAATGAATAATTACTCGTTGCTATAAGTAGACGCATAACTGTTGTATTGCGCAAAACGGTCGATGGTGCATACACTCACATCCGATAAAAAACACAAATTACTACTCTCTCTCTCTCTCTCTTTTTGCGAGGATCACAAATTACTACTCAACAAGTGAAAACAAGTCTTTATTTCAATTCTGTTAAATAATTTAAAGAACACTAAGAGAATGATATTGTGATCAAATAAAAATTATGCAATCACAAAATAAATAGGTATGATTTTTTATTTATCGCATTGCTATGTATGCATATATCATTTTATTTTTTAAGGCCAGTAGGGCCTCTTTTAGAGTTTGGAACAAGGCCTTGAATTTTGACGGTACAAGCCCTGGATAGGATGGGGTTGCGAGAATATCGTTGAAGATTCTTGCACATGGCACTGAGCTAGTGAGACCTAAACCTGCCCAAAGGAGATCAAGGAATAGCAATACCAAAAAAAAAACATGAGCAGGATGGGACAATCAGGAGCACATGTCTGTTACTGCTACTGATCCTGAAAAACAAGTGCGACCCATCAGTTAGTCTGCATCGATGGAACCTTCAGAGTGGCCATACACACATCAGAAAATGGAATCCGTCAGTTCTTGTTTTTTCCTTTTTTTTAAATGCAGGCAGGGTGTCAGGTTTGTTATACTAATACAGTATTAGGAAGACTATACAGGCAAGAGAATCTGAACACAAAATCCTTGAAAATGGAGGACAAGATTATGGGAATATCTCCTTACATATGGCACCCAGCTGGTGAGGCCTGAGACGGCCTAAGTTCAGATCAAAAGTTACCTGCACAAGATGAGCAGCAGGAGACACTCAGAGCACCTGTCTTTTCAGCCTACATCTTGGTTTATTATGATATTTTCTGAACTGTGGCTGATGAATTGTTGGAATTGTTCAGTAATCAGGCTACACTTATTAGGCGGTTATTGCCTGGATGCCATTATCTCTTGCTGTACTGTCTTCGCATTTTCAGGCTGCATATGGGTCTTTGACTCTTTGTGTGGCCCATGCTGTCTGGTATGGGAGCTCTTTCCATATGGTATGCATGATCAATAAACGGTTCATGTTCAATAAATCCAATGTTTTTGGGCCAACATGTTGATGCAGTAAAGCCATTAGTTGTTCAGTGATCAGGCAACACGTATTATCAGGAATTCAGAATGCCATCATCTGTTGTTGCACAAACAGGTGTGTTCCCATGGTCATTATGCTCAGGACTGACCATCCATCATCCATCGCTTTTCACTTGTCACCAGTTCACCTGTTTTGCGCTCAGGAGCAAAGGGCCACACCTTTCTGCATGTTTGCAATCCTGAGAGGCAGTGTACGGTTTATCTTCCTCCCACTGAAACGATACGCGTTACTCCTGCACCCAGAGAGATCTCGATGCAGAATTGTTGAATAAGTTAATCAGGAGATTTGTGATGGCTTCGTCTTGTGACGTCAGGGCTCCCATCATCCCAGCTTCGTTTTAGCAGTACTGATTCTGGAAGACAAGTGCGACCCATCAGTTAGTGTACATCGATGGAACCTTCAGAGAGACCATACACACATCAGAAAATAGAATCCGTCAGTTCTTGTTTTTTCCTCTTTTCAAAAAAAAAAAAAAGCAGGCAGGGTGTCAGGTTTGTTATACTAATAGTCTTAGGAAGAGATAGAACTATAAAAGCAAGAGTAACTGAACACAAATCATTGAAAATGGAGGACAAGATTACGGGAATATCTCCTCACACATGGCACCGAACTGGTGAGACCTCAAAGGATCAAACGACCCAAATTCAGATCAAAAGTTACCTGCAGTAGATGAGCAGCAGGAGACATTCAGAGCACCTGTCACTGATCCTGAATGTCAGGTAGGAAAAAACTAGTGGTTTGACTACTAGTTTAGAGTCCAACATGTTGTTTAATCCATATCGATGCATGGAATCTTCATGCAACGCAAATTCACGCAGCTGGGGTTGTGATCCTGTGTGATTTTGGCGATTTGACAATTGGAGATCAAAACGAATATGATAAGTTGATAACGGTCAGAGACTATTCTATCTGGGTGTCTGGGACTGAGAGCAGATGGGCTGACCCTGACCCGGTGAGGATATTGAAATGGATGACGGTGGTGTTCAGAAACAATTGTCCGACACCGACACCCGAGAGTAGCCGATCGAGGCCTTGTGGGGTTGTATAGTACAGGTACAGGTACAGGTACAGGTACAGACAGGCTTGTTGTGCAAGAATGCAAGAGTTGTGCGTTCTAGAAGTTGACACTTGACAGAGCTAGCTTGGGCTAATTCAAGTTGGTGAGCCAATGAAGTATGTGTTGTATAAAATATGTGTTGTATAAAATGATTGGAGCTCTGGGTCCGGTGCTGGCTACACCGTGGCCATGTTTAGTTCCCCAAATTCCTGAATTTGGCACTATGCAAAAAGAAGATTCCCCGTCACATTAAACTTGTGGTACATGCATGGAGTACTAAATGTTGACGAAATCAAAAACTAATTGCACAGTTTGGTTGTACTTTGCGAGACGAATGTTTTGAGCCTAATTAGTCAACGATTGGACAATTATTGCCAAATACAAACGAAATGCTACAGTGCGCTATAGTGCCGCTACAGCGCCCTGGGTTTCCGGTGGCGCCGAATCCGGCCGGAACTAAACGTGGCCCGTGTATGATAAAAGCGAAAAAGCCTGTGTTTTTGTCTAGTCAATGTGTTGTATACATGGGAGTGCCCATGTTTAGGACTGATCATCTACCCCAATTCTCTCCACCTGTTGCGAGTTCAGCAAAACAGGAGGCTGCCATTTCTGTGGTTGAGATCCTGGGAGTGACACTCGCAGATGTCTCAATGTTGACTGTCCTGGAACATAACTACATAAGCTAGTTTCTCAGATTTATTTAGGAGATTTTCGATGATCCCATCTCATGTATCTGTCGTGTAATCGCACTGCAAATCCTGGCACCAGGTTAGGCACATGCATGAGCTGTGGTGCAGATGGATCTTTGCAGCAGTATAACGGCCATGCACAAGTCACAACTCAAAAGTAAGAATTCGTCAAAGCAGTGCAGTGTCAAGTTTGTTATACCATAACAGTATTACTGTAAGAGGCCGGTTGGGAGGGGGCCTCTAGGGGGGCGGCCCGCTGAGGGCGTCGGCTATGGGGGAGGGGGCGGCGGCAGGGAGAGAGGCGCATGGAGATAGAGAGAGAGGAAAGATAAGCCTGAGACTGTTCTTTCTTGATCTCAATGATTACATTACCTCTCTATTTATAGTCTTGAGTAGACTTACATCTTAAGTAATCTAACAAGGGAAATCCTTATAGATTTAGACTCCTTCTGATCTATCTAATCTAAACCGACTCTATTCCTATTCTCTTTCCTTTATTCGAGATCCTCCGGATATAGATTTTGGCGGTGCGGCGGGAGGCCACCCTCGTCGGGCATGCCAACCCCCCCCCCCTAGGTGGCACGGCTGGCCTGGCCCCCTCCTAGACCCTCCATTAGGTGTATGACATCATCCCCCCCTTCTCCGATCAGTGCGTCCTCGCGCTGAATCAATGTCCAGTCCTTGACGCCCTCGGTTGGTAGCCTGCTGCCCTAGGGTATCTCTGTGATTTGGATAATGAGATGCCCCAGTGTGTCATTGGTCTGGTTGGTGTAGATGTCGTATGCGGAGAACTAGAAGTAGTAGTGGTAGGAGCCGAAGTAGCCGGAGATGAAGTAGCTGTTTGTTCCCGAGCCTTCCATCGGTTCATGGGTGTAGCGTGCTGCATAAATGGTGGCGCCTGGGAGTGTTCCTGGGAAGTGTAGCGTTTGCATGACACCATGGGGGTCGTGGAAACGAGTATACCTACCCTGCATCAACTTGTCCTATGAAGCGCCTGCACAATGCTATTGACACCATGGTCGAAGGTGTCATGGTGAAGTGTTGTAGTGTGCCGAAGAGGAGATCGCCTGTGTCGTAGTTGGCCGGAAAGATGAGCGGGTGGCCATCGGCATGCTGCCTGCTGATGTAGATGTCCTCGATGGAGAGGAATTGTTGGCCGTTGTTGTCAAAGAAGACGATTGTTGCTGATGGGAGTATGTGTTGTGGCCATTCTTCGAGTAGTAGGATGCTTAAGGGGAAGGCCTGTGTTGTCGGTGTAGATGTCGCTGTGTGGAAGCTGACTGCTAGGAGATAGGGTGATGCAGTCCCCAGTGATTCTAGCAGGTCCTGTAGTAGGGGTGAAGTCACCGGGATGTAGTAATGGTTGTTGTAGCGGATGATGCCGTATCAGAGCGACCAAGCTGGTGCCGCTGCCTGGACTTCAATGGTGGCGTAGATGATCTGTAGTTCACGCTCGTCCGTGGTGGCAAGATGGAGTTGTGTGAGGATGGCGTGGTCGGGGTTGCTGTTGACGATTGTAAGTGGCCGCTCCGATGTTGTAGCCGACTGGTGGAGGTAGTGCCGTTGCCGGGGTGTCTTGAGGTGTCAGAGCCGCTATAGGAAGGGGAAGCGCCCACTCCTGGTCCATCTTGGCATCGGGAACGTCATCTTCCCGTCCTGGTGTGTGGTCGGAGTCGATGGTGATGTCAGGGGTGGCTCGCTCTACGTCGACGGTGGTAGGCGGAAGATGCTGCAATGTACGTGCGAGGTTGATGGTTGTCTCCATCTCTCGTGGGTGATGGCATGCAACTGCCGCTTGTAGCGGATCTTGCAGGTCGGTGGTGAAGAGGTGGACTTGATGAAGTTTGCTGGAGATGCCAACATGTAGTATGTATGCGGTAAAGTTGTTGACGTAGTCGTCGACGGTGTCGGTGTGCTTACACGGTGCGAGGTCACCGGTCGTGTTGTGGCAGATTGGCGGGCCGAAATCACAGAGGAGACTTCGGGTGAAAAGGGCCCACTCGGTCATCAGTGCATCCTTTGTTGAGCGGATGAACCATCAATGTGTTGCTCCTGTTAGATGAAAAGCTGCATACCAGATTTGTTGAGTCTCCGAAAGGTGGTACAACTCATAGAGTTGTGGCATCTAGGAGAGCCACGTCCATGGATTCGTCAAGCCATCGTATGTGGGAGTTGTGAGCCGAGCCTTGACGTGTTGTAGATGTTGAGGTGGCTAGCGGTGTTGACGTGTTCGGGGGTAGCGACGTCCTGGGTGCAGGCACCTGCTGTGCCAGCGGCCAGGTGGCCAGTTGCTATTGTGGTGGTGAAGGCATCAGGGCTTGCGGGGCTGCTGCCGGGCTAGTTGGAAACCGGCTAGGTGTAAGTGCAAACAAGCTCTAAGTGGGTTTTGGTGATGTTGACCACATAATTAAAGGACTAATGGCTTTGATAAGTGTTTGACATCATATCTTTAATCGTGGATGCAAAGAAACAAAGACGGAGACCCCCCAACTTGAATGGATGGCTTGCAACGGCTCCAAGAGCTAGTTTAATTCATTTTATATTTTGAAATTGAGTCATAGGACAAGCCGTACTATCAAGGGGGATACTAATGGTATATTGGGTGGAACCAAGTGCTCAAAACTCCATCTACATCTCAAATAATACCAGCCACAAAAAGCCAGCCGAGCTGAATTCTTATCTGCTTTGGCCTATGCGGAACCTCCACGCTCAGGCGCGAAACCTCCGCACTCAAATGCGGAGGCTCCGGGGTCTGTCAGACCCGACCGTTTTGTGGGTGATGTGGGTGGTATTTATACCATACCTCTTCGCCCCCAACGGTCATCTTCTCCATTTCCTTCATTCCTGATGAACAAAAGCTCTCTCTCCCAAGCTTGGTGCTCCCAACTCCCTAGCTCAAATCTTTGTGATTCCTTGAGGGATTTGGCTCTAGAGAGTGTGAGAAAGCTCAAGAAGATCCTTCTCCTCTGTTCTTGTGCACTTGGTGAAGTCCTAGCCGTTTGGTGTGTTTGTTACTCTTGGAGCTTGGCTCCTAGAGGGCTAGTGGTCACCCGGTAGCTCCCAATCCGCTATGGTTGAGCACCAGGAAGTTTGTATTACTTTTTGTGACTTAGTGGAACCCTCTAACCTATTGCCTTGGTGATAGGTTGGAGAAGAGGAGTGAGTTGAAAGAGACTCCATAGCCTTTGTGGCTAACCTCAACAACGTGGACGTAGACAAGCCTTTGTGGTGAGTTGAACCACGAGATAAATCCTTGTGTTCATTGTGATTGCTGTTGTTGTTGCTATTACTTATGATTTGGATTGATTTTTAGGGTTTGCATCCGATCTACGAATTCCTCATCTTTTAGGTGCAACTGACTGTTTGGATAGCTCAACATACTCACCAGGAAGGCTGATATTACATTCGATCTATTTTTCATTCGTTAAATTCCGCAGTAGATCGATTTCATACTCTGATCCCCGGAGGTTCCACGCTCAGTCTCGGAACCTCCGCCCTTAAACCCGGAGGTTTCGGGTTCTGACTATTTTCATAAGTTGATTAAATTTCAAAAAAGGCCTATTCAGCCCCCTCTAGGCCACTTGCTAGATCCTTTCAATTAGTATCAAAGCGAGGTTTCCTCGTGATAGCACTTAACCGTGTGAGGAAATAGCAAGTCCTAGAGAAAGGGTACCGGAGGAAGATGGAGAGGACCGCTTTGAGGATGTTCCTAGTGAAGAGGAACCCAAAGCTCCTGAGGATGATCCCACAGCAGCGTTTGAGCGACTTCTAAAGCTCAAGCTTGGTGCTAAGGGATCCTCCAAGGGAGACATGCAAAGGGACAAAAACAAGAACAAGGAGAAAAAGAAACACAAAGCAAGAAGAAAGGTGCAATCAAGCCTACAACTAAGCAGCGAGTCGGAGAATGGAGATGATGATGATGAGTACTATGCTCAAAGGCTACCAAAGAGGACATTCAAGTCCAACACCAAGAGATCATATTCGAGTGTATCCTTTAATTATGATTCCGTAAATTTGCCTACTAACACTCACATCAACATACCCGTGGACAAGCTTCTAAATCAACATTGTAGCATCTATCACAACCCTTGCTAGTAAGGGTTGTGATAGATGCTACAATGTTGATTTAGAAGCTTGTGCTACTAACCTTGCTAGTATGGAAGCTATGAAGAAGGAAATTGCAAGACTCAACAATATCATAGCTAGTGGGTGCATGGATGATGCAAGCAAGAAGCCCAAGTTCATTCAAGGAAGACATCCTTTCATCAAAGATGGTCTCAGCCACAAGAAGGGTGGCAAGACTGGTGAAAGGAAGATGGTGAATGGAGTGTCTTGCATCAGGTTTGAGAAGGAGACCATTGGTGAGGTGCAGCCTGTGCAGAACGCGGAGGCTCCATGCAGATACATGGAGGTTCCGCGCCCTAGAGGCTCCATGCCAAAGTGTGGAGGTTCTGGGGTCTGGAAGCACATCAGCACCAACAAGAATAAGACACAACCTCAACCAAGGTAGCAAGCTCCTAAGGCTTCTAACACTCGTCTGTAGGTTAAGGAGAATCCAATTGTGCCCAAGCGGAACAAGTATGCTCACAAGCCCAAGACCCATGTATCCCTAGAGAGCATGCCCTCTAGCTATGTGTTGAGACGCAACAACCTTGGTAAAGTTGTTTCCACGTATGTTGGAAATGAGCCCAACATATATGTGAAAAGATCTCTATGGGTTTCTAAGATTCTAGTGGATAACACTCAAGGTCCCAATGCTAATTGGGGACCTAAGAGAAGGAACTAAACTTGTTTTGTAGGCATACTCCTCTGGTGGATCAAGTTGGGTGTTTGATAGTGGATGTACAAATCATATGACCAGAGAGAAGAGTATGTTCTCATCTTATGCCCAAATGGAAGGTCCAAGTGAAAACATAGTATTTGGGGATAATTCAAAAGGAGAAGTGCTTGGTGTCGGTAAAATCTCTATAACTCAAGATCATTCAATTTCCAATGTTTTACATGTTGATTCGTTAAGTTACAATTTATTGTCCGTATCACAATTATGTGAGATGAGCTATGATTGTCACTTTACAGATAAGGGTGTGACCACCATTAGAAGGGAGGATTCCTCTATTGCTTTTACGGGTCGCTTGAAGGGCAAGCTTTACCTAGTTGATTTCAGCAAAAGTAAAGCAATGCTTGAGACTTGTTTAGTGGCAAAATCTAGCATGGGTTGGTTATGGCATCGCCGACTAGCTCATGTTGGGATGAGGAACTTGGCCAAACTTCTAGAGGAACACATCCTTGGACTAATGAATGTTCAATTTGAGAAAAATAGGATATGTAAAGCATGCCAAGTCAGAAAGCAAGTAGGCATACCACACCCACTAAAGAGCATCGTCACTACCTCAAGCCCATTGGAGCTCATCCACATGGATCTCTTTGGACCGGTTGCCTATGTTAGCATTAGCAGTAACAAATATGTCTTGTTGTTGTTGATGATTATTCTCGCTTCACGTGGGTGTTCTTTGTGCATGATAAGAGTGAAGTGCAAGGGAAGGTGAAGACCTTCATTAAAAGAGCATAAAGGGAGTTCAAACTACCTATAAAAAGGGTGTGAAGTGACAATGGCACCGAATTCCACAACACCAACATTGAAGAGTTTCTTGATGAGGAGGGCATCAAGCATGAATTCTCTACTCCATATACCCCTCAACAAAATGGGGTGGTTGAGAGGAAGAACCGCACTCTCATTGACATGGCAAGAACAATGCTTAATGAGTACAAAACTTCAAACAATTATTGGGCCAAAGCAATCAACACCTCTTGTCATGCTATCAACCCCCTCTATCTTCACAAGTACTACAAGAAGACTTCATATGAGCTCCTAATCGGTAACAAACCCAAGGTGTCATACTTTAGAGTATTTGGGTGCAAATGTTTCATTCTTAACAAGAAGCCCCGAAGCTCTAAATTTGCACCTAAGATTGATGAAGGCTTTCTTCTTGGTTATGGTCCAAACGAGCACGCCTATCGGGTTTTCAATCTTTATATCGGAAGAACTGAAATCACGGTAGACATGACATTTGATGAATCTAATGGCTCTCAAGTGGAGCAAGTTGATCTAAATGTTGTAGGAAAAGAAGAGCCTCCTTGTGAAGCAATCAAGCATATGGCCATAGGTGATGTGAGACCAATTGAAGCAACTGAAGAAGAAGACCCTCCACTCCAAGCTTCAACACCACTCCAAGGGCCAACTATTGTCCTAGGTCCTGTGAACATGCAGGACACGGAGGCTCCGCGCCTAAACACGGAGGCTCCAGGGCCTGGAGGTTCCACGCCAGGACGCAGAGGCTCCAGGGTCTGGGACAACAATCAGCAAGAGGATGAACATATTCAAGATGATGAGCCTCAAGCTGACGAAGATGATGACAACCAACCCCTACATCAACCTTCAGATATGCCACCTCATCCAAGAGTGCATCAAAGTGTACAACGGGATCATCACGTTGACAACATCCTTGGGAGCATAAGACAGGGGTAACAACTCGATCTCGTCTAGCAAATTTTTACCAATTTTACTCGTTTGTTTCCTCCTTGGAACCACTTAAGGTAGATGAAGCTCTTAAGGATCCAGATTGGGTGATGGCTATGCAAGAAGAGTTGAACAACTTTGAGAGAAATCATGTGTGGGAGTTGGTGGAAAGACCCAAGACTAATGTGATTGGCACCAAGTGGGTCTTCTGAAACAAGCAAGATGAACATGATGTGGTGATAAGGAACAAGGCAAGATTGGTTGCTCAAGGGTTCACTCAAGTTGAAGGGCTAGACTTCGAAGAGACATTTGCACAGGTGGCAAGACTTGAAGCAATTCGGATGCTTCTAGCCTTTGCTGTCCATCATGATTTCAAGCTATATCAAATGGATGTGAAGAGTGCTTTTCTCAATAGCCCACTCTCCGAGCTAGTCTATGTGGAGCAACCACCGGGATTTAAAGATCCTAAGCATCCTCATCATGTCTATAATCTCCATAAGGCGCTCTATGGGCTTAAGCAAGCACTAGGAGCATGGTATGAATGCCTTAAGGATTTCTTACTTAAACAAGGCTTTAAAATAGGCAAAGCCGACACTACTCTCTTCACAAGAAAGATTAAGAATGATATATTTGTGTGCCAAATATATGCCGATGACATAATATTTGGTAGTACTAATCAAACTCTTTGTGAAGAATTTAGTAGGATTATGACAAGGAGGTTTGAGATGTCTATGATGGGTGAATTGACGTTCTTTCTCGGGTTTTAAGTCAAGCAATTGAAGGAAGAGACATTCATATGTCAAACAAAGTACACAAGGGATACACTCAAGAAGTTTGACATGACAAATGCCAAGCCCATCAAGACACCTATGCCAACAAATGGGCACTTAGATTGGATAAAGATGGGAAAGCCATTGACCAAAAAGTATATCGTTCCATGATCGGCTCCCTACTTTACTTATGTGCATCTAGGCTGGATATTATGCTTAGCATGTGCATGTGTGCTAGATTTCAAGCTAACCCGAAAGAGTGCCATCTTATGGCCGTTAAGAGAATCTTGAGATATTTAGTACACACTCCTAACTTTGGCTTGTGGTATCCTAAGGGCTCCAATTTCAATCTACTTGGGTATTCAGATTTCGATTACGCCAGTTGCATAGTAGAAAGAAAAAGTACATCGGGAACATGTCAATTCCTTAGACGGTCCCTAGTGTCTTGGAGCTCTAAGAAGCAAAATTCTGTAGCCCTTTCCACCACTGAAGCCGAGTATGTGGCGGCCGGTGCATGCTGTGTCCAACTACTTTGGATGAAGCAAACCCTCAATGATTACGGATGTCGCTTTACCAAAATCCCACTTTTGTGTGACAATGAAAGTGTCATAAAGCTTGCAAATAATCCCTTAAGCCACTCAAGAACTAAGCACATAGAAATCCATCATCATTTCTTGAGAGACCATGAAACCAAAGGAGATATCGCAATTCACCATGTGAACACTGAAAAATAACTAGCAAATATCTTCACAAAGCCTCTCGACGAGTCAAGGTTCTGTGCCTTGAGGAGTGAACTAAATATACTTGACTCTCGTAACATGGTTTGAAATCTTGCACACCTCTAATTGTTATTCCTTATTTAAACTAGATAGGCTTACAAAAATATTTATAAGTGTTTTAAAATGTTGGTTCTTATGTCCAATCTTGTCTCAAGTAGCTATTGTTATGAATTGTTGTTTTGCTGGCTAGCTACAAGAGACAAGAAGTCCATGACCATTAATTAAAACACTTAGAAATTCCTTGGAATACAGACCTAGTTTTTGCTCCGTGTCTGATCGTGGAGGCTCCATGTTTTTGCGTGGAGGTTCCGCGGCCCGAAGGCTCCGTGGCCTAGCGCGGAGGCTCTGTGCCATGACAGATGGTTAGGGTTTGGGTAAAAATCAAAACATTTTTTCATCTTTCCCATTTTACCCATCCTAGTAACTTCTCTAAGTTACTAGGGTTTCACTTGACTGTGCCACACCCGCTCTCCCTCTCTCGCGTGCACGTCGCCCTCGCCGTCGCCATCTCTCGTCGCCGTTGTCGCACCGCCGCTCCCGCCACCGCCGCGCGGTCACCCCGCTTCCCTATGTCGCGCGAGCGTTCATGGTGGTGGCGCTAGAGGCCTAGGGCTCAGGGGGAGCCCGCAGAGGATGAGAAGTTCGCCCTCGCTGTCATCGTCGCCTAAGGCCTAGGGCTCAGGGGGAGCTTCTTGGCTTCTCAGCTGCATCCGTGACAGAGGAGCGTTCCCTAAGGCCTTCTGTGACCAATTGTTGTTCTTGTCTTCTCTGATTTCTCTCATCCAAGGTGAAACCCTATTTCATCCATGGATTCTATTTGGTTCATCATTTCGATCGATTTCTTGCGTAGATAAGTTCGTTTTTGCCTTCTAGTGCTGGATTTGATAGTACATTGGGCTTGGTTTGAGTAGAAGGTTGAATCAAATTTAGGGATTCAATCCGCCAGGGCGCAGAGGCTCTAGGCCTCTAGCGCGGAGGCTTTGGGCCTCTAGCACGGAGGCTCCGAGCTCCGGAGGTCCTATGTCAGGGCACGGAGGCTCCGCGGTCTGGAGGGATTGGATGTCTCAGTTTGATTCAAAATTCTACTCAAACCTCTCAATGTTGTTGTTATGTTTAGCAGTATGTTCTTATCCGTTCTATGCATTTCTCTTTAGATGGAAGGTGATCTAGGATAGAGAAGGGAGAAAAGATCAAAAGGAAATCATGATCCAGTAGACTGGGAGATCAAAGGTCTTGTGATTCGAGAGCTGCAGAGTGGTAGTGAGCAGCAAGGACATAGTGGTGAGTAGCAGGCCCATGGCAGAGGCAATCGCAAGCCTCCATCTGGGAGAGGTGGAGGACAAGGCAGCAGCAGTGGTGCTGGTCGTGGTGCTGGGTGAGGTGTCGCTGGACATGGAGAAGGACCCGCTGATGATGGAGGAAGAGAGGGGAAGACCATACCTTCACTTGATGCACCAGACACCCCCCCTCGGTTCTTAGAGTTTGATCAGTCCTATATGGTTCAGCATCAGGGTGCTCTAGTGAGGAGAGAACCAGTGATCTATGACATTCAGTCCAAAGGTAGCATAGTAACTATCACAACTTGGAGTGCAAATCAAGAGAGCTAGGGCAACAAATCCCTATGCTTGGCTAAATGATAGAGGGATTGATTATAGGTTTTGGTCGCTATTTCAATTTGACTTCTACAAGACAACGATTCTTGCCAAGGAAAAGAAGATTGTTCAGATGAAATACATAGATTGGGATCATATTGAGAGCATGAACACTCCAGACTCTAGGAGAGTCATTGAGGCAGTGACTGAGCATGGGCTGAAAGATATCATGGGTTTCCAATATGATTGGAACTGAGAGATTTTGGCTCAGTTTCAAGCTACCTTCTTTCATGATGTGGCAAATGAAACCTTCCACTGGATGACGGAAGGTGTTCACTACAAGGTTGACTTCACCACTTGTGCTCGGTTGCTTGGGTTTGCTAGTGGTGACAGGTATGCTGACAGCATCCAGACACAGCCTGTCCTAAAGCCAGAGGACATTGTCTTTGCATATGAGAGGAGGGACTTAGCTGATGGCAGGACAATGGATTTGAAGTCATTCTATTATGCCATGAACAACTTGTTCAGAGTGAATATCAACCCAAAAGTAGGTGACTCCACTTCATTGAGGAAGTATGCCAAGAACCTACTTGCTAGGATGGCTCCAGGTAGTGATGCTTTCTCTATCAGTAGATTCATTTGGACTGAGTTGAGCACCTCTCTAGATGATGCTAGAAATGACCTTCCCTATGCTCCTTACATCGTGTACATCATTGAGAGGGTGTCAGGCATCGAGTTTAAGAAGGATGTGGAGCACAGGCCATACAAGTTGACTCGGTGGCAGCACATATGCTGGGAGGCACTAGTTGGGGATGCTGGCACGTCAGCTGCAATAGGGGATGCACCCTCAGAGAGACCTAGTAGCAGTAGGCCTTCCTCTTCCTACCATAGATCTAGGGGGAGCAATCTCAAGGAGCTGCTCAAGAACATATTTTGCATGTGTCAATATGCTATGGATGCTGTTTATGAGGGAAGGAAGGACATCAATGACATGAAGAGGCAGCTAGGACTTGAGGTTAGAGAGATTCCACCACCTCCAGTGTTTCCACCCTATGAGGATAGTAGTGAGGATGATGAAGAGATGGAGTATCCTCATGATTAGGAGACGCTTGGTGAGAGGATGAACATCCTCAGACGAGAAAGGATATTCTAGGCCATAGAGGCACACAACTACTACACACAGGGCCGGTAGGGCTGTTGTGAGTGACAGTGATGAGGAGTTTGATGAGAGGACTGTTTCAAGCAGCAGGCAATAGACCGACCCGACAGATGATGATGACAGTGACATTGGTAGTGACTGGAGCAGGGAGTAGTGAAACGATTGTGCCTTACCTCTCTTGTTCTTTCCCTTTTTGGCACATGTTGACAAAGGGGGAGAGAGGCAAGATTGAGATGTTTCTTTTGTGTCATCGTTGTCTTTCGTCATGGTGGAGTAGTAGTAGTGGACGTTGTGAGTTGTGAGAGTGGAGGTCGTTTTCGAACTCTCTTTCTATCTTAGTGGTCTGTAATGATACTATGTTTCGCCTTTGTGTGGCGATTGGTGGTCATGGACATGGATATGTGAACTTTATGTGTAATGGAATGCTAGAACTGTGGTAGAACCTCTTTATATTCATATATTACTAGCATATTAGATCTATGTGGTGTTTGTTTATATATATGTGATGATTTCTGTTCTGTTAAAATATTCTGAGTGTGCAGAATGTGGAGGCTTCGTGCCCAGGCCTAGAGGCTCCACGACCCAACGGCTCCATGGTCTGCAGACCCAGAATATTTTCTTTTGTGCATGAACTGTCATACATATCATGGATTATTATTTGACACACTTCTTTTGCACCCCACGATGGCATGAATACAATGTATCTTTCACACTTGCTCTTAATATATAAAAAGTATGTCTTAAAGGGATATTTTTATAATTCCAAACAAATCTTGCATATATTAAGGGGGAGCCCTTGTATTCATGCTATCAAAAATTCAATCTTTCAATTAAATGTAAGCTTTAACCATGTTGTCAACATTTACCAAAAAGGGGGAGATTGTAAGTGCAATCAAGCTGTAAGTGGTTTTTGGTGATGTTGACCACATAATTAAAGGACTAATGGCTTTGACAACTGTCTGATAGCATATCTTTAATCGTGGATGCAAAGAAACAAAGGACGAGACCCCCACACTCGAATGGATGGCTTACAACGGCTTCAAGAGCTAGTTTAATTAATTTTATATTTTAAAATTGAGTCATAGGACAAGTCATACTATCAAGGGGGATACTAATGGTATGCTGGGTGGAACCAAGTGCTTAAAACTCCATCTACATCTCAAATAATCCTAGCCATAAAAAGCCAGCCGAGCTGAATTCTTATCTGCTCTGGTCTGCGTGGAACCTCCGTGCTCAAACGTGGAGGCTCCAGGGTCTGTCAGACCCGACCATTTTGTGGGTGACGTGGGTGGTATTTATACCATACCTCTTCACTCCCAACAATCATCTTCTCCATTTTCTTCATTCCTGACGAACAAAAGCTCTCTCTCTCCCAAGTTTGGTGCTCCCAACTCCCTTGCTCAAATCTTTGTGATTCCTTGAGGGATTTGGCTCTAGAGAGTGTGAGAAAGCTCGAGAAGATCCTTCTCCTCCGTTCTTGTGCATTTGGTGAAGCCCTAGCCGCTTGGTGTGTTCATTACTCTTGGAGCTTGGCTCCTAGATGGCTAGCGGTCACCCGGTAGCTCCCAATCCGTTGTGGTTGAGCATCGGGAAGTTTGTATTACCCTTTGTGACTTGGTGGAACCCTCTAATATATTGCTTTGGTGATAGGTTGGAGAAGAGGAGCAAGTTGAAAGAGACTCCATAGCCTTTGTGGTTAACCTCAACAACGTGGACGTAGACAAGCCTTTGTGGCGAGTTGAACCACGGGATAAATCCTTGTGTTCATTAAGATTGCTGTTGTTGTTGCTATTACTTGTGATTTGGATTGATTTTTAGGGTTTGCATCCGATCTATGAATTCCTCATCTTCTAGGCGCAACCGACTGTTTGGATAGCTCAACATTGAAAGTGCAATCAAGCCTTAATTGTGGGTTTTGGTGATAATGACCATGTAATTAGAGAACTAATGAGATTTATTGAGATGACAAGCAGGGAATTTATATTCGAGGATGCTACACGAAAGGGAGGAGCCCCCAATTACAAATATAGATGGCTTCAAACTAAAAAGAGGTTTAAGATTCTTTTATATCTTGAATTTGAGTATAGGAAAAGCTATACTATAAAGGGGGATGCAATGCTTAAGCTAATATGTGCTACCAAGTGCTCAAACAACCACAAGCATCCTCAGATTCACAGTCAAGACAATCCCCACTTTACTATTACCCTTGCTGTCTTGTATGGTGCGACACTGTTGCACTTGAAGAGAGACACTGACGCACTTGAGTCGCGACACAAGGAAGTTAGCGCCCACGCTGACTTCCCCGGATGGCTCGAGACGTATTAAACGGTCTCGCCCGACCCCTTGGGTACGGGATCCGTCTCGCCCGACCCCAAGGTCGTAGGATCCATCTCGTCCGACCCCTTGGTGCGGGCTCCGTCTTGCCCAACCCCAAGGTCACGGGATCAGTCTCGCCCGACCCCAAGGTCGCGGGATCCATCTCGGCTGACCCCAAAGTCACGGGCTCCGTCTCGCCCGACCTCTAGGCCACGGGTCAGGTCAGAGGCTGCCAAGATGGAGGCATAGAGCATAGGGGGGGTGGGCACATACGGTGGCTCCATCGTCACTAGAAGCTTGGAGGCGGAGTGCGTCCCGCGGTGACGGCCAGGAGAAGGGTCGAGGCGCGTCCCACAGCGGTGGGCCTTGGGGCCGTGCCTAGACGACCGACAACATGCTTGAGGCCGCACCTTGGAGGGTCGGTGGCCGGCGGCCGGCCTAGGCCAGCGCACGGGAGGGGCCGCGGCCGCTGGTGAGCTGGGGGCGGCGGACGACATCGATCCTGCGGGCGGCAGCCGGACTGCGTGAGGAAGAGAAGCGAGAGAGAGAGAGACTGGGTGGCGGCGGTGGGAATGAGAGAGATTGGGAAATTTTGTAAGGGCAGGGCAGGTTAGGGTTGAACTGCATTTCATTTCCATCGTCGAATTTTGATCAAATGGCTAAGGTCGCGACGTCCTTCTTTTCGGGCTGAGTGGTTGTGGGCTGAATACGTGGAATGGGCTAAATTTAAAGTTGTTTTTATCTTTTTTTTTATTTTCTTTTTCCTTTTTTTATAGAAAAAATTCAAATTTCAAATTTGAGAAATTCAAGCATAATTTTCGTCGACAAAATAATTTCAAATGAAAAAGTTGTCAAACACAAAGTTCTATAACTTTTCGAGATCTACAACTTTCATTTTGGTTGTTTCTCCATCCAATGTCGTTTGAGAAATTCAATCGTAGTGTTACTTGACAAAATGATCTCAAATAAAAAAGTTGTCAACTACAAACTTCTATAACTTTTTCGGATATACAACTTTTATTTTGGTCATATTTTCATGTGACTTTGTTTGAACAATTCAAAATTTAAATTTTAAAAAATGACTACTTCAAGCAATATTTTGAAAGAGTAAATGATGTCAACTGAAAAAGTTATCAACAACAAAGTTATAGAAGTTATCAAGATCTATAACTTTTATTTTGGTCATTTGTTTATCCGACAAAGGGATAGTAACATTGTTCACAAATTTACATCTCTCTCATATGGTTTCATAAACCATAAGAGAGATATGTAAATTTTGTGAACAATATTACTATTACTTTGCCGGATGAAGAAATGACCAAAATAAAAGTTGTATATCTTGATCAATTCTACAACTTTTATGTTCATGACTTTTTCAGCTGAAATCATTTGTTGCTTCAAAATGTTGTTTGAATTTATCATTTTTTGAAATTTAAATTTTCAATTGATAAAACAAAGTCACATGAAAGATGACCAAAATAATAGCTGTAAGAACACAATAAATTGATATAGCATGATTTTAGGAATTTTTAAGAAAAAGAATCATCAAATTTGAAGCTAGTACGAGGAAGAAAGACTGGTTACAAGTTTTATCCAAAAATTAAAATGAGAAACGGAGTTCTTCAACAATTTAAAAATTGAATTTCCAACAGCATTTTGAAACATTAACTTATTTCAAATAAAAAAGTTGTTAACAGCAAAGTTCTATAACTTTTCGAGATCTACAACTTTTATTTTGGTCATTTCTCCATCCGAGGTCATTTAAAAAAATTTGAATTTTAGTGCTTAGTTTTTACTATTTCGTGGCGGTGTAAGTTGATTCTCATGAAAATAGATAATTTCGTGGCGGGGTAGTCATTTTCATGAGGGGGTACTAAACACTCTCGCGAAAATAGTTTATTTCATGGCGGTGTGTGGAGCACTCTCATGAAAATAAGTTTTCGTGGCGGGATTTACATCACCCTTATGAAAAATTTCATGAGAGTGTGTTTTCCACTCTCACGAAAAATTGTCCCCCTCAAGGCTCGTGTTGAGGAAGAAGGTCATCGTCACAAGAGGTACAAGTTTGATGATGAGACTGCTAGCCAGGTCCTCCAAATTGATCCTCGACTCCCAGCACTGTATGTGGAAGCAGAGAGACTTGTCGGGATTGATGGTCCAAGAGAGGAGATCATCGAGTGGCTGAAGAATGATCCCTATGGACAACAACTCAAAGTAGTATCTATTGTGGGTTTTGGAGGCCTTGGCAAGACAACTCTTGCAAACCAGGTTTATCAAAAAATCAAAGGTCAATTTGATTGCTCATGTTTTGTACCAGTTTCACGGAATCCAAACATAGCAAAAATACTAGCTAATATGCTCAAAGAACTAGGGAGTTGTGTTGACCCAACAGATGACGAGCGGCAACTTATAGACAAGCTTAGAGCATTCTTACAAGATAAGAGGTACGTATAAAAAATGGCATTTACCTTTTTTTTCATCCTTTGCCCCTGATAGTATTTATGCATATGCTTATTTTAGTTACTAAAAAATACTTGTGCTAGTATTTTTTATTTTTAAGATAGTAGAAACAAATATTCATCCATGTTCAAGGGGGAAAAAGAAAAAAAAATCCCTGTTCCTACCCTCTGCGCATCTTGCTCACATAGACTTAATTAGTCAATTATAATAAATAATCACTTCCGTACTGCCTCATTCAAAAGCCAGCTTGCATGTTTTTTTGGTAGCAAGTATTCCTAAAGAGGGGAACTTCAGTATATAGGTTTTCTAAAGGCCAACTTTTGATTTTAATTTGGGTCAAAGAAATGTCTTTAACAAAATACAGTGCAGAGATATCTTTACTACTTAAAACGAGTGATCTAGTTGGTTGTGGTGTTGGTTGGTTCTACACCGCAGGAGTCTCTACATTGGATTTGTATGTATGTATGTTTCCGCAAAGGAAAGGTGTGTGTTTTGCTTAAAGATCAACTAGAAGTGTCGCATTTAGTTTTTAAAATAATCATTTGGTGAACAATAATGGGATGACTATAGAACCATCACTTGTTAATGAACATCTACAATAAGGCATAGGCACCTAGCTAGTTTTTAGTTTGTCGCTATCTAGTAAATGCTGTAAACCTGGCACTGGTTTATTTAACTGCAGTATCTTGTTAGTGGAATGTCCCCTACATCAATTTGCAATTTTTCTAAGAAAGCATCCTTTAACGCAACGGTGAAGTTTATGTGTGCATAAATCCACCTCACATGGCTTAAATCATGATATCCACTATATGCAAACAAGGGTGCACTTTTGTGATGTTCACAGTTGTATGCACCTGGAAATTAATTTATAGAGATGGCTTTCTTAATGCAGCCGTCCCTAGAAAAATTATTTTCACGGTTTTCTTTTTTCTTTGAACAAAAACCGTGGGGAAAAATCCCCCCAGCGCCAACTAACAATAAAAAAGAAACTGCACCCAAAACAGTTACAAAGAGAACAAGACACCCAGCAGGTGACCACGCCACCAAACTCACACAAAAAAAGAAGAAGAAAACAAGAGAGAAAGGAAAAAAAAACAGCCTAAAAAACTAAGAAAGCAGGGAAGAACTAAACTAAACAAGACTAGGAAGAGAGAGGGAAGGAGATTACAAGCTGCTGAGCCAAGACTTGACAGCCGAGTGAAGAGAGGTTTTGATTCTGAACAAGTGAACGAGAACTTCGTGCTTGAAAGAAACCTTCCAGTGATAGAACTGAAAGCACTTCTAGGCGTAGATCAGTGGGTGGTACTTAGCTTAATAGAGACTTGGTGATGTATTTCGCCCTAGGGCAGTTGCGGACATGGCTCCGCAGCAACGTGGCCACCGGTGTCGTAGCAGTGTAGGCGCGGTGCAGTCCGACGCAGTGGTGGCGATGCAGAGGCGACGGTGAAGTCGGTGGCGGCTTCCCGTCGCTGGCAGCACCCCCTCTCTAGATCGGTTAGGGTTAGGGAATGGTCGGTGGGGCGCCTGGTAGCTCCGGAGAACCTCGTCACTTGTGTCCCGGCCCCCACCTCCCTTTTATGGTGCAATGCGACGGGGGCCAACCAACCATGGAGCGGTTGGGCGCCCAGATCAGGGCGCGGATCCAAGGGCCCAATTGGCCGAGATCAAACTAATATTCTCCCCCTTGATCTCACCTTATGATTTAAACTTAACTTCCTTTTTCCTTTTTCCTATTCTATCACAGATCAGTGCATAGAGCGTGCCTCATCGTCATGGTCAGTTGCCATTAGATTTAATAGCTACAATGCACCTCTCTGTTTTGAAATAGATACTCAACTAGGCCCTTAGTATCCAGAAATCATAGGCTTTCCCATAAACCCATGTCGACTGTGTGTTCTCTGAACGCACTGGGTGGTAAGCCTTTGGTGAGCAGATCTGTAAGTACTTACTTGGTACATATGTGTTCAATGCTTTCAAAATGATTCTGGATTTTCTCCTTTACAACATATACCGTAGTGTCAATGTGTTTGGCAGCACACTTGACTTGTTGTCTTAGGAGTTAACTTACTTAAAATGGTTATTGCTGTTTGTCTACCATTGTTAAATCCGGGTACAAATTCCCTTAACCTCCTTTTGCCTATTACTTAAGCCTCATGACAAGCTATACTTGGTATGCATCACTGATGACACCACAACTGTTTCTTTGGAGCTTTTCCATAATAATACTCCAACTACGAGTGTTAGTTACTGTTGTGGATTTCACTACACATCTCGCCAAGACTTAACATTTGTATCCTCAACTATATGAGAGTACTTGTTCTTTCTTACTCAGCATGAGGCCTATGATACTTTACAAAATTGCAAGACATTTTTAACTCTATTCCAGTGATCTATATCTTGACTGGACTTCTGCCAAAATATCCCAAATACATAAACTACGTCAGGGTAAGTTTTTACTACTTGTACACTCATCAAGCTTTCAACAGCTTAAGCATATGGAACCATATTCATTTGATCGATCTCATATCGGTTCCTGGAACACTTAAAGTTCCTAAATCTATTACCCTTGACTATAGGAGCAGGCGTAAGTTTACTCGCATGCATACTTTATTTCTCTAGAATTTTTTCTAAGTATGCCTTTGCGATAGTCTTGATACCCCATTTTCTTCTATCTCGGTGAATTTCGATTTCTAGAACCAATGACGCTTCACCAAGATTATTCACATTGAAACTTGAGGACAAAAATTCTTCTCCAATGACAGATTAACATCACTACTAGTGAGTAAAATGTCATCTATTCACAGGATGTGGAAAATGAATTTCTATTCTTGAACTTCTTATAAACACTATTGTCCTTCTCATTTTCTTTAAACCCAAACTTTCTTATCGTTTCATCAACTTCAAATACCACTGTCTAGAGAATTAGTTTTAACCCATAAATGGATTTTTACAGGCGACATCCCTTATGTTCTTTTCTCACACGATAAAAACCTTTTGTGTTATGCCATGTAAACGTTTTTTTCATATAAATCCCCGTTGAGGAATGCTGTCTTTACATCCATCTGATGTATTTCTGAATTGTAATGTGCCATGAACACCATTATGACTCTAAAAGAATCCTTGCATGAGACTAGAGAGAAAACTCTTATTGTAATCTTTTCATTCTCTTTGTGTAAAGCATATTGCTACAAGTCGTGCTTTATATCTTTCTACATTCCCTTTGGAGTCATATTTTGTCTTGTAGACCCATTAACATCCTACTGTTTTGACTCAATTAGGAATTTCTTCTAAGTCCCAAACATCGTTGGTATTCATCGAATTCATTTCAACCTTATATGACTTCTTACCATTTAAACGAGTAAACGCTTCTAATGGCTTCTTCAAATGAGGTGGGATCACCCTTCATTTGAATTTCTTTACTAACATAGACTTCATAGTCATTAGAAAACTGGTTTACTAATTCTTTGAGACCTTCTAGGGCCTTAGCTACTAGCATTTTCATATGGGGTGGTTGTTGCTCTTCATTGCCAAGAGGCAATTGATTCCACATGCTCCTGTATTACAAGATCCTTATTTACATTATTCTTTTCTTCGAAGATCTAACAACAGGTGTTGTATTGGTCATACAACATCAACAGGTATTGATAAACTTGTTGCTCTTGAGTCACTGGAGTGGGCACATAGTCCCTCTTCTCTTCAAGTCTTAGGTCTCTGCATACCTCTACATACTATGCTCCCCTAGATCTTCCCATCTTTTCTAAAAATAGTGTATCTTCAAATGTCTTATTTTGGGTTTAATCTTTTAAAACCTCATATGACGCTTTAAGCACCACCTTAACATCGGTTTAGTCTTTTAAAACCTCATATGGCGCTTTAAGCACCACCTTAACATCTTTGAGGCTGACTACGCTGTCTTCTTGTTGGAACTTTAAAAGGTCCAGGAATTTAGCTATTTCTCTGCTTAGGGGTATCATTGTTGTGACCGTTGTACTCCTCCAACGGTTTCATCTTAATTAATCTTTATCTCACTCTTTAATGAGGAGTATCTTTCTTAATTGATCTTAATACACTACACCACGACACACATTTGCCTACACTTATCTGTTGGCAAATGATTGGTTTTGACAACACACTATGTGTTGGTAATTGTACAACCTTTTTAAAGTCACGTAAACTGTCGGCAATGATGTTGTATGGCTACAGGTTAACTGTCGACATTTCTCTTAGGACAATGAAACTGTTGGCAAATGTTTTTAGACAGAATAAGTGTCGGCGTTTCCTAAACATGCCAACCATCTAAGTGTCGGCGAAAGGATATACGGTCTTGCCCAGATTTTGGTTTTAGATCTTTTCACCGTATCCTTTTGGACCGAGTCTGTAGCGGAAACCCAATCCAACCTGCACTCTCTCTGTTGCCCCTCGCGTGCCGCCGCCTCCCACGCCAGCGCCAACGCCCTTGGCCACCCCCTCCTCTCCTCCTGCTGGCGGCTGGCCCCTCCCCTCCTCTCCTCCCGTCGGCGGCCAGCCCCAGCCCCTCCCCTCCTTGCCCGCGCCACCCTGGATCCACCCCGAAACTGCCTCGGATCCGCTGCCTCCTCTCCTCCCACCGGCGGCCGGCCGCTCCCCTCCTCTCCTCTCATCGGCGGCCAGCCCCGGTCCCTCCCCTCCTTGCCCCGCGCCGCCCTGGATCCGCCGCCTCCTCTCCTCCCACCGGCGGCCAGCCCTGACCCCTCCCCTCCTTGCCCCGTGCCACCCCGGATCCGCCGCCTCCTCTCCTCCCGCCGGCAGTTGGCCCCGGCCTCTCCCCTCCTTGCCCCGCGCTGCCCAGATCCGCCCACGGTGGCCGTCCCCGGCCAGAGCGCAGCGCGGCTGGGCTCCACCGGTGGCCGGCGCCATGCCTGCTCACCGGTGCTGCATCAGGTGTGTGCAACACACAGCATGAAACATTGCATAGTGGTGGAAGATTAGACATGAGATTCTGAATTTTTGATTGATAAGAGATTGAGCGATTTAGATATGATTTTGCTCTGTTTTCTTGTGCTCCATTCGATTAGGTATCAGAGGGAAGAGGCAAAGATCCAGGCTTGGATTAACCTGGAGAGCGCCAAGGCTGAAGCACAATCAAGAAAGCTGGAGGTACAACAAAATTCAGTACCATCTTTGTGCAAATTTTGATTCTACTAATTAAAATCCATCGGCAAATAGGAGTATAATTTTTTCCTAATTCATGTGATTTTTTTTGTTATGGCATCCTAGTCTGCATTATTGTTCAAGTTCAGATTACACATTTAGAAGGCTGTAGGTGCAATGATATAGGTTGCCATACTATTACTAGTAGTAGTAGTTTTAACTGTGATGTTCAGTTTTAGGAAGAAAAGATTTTAGGGCCATTTTGGAGAGCTGTATATATAGGAAATTGGGAATAGCTTGTCCCAACCCAACCTGACCCTGACTATATGATGACATACTGTGTGTGGAACCAGTTGAACTGCAACTTGGTCAGGGTTTTTGAAATCTTGCAGCTCCATGTCTATTTGAATCTATTGATATTATATATCCTGTTCAAACTTCACACATTGCCCTCTGAATCCAATATTGAATCCATAATGCTCAGCGTGTCAGTAGCACAATTAAAACTTTTTCATAAGCACAATTAATTTGTTATCTGGAAGGTACCAGAATCTTTTCTTTTAGATTATGTCACAACTTAAAGGTAAAAAACTCTAAGGGTTTGACACAGTGTCAACATAATATAGAGTAGGAGGTACAAGGAGCAATATAGAGTTGAGATCTCTGTGGACTTATAGTATACACAAGTCTATTGAACAATAAGGTGTGAATCATAGGTGGTTGCTTGATTCATCTAATGAAAATAAAAAAAAATGCTGAACCATTACTGAACATATAATAGAATTGGCAGAAATTTCTACTTATGTCATTATTGATATTGCAAATACAATATCCATTGATCGTGGTCTAGAGCAATTCTCTTCTCTCCTACTTAAGAAGTAGGAGGCATTCCTCGCTCGCTTCTCTGCATTTCGCCCCCCCTCCCTCTGCTACCGGCCCCATGACATTATACCTCTCGCCAGCCCTCCATCTAAAACCAAAACACAAAAAAAATAGTGACCTCTACAGCCCCTATGCACTGCCAACTTGCCCTCCCCATCTCAACCAGCCACCATCCCACTTTGCCACGCCGCAGCACCACCAGGCTCAAATCCTCCTCATCCCCTCAGCAACGGCGAGGGCATCCCCATCTTCATCTCCTCAATGACGGCAAGCGGCCCTGGCCCCCGCCTCAACGCTCTCCACATGAGGAGAGGTGGCTGCGTTCCCATGCAGCCAGCAGCACCAAATGATAGCAGTCAAGACGAGCCCAAATCCCTAGCCCCTCTCAAATCGCTGCTGTGTCCTCCTACCTAAGCAGGTACTATCTCTTGCACCTGCGGATTTCGGCCCTCTTGTTTCAATTTCACTAGATCTGCTTGTTCCTACATGCATGCCAATTGCTACATGAAAAAAATTCTTGGTTCAGTGAAATATACATAATATTGTTTTAGCTTATTTGTAGCTTTGTTGAGACAAATATTCAGCTTCCATGTTGCTGTGAATCAAACTGAGTTTAACCTTTTTCTGTTATAGAAAGATGGGAAGAGCCGCGCCGAGGATTTGGAGAAAGTTGCCACTGACCTCAGGTCTAGCATCTGGAAGCAAATGTCAGAAGCTGGGATCAAGTACATTCCCAGCAACACCTTCTCGTACTACGACCAGGTCCTTGATACCACGGCCATGCTTGGCGCTGTCCCAGAGCTCTACTCTTGGACTGGAGGCGAGATTGGCTTGAGCACCTACTTCTCAATGGCCAGGGGAAATGCCAGTGTCCCTGCTATGGAGATGACCAAGTGGTTTGACACAAACTAGTAAGTAAACTTCTGTCTCTTGAATGCTTACTGCTGGTGGCTTTTTTGTGGTATTGGTCTAACATTTTTTATTACCTTATTCTTTGCAGCCACTTTATTGTCCCTGAGCTTGGCCCAAGCACCAAGTTCACATACGCTTCACACAAGGCAGTCTCTGAGTACAAGGAGGCAAAGGCGGTATGTTGCTGTAACAACAGATACTCTCAGCTGTTTGTAATTTAGTTCATTTACCCTTCTCATCATAATTTGTTTGTGTGCACGGTTTAGTAACAGGAAAAAATGTAGCAACCGATATTATGTGTCCCAGCTATTTGATTATGATTTGACAAATATTGTTTGCTCAGAACACGCTTCCTTTAGATAAAGAACTTCAGCTCTACTAAACCTATGGCTTATTTGAATCCTTGACTGGTTTGACGCCTTCAAAACATTCCATAACATTGAAGTAAACTGTAAGTTTACCCACTGTCTTTGCAAACCTTGTTTGAAGTCAAAGATGGACAATCTTGGAGCATACTGATTTTGCCATCTTGACAGTAATACATAACCACCACAAAACTATTTTCTCATTCAACGTTGCATAATGGCAATATGATAGGATGCCCTACAATGCTTTTTTTTCTTATATGTTTGTGGTTTTCACCCTGTAAAGGAAGGGGCATGCTATTTTCTTTTATGAAAAATAATGCCTGCAAACTTATGATTTTGCACCTCATGCAGCTCGGCATTGATACAACCCCGGTGCTTGTTGGACCAGTCTCATACTTGCTCCTCTCTAAGCCTGCCAAGGGTGTGGAGAAATCTTTCTCTCTTCTTTCACTTGTTGGTAGCATTCTTCCCATCTACAAGTAAGCATCCACACAAAAAGCCAACAATTTTTTTTCAGCAAGATCCTCGTTAATTGATAATGTGATATGTTATGAAATACAGGGAGGTTGTTTCTGAACTGAAGGCAGCTGGTGCTTCATGGATTCAGTTTGATGAGCCTACCCTTGTTAAAGACCTTGATGCTCACGAATTGGCTACATTCTCTATGTCTATACATGTGTGTAACTGACTAATCTATATCTTGGACCTATATGGCTCTATGTACTATGATCATCACTTGACCTGCTATATATATATATATCAAGTTGGTGTATGTATGAAAGATCTAATATATTATTTATACAAAAATCAAGTGAATTTGTTCAATGTGATGCCTTCTATATGAGCAAAAGTGGATTTGTCAAATTATTTTAATTGTAATTATATCTATGCAGTTTTGTCGACAGTTTTTTTGACAGGGTGTAGTTTGTAAAATACCTTGGAAATGGTTTGGCCAACATACAAACTGTCGGCAAAGGTTTCAACTGTTGGCGTAGGTAGACCGTTTGCCTACACATAAAGTGTCGGGGATTCTGTTAACTGTCGGCAAAAGTTTCGCCGATGGCTTCTAGCGCGACTATTTCTAAACTGTCGGTAAAACTTTTCGCGGGAGGTTATATGTCGGCAAAGGTGCCCTTTGCCTACAATAGAAAGTGTCGGCAAAAGTATGTTGTGTTATAGTGATATTCTCCCCCTCGAAATATGGCATGAACTTTACTGCCATAATTTTGATAACTATTTAGAAAGCCTATAAACGAGGAGACATTTTTAACTTCATTCGCATGATTGTGTCATGTAAACAAAGTTATTTCTTGATCTGTTTAGGAGTACACTTTCCTTAATTCACTTTAAGAACTCAACGAGGTCTTTCATTAGCAGTACTTTTGCAAGTTATGCTTGCATCTTTTTCTTATCCTTTGGTTAGTAGTATTGACCATGACGATGCATTTCTATTATGCCATGGTCAATACTAGGATAGCATAAGAGCTACCAAAACTTCTCTCGCTATGTGAGATACAAAAACATATGAGTCATCACAAAACTTCTCCCGCCATGCAGGATGGATTAGCATAATTACTATACCAAAACTTCTCCCTATGCAGGATATATCTATACAAAAACTTAGTCATGACGACTAAAACATTCACTTATACTTTATTTTCCAATTAAATCTCCCCGTTGGTTCCAATTTAATCAGAAAATTAATAAACTAACAAAAATTATCCTAAACTGGCTTGACTCAAGCCTTTCCATTCACATACCCTAGCATTGCATCCCGTTGGCATGCAGCCGAGTGATCTCATTGGTTAAAATAAAACATACAATATGCTTCTGCATCAATTCTACACCACCGTTGGACAAAAAATATAATTAATGCATAAAACTCATAAATTAACTTGAAATTCATATAACTGCTCTTCAAAATTAAATTCTCCCGTTGGTTCAAATTTAATTGAAAGATAATTAACATTATTGCAGTGGAAACTTGATGATGAAATACATTCTTTTAGTTCAGAAATATTTCTTGGTCCTTATCTACTATCTGAAAAATTGACCACGTTGGTGTAAAATTTATCAGAGATTTAAACTTTAAACTTAAATTTATTGTAATATTGTCATCATCAACGTTGGTAAAAAAATGACAATATCATAATCTTATTTAAACAAAAAACGGACTACACCTCTAATTTAAATTTTCCCATTGGTTTTAATTTAATTAGAGGATAAACATAATCATAATTTACTAAATATAACTGCTCTTCAAATTAAATTTTCCCGTTAGCTCGAATTTAATTAGAAAATAATCAACATTAATCTTTGCAGCGTAAACATGAAAAAATAATCTTCTTGAAAGATAATACTTATTCAGAAGCATCACTGTATACTTATCTACTCTCTAAAGAAATGATTCCGTTGGTTCAAATTTGAGCAGAGATTGAAAACTAGACTAAAAACATCAAAAATGCTTTTTGAAAAAGAATAAAACTTATTCAAAAACGTTACTGTGCAATCCGGCCTGATACTGAAAACAGCCTGCGACCCGTAGCGCAGCAGCAGTGCGCGGCTCAGCCTGGCCCAGCAGACAACAGCAGCCCAGCACGTCATCAGCATCTCGTGGGGCCCAGCACAGCTCCAGCGCCGCCCAGGCCCAATTCGCGCGTGCTCCCCGCGCCCATGCCGCAACCCTGGGCTAGGAATTCACCTCCCCGCCTGGGCTCAATTCGGCCCGAGTGATCTCGGCCGTTCATCTGCATCGGACGACTGTCTGGCCATGTCGGTGGAACAAAACCATCGGCCGGCGCCGCTCCCCCAAACCCTAATTCAGTCTTCACCCTCCCCTCCTCTCTCTTCGCTTTTCCCCCGCACCCGAGTGAGATGCGGCGGTGGCCGCCCGTGGCGGCCTGAGGGAGATGGCGGCGCCGTCGTTCATGGCGGTGAGACCTCACTCCCTTGTGCGGCAGGCCTCCCTTAACCCTAGCCTCACTCTTCTCCTCCTCCGTCTCTCTTTTGGCGCAGTAGAGCAGCGGCAGCCACCCACGGTAACCGGCGGAAGAAGGTGACGGCGCCGCCGTGGGGCCCGTCGCTGGCGCGCGCTCGCCCGAGGGTGAGCGCGCCGCCGTCGAGCGGCCTTGTGGCGACGCCCTTGACCCCGAGTCCAAGGTGGGGGGCGCGCTGTGGCGTGACCTCACCGGCCGGTGGCTCGGGTGGTCCTTCCCGCGCGACATCTGAGCAATGCCGGCGGTGGTGATTGCGGCGAGAGAAGCCCGGGTAGGTCCCTCCCCTCGTTGTCCTTCTTTCTAGGGTTAGGGTTTGGGGAGTTCCCGAATCGCTTTGAATCAGCTCCTTCTAAATTCTTCCCCGGTCTAGATCTACACGCTAGGTAACGTGGCTCCGATACCATTGATGGAACTGAAAGCACTTCTAGGCGTAGATCAGTAGGTGGTACTTAGCTTAATGGAGACTTGGTGATGTATCTCGCCCTAGGGCAGTTGCGGACATGGCTCCGCAGCAACGTGGCCGTCGGTGTCGTAGTAGTGTAGGCGCGGTGCAGTCCGGCGCAGTGGTGGCGATGCAGAGGCGACGATGAAGTCGGTGGCGGCTTCCCGTCGCTGGCAGCACCCCCTCTCTAGATCGGTTAGGGTTAGAGAATGGTCGGTGGGGCGCCTGGTATCTCCTGGGAACCTCGTCACTTGTACCCCGGCCCCCACCTCCCTTTTATGGTGCTGTGCGACGGGGGCCAACCAACCATGGAGCGGTTGGGCGCCCCTGATCAGGGCGCGGATCCAAGGGTCCAATTGATGGAGATCAAACTAACATCCAGGACTCCAGGCTGGGAGCTTTTCCATCTTTCTTAACGCAGCCGCCTCTAGAAAGGTGATTTTTTTTTTTAAAATGTAGTAAGGTGATTTTCAAGGGTGTATTTCTTTACAAAACTGGCCGTCCCCAGAAACATGTCTGCAGGGCAGTTGAAATACCAAAACTACAAAGGCCACATGTTTATAATCAATGGTATAGTGTCGGTTTTAGAAATCGCCCCTGAAAACCGTTTTTGACGGTGAGTAAAAATCGTTTAATTTACGCAGTAGTGTGCCTGGCCATGTCCGTTGGCTTCTTTAGCACCGTTGGTAAAGCACTTGTGATGCAACATATATGTAGCATAACCCATTGTAACTTTAGCACTAGTCCTTGTTTGGTTGTAAATCATAATTCTGAGCTACCCTTGTAAATTTAGTTCAGCTATGCATATGGATGAACTCAGATCTTGGGCCATATTGGGAAACCAATCGTGGCCTAATTAAGGAGGCATGATACTAGTGCTAACATTTATTACAAATATGTGTAGGTACTTCATCATTGTTGATGATATATGGAGCACACAAGCGTGGGAACTTATCAAGTCGGCTCTACCTGAGAACAATTTAAACAGCAGAATAATAACAACCACAAGAATTACCAACGTGGCCACATCATGCCGCTCCAGTTTAGGAGGGTATGTCCACAACATCCAGCCTCTAAGTGAGCAGCAATCCCAACAATTATTTTTCAAGAGGGTTTTCTGTGATGCGTCTACATGTCCTCCTCACTTAGAAGGTATATCTCATGGAATCCTTGAAAAGTGCCATGGTTTGCCATTAGCTATTATCACTATAGCGAGCCTGCTTGCTGGGAAACCCACTAAGGATCAATGGGAGCAAGTGTACAATTCTATAGGTTCTGCTATTAGTTATCAAGGAATGAGAGAGATACTTCTTTTCAGCTACTATGATCTCCCACATCATCTGATGACTTGCTTTCTATATCTCAGTATGTATCCAGAGGATTTTATGATTGAGAGAGAAGAGCTAACATGGAGGTGGATAGCTGAAGGGTTCGTCATGGAAGTAAGGGGTAAAACAGTGGATCAAGTTGCTGAGAATTACTTTAATGAGCTTGTAAACAGAAGTTTGATCCAAGCAATAGACATCCAGTATGATGGCCGGGCAAAAGCTTGTCGAGTGCATGATATGGTGCTTGAGCTTATTGTTTCACTGTCGGCAGAGGAGAATTTTGCCAGCATTGTGGAAGGGCAAAGCTATAGTGATGGTGGCCACAAGATTCGCAGGCTCTCAGTACAAGTTGAACATGTGGGAGATGCAGTGATGCAGGATATTATAGACAAGTGGTCGCAGGTTCGTTCGATGAGCTTTTATGGAATGCATGAGCATGAAATCCCTTGTTTGCAAGAGCTGAATTCTTTGAGAGTACTGGTTTTGTTTGATGTCAATCTTGGTAACCAACACATTAAAAAAATTGGAAGCTTTTTCCAACTGACTTTTTTGAGCATTGGTTCAGAATCTTTTATTACTGAGCTTCCAGAGGACGTCGGTGACTTCCGTTATCTGCAGACACTGGATGTACGTCACAGTAGAATTAAAAAATTGACACCATCCATAGGCCGTTTGAAAAAATTGGTGTAGATCATTTAGTAGAATTTCCCAGTGAAGTTGGAGATTTAGAAGCCTTGCAGGAGTTGTCATTTGGGGCGGTTTGCTCCATAAAAGTAGTGGAAGCCCTTAGACGTTTGGTCAAGTTAAAGTTGCTTGGCATAAATTTGTATTACAGAGAAGAGCATGGTGGTGATACCGATAAGAGATGGTACAAGGAAGCTTTGAAGTCATCTCTCGCTGTTATGGGTGAAAATGGGCTTCAAACACTAAAAATTGGCACTAATTTTTTCCTGAGAGAGGAACTGATGGATATACTATGATGCACTGTTCCATGTCTCCGGAAGCTTGTAGTATGCGGAACTGGTATAACTCGCATTCCAAAGCAGACGACATCTCTTGTTAATCTCACCTGTCTTTTTATGTATGTTGACAAGATTAAACAGGAAGATCTCTTTGTCCTCGGGAGCATAAGTGCTTTGCTCTTCTCTCACTTAGCCACAAGGCATGCTCCTGATGAACGGCTTACCATCAGCAGCCAACAATTCCGGTGCCTCAAGGAATTTGTGTTCTGCAGTAATGATTACGGAGGTGGCCTGGAGATGCTATTCCTACAGGATTCGATGCCAGAGCTCCGAAGGTTACACCTTGAGTTTATAGCGCATGAAACAGAGTGCAAGATGGGGTTTGAGGTCAGCTTCCAGCACCTTGCAAGACTGGAGCACATCACCGTCAGAATTTTTCGTGATCGTGCCACAAGGAGTGGGTTGAAATCTGCGGAAGCTGCAATCAGAAATGCAGTCAGCATCCACCCTGGGCGTCCCACACTTGATCTGAAGTTTGAACCCGAAGACTTTCATGACGAAGAATAAGGAGAGGGAGGTCAAGCCAGAGTCGGAATATTTTGTCTCACCAGAATGTGCAGTGCAGGAGTTGCAAAGGTACTCCTATTGCTTATTTTCCCTAGGACCACTGCAATTGAATCATGCAAATATCATTCTTCCCTGTGTTAAATGCACTATAGGTCCACAAACTTATCAGGAGTGTCACATAGGTCAACTTCCCTCTTGCCCTGTCAGCTGATCACATAAACCTCTTGGCCCTCTTAGCTTGTCCAGTGTGGCCTGAACCGGCCTGGAGGATCACGTAAACAGCTCGTGACGATGACTAGCACTTGAACATACGCAAAAGCACCCCTCCCCGCTTCCTCCTCTTTCATAACCGGTCAAGGGTTTCCACCCTCAAGTTCATCGTGCACGAGGCAAAGAGGCAGGCGGGAGGAGAGGAGACCAAGGGAGCCAATCACCAGCTAGATTGGACCACCGAACAGTGAGGAAGGGTCGACCTTCTGTCATCTATCATGGGGAATTTGCACGATGGTGCCTCTGTGTGAATGCGGAGATCCAGCTGTGGTTAAAGATTCCTTTGTTTCTGCACAGTTCGTGTGTGGCAACAAAAATGAAGTAAGTAAACCAATCTTGTGTTCATGTAAATTTGGGTTCTTTGTATGTAATTACTTATGTACCTATTTGTTTTCAGGAGAGATACTATAAGTGTGGTTTCAGGGAGTGGCTGTATGGACCTATGTCTCATTGGCCGGAGCCAAAGAAAAAGAAGAAAGAGAGGATAATCATCCCAGCCCCTCCGGTACTATGCAAATGTGGCGTTGAAGCCTACTACGGCCTAGTTCCTTCGGAGCTTGAAATAGACTATTGGTGTGGCCATATGGTTGATTATGATCGATGAGGTTGGTTATACCTTTTAAAAGAGCGTGTAATTGAACTTGTGCCATGTATTGACTAATTTTTTTCAACAAAGCACTAGAAAATATGATTGGGAGGACATCGATGAAAGATAAGAATACATGGATACACTCAAGGCGAAGGCAGTAATCCAGCGGAAGTTAAGGTTGGGAACTCATCTCGTTGACCATTACATTAAGGATCACAAAAAGGAGGTTCATCGTAAAGCTATCGAAAGGGGTCTACTTCACCCAATACATCTAGGTACACATGAGTGGTATGTTCAGGAGAAGCAAAGGGAGTGGGCTGCCAAGCAAAAGGCAGAGAAGGAGAGGGCACTGGAGGCGGAAAAGTTCGAACGGAGGTCATGAAAGACCTCATTGCTGGATTGCCTAGATTTTCTAGTGAGTGCTTCGACTATCTATTTGTTTTTGTACCCTATTTTTATGTAGTGTATTTGGCTAACTTATTCTTTGTGTGCATGCAGGGAAAGGACGCAGCGATGAGCATGCCGCTAAGGTAGCACACGCAAGGTTACAAAAAAGGAAGGCGGAGGCTTAGAAGATGAAGGCAGCTCACCCCGTGTTGTCTCAGATTGTGGAGGCCGATGAGGGTGTCGAGGATGAGAACAACTATGCTAGACTTAGCGAGCTCATCGCTCTAGCGGAAGCAGGCTTGGAAGCAGAAAAATAGCAAGTGGAGGAGGATGACTTCTTGTCGCAAGCCGCCGATGAGCTGGGGGCTGATTACTTTAGGTGAAAGGCAGTTGAGGCCAGTGCAGGTGAGCCCAGCCACACGAAAGGAGGTTGTGGTAGAGGATTGGGATGAGTATGATGAGTTGCTCTTTGAGGGTGGTGATGGCTAGCATAGGATGCTGTAGTAGATTTTTTTTTGCATGTGATGTAACATTTCTTCACCTTTGACTGTACTACCTCCCATGAATTTGAACCATGTAGTTGTAGCCTTTTCACAAGTTGCAACGCTGAGCCGCTGCCACATAATGCTAACATGGAAAGTAGTACTGTCTTGGTTTCCCACATGTGCATGAGAAATTAATAAGTACCACCTTATGGCTCCTTGACGACCGAACCTCACCATCGGCCATTGTACCTGTAACAGAACCGACCAAATCATAAGAACGTAAGTACAAAAACAATCACCGAAGCGATCAAATTCCTGTACTTAAGCTCCCATAATCCCGGTAGTCCGGAAATCACGAAGGATTTCAACCAACTCTCGACATACAAACCAAGACCGTAGTGATTCAACACAACACATCATCCGTTACAACATTTCATAAGTAGCATTCGGATTACTTCCATCAGAGTTCAAATAAAATATTACAAACCAAGTTCAAATGTGCGGAAGCAATATAGTTTAGTACATAACTTCATAGTTCCAAATACATTGCCAGATCTTAGTCATGTCCCACAAAAGCATCATCAGGTACGAGAACTAGTAGAGACCGCGCCCAACGATCTAGTCTTCATCCCCAGCCGGGAGAAGGCAATACTTGCAGCAACCAAAGTAGAACTGGTCATCTGCAACAGGTGGGAGATAAACCCTGAGTACGAGAAGGTACTTAGCTAGACTTACCCGACAAAACCAGAAATAAAAGACACCAAGGATCATGCAAGGCTTATGAGGTGGGCTAGCTTGACACAGTTGCATAAAAGAGCTTATGAATATAGTGACCAATTTAAACTTAGCATCAAGCTTATCATTTTTTACCTGTCCACTAGATTAGCACCTGTACTAGAGCACTCACTTATTAGGAGCGAACAATATTAACCATAGCAGGTATAATAAGGCTGTCATCATCATATCATCATTTCTGAACCATTATGTTATTTAGTGTATCTACATTGGAGATAAGCCCATCAAGTTCTCACTAACCAGGAGAGACGGCGACTCGAATCGAATTACAACTCAGCTGAGGGGGTATTCCTAACTCTCACCCTGGCATACTTAGCAAGGGTAGCCGTGGGTCACCTTTGGAACAACTCAGGAACCAAATTCACGGGTTCGATCAGCGCCAGCACTCTCAGGGATTACCCTTCTGCCAGGACGATCAGGACTTTTAAATCACCTGCCCTTGGACTCACGCCTACGGCTCCCTTCCGAGGCGCACTTTATACTTATCGACTCCCGGCCTGAGGTGAGCTACTCGGCTTCGTGGTCGGTCTTCGGACACGACCAACTAAGAGAGAGGCATGCGTTCAACATGAACATGAAAGGCTCCAAGATTCAGTCCTTAATCGACACAGACGGAGTCACTGCAAACCGGCAAGCCTCCGTCCGGTCTTCATTTCAAATTAAGACTGATTCTTTTCCACGATAGCAAATATAGCCAACCGTGCCATATGTATCTTCCTATATCTCGCAGGTGATAGGAAATCACCTAACTTCTACCGTGTTTAAGCAGGGCTAAGCACTACACGAGCCTGAGCTTCATAGGATTCAGGGTATCAATATCTGGACAAGGATTGGATAGCCAATGTAGCAAGTGTTTGCATCCAACACCTAAACTTAATGCAACAATATATATATGTAACAATAATACTGTAACTGCATTTCAAAAATTAGGAGGCTTAATATGCTACGGGGCTTGCCTTTCACAAAGTTGCACGGACGGTGATCCGGGCACTCAACGGCGACCTCGTCTGACACTTCTCCTGAAGGCTGCACCTCCTGAACCTCCGGTGTCGGCTGCTGCTGCTCGCTCGGTTCCTCAAATTCCAGTAGCATCACTCCTTCCGGTACACATATTGCATGCCGATGCACAAGATAAATATCATGGATGCATAAGGAATGGCATGATGCTCATGATGAATGAATCACAGTAAGTGTTTAACGAAAACATCACTGGACACTCGTTTACCGATTAAGAATAGCTCTATTCAAATCACTTTAAAACAGGTATCTAACTTAACTTGAAGAACAAGATCAACTTACCTAACTTGCATAACCTAAGATAAAGATGCTCATCTTCAGTTAAAGGCCTAACACCTAGGAACATTACCACAACTTCGAAAATAGTAAAGGCATACTTTAAACAACAGTTAAAGTTTCATATGCACACGGGTATTTCCTTAATTCAATCACAACAAGAGTTCTACAAATCCAAATGACTTGCATGAGGACATTCTGGAAAGCTTATGAAATTCTCTACAAATCATTTGTAAACATCAAAGCATGATTCTTACGTTAACCAAATCGAATTCCAGTAAACCTAGAATCTGTCCAGAAATGCCAGGGTTACTAAATTAATTATTTAATGATGATGCAAAAGCATAATTGGACCAAACCAAGTTTACCAACATGTTTTGCATACCAAAGAAACATCAGAAAGTCTAGTGCCAACCTCTGAACAATTTATTTAATGCCCTTTTCTAATTTCTTTAGTTAATTAGGTGATTAAAGCAATATATAGTAAAACTATTCATAAAAATCTACAAAAATTACAGTAGCTATCTCATGCTTCACATAGACTATCATAAAAATTTCAAAGCCATTGGGCAAGCAGAACTTGCTGTATCCAAAATAACAGGTGGCATGTCTATTTTTAGCATAATTAGGAAATCCTAATGAAAAGTGTCAAGCAACAGATTTCACATTTTTCCTAGCATCATTCTAGCATAAGGATAGCACTCACCAAATTTTACCTTTACTGGATCTATAGAAAAATTATGAAAATTCACACAAGATCCATCCATGCGAACAAGAGAATTTTATATCTCCTGCATACAGTGTCCAAAATATATGAAAATTTAACTACAAGCTATTCATGATATGAGCAGTACACCATAAATATTTCATGCCATTTGGAGCTACATAGAAAAAGATATAATTATCCCTAATTCCTCCATGATTAAAAGAGATAAATAGAAACTCCCATTTTAATAATAGAACAAGGCATAAATCATATTTTTAATATAAACTAGACATTATCATGAACTTAGCAAAATTGGAACCACATCATTTGAAGCTACCAACTAGGAGATACATATTTTTGAATCTATACACAATTCTATAAAAAGAATAAAACAGAAATGAATTTGAAACCCTAACTCTACTTGCTGGGCCGGCCCGAACAGATCCGGTGGCCCACAGCGCATGCGCAAGCGACGCCAACGCGGCCTAGAACGGCGCGGCCTAGGCTGGCTCCCGCCTGCGTGCGTCAGCGACTGACAAGGCAGTCCCACGGGCCAGCGAGAGAAAACAGGGGGAAGAAAAGGGCGGCGGTGAAGCTCGTCGCCGGCGACTCTTCCGGCGAACCCGACGGCACAGGCGTGCTCCCCACACCACGACGCACCCATCTAAGCCCTCATTTCAAACTCTACTGACCCCTAGCAAGGACGACGGCGTGAATTGCGGACGACGGCGCGGTCAGACGATGCTCCGGCGAGGTGACGGTGCTACGGCCCAAGTGGCCTGCTCTTCGAGCATCAGTAGCACACGCAGCAGCTAGCGCATGAGAGAGAGAGAGGACGGGAAGGCCACGGTGGTGGTTGGCCACGTGGAGCACCAATTCCGGCGAGGTCCCGCCATGGCGGCGGTGGAAGAAACGGTGATTTCGCCCTTACCAAGGCCAAATTGGCACGACGGTGAGGTGGAGGTGGTAGAGAGGAACACGGCGAGGCTCAGGGCGAACTGGGCAACACGTTCTTGCGGTGGCGCATGAGCGAGGTGACGGTGGAGGTCCACGGCAGCAGTGGCAGAAGCGGCTGCTCGCGGTGGAGACGAAGGAAAGGCAAATGGAGCAGGAGAGCGCGTCGGGCAGGCACTGGGTTACATCTGGAGCTCGGACATGCGACATGGAGGCGTTGGCAGCGCATGCGCGCCACGCAGTGATCAGTTCCTGCATCGGTCGGGCCACGGCGTTCACTGAACGTTTTCTGAAACTTTTCGAATCAGTGCTCGATGACTATGACTAACAGCGCGACTTCAACGATCCGTAACTTCCAAACAGTGGCGATCTGGTTCATGGTATAGTTAACAAAATGGAAGACCTAAGTGAGTACTACAACTTCTTCAATTGGAGCTCGAGTTGGTTCGGCCTGGTTAGGGAGATACAAGCCTCCAAACATTGGTACACGAAACTGTAATTCACTTAAGGACTTAGAAAATTTCTAAGTATGAAATCAGCATGGAATTCTGACTTGTGGGCCATGTTTGAGCATGTTCTAGCCATTTTTATGAGTTGATCATAAAACAACTTTTGTTCCTTGATAAATTAGCTACAACTTTGGTAAAGAGTGCACAGCCATGCAAAGTCTCTAATCAGTCAAACAATGGCACTCTAGGGGTCATTTCAAGTCAAACCTCCACTCAAGGACAATTTTGTCATTTTGATCTATATGAACAATGTCCAAACAAATTCCCTAAGTGTAGTTAAGGTGTATTAGACCCTAATTAACCACTCTACACAAGTGCTATACAAATTTCTAATGATCACATGTGATGAAGCAACAAAACGATCAATTCACTCAAATGTTGCAATTCAATGTTTCATATGTTTCATGACTTTGTTGTTATTCTATACTTGTCATATTACTACCATGCTGCCATGTTTCAAGGTATGAGAAATTCATGTTGCATTCACAGGTTACACCATTACTATTCACAACAATCAAGTATGAAACACACATAGTTGAAAATGTTGCATATGCATGTTTCAGTAACAATGGCATGATGAGATAGATGATGCACATGTTTATGAAATGAAATGCAATTAGTGGAAGCCAAACACCTAGGGTGTTACAGCCCTCCCCCCTTAGAAAAATCTCATCCTGAGATTTGGAAAGCGTACCAATCAGTATAGAAAGCCGGATAATTTTCCTTTAGATAATCTTCCTGCTCCCAGGTTGCATCCCGTTCACTATGATTACTCCAAACTACCTTGTATAACTTAACTACTCGCGTACGAGTCACTCTTTCTTGAGTATCCAGAACCTGCACGGGCTTCTCCTCATAAGAAAGATCGGATTTCAAGTTGATTTTCCTTGTTGCTATTCTTTCCTCGGGAATACAGAGACACTTCTTCAGTTGGGACACATGGAATACCGGTGATAAGAACCCGCTAGGGTTTGTGGACGATCTTTCGATGAGAGGCGTGAGATAACTCGATTTGGTGGATGGAGATGACGTTCACGGCCCGACTACAGCCTTCCAAGACTGCGCCTTAGCAACCGATACACCACCTCCAAAGGCCGTCACGATCTTGTGGAGCGCGACAACCAGCCACTAGGGCTCCCATCCTGCAAGCAATCGAAGAACTAGCAAGAACAAGGAAACAAGCACTGAATTTGCAAGATGAAATTGAAAACCTCAAACTGAATCTTATTATGAGTGGGGTTTCGAAGACAAGGAGACGGGCGGCTGGATCAGCACGCGCGCCTACAAGCAAGTAGCAAAGGCTAAACTTGATCTAAACAAAACCCGAGTGTCTTGGCGGCGGCCAAAGGGTATATAACATGGGGTGGACGACCAACAAGGTGTTTGGGTCATACTCCAACCCTAAGACACGTCCCTAATGGACCCTAAGATGATACACAGCCCATCGGACTAAAATAAGGTGACGCAGCACCATAGACATAAAGACCTCTCGACGGTAATTGAATAATTGCCGATGCTGCCGAACAGATATGGACGTGGAACTAGTTCCATATGAAAGTAGACTTGATAAGCTTTCCAACAAGTCCTAAAGCGCCCGAATCCGACTCCGTATGCAACCGTGGTGATGGTCATAAGTTGGTGCCTTTCTGCAGTCCGAATCCAGCCATCGCGAATCCTTCTCCCCTTTCGGTCTTCTCCTTGGTTCCTAATCAAAACAAGAGTGCACGCGTTTCCAAGATCTAAACAAGATGGACAAGAGCTCAAGAGGCAACTCACTTGATAATTAATTTTACGAGCACGAGCATGAGTAAGAGGACCAGCGATAGGTACTGGTGTCGGCGCGGATGCGTCGTCGGTGTTGATGTCCTCATCAACCGGGAATATAGCTCCCATTTCACGTGGTAGATCGAGTTTATAGGCTACTCTTCCACTTTTCTCAATAATGCGGTAAGGTCCAACATATCGAGGCTCAAGTTTCCTTTTGATTCCAAAACATTTTATTCCTTTCATAGGGGATACCTTCAGATAAACATGGTCACCTACTTCAAACTCAATAGGTTTTCTTCTTTTGTCAGCATAGCTCTTTTGTCTAGCCTGAGCGACAGTCATATTCTTCTGTATAGTTCGGACTTGCTCTTCGGCTTCTTTTACAAAATCAATACCATAGAATCTTCTTTCTCCGGGTTCCACCTAGTTCAAAGGAGTTCTACACTTGCGGCCATAAAGAGCTTCAAAAGGAGCCATTTTGATACTCTCTTGATAACTGTTGTTATAAGAGAATTCAGCGAGAGGCAACCAGTCCTCCCAAGAGCCTTTGCAAGAGATAAGACAAGCTCTAAGCATGTCTTCAAGAATTTGATTAACACGCTCAGTCTACCCTCATGTTTGCGGATGATAGGCAGAACTGCGAATTAGATGAGTGCCAAGATTCTGATGTAAGCACTCCCAAAAGCGAGCCGTGAATTGCGGTCCTCTATCTGAAACAATGGATTTGGGTACACCATGGAGACGTACCACTTGTTGAAAGTAAATCTCAGCATAATTGTGAGGGTGATAGGTAGACTTGACCGGAATAAAGTGAGCGGATTTAGTTAGACGATCTACGATAACCCAGATGGAATCACAACCCTTTTTTGTAGTGGGTAATCCAAAAATGAAATCCATGCTAATTTCTTCCCACTTCCAGCTAGGAATAGAGAGTGGCTGCAATAATCCGGGCCTCATGTGAATAGCCTTGACTCTGCAACAGTTATCGCACCTTGCCACGTAGGCTGCGATTTCTTTCTTCATCTTGGTCCACCAATAATACAGCTTGAGATCTTGATACATTTTACTACTGCCAGGTGGATGGACAACTTAGAAGAATGGACTTAAGCCATAATTTGATTTCTAAGTTCTTTGTCTTTGGGTACTACAAGCCTATCATTAAACCAGAGAATTCCTTTGTCATCGACCCTAAAGTGTTTGGTCTCATGCTCTTTCATCTTTCGCTTGATGTGAAACACACCCACATCAGTCTTCTGGAGTTCGATAATTCGACTTCTAAGAGAGCAATCCATAGTGATATTGTGGAGTACTACAGGATGAAGGAGGTGTGCCAGATGAAAGTCTTCACTAACTAAGGAATTGCAATGGGCCTTTCTGCTTAAGGCATCAGCAACCACATTAGCCTTGCCTGGATGGTAGTGCACTTGAAGGTTGTAGTCTTTGATCAATTCTAACCATCGTCGTTGACGCATGTTCAACTCGGGTTGAGTAAAGATGTACTTGAGACTTTTATGGTCCGTATAGATGTTGCACACATTACCAAGCAAGTAATGTCTCCAAATCTTCAGGGCATGAACAACTGCGGCTAGCTCTAAGTCATGGGTAGGATAATTGACTTCATGTTTTCGAAGCTGGCGTGAAGCATAAGCAATGACTTGGCCTTCCTGCATAAGAACACACCCTAAACCGGTGCCACATGCATCACAATAGACATCAAAAGGCTTCTCGATGTCAGGTTGTGCCAATACAGGAGCAGAGGTTAATAAGATCCGCAAAGTGTGGAAAGCCTCTTCACACGTCGGAGTCCACACAAACTTCTCATCCTTTTGAAGTAGTCGAGTCATGGGCTTGGCGATTTTAGAGAAATCCAGGATAAAACGACGATAGTAGCCAGCCAAACCCTAGAAACTTCAGACTTCTGTGACCGTAGTAGGTGCCTTCCATTCTAGGACTTCTTGCACCTTAGTAGGGTCAACCGAAATTCCATCTCCAGATAACACATGACCTAGAAAAGGTATCTTGTCCAACCAGAATTCACACTTGCTGAACTTAGCATAAAGCTGGTTGTCACGTAACCGAGTTAAAACAATTCTCAGATGTTCAACATGCTCTTCTTCATTCTGAGAATATACAAGGATATCATCAATGAACACGACGACGAATTTGTCCAGTTCCGGCATGAATATCGAATTCATCAGGTACATAAGGTGTGCCGGAGCATTTGTCAACCCAAAGGACATGACAAGGTACTCGAACAAGCCATAACGAGTAGAGAAAGCTGTCTTAGGTATATCTTCAGGACGAATTTTGATCTGATGGTAACCAGACCTCAAATCGATCTTGGAGAATACCTTAGCTTTGGAGAGCTGATCAAACAGAATATCGATGCGAGGAAGAGGGTATTTGTTCTTGATGGTAACAGCATTAAGGTGGCGATAATCCATGCACATGCATAGAGACTCGTCCTTCTTCTTCACAAATATAGCCGGACAACCCCAAGGAGAAGAACTAGGCCGAATCAAACCCTTCTTTAAAAGCTCATTCAACTGACTCTTCAGCTCAGCCAACTCATTGGGTGGCATTCTATAGGGCCTTCGAGAAATAGGAGCCGTACCCGGAATGAGTTCTATCTTGAATTCTACATCACGGTCCGGAGGTAATCCAGGCAAGTCATCAGGGAAGACATCTGGAAACTCACAGACAACCGGTATCTCCTCAATGGCTTTGGCTAGGGTAGCATTGGCTGTATTGTGAATAGCGATATCACGAGGTAACTGCACTAGAAAACCCTTCTTATCCATAGGATCCCTCAACATTACCACACGGGTTGACGTATCGATCAACACTCCATTCCCACTCATCCACTTCATCCCTAGGATTACATCGATTTCTACCCCCGGCAGAACTACAAGATCTGCAAGGAACTCTCGATCCCCAATCTCAATCTTTACATCTTTAACTACTTGGTTAGTCATGATATTATTCCCAGCAACACTAATACAATAACCACTCTTGACAATTGTAATCACATTCATCTTATGCTTAGATGCAAAAGTAGAACTCATAAAGGAATGTGAAGCACCCGAATCAAAGAGCACAACTACAGGGTGATCATTAACAAGAAACTTACCAGCGGTGACCACTTCACCAGTAGGAATTTCCTCCACAGTAGTGTAGTGAACACGCCCCTAACGGATGTTTCCCTGAGCATTCTGCTTGGAAGGATAGGGGCACTTATTAGCCCAATGACCAGGCTGGTTACAGTTCCAACACGGCCTGTTAGCTGGTGGGACATTGGAGCTGCCCTGCCCAGAGGTATTCTTTGGCAAGGAAATTGTGTACCCCTTGCGGAAACCAGTTTTAGCTTGATTCTTCTTCTGAGGTGGGCGGTACCAGACATTAGCATTGGGTGGACGGTACTGGGTCTTGGATACCACTGGTGCCTTAGACTGAGAAGCACCTGCCTCAAAGTTTCTTTTACGGTTCTTGGAAGCAGCATATACCTTATCATTATTCTCTTGAGTCAGGGTGTCACTGATAAACTCATTGAAGGTGACACACTTGCAGTTGCCCATAGACTTCATCAGTTTAGGGGAAAGTCCCCTCTTGAAACTAGCTATCTTTTTGGCATCAGTATCAACGAACTCAGGAGCATACCTCGCTAGGTTGTTGAATGCCTGGAGGTATTCATTAAGACTCTTGTTGCCTTGGGTTAGCTTCATAAACTCGGTATGCTTAATGGCCATGAGACCAGGAGGGATAAAATGTCCCCTGAAAGCTACCTAAAACTGGCCCCAAACTATCTCAACATTTGCAGGGAAGGTGGTCCTGTGATGGGTCCACCAGATGCCTGCAGGGCCTTGGAGCTGGTGTCCTGCATATGTGGCCTTCATACCTTCAGTCAAACGGAGCAATCCAAACCTTTGCTCTATCGTGCTCAACCATTCATCAGCTTGTAATGGTTCTTCTGCCTCTCTAAAGATAGGAGGCTTTGTGTCCATGAAGTCCTTAAAGCTACTATACTGGTTCGGCTCGGGTCCCTGGCGGACATGTCGATCCTCGTGGTTAGCCATTTGGCACATAGCCTCAGCTAGCATGCGCTGACTTTCGACAACTGTCTGCATTAGCTCAGCTGGTGTGGGCGGTGGAGGAGGTGGTTGTTCCTCATCTCCCATGCTACGACCGCGACGAAGGTTATAAGCCATTTGTAAAATGTATAGCCAATGAGCACTGACGATGTGGAAATTTTTTGTAGATGAATCGTATAATTATGCCAAAGTGAGTCCATTGGAGGGAATGCATTTATATAATCAACAGAGGCACAATCATTCATCACAACCACACAACTCATCAAGCGCATCAATTGACACATAAATGCGATGAACTTAACCAACAACGAGATCTATAAACCGCAAAGACGGAATTTAACAAAGGCTCACATACGTGGAGCATAACACGTTTGATAGGTTACATCCAAGCCATAGTGGTTCCAAACTTACATCCAAAGATAACTTAAGGTTCGATATTACATCCCAACGATTAACTTATTACAAAGCTACTCATTCATGCATGAGGATCAACAAAAGACTAGCTCTTGCACATTAGCTAAGTAGTAAGCTAAACTACGCATCGTCCTCGGAGTCAGTGTCGAAGATCTCTCCTCCATCTTCATCACTAGCAGGCTCTAACTCCTCATTCTCCTCCTCTTCAGGTGGAACGTCCTCAGGTCCATTGACCTCCATGTCATCATCACCTTCAGCCATGATGACACCAGAGCCCATCTCATCCTCCTCATCAGGTGGCAGGAGAGGGTGAAGCTACTTATGTAACATGTGAACCTCCTCATGGAGATGATCATTGTACTCTTCGGCAACTGCCAACTGCTGCTCTAGCTCAACCTATCGTGCTCTCAACACATCCTCTTTGTGCCAGGCTTCATTCCGTTGGTTCAGCACGTGAATCAATATACGTTCACAGTTGCGGTGAGCAACTGTCAACCTCTGAACCTCCAAAGTCTCTTGATCCCGTTCCTGTGTTACTTGCTCCAAACAGTGCTGAGCTGCATTCCTCTCAGCAGTCACCCGGGCCAGCTCTGCCCTCAGCCTTTCCGCCTCAGTAGGCTCTGGACGGGGCTCACGAGGAGCTAACCGGTGACGAGGCGCCCTGCCTCCAGCGGACTTGCGAGCAGTGAGTTTCGTGCACGCCATCTGTAGCAAAAAGTTGCAACGTAAGGGGAGAATCATTTAAGGGATACGAAATTTAATTAGTCGGGACAATCACTTTTAAAGGAGGGAGTAATGCAAGAAATGCCATGTATGCTTGAACATGATGCATGCACGATCCGTACGTCCTCACAACCCTAGAAAAATTTAAAGGCTAGCGAATATACGGTGGCATACATACATTCTCTCGTATATGGTATCTAGTCGATCTACAACGATACGTTATTAGTGTACCTGCAGAAAATTTCATTTCAGTCCAATAATTTCCCCAAAAAGGCATATAAAGTAAGCAGTAAACTAAATACCTTCGTACATACATCCCCCGATGCATATACTCAAGTATCACAGCTACCCGACAGAGATACCCACATTTAAGTACTCTCATAGATACATGATTGAACATGTAAGTATGCGAGCAACCACAACTACTCTCCCCTAGACCGACGGTTGGACGGTCATGCTCTCACAACTCCCACTTACCAGAGCGTAGAGGTACTTTGATCCATACATTACCACCCAAGAGGATGGCATCCATACAATAGCACGCCGTATGGATGATGAAACATAAACAAGCAGGAACCCCCAAGTTAGTACTTAATAAGCCACCTAAGAGTCCTTATTTGGGCATAAGGGATATGACCACTGGCAATACTTAGTATTTAATTTAGGATTTTCACAAATACTTTTGTTTTAAATACACAAATGACATATTTAGTGTCGAATCTTACTCTGATGCCAGCTGTAACAGAACCAACCAAATCATAAGAACGTAAGTACAAAAACAATCACCGGGCGATCAAATTCACATGCACTTAAGCTCCCATAATCCCGGTAGTCCGAAATCACGAAGGATTTCAACCAACTCTCGACATACAAACCAAGACCGTAGTGATTCAACACAACACATCATCCGTTACAACATTTCATAAGTAGCATTCGGATTACATCCATCAGAGTTCAAATAAAATATTACAAACCAAGTTCAAATGTGCGGAAGCAACATAGTTTAGTACATAACTTCATAGTTCCAAATACATTGCTAGATCTTAGTCATGTCCCACAAAAACATCATCAGGTACGAGAACTAGTAGAGACCGCGCCCAACGGTCTAGTCTTCATCCCCAGCCGGGAGAAGGCAATACTTGCAAAACAACCAAAGTAGAACCGGGTCATCCGCAACAAGTGGAGATAAACCCCGAGTACGAGAAGGTACTCAAATAGACTTACCCGACAAAACCAGAAATAAAAGACACCAAGGATCATGCAAGGCTTATGAGGTGGGCTAGCTTGACACAGATTGCATAAAAGAGCTTATGAATATAGTGACCAATTTAAACTAAGCATCAAGCTTATCATCTTTTACCCATCCACTAGATTAGCACCCAGATTAGAGCACTCACTTATTAGGAGCAAACAATATTAACCATAGCAGGTATAATAAGGTCATCATCATCATATCATCATTTTGAACCATTATGTTATTTAGTGTATCTACATTGGAGATAAGCCCGTCAAGTTCTCACTAACCGGGAGAGACGGCGACTTGAATCGAATTACAACTCAGCTGTGGGGGTATTCCTAACTCTCACCCTGGCATACTTAGCAAGGGTAGCCGTGGGTCACCTTTAGAACAACTCAGGAATCAAATTCGCGGGTTCGATCGCCCACACACTCTCGGGGATTACCTTCCGCCAGGATGATCGGGACTTTTAATCACCGCCTTGGACTCACGCCTCGGCTCCTTCCAAGGCGCACTTTATACTTATCGACTCCCGGCCTGAGGTGAGCTACTCGGCTTCGTGGTCGGTCTTCGGACATGGCCAACTAAGAGAGAGGCATGCGTTCAACATGAACAGGAAAGGCTCCAAGATTCAGTCCTTAATCGACACAGACGGAGTCACTGCAAACCGGCAAGCCTCCGTCCGGGTCTTCATTTCAAATTAAGACCGGTTCTTTTCCACGATAGCAAATATAGCCAACCGTGCCATATGTATCTTTCTATATCTCGCAGTGACAGGAAATCACCGACTTCTACCGTGTTTAAGCAGGGCTAAGCACCGCATTTGAGCCTAAGCTACATAGGATTCGTGGTATCAATATCCGGACAAGGATTGGATAACCAATGCAACAAGTGTTTGCATCCAACACCTAAACTTAATGCAACAATATATATATGTAACAATAATATCAGAATCGCATTTCAAAAATTAGGAGGCTTAATATGCTACGGGCTTGCCTTTTCACAAAGTTGCACGGACGGTGATCCGGCACTCAACGGCGACCTCATCGGCACTTTTTCTCAAGGTCGCACTCCCTAACCTCCGGTGTCATCGGTCTTCTTTGCTTTTCTCGTTCCTCGAATTCCAGCAGCGTCACTCCTTCCGGTACACATATTGCATGCCGATGCACAAGATAAATATCATGGATGCATAAGGAATGGCATGATGCTCATGATGAATGAATCACAGTAAGTGTTTAACGAAAACATCACTGGACACTCGTTTACCGATTAAGAATAGCTCTATTCAAATCACTTCAAAACAGGTATCTAACTTAACTTGAAGAACAAGATCAACTTACCTAACTTGCATAACCTAAGATAAAGATGCTCATCTTCAGTTAAAGGCCTAACACCTAGGAACATTACCACAACTTCGAAATAGTAAAGGCATACTTTAAACAACAGTTAAAGTTTCATATGCACACGGGTATTTCCTTAATTCAATCACAACAAGAGTTCTACAAATCCAAATGACTTGCATGAGGACATTCTGGAAAGCTTATGAAATTCTCTACAAATCATTTGTAAACATCAAAGCATGATTCTTACGTTAACCAAATCGAATTCCAGTAAACCTAGAATCTGTCCAGAAATGCCAGGGTTACTAAATTAATTATTTAATGATGATGCAAAAGCATAATTGGACCAAACCAAGTTTACCAACATGTTTTGCATACCAAAGAAACATCAGAAAGTCTAGTGCCAACCTCTGAACAATTTATTTAATGCCCTTTTCTAATTTCTTTAGTTAATTAGGTGATTAAAGCAATATATAGTAAAACTATTCATAAAAATCTACAAAAATTACAGTAGCTATCTCATGCTTCACATAGACTACCATAAAAATTTCAAAGCCATTGGGCAAGCAGAACTTGCTGTATCCAAAATAACAGGTGGCATGTCTATTTTTAGCATAATTAGGAAATCCTAATGAAAAGTGTCAAGCAACAGATTTCACATTTTTCCTAGCATCATTCTAGCATAAGGATAGCACTCACCAAATTTTACCTTTACTGGATATATAGAAAAATTATGAAAATTCACACAAGATCCATCCATGCGAACAAGAGAATTTTATATCTCCTGCATACAGTGTCCAAAATATATAAAAATTTAACTACAAGCTATTCATGATATGAGCAGTACACCATAAATATTTCATGCCATTTGGAGCTACATAGAAAAAGATATAATTATCCCTAATTCCTCCATGATTAAAAGAGATAAATAGAAACTCCCATTTTAATAATAGAACAAGGCATAAATCATATTTTTAATATAAACTAGACATTATCATGAACTTAGCAAAATTGGAACCACATCATTTGAAGCTACCAACTAGGAGATACATATTTTTGAATCTATACACAATTCTATAAAAAGAATAAAACAGAAATGAATTTGAAACCCTAACTCTACTTGCTGGGCCGGCCCGAACAGATCCGGTGGCCCACAGCGCATGCGCAAGCGACGCCAACGCGGCCTAGAACGGCGCGGCCTAGGCTGGCTCCCGCCTGCGTGCGTCAGCGACTGACAAGGCAGTCCCACGGGCCAGCGAGAGAAAACAGGGGGAAGAAAAGGGCGGCGGTGAAGCTCGTCGCCGGCGACTCTTCCGGCGAACCCGACGGCACATGCGTGCTCCCCACACCACAGCGCATCCATCTAAGCCCACATTTCAAACTCTACTGACCCCTAGCAAGGACGACGGCGTGCATGGCGGACGGCGGCGTGGTCAGACGATGCTCCAGCGAGGTGACGGTGCTACGGCCCTAGTGGCCTGCTCTCCGAGCATCAGTAGCACACGCAGCAGCTAGCTCATGAGAGAGAGAGGATGGGAAGGCCACGGTGGTGGTTGGCCGTGTGGAGCACCAATTCCGGTGAGGTCCCGCCATGGCGGCGGTGGAAGAAACGGTGATTTCGCCCTTACCAAGGCCAAATTGGCACGACGGTGAGGTGGAGGAGGTAGAGAGGAACACGGCGAGGCTCAGGGCGAACTGGGCAACGCGTTCTTGCGGTGGCGCATGAGCGAGGTGACGGCGGAGCTCCACGGCAGCAGTGGCGGAAGCGGCTGCTCGCGGTGGAGACGAAGGAAAGGCAAATGGAGCAGGCGAGCGCGTCGGGCAGGCACTAGGTTACATCTGGAGCTCGGACGTGCGACGTGGAGGCGTTGGCAGCGCATGCACGCCACGCAGTGATCAATTCCTGCGTCGGTCGGCCACGGCGTTCACTGAACGTTTTCTGAAACTTTTCGAATCAGTGCTCGATGACTATGACTGACAGCGTGACTTCAACGATCCGTAACTTCCAAACAGTGGCGATCTGGTTCATGGTATAGTTAACAAAATGGAAGACCTAAGTGAGTACTACAACTTCTTCAATTGGAGCTCGAGTTGGTTCAGCCTGGTTTGGGAGATACAAGCCTCCAAACATTGGTACACGAAACTGTAATTCACTTAAGGACTTAGAAAATTTCTAAGTATGAAATCAGCATGGAATTCTGACTTGTGGGCCATGTTTGAGCATGTTCTAGCCATTTTTATGAGTTGATCATAAAACAACTTTTGTTCCTTGATAAATTAGCTACAACTTTGGTAAAGAGTGCATAGCCATGCAAAGTCTCTATGTTGGTCTTTTGAATCAGTCAAACAGTGGCACTCTAGGGGTCATTTCAAGTCAAACCTCCACTCAAGGACAATTTTGTCATTTTGATCTATATGAACAATGTCCAAACAAATTCCCTAAGTGTAGTTAAGGTGTATTAGACCCTAATTAACCACTCTACACAAGTGCTATACAAATTTCTAATGATCACATGTGATGAAGCAACAAAACGATCAATTCACTCAAATGTTGCAATTCAATGTTTCATATGTTTCATGACTTTGTTGTTATTCTATACTTGTCATATTACTACCATGCTGCCATGTTTCAAGGTATGAGAAATTCATGTTGCATTTACAGGTTACACCATTACTATTCACAACAATCAAGTATGAAACACACACAGTTGAAAATGTTGCATATGCATGTTTCAGTAACAATGGCATGATGAGATAGATGATGCACATGTTTATGAAATGAAATGCAATTAGTGGAAGCCAAACACCTAGGGTGTTACAGTACCACCCCTTTATATCACCTCGTACTTGCCCGTGCCATGGTCAAAATAGTGCACCTCATGTGTGAGAGCCCTAGACTTTGCCTTATCAAGGTGAGCTTGTGGTTTAGGTTCCGATCACTCATTCTTACTTTGTCAAGCCATTGGATCTAAGTGTCTCTCGTTCAACTAGGCAACAAGCTTGTAGACGGTACGGCATGTATACCCTTAAGCAAATTATTAAATGATTTGGCCATGTTGCTAGTCTAAAACTCATACCTCGAGCCACCATCGTCGTGAGCCCTTGTCGATTTCTCGGGTTCCCTCAATAACCCTCTCAACCATTGTCTACCTTCTACGTTTGTTGCAGGTTTAAGATGCTCCAACTTCTCTTCGAACAACTTAACCTCGAGCATGCGAGCAAACTCCTCGAATGGAGGAAAGTTATCCTTGGTACCATCCTTATGGAGTAAATTCTTGGCAAGGTACTGAGTGTACCAACAGTGGTGCAAAGATGCATAGCCCGCAATCTGCTCATGTATGTCATTGAATATACCCACTAGTGTCTATCAGATGTGACACCAAGCTCCCTACCAGGGCCTACCACATGTATCCAAATGAGCCTCAAGAACCATCCCCAGATGTCTTTGGTCTGCTTCTCAACTAAAGCAAAGGCCAAAGGAACCAACGTGTTGTCTGCATCACATGAAATGGCTATAAGAAGTGTGCCCCGATACTTGCCAAGAAGAAATGTGTCATCAATGGAGAAGACAGGATGGCAATGCCTGAAGGCCTCGATGCACTGAGGGAAGAACCAGAATGCACGGAAGAATATCTGTCTTTCATCCTTCCATTCATTTGGTTTAGGGATGTACTCGTAATGCACGCCTAGATTAACTACTTTGGTTGCATTGAACAGTGCTGGCAACTACTCATACCCCTCTTCCCAATCCCCATATATCATCTTCCAGGTGCGCTGCTTTGTCCTCCATGCTTTTCCATATTGACGAGATCCTAACATATGGGTATGTTAAGCCTTGGGTCCAATAGTTCCCGAACAAAGAAGTCCCCCCGATCGACCCCTCTAGGATCGCCCAGGGGCTCGGAGGCTATACTCATTGGGTACGCTCGTGCGCACCCTCTGAGAAGAAACCCGGCCGAGCCTGACTCTACCGCGACCTCCGCCTGGGGCTTAGCCGAGCCCTGAGGCCCCCGATCTATGTCGACACTCTAGTTCGGCCCTTGGCTCCTGCCCCGCCAACGACGATAGCCAAGGCCCGCGCACAAGAAGACAAGCCCCAAGCTACCATGGCTTGGGGGCTCCCCGGTGATGCCCCTTGGGCATGGCATTGCCGGCCACTTTCCCGATAAGGTCACGCACGGGGCGTGACACAAGAAGACAAAGCTTCCCACCGGCCTCCGGGGGCTCGGCGGGTCTCGGGCCCACACGTTAGCCCCTGGAGCCAACCTCCTTCATCGCTGAGAAGACTCCAGAAGGTCCACCCGGGGGAGGCCGGTCCAAGTCGACACAGTCTGACACACAGGTTGTTAGAATAGAGCAGCCAGACGACGCCAAGGCTCCTTCGGCTCCACGACACCGCCACGGTCCATAGCGCATCGCTGCAAGGCCCTCCTAGACTCTGGCACATGTAGACCGTAGACTAGTTCCCCCAAACTACCATGTACCCGACCTATCTCATTATATAAGGGATAAGGTTACACCTATGGGAGGGAGATCACTAGAAGACATATCATTCCATTCCATTTCTTGGCCTCTGCTCAGCACCGAGAGCGAGGCAACCCATGGAGGGGCACCGAGAGCTCCTGCACCACATCCCATCATCGGAGCAAGCGGCGCTGCCCTAGACTACGGTGTCTGCTTCCCCGACTAGTTCTCTGTCACCACCAAGCCGCTCCTCGACGTAGGTGCCCCGCGTGGAAAGGGGCCCGCACGGTGGGAGGGGGCATAGATACGCTAACTCCGAAAATAGCTAAGTTCCCCAGCCGTTAAGCTCTTTTCCATATGTTCTTCACCTCTCAAATTGCCATTGAGGAACGCACCACCCTACTCGAATCAACCCGTAACACCCTAGGTGTTAGCCTTGCATAAATTGACTTGCATTGCATGAGCATGAGCATCAAGCATTCATATTTCCGCTTTTACATTTGAAACATATGAATGAAACATATGAAACATGCCTTGTTATTTCATGTTTTCTTTGTGTATGCTTATGATCTTGAGTGAATAGGTGTAAGTAGTAGATGTGAGTCACTAAAACATATTAGCTACACTTATGATGACTAGTGGAACAATGTTCATGATCATTTTTTCTAATCAAGTACTTAAGTGATGCTATGTGTGTTGAACTGGAAAGCTTTATGTGCAACTAATGTATGAAATGATTGTGTGACCTTATAAATAGCTTGAACATGTTTAGAGTATCATTATGAACAACTTTGATATTCATGGTTAGGGGTAAATAGGTCATTAAGCCATAGTTTGAAGTGTATCATCATTTAAATGTGACATGTTTGACCAAGTTTGAACTAGGTGCTAGAGACCTTGCATGGAGGTGGTCACTAAAGCAAAGTTGTAGTATTTGGTATAAGGAACAACTTTTATTTTTGGGTCATTGAATGATTCAGATCCTAACATGTTTAAAATTGGATCACAAGAGTCAGCAACACAAACATTTCAACACTTAACAAAAATTTCTAAGTCAAGTTCACCGACAGTGCTGACAGGCCGACCTTGGTCATGATTTTACTCAGTTTTGGTTGCGAATTAGAGCATGATTCTTTAACAACAAATGGAGCTGGTACATTGAGCTACAATTTTTGTTTAGACTGTGTGCGCTAATACTCCTCGGATTAGCGGTTAAATGGACGGAAAACTCATTTGTCGAGGCTCGGCTTGGATTAATCGATTTAACGGAATCGGCCTGGTTTCATGGCCGACCAGCTCGAGCCGAGCCGCCAGGTGGTGGGCCGGCGGATGCCGCGTCGCCGCCGGTGCCTCGCCACGTGTGGCCAAGGCGGGCCGAGAGCGCCTTAACATCGCCTTGACCTGCCCAAGACTCACCAAGCGCCACCATTTTCATTTCTCGGCTTCCTTCTTCACCCGCCATAGCAGCCTGCAAGCCGCCGAAAGGCGTCCGCCGCCTCCATTCCCAAAGACCGCTAAGCTCTGCCTCGCCATCCACCACAGCAACCACTTCACCGTACTCCTACCGTCTCACCGCACCCACCTGTGCTCGCTAGCCGCGCCGGTAAGGCCCCAGCACCGTGCACGAGCTCACCGGAGCTCTGCCGCCGAGCCCGTCGTCGTGGCCACGCCGCCACAGTCCACCTCTCGCTAAGCTAGTTGGTGCGCTAGGTCCCCCGTAGTACATAGATGCTTGTCCGCACGTTAGGTTGAGTCGCCGTGGTCTCCACCGGCGTAGCGCCGCCGTCCTGCTCCTCCATGCCGCCATGGTCGTCGCCGTCGTCGCTAGCACCGATGAGAGGCCCAACCAAGTAGACCAACCGGTGCGCTAGGTCACGTAGGTCACACGGTGAAGATGTCACCGCCGGCGAACTCGCCGCCATTGAGCCTTGGCCGCGCAACCATCACACAGCGCCGCTGCTCTTCTTCTGTATCACTGACGTGTGGGGTCGTCTGACTTGCGGGTCCCACCGGTCAGCGGCAGTGAGAGTATAGGATAGTTCATTAATTCTAGATTTTGTACTGTTTTGTAATATTTGTATCTCTAGTTTTGTAGCTTCAAAAATTGTGAAATAAATTTGGTAGTGTTCCTTAGGAAGTGTAGTATTTAGTAAAAATATATTCTTAACACTTACAATAGAAATTTTGGAAGATTTAAATGGAAATTTGAAATGTGTTTTTGAATGCATGCAAACTTGTTTATTTTATATCTAGAGTTCTTGTTCTCCAAAAATTATGAAATTTTGGTAGCAAGCTATTCTTGACATGTATGAGCTCTGGTAAAAGTTTGAGGGTCAGTGCATTTATAGATTTGTAGTTATAGATTTTTCTTTTATAATTAGGAGATCATTGTATGAATTTTTATAAATTATTTATGAATCTAATATTCATGAAATTTGTTGGAGGTTGTCCTAGTACCATATGTATGCTAAGAAAAGTAGGAAATCTGTTGCTTGACACTTTTCAATAGGGTTTTCTATTTATGCTATTTCAAGCCTTGCTGCCTTGTCATTTTTGCATAGGATGTTTTACTTGTTAAAATGGCATGAAACTTTTATAGTAGTCTATTGGTAGCACTAGTAAGCCACTGTAATTTTCTGAGAATTTATGATGCACATTTAGTATATGTTTATTATTTAACCTAAGTATCTTAGTAAATTGATAAAGGCATTTAAATAAATAATCAGGTGATTTCCTGTCACCTGCGAGATATAGGTGGATACCAGAGCACGGTTGGCTATATTTGTTATCGTGGAAAAGAACCATGGGTTAAAAAGTAAATCGAGGCCGGGCGGAGTCTATGCGTAGGATGACTCATGTGATTCCGTCTGAGCCGATTAAGGACCGTACCGTTGCTGGTGCTTCTGACAAGATTGAACACATGCCTATCACTTAGCTGGCTGGATAACTCGTTCCGACTGCGAAGCCAAGTAGCTCAACTCAGGTCGGGAACCATTCTGTTGTGCGCTCCTTGCGGGGGGCGATCAGACTGAGCCTAAGGGCAGGCTAGGCCTGAACGTCCTGGCATCTGGTGTCCCAGATTGTGCGGCATGGTACGGACCGAGGAAATGTGTACCTGAGTTGTACCAAAGGTGACCTAAGGCTGCCTTCGCGCGGTATGCCTGGTAGGAATAAATTCCCAGCTGGTTGAAATCGATTCGAATCGCCGTCTCTCCCGGATAGTGAGAAACTTGGCTAGTCCCAACATCGTAGTAACTGTGCTATGGAACATGATGGTTCGGATGAATATGGAATTGTAATACCTGCTATGGTTACTATTGTATGCTTTTAAATGGATATACCATATGTTTGGCACAGGATAGTTGCTAATCTAGAGATGGATAGTTATAATTAACCTGATATTGGAACCATAATTGTATAGTTAAGTTAATCGTTTTTATGCAAAATGTTGTCAAGCTATCCCCACTTATATAGCCTTGCATAATCCTTGGAGTCAATTTATTTCTGGTTTATGACGGGTAAGTCTAGCTGAGTACCTTCTCGTACTCAGGGTTTTATTTCCCATTGTTGCAGATGGCACTGTGTATCATGGTTATTGCAAGAGTTGCTTCTATCCCGCTGTGGATGAGTAAGCCTTGGGCAGGCTTCTTATTAATCCTTCTACATGCTTTTGTGGACCATGATCGTATTTTGGCACTGTACTAAACTATGTTGGAAACTTTACTTTCAAACTTAATTTGCTTCCGCTTTTATCTATCAAACTCGGTTTGTAATAACTGGTTTCATACTCTGATGATGAAAATATATTTGTGAACTTTATGTAATATGTGGCATGTATGTTGAATCATGTACGATCTTGGTTGTTGTAAATCGTTTATCGAGACCTGTCGTGGTACTCGACGGACTACCGGGTTTATATGGGTTCAAGTATGATAGTGCGACCGCTTGCGGGCCGCCATTGTACTTGTCCTCTTATAAATTGGTCAGTTCTGCGACAAACCCGCTCTCGGGCCATAATCCTCCTTGCCCCGATCTCACGGTTGGGGAGCAAAGCCACCATGTTCTCCCTCTCTTGATCACCAGATGGGATAAGCTAATGCCCTAACGCCTCACAGGCTTGACCCAGGCTAACAGAGCTAACAGCTGACGACCACCAGGCTCAGGAAGGGGGAAACAGACACCGGGTACGCTCCCCACTGAGATGAGCAGAGCGTAGAGAGGGAGTGGCAACAAAAGAGTGTGAGGATTTGACGGCCGAGCATGTCCTCAGTGTCACAATTGTTCGAAGGGGGATGAAAACCCCAGAATTATAGTAGCAGGTTTTACAAGCCTAATCCTTGTGCTGGTCACGGGGACGCCAGAGGGCTAGCAGGCGCATCCTCCTCTTCTGGATATTCGTCGACTAGTAGCAGCCTGTTGTCGACGATGCCCGCCACCGCAGCAACCAGGGGCGCCACCGCACCCTTAGCTTCCTCTAGCTCCTTGTCGGAAGTCTCCTTGGGCACACCCAAGGCCACTGCCCCCACATCAACCTACGGGAGCTAAAGCTTCGTCAAGGTTAGGGCCACGGTGGCCCCTTGGCAGACCGCACTCCTGACGACTCACGGGACGTGCGCCATGAGGGAGCGCACCCATTGTAACACCCTAAAATTTGACCTGGTTTAAAAAACACTAAAAATTTAAACTTTTTAAAACAATTGCATAAGAGCTAACATATATAACCAACATAGGTAATTTTTACAAATAAAATAACATAGGAAAATAAAACTTGATGTGTGAAACTTGGTGTGTGAATGTTTGCTTGGCTTGTTGAACTTATGGTGGTACATTTTTGCACACTCATGCATTCAAATTTGAATTTAAAATCATTTAAACATATGCATACTTAAGCTAGGAAAAAGAAAAAGGAAAAAGAAATAGAAAAAACCCCACGATGCCCTCTTTTTCCCCCTCTCCTCCCTCACTATGAACTTGTCAACGCCGACGCCATGGTCGCCTCCGTGCCGAGCCACCGGAGTAGCTGCCAAGGCACTTCGACGTGTGCGTCGGCAAGCTCCAGCTGTGGCGACGTGACCCAACAAGGTCAATCGTGAGTGCACGTGGTGGATAATCACGGCCACGAGAAATATCTCCCTACAGGGACACCGGCCTAGCCGGCCTATAAATAGGCCCAGCCGGCGACGCTCTCGCCTCGCCCTCCCCACCATCTGCTCTGCCGAGGGCGGGAACACACCATCTCCCCCTCCGCTTCCCCTTTCCCCTCCCCCTTTCCACCTTCTTCCATTCTCCCCTAAATCAGGAATTCACCGGTGCCATAGGTGCCGCTTCCGGTCTTCTCCTTCCCCGCGGCGACATTGGTCGATTGGAGTGACCGGTGAGTTCCAGAGCCCCTCCTCTATCTCCTTTGCTAGTTAGTTGGTCGTTTCTCTCTCTGTGTTGCGCTGCCACCGTGTGCCCAGCTCCGCCAAGCGGCCATGGCCGTCGGCCATCACCGGCAAGGCCACCCTGGGGCACTACACCACCACCACTACACTCCTCACTCACTCGCACACACATACATGTAGTTAGTTGTTTAGGATAGGGCCTCTAGGGATGAGTTCACCAACCGGCACCGCCGCAACCTCTACGATGAGCCACCATCGCCGCCACGGGTACCTGTTGTCGACGGCAACCCTGCCATCAGCCGCGGCGTGGCCCCATGAGCATACTACACCTATCACATGCCACCACCGAGGACCGAAGCTACCGGCGTGGCCAACTTCGGCGAGCCAGGCCTCCCCCTCCCCTGTTCCAATGATGCAGCGGTCACCCCCACTCACTGCCATTCCCTCTCTACCCTTGTCTCTGACGCATGGGCCAGGCACGGGATGGCGTTGCCGTTACCATCAGCCCCGTCCGTCTCTCTCTCTCTCTCTCGCTCCCTGTTTTGCTGACACGTGGGCCCATGGCCATGACACCGACGCCACCGTCACTGCTGATGCAGGCATGTTGGTCCACATGTCATTCACACACGCACCACACACACAACGCGGGGTACACTTTAGAAAATGCTGGGTACACCCGGCTAATGTACACAGAGGGTTAAAAATACATCTTCCTAGCTTAGAAAAATTCCCAAAAAAATTATAAATAAAGTAGATGCATTAAGGAAATTAATCATGTAGTTTGCACATATTTTTATGCACTAGAAAATGCATATAAAATTTCACCTAGTTAAATAACTATAGGATAAACTTCTAAAATATATAACTTTTAAACCCTGACTTCTTTTTACATGAAACCACCTCTAAAATTCATCTAAAAGCCAACCCTATCATTTGCACCTTGTGCCACTATATAGTTCTATGTTTGCTTTTGCCCTTTCTTTTGTGGTTAGCGGTAGTCTTATGTCGATCGATACGCCCGACAGACGACAGTAATCGTCAGGAAGACGAGTACGCGAATTTCGTAGATGTGCCAAAAGGTGACAACGACGAAGGCAAGTCCTAGCTCCCCTCCCTACCATCTGGCTTTAAACCACTAAAATGCTAAAACACGACTATAAGATTATTACCCTAGAATATGAGCTCAGTTAATGTGATATGTTTAAGATAAATAGTTATCTTGTTATTTTATGAGCTCCATGTTATGAATAGATTTAGGGATAATAATGGAACTTAAAATTTGTTAAACCTAAAACCAAACACCGACATGGGGCAAGTGGTGGTAAATTATGGAGGTAGTTTACCATGGCAGGGATGCCTGGAGAGGATTCCTATGGGAGTTACTCGCTTCAGTCACATAAGGACCGGTTCATAGTCCCTCTCGCCTAGTGAGTTATTACATGCAACCACATGTCTATATGAGTAGGCTTGATCTCACACACCGTTAGATAGAAGTATAATTACTACTAGGAGGCCAGTGTAGGTAGCGGAATATCAGGAGCCGACATGGGGGATAGGTTTTCTTCCGTGGTCCGGTTGGCATGGATGCTATGTGATCTTCCACGTTAAGCTTTTGTTTTTGGTCGCGTTTGAGCCCTTGATTATGATTTGGTATCATCATGTTGGGGGGATTTGGTATCTTCCTGGTTTTTGTGTTTCCAACCCTTGAGAAGCCATAGTAGAGTTATATGGACATCTATGGTCACGTACATTCGGGTACGAGGTCTCGTTAGGTCTATTTCGTCCACTGATCATGGATGAGGTTGCACCTATCGTGTGGGGAAATTTGTACACCTCTATAGAGTTACTTAAACCTATTCAAATAGCCACGTCCTTGGAACGAGCAAATGCTAGGATCAGATACTATGATTAGTTTTACTTTTATGTGTAATAAAACTGGTAACGGAATTGATGCTAACCCGGGTACTAGTGGGAATGGTAATACTCCGCTAGGACCCAACCCTTAATTATAATCACCACTACACTTCTATTTCTACCCTATGGTTAGGGCTTGTTGAGTATGTATGTACTCACCCGTTGTTGACTCTTAGAGCTTGGCACAGAAGAAGACTATGACTTCGACGAAGAAGCGTACCACAAGGATTAGAGTTCCTGCTAGGAGATTCGTTCGTAGGTGTATGACATTGAGGTTAGGGTTTCGACCGCGCTCAAGTTGCCTGTGGAATAAGACACCGCTTCGCTGTATAATAATCCTGCTTTAGAGACCACCAATAAAGCTATTTCACGGCCATATTCTTCCGCCAGATATGTAGTCTATGACCGTGCCCCTTTGGGCCACTGTTGTAAGACCTTATTTCTAGATATCAATAAAGCTCGGAACCTTTTATTATACATCTATGTACTATTCTTATGAATTTGTGCGTGATCCTAGGGCAAATACGAATGCACTTATGACTCTCAAATTGAGGTCCCGACACCCGTCCGACCAGGTCGCGCTCTTCCTCCATGGGCAACGGGGGAGCAGGGCATCGCATGTCACCTGTGCGCCGGTGGTGAGCCCCTATAGCTCCGCTCGTGCCACGTCCAGCTCCTGCTCTCGCTCTGCTAGGGCGGCCTGGCCATTCACCAACACCTTCGCCTCCGCCTACAACTCCTTCCACAGACGGTCGCACTCCACATGCGCCTTCTCTGCCTCCTCCTCCAGCCGAAGGACCTTGCCGCGCTCATCTACAAGCTCCACACGGCAGCCCTACATCATGTAAAGAAAGGAGAACCGAGTTCATGGAAACCTAGAATGATAGACCCCGCCTTAGAGGTGAGGTAAAGAAGGAAGAGAAGAGGATGCACCAGCGACAAGCTACTAGGCCTCATGGAGCTTGGAATGGGCAGCATCCCTTGCGGTCTCCAGCAGGCCTAGGGAACCCCTGATCTCCGTGACGATGCCCTCAGCCCTCCGATGGGCCTCCTTTGCCTATACAACCTTCTATCGGGATGACTCGACCCTCGCCTCCACGGTGCACTTGGCCTCTCGTTCCACCGCCAACTCAGGATCTAGCCACAGCACGGCGCTACGTGCCCCATCACGCTCCCTGACGAGTGCCTCCATCAGCTCCGCCACCCGCTTGTTGAGTGGAGGACAGGGGTTGGGGAGCGAGGTGGGCAAGGACTTCTCGCCCCCACTAGAGGGGCCAGAAAGCGCCTATGGAGCGGCATTCTCCCACTCCCGAATGAGGTCTGACTTCTTCTAGGAGAACTGAAGCAGCGCCTGCAACAACAACAATGACGAGGAAACTCAGGCAAAACTCCAGCGCCGACTCTAGCGTCATGCTCGCCTGATCAATCCTCACCCCGCAGGAGTCGTATATCCCCTGCTGAAGACCGAAGAACTCCCCCGCATGGCCCATCATCTCTATGAAGGAGTCATAGAAGAAGGCAACCAGCTCATCGAAGGCGCCATGTCAATTCATCAGCTCCAGCCATGCGTTCACCTTAGGGCCATCATCCAGCGTGTGCGGCCACCCTACCGGTGGCGCAGGGTGAGTCAGTGTAGTCACTGATGAAGAACCAACCTCCTGCCCGGTCCGCCTCTGCTTCGGGGGGGGGGGATGTGCCCTAAAAGGGGTCCTCCTCCTGCGGCATCAGAGCTCGTCGGACCCATTGGGGCCTCAACAATCGGCTTCCCCGCGATGATGTCTGGCCTCGGTACCCCGCTCACTCAGGGCGGCAACAACAGGCGATGGTGCACCTTCAGCACTAGTGGCCGGAATAGCGTCGCTGCGCCACCCAAAGCCCCCATCGACGAAGATTCCCTACGGTCAACATCTATGCCATCAAGCAATGGACATATTACCTTCGGGCAGTAGCAGTCCGAGCGTTGGAGGCTCTCACTTGCCACTTGAAGAAAGCCTTAGAGCAGAGCGCCTCTTCCTCGAAGGCACCCCTGCACCGGAGGAACTAGAGCAGGAGCGCTTGCCAGCAGCTCAGTTGGAGGGGGAACCCCCAACAATGGGTTGGGGGACCCGCTCCCCGACGGTAGAGAAGAACTCCCAGAGGTGGCCTCGTCCCCCCTGCCCCTCAAGGTTGTGGGGAATGGAGACCACCCCCAGATATGGGAGGTCATCATGTCTTAGCACAAACACCGAGAAGGGGGCTGGGCCTTCATCGACCATTGGCTCCCCCGACACAGATCCGAGCACCATCCACGCGATCCCCGTCACAAACTCCTCCAGAAGGTGACCCTCTGCCACCACGGACTGGTCTCCTAACCCGACATACTCCCACATCAGGGCTGGCCTCACCATAAGCGGAAGGATGCGGTGAAACATGAACACCTAGAGCACTGTCCGGCCGGTCAGCCCGGCGTTCCTTAGGGCGGTGATTCGGTCCAGCAAGCCCTCGGTGACCTAGAGGGTGGGGCCTTTTGGGACCCCCTTCCAAGACGGCAGCGCCACCGGCCTCGGACGGTCAGGGGATTAGGCCGGCAGAGACCCGGAGGGGTCCAAAAGGTGAAACCATTTCCGGTGCCACCCCTTCTCGGAGGTGGGGAAGGAGAGCTCTAGGTACCACAACTTCAGGTTGTGGCGTAGCTAGATGGCAGCAGCACCGATCCACTACATGGATCCATCACTATCCTAGTTCAAGTGCGGTCGAAAGATCCTCCTCCACAAATCTTGAAGTGGGGCTCGATCCCCAGATAACACTCACAGAGGGTGACGAACACCGCAAGGTGTGCTACCCCATGCAACGTTAGGTCATGGAGCCACAGCTCGAAGTAGCGAAGGAACCTCCCCATGAATGGATGCTTGGGGACCCCAAACCCAGCAAGGTGGAAGGGGACAAAAGAGATGACCTGCTACTCCCTCGGTGCTGGTTCCGATGCCTCTAGATTTGGCAGAATCAACCATGCCTGAGCCACCTCCAACATCTCGCCTTTAGCCTTTGAAGTGTCCCACTCTGCCATTGTGGACTAGCCAAGGGCGAGCACAAGCGGGATTGGCGGCGCTGGGATGAAGAAGCGATGGGGAGTAGAAATGAAAGGTACGCTAGTTCACCCCCCAATCCAGCCCTTTCTATGACCCGAGCATGTAGGAGTAAATACAGGCCGACCCACGCACGCCGCCCACTCCGCGATCGCCTCCTCATAGGATTGAGGGGATCTAGCTCCCCTCAGGCCCACCAGCTATCATCTATGACCTAGATTTGCGCACACCAAGTGTTGCGGTTCCTCCTCCGCTAGATCTGCTCCACATGGCCCCGATGTCCCATCTCCCAGACAAATTGGGATGGCGCAGGGGTGCACTCCTTAACTCCTCCACCAGGCACAATGGCCTAGTCACCATCAACCGCTTGTGCAAGGCATCAGCGGAAGGGACATGCCCAGAAGCCACCACTCTCGCTGGCTGGGAGGCCCCACAGTGGCCTCGGGGGGCTACGCCAGCTCCCCAGATGGAGCAACCCGACCCCCGATCGTTGGGCGCTCGGGTGGAGCATCCTCCAGAACCAACCAACTCCCTAGAGTTGGGCCGGGAGCCGCTGAGCAGTGGGCCCAATGAGGGCCCCCGTTCAAGGCTCGGCGTGCTCCCCGCAGCCCAATTTATGGTCATAGAAGGTTGACCCTAGAAGGCTGGCTTGAGAAGACTAGGACCTGCTACCGCAGCCCTCAGAAGGGTGTGGCGCTCTAGATGATCGGTTATCCCCGAGCCAAAGCCCAGACGCTCTCGATCACCCGACCCATGGTAGGCTCTGGTAAAAAAGGAGGGCACCCCGAGGCCTAAGGACGGTAACTCCTAGATGAGTTCACCGAGCCCTCACTCGAGTCGAAGACCCATACGTCATAGGCTCACAAAGGGATCAGCACCATCATAGCTTAGCTTCGACAACCAAGCAACACCCTTGTCTGCGGAAGCCATCCCCGCCAAGGAGGGTTTGATCACCAGAAGATTGAATTCAGCCCTTCATCGCCATCACACCAAGTGAGGCCACGAAAGGCTCAGGGGCTCCTGATGAGATCCTAACATATGGGTATATTAAGCCTCAAGTCCAACAGTTCCTAAATGAAGAACACCCCCTGACCAACCTCTCTAGGATCGCCGGGGGGCACAGAGGCTATACCCATCGGGTATGCTCGCGTGCACCGTCTGAGACAAAACTCGACCGAGCCTGACTTGAGGGCTCACCCGAGCCCTGAGGCTCCCAATCTATGTCGACACTCCAGTCTAGCCCTTGGCTCCTGCCCTGCCAATGATGATAGCCAAGGCCTAGGCACATGAAGACAAGCCCCAAGCTACCGAGGCTCGGGGGCTCGCCGGTGCTGCCCCTTGGGCACGGCATTGCTGGCCACTTTCTCGACAAGGTCATGCACGAGGCATGACATAAGAAGACAAAGCTTCTTAGTGGCCTTCGGGGGCTCGGTGGCTCCTGGGCACGTCAGCCCCTGGATCCGACCTCCTTCATCACCAAGAAGACTCCAGAAGGTCCGCCCAGGGGAGGCCAGTCCAAGCCGACATAGTCTGACACGTAGGGTGTTAGAACAGAGCAGTTGGATGATGCCCAAGGCTCCTTTGGCTCCACGACACTGCCATGGTCCACAGCGCATCGCTGCAAGGCCCTCCTAGACTCCAACGCATGTAGACCATAGATTAGTTCCCCCAAACTGCCATGTACCTAACCTATCTCGTTATTTAAGAGATAAGGTCAGACCTAGGGGAGGGAGATCATCAGAAGACAGATCATTCCATTCCATTCCTTGGCCTCTGCTCAGCACCGAGAGCGAGGCAACCCACGGATGGGCACCGAGAGCTCCTCCACCGCATCCTATCATCTTCCTCCTCTCCGATGCAGGGAAGGCTCCACCAGCGATAAGGCAACCTTAGGATTAGCACTGAGCTAACCCCTACCAAATCTCTCTACAACCCTATTGTAACCCCCTGATTTTGGGTGCTTTTGAGTATAAGGATCATCAGTTGCTAGACGTAGGCCATCGATTGGCCCAAACTTGGATAAACCATTGCGTCCTCTCTATGATTCTTATGTTCTTGAGTCCACCTGAGCCACCGAAGACCCATACTCTGACACCAACTCGAACAACATGCTTGCCATGGTTCTGACCCCGCGACACATACCTTATCTCGTATCCACCAAATATCTTCTTCGACATGTCCATCCTCACCTTGAAATTGGGCTAAACCTTCAATGTTGAGTATAGTGATCTGGCAATGAGATTAGAGGTCAACTGTTGATGCTTCTGTTGCAGGTCTGCTTCGGCACAAGTGTGTGGACCGATGATTTTTGTGATCTTGAGCTTTCCTGTGTCCTTCTATTTCCAAGCACATACCCTCTAGTTACAATTGGCCTTCTCGCACACCACTATGTACCACCGCTCCACATAGGAGTGCTCACCTTGAATGGTCTTTTACATTTCATAGAATACTCCTATAGTCACCTTCTTAATGTCATAGGCAAGTCCTTGAACAATAAGACCTTCTGAATTTCCATGATGTCCCCGACCTCAGGAGCCTCTAACAGCTTGTCATCTCTTCCTTCTGCATAAGCCTTATGAGAATGAATGAGATCACTGAATTCATGAACTGCTAGATCTTGATCAGGGCAGAAAAGTCTGATTAGCTCAATATCTTGTTCTGTTGGGGCTGCAACAGGGCGGTCATCATCAAAATCAATGGTTCTAGCGATACCATAGGGCTCCTCATTATCTAGAATTTGGACATCCACACTATTAGAGGCCCTGCAAGCTGATGGAGCTATAGGAGGACAACCAACATTATCATGAATGTCTCCTACATCACAAGCACAAAAATGAAACGATTGAGACAAAGGAGTAGAAACATGGGCAGTACATAAAGTGTTACCGCGACACTTACTTGGATGATCCTAGCACCACATCTTTAGTCTGACATTCAACTCAAATAGGATAAGAACTTCCAACCTCATTCGGGGCGGATTGAGCATCAGGCACGACAATCACATCTTCCACATCCACCTCACGGTTGGGTAACGGAAGGTCAAAGGGTGCTGGATTGCCCTCTTCTGGTGAATACCCATGAGGGGCTGAATGTGCATGAGGGTGAACACCCATGAGGGGTGGGACCAATGGACATCTTCAGCACAAACAAATCCAAACATTGGTACTGAGTCCTCATCACTGATCTCACATATTTTTGCCACTGATCCTCAGAGCCAATTGAGACCACCAATCTCCTAAGGCGGCGGCAGTGGCGTCGATGACCAACCATGAGACAGAGAGCCTAAGGGGAAGAACATAGGCACGCGGGGAAGATGTCGGGCCCATGGCGGTCATGGAGCCGATCTACGCACCATGGCCTGTGGTGCCGAGTACCTACCACGTCAGATCCACTTCACCAGCCATGCAACCCCGTGCCAGAGGGCTTAGCGTCATGGCTTATGGCGCCGAGCCATGTAACCTTGGCACAATGGCCTGTGGTGCCAACCCCTAGGGTCTAAACTCAGGAATATGCCACCAAGGGTGTAAATGTGAATTTTTGAAAAAATAGCTAAATTGAAAAAAATACAACCATTGTTGTGTGCATCATCACCATTGTAATTGTTGGGCAATAATGACATCAGTTGACAATGAAAAGCGATTGTAATTTGAGGGATCTGTTGACACCAAAATTTGGGTTAGTATAGCACCCTTGAATTTTGCCATTTTGTTAAGGGAAGCCAAAGTGTCTGCGGGATTAGCTAACCAGAACACAATCAGGATTGGCTGAATTCCATGACGCCATCATCTTGAAGATGGGCTGTGCCGATGGAAGATGTCGGTGATCAGGAGCAGAAAAGCACGGTGGACTCCATACAAGATAAAGATTGGAGTCCAAGTTATCTTAATTTAGAATGGTGTCTTCTTTTATGAATTTTGTAACTGGTCATGTTCGACCAGGACTCGTAGTTAAGCCTCGGGTATAAATATTGGACCCGACTATTGTAATAGACATCTCTCATCGATCAATCAAACTAGTACCATTACTTTTCGGCTTATGCCGGCCCTTAGGAGTAGGAGTAGAGTAGATCTCGGTGAGTTCTTTGGGTAAGCAGGGGCGCATCGGTTCGGCCGACCTTCGATTTGTTTGTAAGTACCGTCACGACTTATACCTTGTTTATAAGGCTGCATCGGTCCGGCTGACCACTTGTAAGCTTTTTATAAGTAAGTTATCGACTTTTATCAATAATTGTAAGGTTGCATCGGTCCGGCTCAATCTCGTACAATTCCTGATACAAGTTACCCTTCAATTCTTATCAAAATTTGTAAGGTTGCATTGGTCCGGCTCGAATCTCATACAAATTTTGATACGAATCAGTTATCGGTTAAATCTATTAAGATTGGTAGGGTTCCCTTGCTGTTTTTAATAGATTTGCTAGTTATCGATCTTGTTATAATTAGTACTCTTACTATTTGTAACGACATCACCCCTTACCCGATTAAGACTGAAACGGATCGGCTTTATATCTCCTTAAACTATCGTCTTGTTGCTTCATCCCGTTTAATCCTACTTTGACGATGGTTTTGGCTAGATTAGTCATTCTGTCCCAATCTTGATCGAAGATAGCATGTGTTCCAGGCGTGCTTGATCCTAAGTAAGCTTGTTAGTTGGTGAAATCTGGTCTAGAACTGCTATTATGGCTGCTCTCGATCCGGTCGACCCCCACTGTTAGCACTATAGATAAGAAATTATCAAGTAATAAGTCCTGCTTATGGTCAAACATAGCCTCTGGCCGCATGCTATGTTCACATCGGCTATTTAGCCGATCACCTACGCTTTAACGATCGTAACATGCTTTCATGATTCCATTAAGTGTGAATAGACTCTTATTCTTTGAAGGTTTAGTCTGTTATCTTTATTATGGCTGCTATCGATCCGGTCGAACCCCACTATTAGAGATAATAGATTAGATTTGATAGGTTTATGGATCTATCCACGTTTAGTGGTTGAGTGCTTGCATGTTATGAGCTTACTCTCACTGGAATTGGCTATTTTAGCCGATAGCCCGCTTATTAAGAATATACTGGCTATTCATACGTTTATACTTGTTCTTATCTTGGTCAAACGCTAGTATGTTTCTCAAGTTATATAAATGCTTTCATGTCTACTCATCATACCTTTACATGCTCTCATGATCATCGGCTGTTAAGATCTATACATTTAAATATCTGATAATTACCAACATGCTTATTTCATTTGCTTTGTGTCGTGAACATGCTGGATATCGACTCTTTAGTCGATAGCCTTATCTCATTGGCTATTTAGCCACACATTTGGAACTGTCTGGAGCAACACCGACATGTTCCACCTTAAATTACTAATCAATCTTTCCTCCTTGTCAATTATAGGGTCAAATTGACTAGCACGCCCTAGGTCACGACCATCCGGTCTGGTGTTTCCCTAAGCCCGGGGAGCGTGGTATCTCTCGACTTGCTTACGTGTTGGCGACAAGGCTCGGCTCATCGCACTTTTTTGCCGTCAACACAGATCTGGCATGCCTGGTGGGACCACAATCGTCAACATGGACAACGACGCCATCCTCAAGGTTAATTTCAAGGAGTTGCCGAAAGATCAGAGAATGCTCATCCTAAAGGTTAATTTTAAGGAGGCAGCAGAGGAGTTCTGAGAGAAGTGTCTGCTGTCTTATAGTAGGACACATGATTCAGTCATTTAGAAGATTCTATTGCCAAGAGTTCTCCTGCATGGACAGAGCGATCCAAATGTGGAAGCTGGAGCCAAAATTGTTGCTCAGATGGTCCATAAGACCATTCATGAGGCCTTCATAAATCAAAATCACATGTTGGCCATTCATCAGTGTCGAATTTATATTTTTCCCATGGGAAGGCGGAAGGCTAGAATTTATATTTACTGGTAGTTTGCTAAGGGAAGCCCAAGTGCATCCTAGGTAGGTAACGATAATGAGTGGGTTGTGTGTAAACTACCTACTAAACTACTAAACAAGCTACACTAGAGATATCTAGGTGGGAGAGCGAGCGATTTATGTTTCAAGTAACTAAGGGTAAACTAATGACTAGGAGAAATCGCTAGTACTTTAGGGCACAACCCACCTACCAACTAGGAGAGTTAAATAGACAAGGTCTGCCACGAGCCCTACGATTTAATAACTAGACCTATGATAGTGGAATAGAAAGGATGGACAAGGCTGTCACCACTTGCCACCTACCACAATCTATCCGGAGGCCTAGCCGTATCCACAGGTAATCTATAGCCTAAGCACCAGGCTTAATCTATAAACTTACCACTTCAATCCGAGCTCCGATGAAATGAGATCAAAGCACCCAAACTAGACGGTGGAACCAATACGAACGAATAGCTACTAATTAAGAGATAACCTATGCTACTAATGTCAAACAATAAGCACCTAAGCTCACTAATGATGAACACTAATGAACTAGAACTTAAGTAAAGCAAAGTAATAATACAAGAATAAAGTACTGAATAAAGTAAATGCTAAATGAAAGAATTACAAAAGAGCTATACCAAACCCAGAAGACTCTTCTGGACTCCGAGAGAAGCTCCTGCTCTTGCTCTACTCCACTACTAGACTACTACTCTATAGCTAATGCTAAGCTAGAAAGCTAAGAAAAGCTTGGAGAGCTTGGAAATGAATGGGGGCGTCCTTCCACTGAGCTCCACACCCTCTATTTATAGTGTAGAGAGGCATGGTGGGTACTTGTAGGCAGTAGGTAGGTCGGTGGAGCACCTAGGGCGCCGGGCGGCCCTTGGATGCACTGCCTCTGCATCGTAATGCCGTGGTTGCTCCTCCAAGTCAGTTGTGAAGCCAGCACATATCGAAATTCGACAGGTAAGTCGGTTGGTAAGGCGGTGGAAGCCTCCCAAGTCTACGATAATGGGCCCATGAATCCACCGGCATCAAATCTTGTTCGTTGATCAAACTGACTTGAATGGATGCTTGCCATTGGCTCTAGAGCAGCTCCTATGGATCGGTGACGTGGCAGAGCCACTTGGGGGTCGAGCGGTGGCCATTTGGGGCTGGGCGGCGCTGCCAAGTGGGCCCATGATCTCCTATCATGTCCAGTTGCTCCATGTGTCCATATTTGTCACCTTTTTTGCATATTTTTGCTTAAATTTCATGCATATAAATAATTCTACAAGCACAAGTGGAACTAGGTGAATTATAAACAAAATTCTTCATATGTGATGATGATTTACCTCACTTTGTCATGCTTTTGGGTGGAATATTGATGGTCAAAAGGGGTGTTAGTGACTGTCAACAAGCTACCCCTTTGCTGTCCTCAGCAAAGATGTGGGTTTAGCATGGAATAGGTGTTGGATCAGGAGTTTCTACTATGTAATTCCCTACAGAAACTCATATACAAACAAATACTATCTCTTGAGTTGAACATGTGGGACTTATAGCTTTCACCTTGACACAAGCAATTGCAAGAATGTGTAGCTAGATATATACTTTTTGCCTACTTTAATTTAGCTCAAACTTCCTGGAGGTTTTTAATAAATTTGGAAAAGAAAACTTGTCTAAGTTCCTTAGATAGTACACTCAAGTCACTAAATGGTGCTTGAATTCTCACCAAGGCCATGGTTCTTAGCCTTAATTTCTATCCTAAAGCTTATGTGGAGCTCAAGGTAGTGGATAAAAGCATAGCCTACTTGAATTGAATTTATTGCTAAGTCAAACACTTGGATCAAAAGGAGCAACAAATCATACTAATTGAACAAGATGTGCATGTGTGTGGTATATTTGGTGGATGTGGTACTCCTTTGAGAAGTTTCCCTTCTCCAGCTTCTTTTTGAGAGGGCATGGCTACTTTTTGTTTTCTCTCTCTCTTTTGAACACTAGAGCTTTTGCTCTTTATTCTCTCTCACTTTTTTCTATAAGCCCATGCCTCTCTTTTTGATGTAAGATAGCTAGAGAGGTAACTTTGATTCTCATAGAGCATTAATGTATGGAAAGCATATGTGGTTGCGTATTCCTAGTGTAGGAATAGCATAAGTATGTGGGTGTATGTGATCTTGATCAATAGGCATGACAAGTTTCTCTACTCAGATCAACAAGGCTTGAAAAAGCTCAAAACAAACAAGCAGCTTTTATAGTGGCTTTATCATGTATGAATGAATATGTATTTGGCTCTGGTAGGAATTTAAGTTTTAGCATTTTGCAAAACAAAACTCCAAGTTGTTTTTACTATTCCTCAGATAGGTTCAAAGATTTACTCTAATCATGGCTACAACATATCTCACAAGAACCTATTCTTGGTTCTAGCATTTGCAACCCACGAAAGCATTCAACTTAAGATGAACTCTAAGTTATCATGCTCAAAACATAAGAAGTATAAGGTTGTATGACAAGCTTTTGCAAAGTATCACAGAGCAACTATTCATCATCTCCAATTAAATTATCATCATTTTATTAGAGCAGAGTTTCTTTTAAAATAAATTTCAAGGCACTTCTCTCTGCATTCTATGATCATGATTATTGAAATGCAAGACAAACATGAATGTAAAGAGAGGGTTTTAAGATTTTGATACCTGAGCAGGGAGAGATGTCTCCCCCAAGCTTGCCTTTTGCATAAGTTGGAATGTCTTCTGGCGGCTCTTTTGATTCTTTTCTTTATTAACTAACTAATACTACTAGAATGCATAAATGACTAAATAACCAAACCTATTACTACTAGATAACTTATTCAATATGGATACTATTGAATATTTATTTTTATTCATTATTATTAATAAAATATTTTTTTAAATGCAAATATATCCTATCATGCATAGCTACTATAGAACTTTATTTATTAGTAGAGAGTAACTAAATGCAACTAACCTATCATGCAATGCAAAGCAAATTTTATTGGAAATTTAAATATGAGATGCAACTAATGAAATGCGGTAAATAAATGCAATAGATAGAGAACTTACCTTTTTGATGGGTTCAAGGTCATTCGTCCTTGGGTGGAGGTGTTTCCTCTTGTTCCACCTCGGAGGCCTTGTGAGGGTCAAGGGATGACGAGTTTGAGGACGGATCTTTCTTTTTACGCCACCTCTTTCTATTCTTCTTTTTCTTGACAGGCTTCTTCGGATCTTCAGTCGGCTTTGGTTTCTTCATCTTGATTCTCTTCGAATGATTCTTCTTTTCCTGTTTATCATCAAAGAGGGGTTGTCCAGAGGCAAAAGCCAATATTTCTTTTCTTCTAGCAAAGTGGAATTGGATTTTCCCAGAAGCCACATATATGCAAGCATTTGAATTATTCAAGAAAGGACGACCAAGGATTAAAGGTGTATCCTCGGTGTTGCCCATGTCTAAGATCATAAAATCTATTGGAACATAAGCACTCCTAATTTTAACTAATAAATCAGTGACTACTCCCTCGAGATAACAGATAGACTGATAGGCTAGTTGTAGGTAAACTGAAGTTGGACAATTTATCATAAGTTTTCTTAGACATTATGTTAACAGTAGATCCAATATCACAAATGGCATTATGAAAAGTATGGGGGTCCTATGGAGCAAGTAATGATGGGGTTTCTAGGATCACCTTTCTTAATAGGAAATCCCCAACCATTTTTAGAAAAGTCATACCTTGCCGTAACAAGGTTGGATGTCTCAATGGTTCCTCCAGGTTTGCTAGGAATTCTATCTTTTTTATAGGATGGGATAGCCACAGCAATTTGAGTTAATTGGGTTTCTATCATTTTATTGAAACTAAGTTGATTCTTTAAAGTAGAAGAAAACTCATCCAATTTAGCATTTATATTTTTCAACATCTTGTCATGAGCATGTAACTTTTTATTAATGCTATCAGTCATTCTACCATTGCTATAAACAAGATCTTTAAGGAAAGCATAACTATTATTGCCTTGATTATTTACGCGAGGAGAAGAGTAATAATTGTTACCTCCCTGGTTGTTGGAGCACTAATTCCATCCTTGATGTTGTGGTGTACGAAAACCATTGTCGGTGTTGACAAAGTTGAGGTCCTCCTGGGTCTCGGGATAGGAATTGACCGAATGTCCAACATCTCCATAGACTTCACAAGTCATGTGGAATTCCATGGCTTTGAGTGTCTCTTGGGCACTTACCTTCTCATAATGTTCTACTCGCTTCGCGAGCAGATCCATCTTAGCTGCAAGCATGTTAATTTCTTTAATTGAATGCATACCTCGTTTATGGGGTTGGAGTCGATCATCACTCCATCCTTGGTTGGAAACTATCTTCTCGATCAGTGTCTTCGCATCTGCAACACTAAGCAAAAAGAATGCTCCACCAGCAACAGCATCTAAATGGCTTCGATCTAACAGCACTAATCCATGGTAGAAGTTCTGGATTAAAATCCAGTCTTCCATGCCATGGTGTGGGCATGCAAAGACGTACTCTTGCATTCGTTCCCAAGCTTCGGGAATTGACTCATCTGCTAGTTGTTGAAAACTAGAGATCTTATTGCGAAGAGTGTTAGTCTTCCCCATAGGGAAAAACTTGACTAGGAAAGCATCGGAACACTTGTCCCATGTGTCTACAATGTTGCAGTTGGAGTAAAACCATTGCCTAGCCTTTCCTAACAAAGAGAAGGGGAAAAGGCGAAGACGTATAGCCTCTTGGTTCACTCCCTTAATGGTGAATGTGCTACAAATTTCCAAAAAGTGTTGGAGGTGAGCATTTGCATCCTCATGGGCTTTCCCACAAAACGGACTAGCTTGAACCATCGTAATTAATGCTAGCTTAAGCTCAAAGTTAGCATCCCCATTGATAACACTAGGTCCGGTGGCTACATTCGCAGCCGAGGGTGCAGAAAAATCACGAATGGACTTGTCGCCCATGATAGTGTAGGGTAGTGATAGGGTATGAGGAAAAAAAGATAAACTACTTAGGATAACTAAAAGACTAGTTAGCAAGACTAGCAATATAAATCCGAGGCCAGTTGCCTTCCCCGGCAACGGCGTCAGAAATGCTTGTTGATACTTCTTAACAACAATTGGAGGAATTCTACAAGCGCACAGAGTAGCACTTCGCTCATTGAGTACCGAGTGTTGAACTTATATTTTCCCATAGTTAGGTGGAAGGTTAGAATTTATATTTACTAGTAATTTGCTAAGGGAAGCCTAAGTGTATCCTAGGTAGGTAACGATAATGAGTGGGTTGTGTGTAAACTACCTACTAAACTAATAAACAAGCTACACTAGAGATAGCTAGGTGGGAGAGCGAGCGATTTATCTTTCAAGTAACTAAGGGTAAACTAATGACTAGGAGAAATACTCTAGTACTTTGGGGCACAGCCCGCCTACCAACTAGGAGAGTTAAATAGACAAGGTCTTTCACGAGCCCTATGATTTAATAACTTGACCTATCGTGGTGGAATATAGAGGATGGACAAGGCTGTCACCACTTGCCACCTACCACAATCTATCCGGAGGCCCAGCCGTATCCACAGGTAATCTATAGCCTAAGCACCACGCTTAATCTATAAACTTACTACTTTGATCCGAGCTCTGATGAAATGAGATCAAAGCACCCTAACCAGATGGTGGAACCAATACTAATGAATAGCTACTAATTAAGAGATAACCTATGCTACTAATGTCAAACAATAAGCACCTAAGCTCACTAATGATGAACACTAATGAACAAGAACTTAAGTAAAGCAAAGAAATAATACTAGAATAAAGTACTAAAATAAATATTGAATCAAGTAAATGTTAAACGAAAGAATTACAAAAGAGCTATACCAGACACAAAAGACTCTTCTAGACTCCGAGAGAAGCTCCTACTCTTGCTCTACTCCACTACTAGACTACTACTCTATAGCTAATGCTAAGCTAGAAAGCTAAGAGAGGCTTGGAGAGCTTGGAAATGAATTGGGCATCCTTCCACCGAGCTCCACATCCTCTATTTATAGTGTAGAGAGGCATGGGGGTAATTGTAGGTAGCAGGTAGGTTAGTGGAGCACCTAGGGCACTGGGCGGCGCTTGGGGGTGCTAGTTGGCCCTTGGATGCACCACCTCTACATCATAGCACCATGGTTGCTCCTCCAAGTCGGTTGTGAAGCCAGCACATGTCGAAATTTGACAGATTAGTTAGTTGGTAAGGTGGTGGAAGCCTCCCAAGTCTATGACAATGGGTCCATGAATCCATCGGTATCAAATCTTGTCCATTGGTCAAACCGGCTTGAATGGATGCTTGTCATTGGCTCTGGAGTAGCTCCCATGGATCGGTGACATGGCAGGGCCACTTGGGGTGTCGGGTGGCGCCCATGTGGGGTCAGGTAGCGCTGCCAAGTGGGCCCATGGCCTCCTATCACGTCCACTTGCTCCATGTGCCCATATTTGAAACCTTTTTGCATATTTTTGCTTAAATTTCATGCATATAAATAATTCTACAAGCACAAGTGGAACTAGGTGAATTATAAACAAAATTCTTCACATGTGATGGTGATTTACCTCACTTTGTTATGCTTTTGGCTGGAATGTTGATGGTCAAAACGGGTGTTAGTGACCGTCAACAATCGGTCCGGCCAACCTCTTGTAAGCTTTGTATAAGTTAGTTATCAACTTTTTATCAGTAATTGTAAGGTTGCATCGCTCTAGCTCGATCTCGTACAATTCCTGATACAAGTTATAATGGGGATGGGGATCCATATCTTCCGTTAGGTAGAGGTAACCATCGTTGTGGCGGAGAATGACACACTGATCCGGCTTCAGATCGAAAGATCGAACCCTGCATTCTTAGCACCACAGCTCCTCTTGTTATCAACCGAGTCACGGACCAGGTTGACCTCGCCAAGAAGGCTAATCCCTGCCTACGCGAACACAACCAAATTGCAGATGAATGATTAATCTCACGAAGTTGGGGTCTCACAAACCGATGAACGGCGAAACTGTTCTTGACAGAATAATCTAAGCAAAACCTAAAACCTAATGATGGCGGCGGTGTATGATTATAAAGGTCATAGGGTCGTCGCCTACCCTGGACGCGCCCCCTAATGGGCCTAAACCCTCTATTTATAGTGTAGAGAGGCTTGAATTGGGCATCCTTCCACCGAGCTCCACACACTCTATTTGTAGTGTAGAGAGGCATGGGGGGTACTTGTAGGCAACAGGTAGGTTGGTGGAGCACCTAGGGCGCTGGGCGGTGCTTAGGGGGTGCCAGTTGGCCCTTGGATGCACCGCCTCTGCATCGTAGCACCGTGGTTGCTCTTCCAAGTCGGTTGTGAAGCCAGCACATGTCGAAATTCGGTAGATTAGTCAGTTGGTAAGGTGGTGGAAGCCTCCCAAGTCTATGACAATGGGTCCATGAATCCACCGGTATCAAATCTTGTCTGTTGGTCAAACCGACTTGAATGGATGCTTGTCATTGGCTCTGGAGTAGCTCCCACGGTTCGGTGACATGGCAGGGCCACTTGGGGTGTTGGGCGGCGCCCGTGTGGGGTCGGGCAGCGCTGCCAAGTGGGCCCACGGCCTCCTATCACGTCCACTTGCTCCATGTGCCCATATTTGTCACCTTTTTTGCATATTTTTGCTTAAATTTCATGCATACAAATAATTCTACAAGCACAAGTGGAACTAGGTGAATTATAAACAAAATTCTTCACATGTGATGGTGATTTACCTCACTTTGTTATGCTTTTGGGTGGAATGATGATAGTCAAAACAGGTGTTAGTGACCATCAACAATCGGTCCGGACGACCTCTTGTAAGCTTTGTATAAGTTAGTTATCAACTTTTTATCAGTAATTGTAAGGTTGCATTGCTCCAGCTCGATCTCATACAATTCCTAATACAAGTTATAATGGGGACGGGGATCCCGATCTTCTGTCAGGTAGAGGTAACTATCGTTGTGGCGGAGAATGACACACCGATTTGGCTTCAGATTGAAAGATCGAACCCTGCAATCTTAGCACCACAGCTCCTCTGGTTATCAACCGAGTCACGGACCAGGTTGACCTCACCAAGAAGGCTAATCCCTGCCTGCGCAATGAAGAACACAAGCAAGAACAAGAAAGGACACAACCAAATTGAAGATGAATGATTAATCTCACGAAGTTGGGGTCTCACAAACCGATGAACGGCGAAACTGTTCTTGACAGAATAATCTAAGCAAAACCCAAAACCTAATGACGGCGGCGGTGTATGATTATAAAGGTCTTAGGGTCGTCGCCTACCCTGGACGCGCCCCCTAATGGGCCCAAACCCTCTATTTATAGTGTAGAGAGGCATGAATTGGGCACCCTTCCACCGAGCTCCACACCCTCTATTTGTAGTGTTGAGAGGCATGGGGGGTACTTGTAGGCAGCAGGTAGGTTGGTGGAGCACCTAGGGCGCTGGGCGGCGCTTAGGGGGTGCCAGTTGGCCCTTGGATGCACCGCCTCTGCATCGTAGCACCGTGGTTGCTCCTCCAAGTCGGTTGTGAAGCCAGCACATGTCGAAATTCGGCAGAATAGTCAGTTGGTAAGGTGGTGGAAGCCTCCCAAGTCTATGACAATGGGTCCATGAATCCACCGGTATCAAATCTTGTCCGTTGGTCAAACCGACTTGAATGGATGCTTGTCATTGGCTCTGGAGTAGCTCCCACGGATCGGTGACATGGTAGGGCCACTTGGGGTGTCGGGCGATGCCCGTGTGGGGTCGAGCAGCGCTGCCAAGTGGGCCCACGGCCTCCTATCACGTCCACTTGCTCCATGTGCCCATATTTGTCACCTTTTTGCATATTTTTGCTTAAATTTCATGCATACAAATAATTCTACAAGCACAAGTGGAACTGGGTGAATTGTAAATAAAATTCTTCAGATGTGATGGTGATTGACCTCACTTTGTTATGCTTTTGGGTGGAATGTTGATGGTCAAAACGGGTGTTAGTGACCGTCAACAATCGGTCCGACCAACCTCTTGTAAGTTTTGGTATAAGTTAGTTATCAACTTTTTTATCAATAATTGTAAGGTTGCATCGCTCCAGCTCGATCTCATACAATTCCTGATACAAGATGTAATGGGGACGGGGATCCCAATCTTCTATCAGGTAGAGGTAACTATCGTTGTGGCGGAGAATGACACACCGATCCGGCTTTAGATCGAAAGATCGAACCCTGCAGTCTTAGCAGCACAGCTCCTCTGGTTATCAACCGAGTCACGGACCAGGTTGACCTCGCCAAGAAGGCTAATCCCTGCCTGTGCAAGGAAGAACACAAGCAAGAACAAGAAAGAACACGACCAAATTGCAGATGAATGATTAATCTCACGAAGTTGGGGTCTCACAAACCGATGAACGGCGAAACTGTTCTTGACAGAATAATCTAAGCAAAATCCAAAACCTAATGATGGCTGCGGTGTATGATTATAAAGGTCTTAGGGTCGTGGCCTACCTTGGACGCGCCCCCTATTGGGCCCAAACACGATACACGGTCCAATGGACCAAAAGAAGGTGTCGCAGCACCCTGGCAGATTCTGGACGCTGACTCGTTTCGATGATTCCCGTTGATTCTGAATGGATTTTGACGTGAGACCACTTGGATTGTCTTTCTTATCAAATTAGATTTCCAACCATATGTGGATCGTCGAAAACGGAGTCTGGATGCATCCTGGGTGACCTATTTAAGGTAGACTGGTCCTAGAGGCCGAGGCAGACTCGAAATCATGTTGGATCGGGCCTCCGGTTTCTGTTGAACGTCCTTGCTGGTCATCATCGCCTCCACCACGTCCTCTAAGTCCCTCATGACCCTCTCTAATGTTCCTAAGTAAGATAACATCATTAGGTAGTAGTCTATTCTCAAAAGTATGAAAAAGATCGCTTAAAAACGAGCTCACCTCTAAATTGAGTTGACGCATTCGAGCCCGGGTCATTGGACCTTGCATGACGGTTGGAGGATCAGCGGGTACATCCGAAGGAGTGATGTCATCATCAAGTTACCCTTTGATTCTTATCAAAATTTGAAAGATTGCATCGGTCCGGCTCGAATCTTGTACAAATTTTGATACGAATCAGTTATCAGTTAAATCTATTAAGATTGGTAGGGTTCCCCTACTATTTTTAATAGATTTGCTAGTTATTGATCTTGTTATAATTAGTACTCTTACTATTTGTAACAACATCACCCCTTACCCGATTAAGATTGAAACGGATTGGGTTTATATCTCTTTAAACCGTCGTCTTGTTGCTTCATCCTGTTTAATCCTACTTTGATGATGGTTTTGGCTAGATTAGTCGTTCTATCCCAATATTGATCGAAGATAGAATGTGATCAAGGCGTGTTTGATCCTAAGTAAGCTTGTTAGTTGGTGAAATCTGGTCTAGAACTGCTATTATGGCTGCCATCGATCCGATCGACCCCACTGTTAGCACTATAGATTGGAAATTATCAAGTAATAAGTCCTTATGGTCAAACATAGCCTCTGGCTGCATGCTATGTTCGTATCGGCTATTTAGCCGATCGCCTGCGCTTTAACGATCGTAACATGCTTTCATGATTCCGTTAAGTGTGAATAGACTCGTATTCTTTGAAGGTTTAGTCTGTTATCTTTATTATGGCTGTCATCGATTCGGTCGAACCCCACTATTAGAGATAATAGATTAGATTTGATAGGTTTATGGATCCATCCACATTTAGTGGTTGAGTGCTTGAATGTTATGAGCTTACTCTCACTGGAATCGGCTATTTTTGTCGATAGCCCGTTTATTGAGAATATACTGGCTATTCATATGTTTATACTTGTTCTTATCTTGGTCAAAAGCTAGTATGTTTCTCAAGTAATATAAATGCTTTCATGTCTACTAATCATGCCTTTACATGCTCTCATGATCATCGGCTGTTAAGATATATACATTTAAATATCTGATAATTGCCGACATGCTTATTTCATTTGCTTTGTATCATGAACATGCTAGATATCGATTGTTTAGTCGATAGCCTTATCTCATTGGCTACTTAGCCGTACATTTAGAATTGTCTGGAGCAACACCGGCATGTTCCACCTTAAATTACTAATCAATCTTTCCTCCTTGTCAATTACAGGGTTAAATTGACTGGCACGCCCTAGGTCACGACCATCCGGTCCGGTGTTTCCCTAAGCCCGGGGAGAGCTCAGGATCTGCTCCACGTGGTTTTCTCCCGGCTTGCTTACGTGTTGGCGGTGAGGCTCGGCTCGTCACACTTTTTCACCGTCAACAGGATCCAAACAGGCCGTAAAGAGTAATAGGTAAACTTCGTAAAACACATTATGACTGGAATAATCTTGGCAAAGTTGCAGTTTATAAAACTATAGTTTTTTGTCAAAACTAAGAAAACAGATAAACGGTACACCAAAAACAAAATATTTCATTGGTTATACAACAACAGCTTGAAGTCAGGTCTATATTCAAACTTTTATGTAAATAAACAAAAAAAGTTTGTTCCAATACAGAACTTCTATGGAAAGCATCCTTAACCCCCTCCCTTTCTCCCAATTTTGGAACAACCATAGCAGCATGCAACTACGCATCCCCACCCAGATCAGAAACCAAAGAAGAATGCAAAAATAACCAAGAAACAACCAGCCACTCCTCGCCACCCTCTTATCCAACTCCCTTTGGCCATCGGCGCGCGGAGGCATGGGGCATACGGCGGCAGGCGGCGGCAGCCATGAACATCAACGCGAACGGCGGCATCCTGTCGTATGAGAAGATGGAGGGGTACGCCCTCTGGGTGGCCACGGGCGTGGTGTCGGCCTTCTTTGTGTCCCTGGAGCGCTGCTCGTGCATCCACCTCCACACCGCCGAGGAGGACGACGGCAGCGATGACGAGGACCGCGACGAGGCCAAGGACCGCCCGCTCATGTTCTCCAGCCCCAACACCCTCCCCGAGTACTACTACAGCCGGTCTGCGTCCTCCATCTCCTTCACCAAGATGTGATGTGATGTGTGATGCATGATCTGATCTGAGAGGGGATCGCGCGTGATGTTGTCGTCATCTCTGCGTGTTTCGATCCGATCCGTTTCTTGATAGGTTGTTCGTGTCTTGTGAATTGTGTTGTATCCGCACGATTCCCCAGCGACGTTGTGTTCTTTTTTTCCACACGAGGAACCTTTCCATTTATATTAGATCAACGGAAATACAACAAGCATTATAGACAAGACAGTTATCAGAGAAGACGAGCCTAACAACGGCAAAAGAACTGCCAGGGACTTACGCAACCATTCCAGAACCAGCCTAATTGATGAAACAACCAGAAAACCAAAAGCAGACTCCTGAGCGGCACCGCGCTCACGACCGAATAAACCAGCTAGAGGGACTACCAAGAAACTAAATATTACATCACGTCACAGAAACAAAATAACAACAGCCAAAGAACCAGAGTTCAAGTATTCACTACCAAAATGATGGAATTCTCCTAGTGTTTTTAAGTAGTAATAAAACACTACCATTAGTTATAGCACATGAAAATCCTCACTAGGAGGCATTTGGTAGGAAAAGTTTATACTAAATTTTGAATAAAAACACTAGGAGAAGCCCGCATCACTAGGAGAAGTGCAAAATTCTGGTTGTGATTAGTCTCTCCTCCATTCCACACTCTATTTTTAGCTGGAGTACCTCATACTCATGCTGGGTCCTTCTCATGCTCAGAGGATTCACCATCTTGAAGTAGCAACCTGTTGACTTGCCTTGCGGTTTGAGCAGCCAAAATCTCCTTGGTCACTTTCAGCATTGTGTTTGCTCCCTCCACCAGCTGCTCATGATCTATTTCTACAAATAGTCCTAACCAGTAAATCATAAGCGTACAAGCATGAAAGATTATTTCAAAGGGGTTATTGATGAGTTTCTGTTCAAAGCAAGCTTTATTTCGACCTTTCCAAATTGCCCAACAAATAGTGGCAATACCCCAAGGATGATACTGTCACTAGTAGAAAAGCATGTTTCACTCCCGGTTGATAAAGAGCCTTTAATCCCAGTTGCTTTAAACCCAAACTAAAGGTCCTCGGAAACTTAAAAAATAATACCTCCCACCCTTGTGCCTCATGGGATTCTAACCCAAGACCTCATCTATTGCCTCGCGCATACCTTTCCACCCCACCTACACCGCACATGTGAGTCTAGATGGGATGCTTTTATTTTGAAGTAACCCGTCGAGGACCTTTAGTCCGGGTTCGTAACACCAATAGAGACCAAAGGGTCCTTTAGTCTGGGTTGGTAATACCAATAGAGACTAAGAGGGTCTACATTAGTCCGAGTTTATGTGATTAACCGGGACTAAAGGGCCGGGTCAAGGTCCTTTAGTCCGGGTTCGTAACACCAACCGAGACTAATGTAGACCTTTTAGTCCGGGTTGGTGTTACCAACCAGGACTAAAGGTCTTCTGACGCCCAACAAACTTGGACCCGTGACTAATGCTCACATTAGTCCCGGGTCCAATTCTAGTCAAGACTAATGTGCTAAACCAAAAGCCTGTTCTCTACTAGTGTTTTCCAAAAGGAAACCACACTTCCCACCATTGCCAACATTGTTGCAGATTAGTGGGAACATTTGAGGCACCAAAGCATTGTGCCGCAACTAACCAAATCACTTTAGCAATAGGACACTGGAAGAAGAGATGTGAGATAGTCTCCACACAATCACACAAAGCATAACTAGGGCCCCCCTGCCAATTTCTTTTTCTCAAATTTTCTTTGGTTAGCAGAGCATCATTAGTCATAAGCAACAGAAAAATCTTTATCTTTGCAGGAATTTTACCCTTCCAAATTCTCTTATGATATATACCAGATTCAGAACAAGATAAACCAGTGTAAACTGATTTAACAGTAAACTTGCCACTTTTGCCTATATTCCATATAACAGTATCAGGTTCACTCCCAAGTTGATAACCGCAAGCATCAAGCCAATTTTTCCCCAGCTAGCTCTTAAATCACCAAAAAGCCATCTTCTAAATGAAATATTTGAACCATTCAAAGCTTGGGCAACAGAGATATGTTTATTCTCACATAAGTCAAAAAGAGATGGAGCAACTACACATATTGGATCTCTGTACACCCAGGGATCAAGCCAGAATCTAGTTTTTTCACCATTACTCATAACAATACCTATTGACGTTTGTGAGTGCAAATATAATATCAAGGATTCCGCAAGCGCACAGAACATCATTGTAGCATTTCACCGGGAGTATTCCAGGTATCGTTATTGTTATTTATATTTTACCACAGGAAAGCAATAGAATAAAGACTTATTAAGTAAAAAGGGAATATCTATTAGACAACATACCAACATAGCTAGAGCAGGGGTGAATATGATGGAATTAAGCATAATGACACTCAGGGGACAGACCATTAATGATAGATATAATAACTTGAGTGTATAGTGGGTGAGGTAGATTCCTATGATATTCTTACTACAAGTATATGTACTTAGTGATAGCAAAAGATTAACTCCATGTTCATGCATAAGGGACATTACTAAGGAAAAGCACAAACAGAGTAATACTATTCCCTATAACCGGGTCCTACTAGCCTACAGACGGTAGGTGGACTACAAAGGACTCAACAAGTGTCACGCTCGTGATCTACCACCGATCTAGAATGCAGGGTGCATCCGCAGATAAACCATTTATAAGCACCATGCTTACACACGATTGGCCACTCAATCCCAATAAATTTAAGCTAGGTCGAGCGCTATATGATCCTATGCATGAATATAAAGATAACTTCAACTACTTCTAAGCATATAAACATCATAAGCACAATAAGAATATAACATGAAGCATTGAAGTCTCATCAGATATGAAAGTATAGATACAATGGCTTACCAAGCCTCCGAGACTAGATCTAGAATCTTGGACATGAGTCCACTCGACCCTAACTCTCAAGATATTAATCAACTACATTGGAGAGTCTAGACCTAATCCTCCTGATGTGTCTTGATATTGATCTCGGATGTATTTCTCTTGAGATTGGAGACTAGAGAGATGCCCTTCTGGAGGAGGTAGGGGGGTTCTTTTATAAGGGGTACCAGGAGTCCTATGGGCCCATGAATCCATGGCAACGTCAAATCTGAGCCCTCATTACGAACCGACCTTGAGCAACGGTGGAGATAGACAACCTTTGAAGGAGAGGCTGTGGAGAACCAACCTTTGAAGGAGAGGCTGGCCTATGTGAAAGCTCTAGATTGGTTTTGGTTAATTGATGAAACCCTAAGTGCTAACCTAGTTTATCAAGATGATTATGAGATAGGTAGCACTACTCCAAGTGATGAAGCAATGACGAAGATCATGATAATGGTGATAGCATGGTGATGATCAAATGCTTGAACTTGGAAAAGAAGAAAGAGAAAAACAAAAGGCTCAAGGCAAAGGTATAAAATGTAGGAGCCATTTTGTTTTAGTGATCAAGACACTTAGTGAGTGTGATCACATTTAGGATAGATAGCCGTACTATTAAGAGGAGTGTAACTTTCATTATCGAAATGCGGTTATCAAAGTGCCACTAGATGCTCTAACTCATTGCATATGCATTTAGGATCTAGTGGAGTGCTAACACCCTTGAAAATATTTGTGAAAATATGCTAACACATGTGCACAAGGTGTTTGCGGGGTTGAGATGGGTTTGGGTCCTTCTCTCCCTCCGCCGAGCTTGCTTTCGCGGATTCAACGCTTTGGAAAAATGAAATGTCTATTTTCTATTGCTTGCCGGATGCAAAATTCTTGGTGGTTGGCACATTTGAGCAAGGGTGAAGAAGTTAGAGTTGAAATGGAGTTGGTCGAAATGATCTTTGGCGTCGGTCTCTTCGACCGGACGCTGGAGTCACTCAATGATCGGACGTTGAAAGGCTGCGTCGTCCCGTCGAGTCGAGCAACCTGATGGGTAAGGTTGAGCACCGGACGGTCTGTGTGTCCGGTCAAGGTGGACGGACGCGTCCGTCGAAAAAACATGCCTTGGGAGCTTCTTTGAAACGACCGACGACTGGGGCTTCAGCGTCCGGTCGGTTTTTTGAGCGTCCGGTCAACCAGTGGCCGTTGAAATCGACGACGAGTTTGAAGCTGGTGACGCGTGGCGTCCATCCAGGCGACCGGACGCCGAGGGCCAGCGTCCGATCGGTATGACCGGGCGTCCGGTCGAGCGTGTTTTGCCCAAAGGAAGGGGTACACAACGGCTCTATTTGATGGGGGCTCTATTTATAGCCCCATGGCCGACTCAAGGGAGCTCTCTTGCACATTTTCATTGACATAGCAACCTTGTGAGCTTAGCCAAAGCCCTCCCACTCATCTCCATCATTGATCCATCATCATTGTGAGATTGGGAGAGAATCCAAGTGCATTGCTTGAGTGATTGCATCTAGTGGCACTTGGTATTCGTGTTGCTTGTCATGATTTCGCTTGTTTCTCTTGGTGGTTGCCACCACCTAGACGGTTGGAGCAGCGGTGAAGGATCGGCACGAGTTGGTGATTGTTCGTGGCCGCCTTCGGTGATTGTGAGGGGAGTTGTACCTTCCCCGGCGGAGTGCCAAAAGGTAACTCTAGTAAATTGCTCGTGTCATTGAGTTACCTCACTTGTGGGTCGGTTCTTGCGGTGTCCTATCGTGTGGACGAGGTTTGTGAAACACCTCTTAGTCATGAACCACCAAGTGTTGGTCGACACAACGGGGACTAGCGTGTTGGCAAGCACGTGAACCTCGGGAGAAAAATCGGTTGTCTCTTGTCATTCGCATTCTCCCGGTGATTGGCTATATATTCATCGTGTAATTGGTTCACTCCACGACCCGGCGGTATAATCGTCTCACTTACTCATTTACATTTCCGCAAACTAGATATAGCAAGCTCTTTAGTGTAATTAGAATTGAGAGCTTGCCTTGTGCTTTAAACATATCTAGTGGAGCTCTTTAGTGTAGCTTTTGTGAGAGCTCTTAGTGAGTAGTGGTCAAGTAGATTGTGTGCAAATAGATCATTGCAACTAGAATTGTTGGATAGGTGGCTTGCAACCCTTGTAGAGCTAGAGCAAGTTTGCATTTTGCTATTTGTCTTACTAATCAAATTGCTCTAGTTGATTTGTAGTTTTTAAATAGGCTATTCACCCCCCCCTCTAGCCATATTAGGACCTTTCACTATGGGACCCACAGGCTAACCGACCTACAAGTGGGGCTGGTCATCCTACCCCTATGACAGGTGGGGTCGGGTCGCAGTGGTTTGCCTTCTACGATGATTCTAGATGCTTCCAAGTCGGTTTCGTCGTGGATGATCGTGATTTGCTCTAACGATCGGGTCCACCTTGCTTGTTTTCTAGATAAATCCTCCTACATTCACATATTCACCAAAACTTGTGGAATTCATTAGTTTAACCCCCTATACCTATGTTTGGTAATGGAATTAAGTTTATATTTAGGATATGTTGACGGTTTATAATGAGTGTTAACTACCGTCAACAATGCCCCTGCCTTGTAAATATGTCTTTGACTTTAAGCAAGTCATACCAGATTGGAAAGTCATTCAACTTGTGTTTAACTTCATGAATTGATTTATTTTTCATGTATTTATATTTAACAATTTCTTGCCATAATCCTTCCTTTTTTCCAGTCTCCACCACCATTTACATAACAAACTTATATTCATTCTTCTCAAGTCTTTGATGCCCAAACCATTGCTTTTACATATAAGTTCTCATTTTACAAGATGATATTTCTTTTTGGTTCCACCCTCTTGCCAAAAAAAGGTTCTTCGGATTTGATCCATCTTTTTTATTGTAGTTTTAGGAAGCAAGTAAACCGACATGTGATATATAGGGGAATTGTTCAGACTAGAACTAATTAGAGTAGATCTTCCTGCAATAGAGAGTTCCACCTTTCCACACATCTAATCTCTTGTAACCTTTATCAACTAAAGGGAGCCAGTCACACACCTTCAGTCTACTGGGGCTGACTGGAACCCCTAGATATACTTGATTGGAAAAAGGCCTATCTGACAATTGAAAATTTCAGCATATTTTTTCACCCCAATTCTCCTCGTCATTGATCATTAGAACCTCACTCTTGTTAAAATTTATTTTTAAACCAGCAAGCATCTCAAACAAGTATAACAGCAATTTCATATGAACAGCCCCCTGTAGGTCATGCTTAAGAAAGATTATTGTATCATCAACATATTGTAAAATGGCAACTCCTTTAGGAATAATGTGACTGATTAGACCAGTAACCAAGCCATTTTCTTGAGCTTTATGTATCATTCTAGTCAAACAGTCAGCAACAAAATTGAAAAGAATTGGTGACAAAGGGTCACCTTGCCTCACCCCTTTGTAACTTTTGATGTAAGAGCCAATGTTATTATTAACTTTAACACTCACAGTTCCACCAGAAACCACCTGCTTAAACCAGTGACACCATTTATCATCGAATCCTCTTTTTTCTAAACAAGTAAAAAGGAGTTTTCAATTAACTTTGTCATAGGTTTTTTTCAAAGTCTAATTTTAATATAACCCCCACTTCTTTCTTCCTTTTGGTCTCAAGTAGAATTTCATGCAAACACATAATTCCAGACATGATGTTCCTCTTCTTCATAAAAGTGGTTTATGTACTGTGAATCGTCTTATCAGCTATGGCTTCAAGTCTAATAGTCAATGTCTTAGTGACCAATTTGTATAAACAATTCAAAGGCATATTGGTCGAAATTGTTGAATTCCAGAGGCATCTTTAATCTTTGGTAACAGAGTAATGATCCCATAGTTAATCCTGCTAATGTCAACTCTGTGATGAAAAAAGTCATAAAACAGTTGAACAATGTCATTTTTAACAATGGGCCAACAGTTTTGATAGAACTCAATTGGGGCCAGCTGCTTTTATTTTTCTCCATTTGCTAAAGGGCTTATTTAATTTCATTTCCTAAAAAAGGTTTGCATAGTAAAACATTATCACTTTCAAAAACTTTTGGTATATTCTCCCATAAGTCAGGGTCCATCCGGGGACGGATCTGCGGCCCAGGCTAGGGAGGCTGTAGCCCGTGGTGTAGCCCACAAACTCTGGGAGCAGGTCTTCGAAAAGCCTAGCCAGCCCCACGATGTCAAGGCTCCCAGCCCAGGCTTCCCAGCGAACCCTAGCATCTTCAGCCAGGCGTTGCATCCCGCATGTCAGCGCTCCAAGCCCAAAATAGCAGCCCGCCCTCCTATTCGCCCTCGGCACCTCCGCTTTCTCCTCCTCATCTCCGTGTTTTTTGTTATACCTATTACATTTATTGGTATACGACTGCTAAGATTTTTAGACTTTTATTAATTAGCCCTCCCCGTAGCCTGTTTCTAGATCCGCCACTGGGTCCATCTGGACCTCATACTCAATGGGGGGACCAAACAAATTTGCATAATATTCAGATGCATGTCTCAACAAATTATCATCACCTTCAATTATTTATCCAACCTTTTCAAGGTTAATGATACAATTTTTTCTTTTCCTTCCATTTGCACAGTTATGAAAAAAGGAAGTATTGTTATCACCTTTAAGGAGCCAAGTTTCATGACTTCTCTCATACCAGTATGTTTCTTCTTGTTCAAGGCTTTTTAAGTTATCACAAATCAACCAAATTTTCCTGTCAATTTGATTAGCAGTCAGAGCACCTTCTTCTTCTAAACTTTCCAGGTCAGCTAATTCTTTTTGATACTCCTTTCTTTTCTTTCTCAGTTCTCCCTGGAGATTAAATCCCCAGCCTTTAAAATATTGCTTAAACAGTTTCAGCTTTTGTTGTATTCTATCCAGAGCAGACTTTGCTCTACATGGTTTATTCCAAATTTTTTCAACCAGAGTATAGAAAACAGGATTTTTAAACCAATTTAGGTCAAATTTGAACTGTATAAAGGGCATGCACACTCTCTTTCCAGTAGACACAGTCAAAGGGTTATGATCAGAGACTTCTCTTGGCAATTTACTCACAATAGTTTGGGGAAAAAGATCTTCCCAGTCTTTTGTTACCAAAACTCTATCCAATTTTTCCAAAATGGGGATTTCTTGATTATTTGACCATGTAAATAAACCACAATTCATGAACAATTCTCTTAGTTCATAAAACTGAATCAAAAAATTGAACAAATCTGTCTGACTGTGAACCCCATCCACGGTATTTTTCTCTTTTACAAATTTAATAATATTGAAGTCACCCCCTATTATCATAGGATCATTGTTTGAAGCACAAAAATGAGATAGCTCTAATAAAAGGGAAATTTTATTCTCCTCCTGGGCTGCTCCATACACAGTGAGCAAGTTTCATTTGATCTTTAATATTTTATCCCACAAATTCATTTGTAACATAAATTCACCCTGCTTAATTAAAAGATCCCACATCGAACCTTTCTAACAGTACTACCAAAATCCCACCAGATTTGCCTTTTGAGGGATTCCACATCCAAAGGTATTCTTGATTTGGATCAAATTTTATCAACAGGGAATCATTACAATCTGGAATCATAGTTTCATGAAGACCCAAAAAGTGGAATTTGTTCTCTAGAATAAGATTTTTTAAGAATGTAGAGACTCTTTCTTTTTTTAAGCCTCTACAGTTCCAAAATAGGCCTTGTATTATCATTTTTCCTTTGTTTTTTTTATTCAGATTTATAGGAATTTTAACATTCCTTGAATCATGCAAGACAAGATCTTTCTGGTCTTGCTTCCTCCCCCTTGAGGAGATTTTATATTTTTTCTTACATAACCTGCTTTTTTCTTTTGATTTTTGAATAACCAACATTTCCAGATCAGAGTCATCATCCAAATTTTCTTCATTCAATGAACATTATCATCTACTGGAGCAAACTCCACAATCTCAACACAAGTATTAACATTAGATATATTGGAAAGTTAGACGTGTAAACAATTCCCGGCACTTTCTAAATCTTTGAGCATATCAAATGTGGCAAATTCACTATCTTTAATAAGCACACCCATGTCCTTAGCTAACATATTTAACCTAGCATTATCAAACTCAGAAAGGGTATGTGGTTTGGTAATGTTACCTTCTAAAGATCTCTTCTTAGCCATGGCATCATTTCTTTTCTTGGGTGGTAAGCATCACATCTTTCATCAACCTTTCGCTCCTCCTTCTGTCCTCCAGAGTACCTTGAGCTTGTTCTTCTACGGCAACTGTCTTGGACCCACCAGCATTGGAGTTAGCCAGAGCCAGATCAGCGGCCCGTTGTGTTCTTGTCAATGCCAAGAACGAAATGTGCCCTGGTATGACGGGCGATTTGGACGTACGTCTGGTGGATTTGTAATTACGCATGCATCTGTGTTGTTGTGGATTCTTTTGTTTATTTTTCTTTTCTGTTATTGTTAGGACGGCGCGGCATTGTAGTGCCTGCGAATCTCGGACTCGGATCCATTGCATGAGCTTGGCTTACTAAAGTGCTACATCTGTGTTGCAAAATATGTCAGAATGCATTCCTCATCACAGCTCATTTGAATTATTGCTTTATTCGCTTATGTGTATAATTAATTTAAAAAAAAAACCTAAGCTGACGAAGAACATTAATTTGAGTCTTTGCGTTGTACTTTGTTGAACAAATAGCTTACTTCTGTAGTAAAACAGGCCTTAACATCAACCCTAGTGATGCTGGTCTAGTTACGTATTGGGTCATGTGGTTGCAAGTCGATCGGTGGCTAAATCTAAGCCTTCGTATATCTGACTGTTAATGGGGTGCATGAAAAAAAAGAGTATGGTATACGTATGTTGTACAATTGGAAAAAAAATGTTTAAAATTTACATGCTGTTTAATGATTGTAAATCATCGTTATTACATGATTGGTAACTAAAAAACTGGATGCCCTATCTAAGAACTTAGGCCGGTCCCGGTCGTTAGATTTGTGCTTTGGCATGAGAAGACAAAAATGTTTAAAATTTACATGCTGTTTAATTATTGTAAATCATCATTATTACATGATTGGTAATTAAAAAACTGGATGCCTTATCTAAGAACTTAGGCCGGTCCTTAGATTTGTGTTTTGGCGTGAGAAGAACCTCGCTCCAACGAGGAGTCGAACACAGGATATGAAGAATGCTACTACAGCCACCTAACCAATCCAGTTAGTCACCCATTCACCACCATGATTGGTAATAATGAACAATTATCATAAAAGATTGTAATTCAAATTTTTCTTTGACCATAATAAACTGTGATTCACTGTTCTACAACATTTTGCCTATGATACAATTACAAAAATATTCTTGTACGTCTGTTGAAATTAAAAAATCACTTAGGAGCCATTTGGATCCTTTTATTTGAAGAAATTGAAATCTACTTTATTAAATTAGGATATTTGACTTGGAATTTGACGTTTCACCACTTTTCAAAGTTCACGTATAAGCCTATCTCAAATTCATTGGGTGGGAGATGAAAATTGATTCTATAGATCACCATTCTATGTTTCTACTTTGCAACTTATAACACGCTCTTCAACTCACTCCTCTATAGTAGAAATGCAACACATAAGTGTCTCGTATAGCCAACAATAATATACAAATATAATTCAAATATAATCATATTAGCTTAATTATGATTATTAAAATAAATTTAATTTGAAGGATCCAAACCAGGGCCTTATAAGAAAAGGTTCTTCTACAACTTCCGCGGCGCCCATCCTCTATACAAATCGGATATGGATGGATCAAATAAATGTTCTAAATGATGTTTGTAACCTGGGCATGCGCCCCTTGCACGGTGTAGTTGGGACTCGCACAGGCAACTCGGTAGCAAGGCGTGCATAACTGCCATTAGGCTCTGTCAGTTTTTTTTAGCAAAGTGTCACCCCTCTTTATTCATCAGGATAACTAGTACAAACTCCATCAGGAGGAGCAACAAACCAAACATGTCTTCGTATCGAAAAGTTTACAGAACTCCAAGCTAAACAATGAGCATCAATATTAGAACATCTGCCTTCATGAACAAACTCCACTCGTGTGAAGCTTTCCGTCCGGGTCTTGATTTCCAGTACGATTGGCCTGTACCTCCCAAAACCTTCACCATGGATGCTTGCAACTGCATTGACATAATCGCTCGCCACCCGGAGGGTTTGGAGGCCCAAGTCACTGGCCAAAGCGAAGCCCTCACGGCACGCCACCACCTCGTCTGTTTCCGGGTTGGCGCAGCCCTCCAGGGCATCCTCGCCCATGCCTGTTACGAAACTGGGCCTCTGCGGACAGGCAAATCGGCCCATCTTGTGAGGTTACACACCTATATTGGTGGTTTCTGATCATGTTAAGACCCATGAAATCAAAAAACAAGAGTAACTCCAAGGCTGGGGACACCCGTTCAAAAAAAAAGTTGGGAGTGTCCACTGAGGCCTTGTCCTTCGATCAAAGTGATCAGTATGAGCAGAACCACCATCATGCAGGTCATCACAAAGATGAGCATAACCCCTCCAAAAAAATAGAAGAGCAGACACTGGAAGCATGTCAAGTACCATTGGTACGTAGTTTCATACAACAGGCAACACTATGTATAGCTCACAACACAAATGCTTCACTAGCTTGGATTAGAAGATCTTCTGATGCATTGACTTAACTGAAGTGTAAGTTAATTTAAGGAAAAGTAAGCCACTGCACAGTTCATAAACACTTTTGTTACCTCACCTTTTTCTAATAATTAAGTAAAATAGATGTACCAAAAAAGTCAAAGCGACTTATAATTTAGAACAAATGGAGTAATTCTCTGCTCCACATAGTTCTTGTGTCCCCCTTCGTCACTTATGCTGGGATCTTCCATGAAAGATCAAACGACATCGTTTAATGATCAGTGGTTCCATCCAGATTTCCATTTTGTCAACCCTCTTGATATTTGATTTTCTGCTTGCTTCTTCACACCAATGTTAGATGCAAATTTTCAGATGCTTCTAGTTTATAAAAGATATTGAGACACATAAAGATGACTAGAAACAATATCATCGCCGTCACAGGGTCAGCATTTATTGCACCACGCGGTGGAGAACGGGGTTGGCCAGACGACTCTTTCCCACATGAGCAATGAAGAATGAGGGAGTGAGCGATTAGCGATCGGACTCTGTTATATCATCTTGCCTTCTTGCAGCACTCTCTCTCTCTCTCTCTCTCTCTCTCTCTCTCTCTCTCTCTCTCTCTCTCTCCTCTCTCCCTCTCTCTATATCCAATGATAGTTCTTCATCCTTGGACAACATCCTACAAATCGACAATTGCCCTTCCCTCTCCGTCTCCCCCCACCTGCCCCGTCGGTGACTTAACCGCCACGCCCACCCCCCCCCGCCACTCCTTCCCTGCCCTTCCCTAATCTCAATCAACTATCTCTCCCACTATCCTCTTGTCGCCGCCATGGCGACGACGACCATGCGCCGCCACCGTGGCTGCCCCGCCCTCCCATAACCTTGAACTTGGTCATCCCCGCAACTGACCCCGTCTACTAGCTGTTTTTTCTCACTGCTACACAGAATCTTTTGTGTGGCGTTTCAAAATGGGTCTCGGAGGCTGGCGGCCCAGTTGCCCGCCTCAGTTATTCGAGGCAGGGCAGCCGGGCCAGCAACCGCCTCGATTAATACTTAACCGAGGCAGGCAATATAAAGAAACCGCCTCGGTTAATGCATATTAACCGAGGCGGCCACCCTAACACAATACATTAACCAAGGCGGTTGTTCTAAAGAAACCGCCTTGGTTGATTTGTATTAACCGAGCCGGTTGGCTTAGGGCAACCACCTCGGTTAATCCATTAACTGAGGAGTTTGCTATAAAGCAACCGCCTCGATTAACAGGCGATTAACTGAGGCCGTTTCCTTATAATGCACGTCTCGGTTAAGTCTGGGCTATAAACGTAGCCACACCCACCCTTCTTCCCCATGGCTCCTCCTCCATTTTTTTGGGTTTTGACCTCAAAACCCTAAAAGTGGCCATTTTCTAGGGGGGGAGGTTTTGCCCTTGGATTTGTTGAAGGGGGGCACCCACAAGAGGTTGATTCTCGCTCTCAACCCCTCAATCTTCTCTCTTTTCCATGATTTGGTTGCTTTTTCTCTAGATCTAGATCCATATGGAGGAGAGAGAAAATCAGATCTAGAGCTACCCGGCTGCATTTTTTCCGTACTACTCTGCTTATATGCGCCAGTTTCGCTATTTGTGTGTGCATGATTCGCAATCATGGACAGGGAATGGATGTACAAGACATCGAGGCTGGATGCTTCTTACCTGGAACATGTGACAAGGTTTATTGCCGCTGCGAAAAGGCATCGTCTGAGGCTGAAACGGGAACACACCATTTGTCCGTGTAATAGCTACAAGAACCTTCTTGCCCATGAAGATAACAAGGTGAAATCTCACTTGGTCCAGTATGGTTTCATCAAGGGTTATGTGTCATGAGAGGTGAAGAGGCGGTTCACGTATCTAGTGGACGGCTATGACTCAGACAAGTGCAGGGGGCATGCGCTGTATGTTGCAGGCAAAGCGCTTTGCAACTTCAGGTCCATGCTCAATAAGGAGTACGTGGAGAAAGGAAAGACACCCTTTGAAGATTACAGCTTCATCAAGCATGACGTCTGGGAAGAGTTCATCGCGAAACATCAAACCAAAGAAGCAAAGGCCAAGGGCGAGAAGTTCTCTAAGCTTGCAAAGAGGAACCAACTCCACCACCACCTAGGCATGACAGGGTACGCCACTAAGCAGGAGAAGTGGTGGCAGGAAGAAAGGGAGGCAGCTAAGGTCAGGCAGTCGAATCCATTACAGGGCTTCGATGAGAGGTCATGTCACTACCTCTATGCCCGTAGGCCAAAAAAGTTGAAGGAGGGCAAGACCAAGTATAATGAGCCGTAGACCGAGGAGGCGAAGAAGAGGATTCTGGCTGTCACTGCAGCCGAGAAGAGTAGGTTGTTCGAACCTCATCGAGAGAGGGATGTATTAACCGAGGCGCTGGGAAACCCCAAGCACAATGGCCGCGTACATGGCATTTCCTCAAGGTAGAGCTAGAAGACCGTGGAGTCCTAGCAATCTGACGTGAGCTCGTACCACACGAGGCAGAGGTACAAGGAAGGACTCCTCTAGAAAGGCCGTGATGAGGCAGTCAAGGACATGATCATGGGGAAGATACAAGACGCTTTCATGAGCACCGTCCCCAAGATGGTGGAGCTGAGAACGTAGATGTTTCGCTAGGCTGGCATGCTGCTGCCACAGGGTCAAGCCACCGTACAAGGGTAGATGGTGCCGGGGACCGGACAACTCCCTAGGTACCTAGTCGATGACATTGTTGAACCAAGGACCTGCATGCTCCAAGTGCCCTTCGGCAGGGCACAGAGGAAGAAGGATGTGGCCACAGGAGTGGCACTGCCACCGAAAAACGGCGCCATGTAAGGCGGGAAGCCGATCCTACCCAACTATGCCCGGGTGGACGTGACGTGGACCAACTCAAAATTTGACGAGGATGAAATTGACATTCCCACTCCAGAGGAGTTCAGGTACATTGGAGGTATTCTCGATATGCAAGTGCTATGGAATAAGAGCGACATTGTCTTGGACATGCTGATGCCGGCCTCAGCCTTCACAGCCGTCGTCGTCTCCCCGGGTGACCCGATGATGACGACGACGACAACGGCGACGATGACGATGACGGTGATGACAACGACAATGCTGGTGGCCCAGGCAGCAGTCCTCCAGACAGTCCACCTCCCGGTAACAGAAATCCATAGGGAGGCACGGGGGTAGCACCGGGCGATGTGACACCACCTACAAGTGGTTCGAAGGAGGGCTCAAGCCAATGTCCTCCCCCGCCGAGGAAGCCTACAGATGAAGAGGATGCCATACCCTAGAACCACACCAAGACGAGTTGGGTGGCCTATCAAATAGCCAACAAGCACCCATACTCAACTACATTTGAAATGTATGCTACTATCAATCATAGTCAATCTATAATTCATTTGGAGATGCTAGCTACTTTTTTCACTCCCTAACATCTCAAGCCCCGGTGTTGCAGGCCGAAAACACCACCGTTGGTTTGGCCCCTGTTGGATGATTGCCTCGGCCACTACGAGCATGGGAAGTTCATGTTGACCTTGGGCGACCTTCTTGAAGAGCGGTGGGAGGTAAGGAGGTTCCATCTCTGGTACATGGAAGCGGTGAAAGTGGGCCTAGAAACATTTGTCATCAAGATTCTGGCGAAGTACTTCCACACGCCCACGGATGGTGAAGTCATCATAGATTTCTATGACATGTATAGACTACTACGGTAAAAGGACCTCAGCCTCGCCCAAGTCACCTTATTTGCCCTCTAAGTTAATTATGACTTTGACACCACTGCATCATTGTAGGTACTTTAGGAACAAACTAATAATGCCATGATGACTTTTCCTTGTAGGATGCAGTCATATGTAAGCATGGAATTGGGCAAAGATATTATCTATCTCTCTCCGATGCTTATTACAGAAAGAACCATCATGGGTTACGATATAATAGACACTCGTGAAGACCTGGTGAAATTGAACCCGCAAGAGAAAGAGAAATTCAGGGAAGATCTGCTAATCGAATATAAGTATCAGGCAGGAATGTACATCTATAGAGCCATGAAGAAGGTTTGGGAAAATGGGTGTGTCATGGCCACCCACCAATTTGGGTAACTCAAAAAGATACTTGGAACATATATATAGCTACTGGGATCATGACTTCTCATATTTGAACATTTCAAATCTATATTCGGCCTGTTCGCTGATTGGTTTCTAGGCTAATAAGCCCGACTGGTGCTGATTTGTTGTGAGAGGAAAATACTGTTGGCTGGCTGATAAGCCCTGGCTAAAACCAACAAGCGAACAGGCTGATTGTGTGAATGGTGCAGCCAGGGCACCATGGGCCACTGGATTGCATTTGTAATCTATCCTCAGGACGGAAAGGCTGTTATATTTGACTCTTTATGGGAAACAAACAAAGCAGGGTACAAGCACTTTGAAAGCGTATTAAGATAGTAAGTGACAAAACTTATTCATTTACAGTTAACATACGTGTTGAAATTATCGTTGACACTAGTGGTTTTTCGTACAACGCTTATAAGAAGTACATGCAAGATCCCCAGTGCTATGATCGAAGATCTGAGGAGAAAATATCAAGAATGGCACAAAACTGAAACTCAGGCGCGAGTTCCCGGTAAGTATCAAAAGCCGTTTGTGCTATTATATCGATACTCCTCCTCCTCCTACTACTACTACTATGAAGGGGCCGTGATGCCTAAGAGGGGGGGTGAATTAGGCGACTTAAAAATCTAACTCTAAACTATGGCCTCTTTTTCTAACCTTTGCAAAACCTATGTGAAAGATAAACTATCTAAAAGTGCAACTACGGTTTTGCTAGCGTGTTGCTATCTCTACCGCAAAAGGAGTAATACGATCAATATAAATGTGGAAGCTAAAGAGCAAGGTAGAGATATGCAAACTCCCGTCGACGACTCTGGTATTTTTACCGAGGTATCGAGAAGCACGCAAGCTTCCCCCTAGTCCTCATTGGAGCTCCTCACAAGCAATCCCTCGCAAGGGCCAAGCTCCCGGTCGGGTAACTCCGTGGATAGCCTCGGGCCTTCCACACGCGCAAGTGGGTCTCCGACATGCCTTCCGACAAGCCTCTCCCGGATGCTCCCCGCCGTATTCACTATCAAGCTTCTGGCCGAAACGCCGCGGGCCTTGTTTCCTCCGGTACACGGTGGTGGCCACACCACAAACGCGGTTGGTGTGATCTCGCAAGACTACAAGCCCCTCCGATATACAACAATGGTGCGCGCAAGCACCGAGTGGTAAGAGGTATGCAAACCTCACTAAACACTAGGCCTAAACCTAGAGCAAGCGCATAAGCGGTGGTCTAATCAACCTAAGCACTTCGCAAAGCACCTACGCTAATCACCTGATGAATCACTAAGCACTATGCAAGTGGAGATCACTAAAATGGTGTATCAACACCCTTGGTATGTTTCCTCAGCTCCACACATGCCAAATGGACGGTTGGGGGTTGTATTTATAAGCCCCACTGAGAAAGTAGCCGTTGGGGATGAAATCCCGCTTTTCTGCCACTGGCCGGACGCTGGAGTCGTCCTGATCGGACGCGTCCGGTCGTCCCGACCGTTGGAGCCACGAACAACTGATCGGACGCTGCCAGCGTCCGGTCACTTGCCACCGGATGCGTCCGGTCGCAAGTTCGTCGCTCTAGAACCTCTCTGTACTCGATCGAACGCTGTTGTCCTACGTCCGGTCGGTTTGCCGCCAGCGTCCAGTCCAGTGTTCGGTCGCTGTTGCTGTTGCTGAGCCTCTGATCGGAGCGTTCAGTTGCTTTTCGTCAGCGTCCGGTCGCTGCTGTGAGCTCGTTTCTTCGCGATCTTACATGCGTCTTGGTTCCTATCTTCATGCTTGGACTTTGCTTGATATCTTGGGTCTTCTCTTGTGCTCTTAAGGTCTTGCTTGAGGTGTTGATCATCGGATCATCATGTCGCCTTTGTTCAAGTCATGTCTTGCATCCTATTGAACTACAAAACAATCACTTGCAAATTCATTAGTCCAATTTGGTTGTGTTGGTCATCAAGCACCAAAATCCAAAGTAAATGGGCCTAAGGTCCATTTTCCTTACAATCTCCCCCTTTTTGGTGATTGATGACAGCACGACCAAAGCAAGCAAATAATAAAATTTTGATTCCTTTAAAAAACTACCTACTTGCTAGGATGCAATGCAAGGGGCAAGATTATATGATGCTAAAAGACACTACTTGTAAGCCTATATAAAAACTTATCTTGCCCTTGCAAATGTCCCCATGTGGTATTATGGATTTAAGCCTTGCTTCCTACAAATTCTCCCCATTACATAGACTAATCCATAATCCATTATCCTCCCTTTCTCGGACCATTACTACAAATTAATGCTTGCTTTTGGTCCTCTAAATTCTCCCTCTTTGGAATCAAACACCAAAAAGGAAGACATTAGTAGCACAAGAGAGGGTCAAACCTTGTGATCTTTTGTGGATAGAGTGAAATAGATCACAAAGTTTGACTCTCACATTATATAGACTAAGCTCCCCCTAAATATATGCATACATATGGTAGAAGACAAAGCATATGCATAATTGGCAAATTTTTGCTCAAGGAAATTTAATCTATATAATGCATGGAGAAAGCATATAAATATCAAAATAAAATCAACATGATGATATCGGTTTAGAAATACCATATGTGGAAACCAATTTGATTTCTACCACTTGCAATAGGTGGTGGATATTTGAAGTATGATGCTTAACTCTGGGGACTCCATTTTCCTTGCAATGAGACTACTACACACATGATAAGCTTGAAAAGGTGTTAGTCTCAAAACATTCAACTTGTAGAGTAACCTTCCCCTAAATTTGTGCACACAAGTATGGAATACTTGTAGGAAACTTGCACATTGATTTTAGAATCAATAATACCACTCGAAAGATGACATCATATGAATGTGAGAATCATTTTCGAAGATGATATTTGGGAGAGATAATCTACAATTTGGACTTTGGCACATATTAGATGAATAATTGAAGGACAACCTATGTGCCGTGTTCCTAATTTTAAACCATGTAGGTTTGCTCCAAAGGTTAAGAATGAAACCGAGCAAGCCTACCATATGATATACCTAGTGTATACATGACAAAAGATATAAGAATTCAAATGCAAACCTAGGTATGAAGAGTAACTAGATGCTAAAAGATACCAATTGTAGGAAAATTTAAATCTAATACCAATTGAAGTAAATTGAACCAAGTTACCTAACATGGGAAGGGGAATTTGGGTCCATAGTATTCACTAACCCACTTGGCAATGTCTTTGTTCATCATGATGCACCCCATGAAATGCATCCATACTTTGCCAAGTCTCTAAATTCCCCGGCGTCCATTGGACTTCTCACTACCCTTTCGGGATCCAAACCTTCTTGGTGCTCTTCATATTGGAAATGATTTCCTTTGGCACCCAAAAGCGTTTGACCCCATTGTTGGCTTGCTTGTTCACCTTGATGGCCACCACCTTGTCATTTTTCTTTTTCTTCAAAAGATAAGGTCTGGAGGCCTTCTTGTCCACCTTGTTGGTGTAGGTGTTGGAGAGCTTGCTTATTTGCTTTTTCTCTTTCTTCTTTGCTCCTCCCCCATTTTTCACCTTGCACTCATAAGACTTGTGACCTTCCTTATGGCACACGTAGCAAACCACGGTTTGTCCTTCATCAAGCTTCTTCACTCCCTTGACGGTGTTATCTTGATGAAGTTGGGCTTGCTTTGCCTTGCCTTTCACTTGAGTCAAGTCCTTGGTGAGGCGAGCTACTTCTTGCTTGAGTTGCTCATTCTCCTTTGCAACCTCTTGTGTGCATGTATCTATAATAATTTTCTCAACACAAACTTGGTTGCACATAGGTGAGTCTAAACATAAATCATTACAAGAAGTAGAGGCATCCTTTTTAGACATGTTAAAGATAGAACTTTTCTTTTTAGATGCCTTGGTGGGAGTTGTACTAACGGCTTCAAGCTTAGCAACTTTATTAGTTAGCTCATCACAATGTTTGCACATGGTTTCTATTTTAGCAAGCAAACTTTTATAAGCATCTTGTGAGCTAACTAACTTTTCTTTTAATTTTTCATTTTTCTTTACAAGTTGCTCATCATTGATTGTGCATGTATTTGTTGTTGCACTAGCCTTAAGTTGCTCAATTTTAGTAGATAGTTCAACATTGAGATTAGCAAAGTTCTTATATTGTTCAAGCAAAGTTTTGTATGCTTCTTGTGAACTATCTAGCTTTTCTTTTAAATTTTTTAGCTTCTTTTGTTGACTAGTGCAAACTTTAGCATAATTAAGATTTTGTTGCACAATTTCATCATAAGAAGGCATATCATCATCACTATCACTCTCACTAGAGGATGAGCTTTCGTTACCTCGTGCCATAAGGCACACACGAGAAGAGCTTGATGATGAGTGCTTGTGGCATCGCCTCTTGTGATGGTGTTCTTCTTCACTTGAAGAATCATCACATGACATTATTGATGTGAGGGCTTGGTTCTTGCATGCCTTCTTCTTTGTCTTGGGTGTGGGCTTGTTTGGACAAACTTCCACAAAGTGTCCCAACTCACCGCATCCATAGCATCCTCTCTTTCTTTGCTCATTTCTTTGATTGGTGAAAATGAGATCTTGAATTTGGATGGGCACACCCTTCACATTGAGCCTTTGGATCATCTTCTCCACCTTGTTGATTAGCTTGATTGATTCTTCATCAAGGTCAGAGGTGGAGGAGGAAAATTGATCATCATCACTTGAATCTTCATCATCGTCCTCATCTTCACTTGAGCAGCTTGAGCTTGACCTTGTCTCGACTTGCTTGCCCTTCATCTCCTTTTTCTCGCTACATGCGAGAGCTTTGCCTTTACTTGATGAAGAGGCTTCTTCTTGACCCATCTTATGTGATATTTCAAATGCCACTATCTTGCCAATGACTATGGTCGGGGTTATGGTGCTCAAGTTCTCCATATTGTGAAGGATGGTGATGATGCTTGCATATTTGTTTTGTGGTAGCACGGAGATGATCTTCCTCACGATGTCTGCATCATCTAGCTTTGTTAATCCTATTGAATGGAGCTCATTGATAATTAGATTCAAACGAGAATACATATCACGAACAAGCTCATCATCATTTATTGTAAAGGAATCATAATTTTGCTTAGCTAGACAATGTTTTTGCTCACGGACATTACTTGTGTCGTCATGGAGCTCTTGGAGTTTTAACCAAATTTCATGTGTCGTATTTAAAGTGAACACTTGGTTAAACACATCCATGCTAAAAGATTCAAACAAGCAATTCTTAGCTCTAGCATTGAAATGAATTTCCTTTTCTTCACTCTTCGTGGGTTTATCGGGATTCTTAATGAGTTTCATCCCATCACGAGTGACTCTCCAAACTCCCAAATCAACTACCTCAAGGTAGCAAGCCATTCTAGCTTTATAATAAGGGAAGTTAGTGCCGTCAAAGTGCGGAGGCCTAGAGGTATCATCCCAACCACTCTAAATAGCGGCGGCTTAACGGCGGTTAAGCCAAAGGTCCAAATTGAGCCAACCGGCTCCGATACCAACTGAAGGGACCGTGACGCCTAAGAGGGGGGGTGAATTAGGCGACTTAAAAATCTAACTCTAAACTATGGCCTCTTTTTCTAACCTTAGCAAAACATATGCGAAAGATAAACTATCTAAAAGTGCAACTACGGTTTTGCTAGTGTGTTGCTATCTCTACCGCAAAATGAGTAATACGATCAATATAAATGCGGAAATTAAAGAGCAAGGTAGAGATATGCAAACTCCCATCGACGACTCCGGTATTTTTACCGAGGTATCAAGAAGCACGTAAGCTTCCCCCTAGTCCTCGTTGGAGCCCCTCGAAAGGGCCAAGCTCCCGATCGGGTAACTCCGTGATAGCCTCGGGCCTTCCCCATGTGCAAGTGGGTCTCTGACGTGCCTTCCAGCAAGCCTCACCCGGATGCTCCCCACCGTCTTCACTATCAAGCTTCCGGCCAAAACGCCGCGGGCCTTATTCCCTCCGGTACACGGTGGCAGCCACACCACAAACGCGGTTGGTGTGATCTCGCAAGACTACAAGCCCCTCCGATGTACAACAATGGTGTGCGCAAGCACCGAGTGGTAAGAGGTATGCAAACCTCACTAAACACTAGGCTTAAACCTAGAGCAAGCGCATAAGCGGTGGTCTAATCAACCTAAGCACTTCGCAAAAGCACCCACGTTAATCACCTGATGAATCACTAAGCACTATGCAAGTGGAGATCACTACAATGGTGTATCAACACCCTTGATATGTTGGTATGTTTCCTCAGCTCCACACATGCCAAATGGACGGTTGGGGTTGTATTTATAAGCCCCACTGAGAAAGTAGCCGTTGGGGACGAAATCCCGCTTTTCTGCCACTGACCGGACGCTGGAGTCGTCCTAATCAGACGCGTCTGGTCATCCCGACTGTTGGAGCCACGAACAACTGATCGGACGCTGCCAACGTTCGGTCACTTGCCACCGGATGTGTCCGGTCGCAAGTTCGCCGCTATAGAACCTCTCTGTACTCGATCGGACTCTGTTGTCCTACGTCCGGTCGATTTGCCACCAACGTCCGGTCGCTGCTGCTATTGCCGAGCCTTTGATCGGAGCGTCCGGTTGCTTTTCGTCAGCGTCCGGTCGCTGCTGTGAGCTCGTTTCTTCGCGATCTTGCATGCGGCTTGGTTCCTATCTTCATGCTTGGACTTTGCTTGATATCTTGGGTCTTATCTTGTGCTCCTAAGGTCTTACTTCAGGTGTTGATCATCGGATCATCATGTCACATTTATCCAAGTCACGTCTTGCATCCTATTGAACTACAAAACAATCACTTGCAAATTCATTAGTACAATTTAGTTGTGTTGGTCTTCAAGCACCAAAATCCAAAGTAAATGGGCCTAAGGTCCATTTTCCTTACGTACTACTCCTACTCCTCCTACTCTACTCTACTCTACTCTGCTCCTATACCAATACTACTACTACTACTCCTCCTACTACTACTACTACTCTAGTCTTGTCTACTCTACTCTACTATACTCTACTCCTATACCAATACTACTCCTACTACTCTACTCTACTCTACTCCTATACCAATACTCCTCCTACTACTCCTATTACTACTCCTTCTACTACTACTCCTACTACTACTAGGGATGAAAACGGATCGGATACGGACGGATATCACTGATATTACATTTGTTTTCATATTTCTGTCCGGATTTGGATTCGAATACTGATAGTGTCAACCATGCCGGATAGGATACGAATGGATATTGACATCGTAAATATGCGATTCGAGTATTCAGATACGGATACGGTATCCGATATTGAAAATCTAGACACGGATACGGACAGATTTGAACCCCATTAAACGGATTTGATTTCGAATACGGTCAGAAAATATCCGTACCATTTTCATCCCCAACTACTACTCCTACTACTCTACTCTACTCTACACTACTCTACTCCTATACCAATACTACTCCTACTCCTCCTCCTCCTCCTACTACTACTACTATAGTCTACTCTACTCCTATACCACTATAGTCTACTTTACTCTACTCTACTCCTATACCACTATAGTCTACTTTACTCTACTCTACTCCTATACCAATACTACTACTACTACTCCTACTACTACTATACTAATGATTGTGTATTATATATCGTGCAGTGCGCCAAACACCTTATGACTCAGTATTATGTGGATTCTACGTTTACGAGTACCTGAGGACATGTAGCAGATTCAGCCACAGCTGACGGCAGCTCAAGAAAGCAAAAGGATGGTGGCGAAAGGAGAAGGCTGGCCAAAGCTTCAAACAAACAGTAGCGGACATATGTAAGTTTGTCACAGAGAGCGCGCATGAAGGCCGACCGTTCTTCAACAAGGAAAGTGAGTTAGCACGGGATCCGAAGTTCGAGAGGATCAGAAACTGGAGCACCAAGTTACAAATCAAGGATTACACGTTGTCGGACCTCTTTTCCGGGAAAAGTTTATATGTATGAATAACCTTAGCTGCTCGTGTATGAATGATGTGTGTTTGTGAAACAATGATGAAGACATCTCTAATGTAATAACTTAATGTTGGTTCGTCGAACCAGAATGAATGTAATATATGTTTGTCCTCTATTTTCAGCTTTATCTATTTTTATTACCGAAATTCAAATTCAAATTCAAATTTGAAAAAGCATTTTTTTTAAATCTGGAAATCATTAACGGAGGCAGACAATTAATAACAGCAGCCTCCGTTAATGTTTTAACCGAGGCAGACGGCTTTAGACAACCGCCTCGGTTAAAACCTTAACCGAGGTGGGCTGGTTAAGGCAACCGCATCGGTTAAGGCCACGATTAACCGTGACCTTTGGACCGAGGCGGTTGGCTTGCCCGTCTCGGTTAAGCGCTTTTCTCTGCCTCGATAAAGTTTTGTGCAATAGTGCCTACCCGCTTGGTGGCGCCACCGCCGACCAAACCACCTACACCGCCTAGCTGGCCGCCGCTCCCCAAGCTCCCTTCTTCTAAGGCAGGAGACCTCCCTCCCATAACTGGAACTAGAGGAAGAAGAAACGCCGCTGCCGAATGTCGTGCCCGCCTCCAATACCGCGTCAACGCATGTTCGTGCGTTGGCACCCGTTCCCAGCGCACGCATGGTCAGTAAGGATTTGGTTGCCGATCAACCGATTGTTGTGATGCGATTGGTCTAATGGAGGGTATTTTTCCCCCCAATGAACGAGCTGCCGACTCGCACTATATGTAGGTTAGGGGAGTTGATTTTTTTTAAGGCTTATAGTTTTCGATGCGCAATAGATGCGCGTGGACACATGATGGAAATGTATCGTGTACATACTTTCATCGTCGATCAACCGTGCATGCTACGCCAAAGGGGGTACAGTGAGCCTAAAATTGAATCGGCAAACAAAACTTGCACGCGTGGCTAGTGGCTTGGCCTCTCGGAAAAATACATGGTGTGAGAGATGTGGGGACGGAGGATAGCAGGTCTATGTCTATACACGCTGCTCCAATCGGGCCGTCCCGGCCAGCTTCACTAGAGACACGGGGAGAGAAAACAAGGGTCGTGCTTCAATGCTTGCTCCAGCTTCTGACACCGATTGTTTTACAGAAGATTCACACGAAACAACAGCATTGGTCAGGCCACGGCCCGCGTGTTGAACTCGCATCGTCACATCTACAAGAGCAAGCCGAAAGACCGACCGGCCCCATGGCCCTTTCTGTGGGGGTCGGGGACAAGGCCCAATAAATGAATTGCTACGAGGGCGGCATGGAAAGCGATGCCCCAGCAGTCAGCAGACATGCATCACAAATTGCAGTCTTAGGCCCTCCACAGTGGTAAGCGGTGCCAAAAAAAAAAAAAAAAAGCCTGAGCCCCACCACTTATTTGGGCATCACTCCTGGCTGTGTCCAATAACAGCTACCCAAAATACCAGACCCATTCCACGTTGAGATAGCGCTATGGGCAAATGATTCAATACATATTCTTTGTCTTCTCCAACAAGAAGACTAAAAAAAAGGACTCTTTCTGCAAATTAGTCTCCAGGAGAGATGATACCCAGATTTAGATTATAAGTCTCTTAATACCTAAAATACATCTTTCATGTAGATACTGTATTTTGGTGGAGATCCTTTTGAGTTTGGGTGTCTGTGTCGTGAAGGCTGCAACGGCTGGGCATCGCTTCAGGGACCCACCACGTCTGCACCATGCATGCAAAACGAAATAAAAAATGGAAACGACTCCTTCCTCTTTCCTCAGTTCCCACTTGGCATCGCTTGGCATCGCCTGCTCCTATTTCCTCCTGTTATTTTATTGATTGGGCATCGCTTGGCATTGGTGAACGTACTTGCGCCGCTCCCCATTTTGCAGGCATCACTTCGAGTTAGCTTCGCTGCTTGCAAATGTGAGGAGCGAAGCCAAAATCTTCTCTTTCTTCTCTTGGCATCACTCGAGTGCAACACTGCGGAAGGCCTTACTGAATCTATGGCCCTTGCTTCCCTCTCCCATGTATGCATGTAATCACATATTCACATGTTAGCATATATACCAAAACTCCCATCTGGATTGCTACATATCTAGGGGCCGGGGCTATAAATAGCACCTCGCTCCTCCCCTGCGCCTACTACCACCCGCAAAGAGCCTCCCTTCATCGATCACCATCCAGCGAGGCAGCAACAACCAACAACCTCGCGAAGCAGGAGACACACATTGCAACAAGCAGTTGGTCTGTCGTTCTTGTGGCCATTTTGCTTGCTAGCTAGCTAGCTCCTGCATTGCAGATACACACATACACGCATAGAGGGAGTCAGAGAGAGAGCAGAGAAATGGAGATGTGCTTGGATGAAAAGTGGAAGCTACCGAGCAGCTCCAAGAAGGGGGGTGGCGCCGGCGACCAGCGAGGCGAGCCCGAGGGGCCTCAAGGGCCGCACATCATAGAGGGGGCCCGCCGCCTGGTCTGCCGTTCCGGGCCGGCTGGCGAGCCCGGTGAAGGAGCAGAGGGCCAGGTTCTACATCGTGCGCCGCTGCGTCACCATGCTCGTGTGCTGGAGGGACTAGCGAGTTGATTCGCACTCCAGGGCCTGTGGCCCATCAGGTGCTCTACAACGACTTGGGCCTCGATGGCCCTAGCCCGGCCCTTGTGGCTAATTATTCAGGAGAGTGTGGGAGAATGACCGGATCGGCGATGTGCCTAATCTTTTTGTGTGGCTGACAGACAGTGTTTGTTTGTAGTTTGTACGTACTTTGTAGTGTGTCAAAATGTTAGCTTTGATTTGATTTGATTTGCTGCCTGATCTGAGCGCAGCTAGCACTGCTGTAAACGACTAAGACATCGATAATTACTAGCAGCTCATGAAATATATAAACCCCTTTCTTACACTTATTTTTTCCAGAGAACATATGATCAGTTTCCAAGAGAATGATATTAGTAGTAAAAAAGAACAATTCTGATCCATCATAATATTGCCGATCCTGTGGCTGGATGAATTTAACCGCCAGTACAGATCAATTTTTACAGGCGGGGTACATAACATTGCCACCACTGGAAATATATCAGTTTGGTGCTAGTAGAAATACTTACGTTACTTTTACTGGCTTTCACACTGACGGTTAAAAAAAAAGGCAGTAGAAATCAGTTTTCTACCGCGAGTAAAAACCTTTTTGTCTACTAGTGATCTCACCAATTGGTGGTGTTGATGTAGGCAACATATCATGTGCAAACCAACTAACCTGTGTAAACTTAGAAACTACCAATCAGGACCACTGTATGCTGATCCAATGAATGGGGTGAGGGGGCTTAAGCACAAAAAAAAAAAGGACGGCGGGTGGGGGCTTAAGCGTAAAAAAATCCCACCTCTCACCCAATTCATTGGATCAGCATCCAGTGGTCCTGATTGGTAGTTTCTAAGTTTGCACATGTTAGTTGTTTTGCACCTAATACGTTGTCGTTGATGTAATCTCAAGCAATCAACATGGGACAGATTGCAGACTAGATAGATAGATTTGGTATAACCACTGGATACTCAGGCAGAATCTGCATCATCCACGCATTAGCCAAACGGTGCTTTGTGCACATGGGAATGTGATGCCAATATGCAAATCGGTGGATCGGACAGGCAGACAGCCGGTCAGTTGTCGCTTCCCTTTGACCAGACCTGCAAGTGCTAGCCAATTCATCCGTGCATCCGGCCGGCCGGCCGGCCCGCCAGAAAATTTCTCTGACCAACTGCCATTATGTTTAAACAACTTCAGTATCAATGTTGAGCAATCTAGTACTGATTGACAAGAAATCATCAGCTTCTTGACGATCTGGTCTTCACCTGATTCAAGTGTTCGAACCCTAATTTGGACACATTCCATCGTCTGGCGTATCCAGAGCTCGTGTCCTGTTGCTAACGATCTAGTATGCATGAACTCACATGGCTGCGTTCGTTGTCTCTACTGAACTCACATGCTAACGCATGATGGGTTTAAGAGAGAAGATATGTGGTGCAAACAATGCCATTCTAAAATTTTAAAACTTATAGTACTTCGATAGTGCTTTCATATATGTACTCATGTATAAAAGTTAAGATGCAAACTAAAACTAGGAAAATATGGAAAAAACAAATTTCAGATGCATGTGCACTAGAATTTGTGGGGGTTTTTTTTATCTTGTAATATAATAACGCACATGCACCGGCCTGAAATTTGTCATTTTCGTATATATGGTCTGGACATGTATTTTCCTGGGTAAAGAGACTGACAAGTGGAAAACAGCAAAAGGAAGATTTTACCTCTCGACCATCATACAGATGCAGCAGTACCGTGTTTAGTATACGCACGCATGCACACAGTTTGCATGCTAGTTTAAAAATACACGCATGTTCGTCACTAGCTTTCGGCTGCATGTCGGCACACCCATCGAGCCAAATGCACTTCGATCATTTGCACTTAACCGTTGCAGCATGTCACCATGATGAGACTCCACGTCGTGATGAGGGACACGTGTCAGAGAGGCAGCCACTTGACCAGCCGCCGCGCGGTCAAATGATGACACACATGTGGTCCTCGGATCCCTATGCGTGGTCGTTCGGTCCCTCCTCGTTAGTAGTGGAGTGGCAAATGGTTTTGAACTAATCTATTTATCCGACACTCGATCACATGGCAGACACTGTTGCCGGAGCAGTGTAGTATACTATCATCAGCATCATCATGAACATCTCCGTAATTAGCATAATCTATCTTATAGCTAATTCTTGTCATTTTGCAGCTTAGTGTTTACACGTCTACGTTTTGCATCCTAGTATTCCATCGATCCTCTCTCTGAGGACTCCATCTATTCTACTTTCGGATTTCGAATGTTTAGACTTGTAAGGCTAGTCTCACTGGGAATTTTATAAGAGTTTTATGGGCACTCGGTGTCGGTACAGAAAGTGACCAACAAGTGAATATTTGTAGTTTTGCCGTACGTTATGATCGGAGGTGGCCTAGCACTCAATGACATATGGTTTATACTGGTTCAGGCAACATGCCCTACGTCCAGTTTGAGTCGGTCGACGACTTTATTCCTGAGCCCAGGTGCTCGAAGTTTGCAGTGTGGTTACAAACGAGAAGGAGAAAGATGGGGGTTGCAAGAGGTCTGGTCGGACTCCTGCCGGAAGGGTCGAGAGTGACGGGAGCCCCGCTATGAATTAGATGTTCGAGCGTGTGCTCGTGGTTCGAACCTGGCGGTTCTGTTCTAATGAACTTAATCGATCTGATGAATCTGGAAATGACTTGAACCTACATGGATTTACTTGAATCAACTTAGTCTCTTGGGAGAGAGCGCATCCCCTTTTATAGATGAAGGAGATGGCCTTACAAGTGAGAGGAAAGGAGTACGTATGCTTCTAAGCCTTGTTGCCCACGCCGGCGGGTACAGGATGATGGTAGGCGCCCACAACACTGTTGGATGTTAGATGCACATGGGATGTTACGTCGTCTTGTTTGGGTATGGTAGATGTCGGTACCTGCATATACTGTTGGTGCCCAGAGGCATGTGAGGAGTTTCACCATGTTCACTCGGTACGGTAAATTTCGGCGCCCACAACACTATCGATGCCCAGAGGCATGTGGGGGAACCTTATCGTATGGGAGTTAATGGCGCCCATAATACTGTAGGAGAAAATGTCGGCACCTACAACACTGTTTGTGACAGGGAGGTTGCAGAGTACTGTTTCTGCAGGTGTACATGGTACGGTCCCTGGTATCGTGGTTTGACTTGTACGCCTGGCCTTGCTTTCTCTGTTCGTTCCCTGGTCCTTTCCGAGCGGGCGTCCCCGGTCGGTTGGTCCCAGTCGGCTCTGGTTGCACTAGTCGGAGGAGAGCAGTGAGCAGGGTTTTGGCGTACCCCGGTCGGAGACGTGGGGTCGGAGTCGAAAGTAGCGTTTTGGCCAGGCCTTCCGGTCGGAGAGGCCGTCCGGAGGCGGCTGGAGTCGGAGCGAGCGCTCTGGTCGGAGAGGCGGGCCGGAGTCGGAGAACGGGTGCCGCTCCTCCTCGGCCAGACCTTCCAGTCAGTGACTGGACCGCCCTTCTCGCCTGTCGCTCAGATACTTGGGTCGGCCCATGAGTCGCGCGCTGTCTGCTTGTGCCGAGCCTTTGTTGGACAACCGGCCCGCGAGGGACCCCGGGTTTATGAACCCGACACTAAGTAACCTGACATAACATCGTAAAAATAGAGAGAGATGATAAAAGTTTCATACGGATAAAATTTGTCTACTACGTTGTTCCAAGATATATATACTCCCTCTGTCCCTTTTTATTTGTCGCGGTATACGGGCGGATCAAACTTCCTTAAGTTTGATTAGGTTGTAGAAAATATTAACAATATTTTATCTCCAAATAAATTTATTATGAAAATAGATTCAACGATCTATCTAATAATACTAATTATGTGCCATAAATATTAATATTGTTTTATATGTATTTGATCAAAGTTAAGTATGTTTGACTTTTCGGGGAGTGAGAACGACAGTTAAAAAGGGACAGAGGAGTAAGTCTTATAAATTAGGACATGAAACCCCGACTGAGACTCGTCTACATACCAGAGCATGCATGCATCCACACATTTTGGGAGAAAGCCAGAAACCCTCAACATATATAGTTGTAGCCGTTGTTGCTAAATAAACCATACTCCCTCCGTCCTAAAATATAAGGAATTGATGGTTCAAAATTTATATCAAAATACAAGATATTCTAGGTCATCGGTTTCTCTCTCCTCTGTCTTTATTGATACCTCTTTCTTTCAAGCAGGGGTGGAGGGAGGGAGGGGCTAGGGGGGCCTGGCACCCCCAACAACCTATTAATTCCTCTACTAATTCTTCATTAGCTCTTAAATTTAGTGTTTGCTAGCTCATTTATGAAGATCTGGCCTCCCTTAATTGAATCTGTCACCCCCTCCCTATCTTCTATTTCTAGCTCCGCCCTTCTAAGTACACCATGACTTTCCTCTCTAATTCATGGCAGGAAATAATAACATGTAAAGATTCCTTTTAAACTAGAAAACAAGTACCAAACTACTCACTCCCTCCTAATTAGTGACAGGTAATACAATACTCCCTCTATCTTGTAATATAGTGCATTCCAAAAATTTTAAGACAACTTAAGGGAATCCTTAAATGATGCATGTACCCGTAGATTAATAACAGTTAAGGTGTTTCTCCTTAAATTATGGTTTCTTTTTTGATAAACGTCGATAAATCTTGGCACCAACACATGTAGAATGCATTATATTTCAGTATAAATTTTAGAAATCACAATACACTATATTTCAGGACGGAGGGAGTATATTATTTGTTCGAACGACAGGCAAAATCATTTCAATTTATTTGCATGCTGGAGATGATGCATGTCTCTATATTATCGAAACTTGTCGGACATGGAAGTGTTACTACCAAATGCCCCCGGGTTGACCTCTCTGTTTTAGTATGTCTGTGGGTGCCTTGTCTGCCTCTCTCAGAGCCTGTTGGGCAGCAAGCGTTGTCCGGTTCCGGTGTGCCTAGTGGCAGTAGGGGGCCGTAGTATACGTACCGCGCATGTGGGCTTTGTGTGTGTGCCACACCATGCTGGGTGGTGCACGTTGAGATGCCGGTGGTGGATGTGTGTCTCGCACCTGTTGGCCCAACAAACGACAAGGCGATCAATGAGTGGCACTGTAGACCGTGGACGAGTAATTGACGAGCTGAGAGCTTAATTAAGCTATAGTAACTCTTCATCAGTGACTGATGATGATAAAACATTCTTTCAAAAAAAACTGATGATAAAACATGTACACGAGCTAGTTTAACCTAGCCAGTAAAGCCCACCTGTCAAAAAAACTGATGATAAAACATGTACACGAGCTAGCTTAATTAACCTATAGTTAGTTAGTACTCCTGGTACGTAATAGGGTGCTTGGAGTATAAAAAAAATAAAGGTGCTTGGTGCGCAGTCCACTTCAAGGATGCATCATGGAATAGGATTGAATTGGCAGCTGCTTTGGATCACCAAAAGGTAAACAACGCCCCTGATCCTGAGTGACCGGGACCAATGTGCATGCAACAAACAAACAAATGCCACTAGTTAGAAATAGATAGGGGCCGGCCGGGGCTCACTAATTATATGTTACTTGAACGAACGAAATAAACCGAGAGAGAAGGAAACAAACTACACAACATCGAGGAGATCGCCGACTACATGTACGTACGTAACTTTTATTTGAGCCATGTTGGAGAGACCGTACCTCAAACACAGATCGAGCGCCTGAAAAGCGGACTTTTTACCTTGGTGTGCTCGCGCACACATACATGCACCGGCCAGGACCAGGAATGCCGGAATGGTCTGGGTCTGGGCCGCAGAAGATCCCTGGACGCCCGAGGTGGACACGGACACGGACACGGACACGGACATGGACAGCACGAGCGGTGGACACGGACAAGGACGACACGAGTGGCCGCGAGCGCGACCCGGCCGGCGGCCGAAGTGGATGCGTGCGTGTACACGTCACTGTCGTTTCCGCGGACCGCACGGGTGTGGTCTCTCCTCTCTCTTGTCACCTCCGCGTCGCGTCTCATGCATCCGTCCCAACTTTGTGGCTGCCGGGTGCCGGCGCCGTGTCGCCCAACAGCCCCCGCAAACACGCATACGCAAGCAACGGCACCGTCCTTCTCTCTCTTTCTTTCTTTTTAACGAACCAGGCAGCAGGGAAGCTATTGATTATATTAAAAAGAAGCAAGCCTAAAATAGACACAGCAATACAACAATGACCAATAACCACGATAGAAAACAAACTTAGCAAAAGAAAAAAAACAACTCTAATCGGTCGGATTGGGACATAGACACGAACCGCACAAAGCCGAAGCTCAACTCAGAAAAAAACCATCAACAAACTCCAACCCACTAGCCGGTCTACATACTGCACTGCCAAAACCCGGACAAAAATGGACGTCAGGGCGAAAACGCCGTCGTCACCGACGATGACCCACACCGAGCTAGCCTGCTGCCAAACAGGGCTAGTCGTCGTAGGTCACTGCAAGCCGCGTAGCCCTCCCGCAATCGGATCCGCTTGCGCCGCCTGTCAAGACGATGTACCACACCGAACTAGCCACCAACAAGCAGGGCTAGCCGCCGTAGTCCGCTGCAAGCTGTCTGTAAGAAAAATGGACCCTAAGCCTATTTACTTTGGATTTTAATGTTTGATCACCAACACAACCAAATTGGACTAATGAATTTGCAAGTAATTGTTTTGTAGTTTAATAGGGTGCAAGACGTGACTTGGACGAAGGCGACATGGTGATCCCACGATCAACACCATAAGCAAGACCCTAGAAGCACAAGCAAAGACTCAAGATATCAAGCATAGTCCAAGCACGAAAATGGGAACCAAGCTGGACGCAAAATCGCGAAGAAACGAGCTCGACAGAGGTGACCGGACGGGGCCCTTATAGGGACCGGACGCGTCCGATCAGTTGCCCGGCAACAGCAGACATCAGCAGCTATGATCGGACGCTGAGCGAAGCAGTGACCGGACACACCGATGACACTGTTCTTCGTCACGACAATGTTTTCAGCGTGACCGAACGCAGCGGCACTGGACGACCGGACGCACAAAGTACAACGTCCGATCAAGTCCAGAGAGGTTTCAGAGCAGCGCCAGCGCGACCGGACACGTCCGATCGAGTGAGCCGGACTCGGCCCAGGGTCCGATTAACGCGCGTGCTCTAACAGTCGGGATGACCGGACGCGTCCGGTCAGGACGACAACAGTGTCCGGTCAGTAGCAGAAAGCTAGGTTTTGCCCCCAACGGCTACTTTCTCCATGGGGTTTATAAATATACCTCCCAACTGGGCATTTGAGTAGTGGAGAACTGAGGAAACATACCAAGGGTGTTGATACACCATTTTAGTGATTTCCACTTGCATAGTGCTTAGTGATCCTTTAAGTGATTAGCGTAGGTGCTTTTGTGAAGTGCTTAGGTTGATTAGACCACCGCTTATGCGCTTGCTCTAGGTTTAAGCCTGGTGTTTAGTAAGGTTTGCATACCTCCTACAACTTGGTGCTTGCACGCACCATTGTTGTACATAGGAGGGGCTTGTAGTATTGCAAGATCCCACCAACCGTGTTTGTGGTGTGGCCGCCACTGTATACCGAATGGAACAAGGCCCACAGTGGTTCGGCCGAAAGCTTGATAGTGAAAACGGCGTGCAGCGGTCCGGGAGAGGCTTGCCGAAAGGCACACTGGAGACCCACTTGTGCGTGGGGAAGGCCCGGGGCTATCCACGGAGTTACCCGACCGGGAGCTTGGCCCTTGCGATGGATTCTTTGCGAGGGGCTCCAACGAGGACTATGGGAAAACTTGTGCGCTTCTCGATACCTCGGTAAAAATACCAGAGTCGTCTACGGGAGTTTGCATATCTCTACCTTACTCTTTCGCTTCCGTATTTACATTGTTTGCATAACTCCTTTTTGCGGTAGAGATAGCAACATACTTGCAAAAACCGTAGTTGCACATTTAGATAGTTTATCTTTTTGCATAGGTTTTGCTAAGGTTAGAAAAAGAGGCCATACTTTAGAGTTAGAGTTTTAAGTTGTCTAATTCACCCCCCCCCCTCTTCGGCGTCACGGTCTCTTACAAGTGGTATCGGAGCCGGTTGGCTCAATTTGGACCTTTGGCTTCACCGCCATTGAGCCGACGCTTTTTAGAGTGGTTGGGATGGATACCTCTAGGCCTCCACACTTTAACAGCACTAACTTCCCCTACTATAAAGCTATAATGAGTTGTCACCTTGAGGTGGTAGATTTGGGTGTTTGGAGAGTCACTTGTGACGGGATAAAACCCATTAAGAATCTCGATAAACCCACAAAGAGTGAAGAAAAACAAATTCATTTCAATGCTAGAGCTAAAAATTGCTTATTTGAATCTTTTAGCATGGATGTGTTTAACCAAGTGTTCACTTTAAATACGGCACATGAAATTTGGTTAAAACTCCAAGAGCTCCACGACGGCACAACTAATGTCCGTGAGCAAAAACATTGTCTAGCTAAACAAAATTATGATTCCTTTAAAATGAATGATGATGAGCTTGTTCGTGATATGTATTCTCATTTGAATCTAATTATCAATGAACTCCATTCAATATGATTAACAAAGCTAGATGATGCGGACATCGTGAGGAAGATCATCTTCGTGCTACCACAAAAGAAATATGCAGCATCATCACCATCCTTCACAACATGGAGGACTTAAGCACCATGACCCCAGCCATAGTCATTGGCAAGATAGTGGCATTTGAAATGTCACGCAAGATGAGTCAAGAAGAAGCCTCTTCATCAAGTAAAGGCAAAGCTTTCATATGTAATGAGAAAAAGAAGATAAAGGGCAAGCAAGTTGAAACAAGCTTAAGCTCAAGCTCCTCAAGTGAAGATGAAGAAGAAGATGAGGATGATGATGACGAAGAATCAAGTGATGATGATCAATCTTCCTCATTCACCTCCGACCTTGATGAAGAATCTATCAAGCTTATCAACAAGGTGGAGAAGATGATCCAAAAACTCAATGTCAAGGGTGTACCCATCCAAATTCAAGATTTCATCTTCACCAATCAAAGAAATAAGCAAAGAAAGAAATGATGCTATGGATGCTACGAGTTGGGGCACTTTGTGGAAGTTTGTCCAAACAAGACCACACCCAAGACAAAGAAGAAGGCGTGCAAGGATAAATTCCTCACATCAATAAGGTCATGGGATGATTCTTCAAGTGAAGAAGAAGAAGACCACTACAAGAGGTGCGGGCACAATCACTCATCATCAAGCACCTCACGTGTGTGCCTTATGGCACGAGGTAACAAAAAGCCTATCCTTAGTGATAGTGACAATGATAGTAATAGTGATGATGGGCTACCTTCTTATGATGAAATTGTGCAACAAAATCTTAACTTTGCTAAAGTTTGCACTAGTCAACAAAAGAAGCTTGAAAAATTAAAAGAAAAATTAGATAGCTCACAACAAGTTTATGCTACTTTGCTTGAACAATATGAAACTTTTGCCAATCTTAATATGGAGTTATCTACTAAAATTGAGCAACTTGTGACTAGTGCAAACACAAATAATTACACAATCAATGATGAGCAACTTGTAAAGAAAAATAAAAAATTAAAAGAAAAGTTAGCTAGATCACAAGATGCGTATAAAAGTTTGCTTGCTAAAATGGAAACCATGTGCAAACATTGTGATGAGCTAACTAATAAAGTTGCTAATCTTGAAGCCGTCGGTACAACCCTCACCAAGGCACCTAAAAACAAAAGTTCTATCTTTGACATGCCTAAAAATGACGCTTCTATTTCTTGCAATGATTTATGTTTAGACTCACCCTTGTGCAACCAAGTTTATGTTGAGAAAGTTGTTGTAGATACATTCACACAAGAGGTTGCAATGGAGAATGAGCAACTCAAGCAAGAAGTGGCTCGCCTTACAAGGACTTGACTCAAGTAAAAGGCAAAACAGAGCAAGCCCAACTTCATCAAGATAACACCGTCAAGGGAGTGAAGAAGCTTGACGAAAGATAAACCGTGGTTTGCTATGTATGCCACAAGGAAGGCCATAAGTCCTATGAGTGCAAGGTGAAGAATGGGGAAGGAGCTAAGAAGAAAGAGAAAAACAAAAAGAAAACAAGCAAGCTCTCCGACACCTACACCAACAAGGTGGACAAAAATACCTCCACACCTTATCTCTTAAAGAAGAAAAATAATAAGGTGGTGGCCATCAAGGTGAACAAGCAAGCCAACAATGGGGCCAAACGCATTTGGGTGCCAAAAGAGATCATTTTCAACATGAAGAGCACCAAAAAGGTTTGGATCCCGAAAGAGAAGTGAGAAGTCCGATGGACTTTGGAAAATTTAGAGACTTGACAAAGTATGGGTGCATTTCATGGGGTGCATCAGATTGGATCATGTCAATTGCCAAGTGGGGTAGTGAACACTATGGACCCAAATTCCCCTCCCCATGTTAGGTAACTAGATTTAATTTCTTACAATTTCAATTAGCATCTAGTTCTTTTTTCATGCCTAGGTTTGTATTTGCATGCTTAAATCTTTTGTCATGCATACACTAGGTAAATCATATGGTAGGCTTGCTCGGTATCACTTTTACTCTTAGAGCAAACCTATATGGTTTAAATTGTTTAGGAGCACGACATATAGCTTGTTTTACAATTGTTCATCTAATATGTGCCAAAGTCCAAATTGTAGATAATTTCTCCCGAATATCATTTCGAAAAATGATTCTCACATTCATGTGATGTCATCTTTCAAGTGGTATTTTTATTCTAAAATCAATGTGCATGTCTTCTATAAGTATTCCATACTTATGTGCACAAATTTAGGGGCAGGATACTCTATAAGTTGGATGCTTTGAGACTAACACATTTTCAAGCTTATCATGTGTGTAGTAGTCTCATTGCAAGGAAAATGGAGTCCCCGGAGTTAAGCATCATACTTCAAATATCCACCACCTATTGCAAGTGGTATAAATCAAATTGGTTTCCACATGTGGTATTTCTAAACTGATATCATCATGTTGATTTCACTTTGGTATTTATATGCTTTGTCCATGCATTATATAGATTAAACTCTCTTGAGCATTAATTTGCTAATTATGCATAAACTACATTCTTCATCATATGTATGCATATATTTAGGGGGAGTTTAGTCTATGTAATGTGAGAGTCAAAATTTGTGACCTATTTTACTCCACATACAAAGGATCACAAAGTTTGACCCTCCCTTATGTTACTAATGTCTTCCTTTTCGGTGTATGACTCCAAAGGAGAATTTGTAGGACCAAAAGCAAGCCTGATCAAAATAATTTACAAATGGTAATTGTTCGAGAAAGGGAGGATAATGGATTATGAAGTTAGGGGGAGGCTTAAATCCATAATGCCACATGGGGACATTTGCAAGAGCAAGATAAGTTTTCAAAGATATTTACATGTGGTATCTTTTAGCATCATATAACCTTGCCCTTTGCATTGCATCCTAGCAAGTAAATAGTTTTTAAATTCTAAAATTTTTATTATTTGCTTGTTTTGGTCGTGTTGTCATCAATCATCAAAAAGGGGAAGATTGCAAGGAAAATGGACCCTAGGTCCATTTACTTTGGATTTTAGTGTTTGATGACCAACACAAAATTGGACTAATGAATTTATAAGTAATTGTTTTATAGTTCTATAGGGTGCAAGACGTGACTTGGACGAAGGCGACATGATGATTCCACGATCAACACCATAAGCAAAACCCTAGAAGCACAAGAGAAGACCCTAGATATCAAGGATAGTCCAAGCATGAAGATGGAAACCAAGCCGGACGCAAGACCGCGAAGAAATGAGCTCAGCAGAGGTGATCGGACGCGGCCCTTATAGGGACCGGACGCGTCCGATCAGTTGCCCGGCAACAGCAGGCGTCAGCAGTTGTGACCGAACGCTGAGCGAAGCAGTGACCGGACGCACCGATCACACTGTTCTTCATCACGACAATGTTTTCAGTGTGACCGGACGCAGCGGCATTGGATGACCGGACGCACAAAGTACAGCGTCCGATCAAGTCCAGAGAGGTTCTAGAGCGATGCCAGCGTGACCGAACGCGTCTGATCGAGTGAGACCGGACTCGGCCTAGAGTCCAATCAACGCGCGCGCTCTAACGGTCGGGACGACTGGACGCGTCTGGTCAGGACGACAGCAGCGTCCGGTCAGTAGCAGAAAGCTGAGTTTCGCCCCCAACGGCTATTTTCTCCACGTGGCTTATAAATAGACCCCCAATCGGCCATTTGAGTAGTGGAGAGCTAAGGAAACATACCAAGGGTGTTGATACACCATTTTAGTGATCTCTACTTGTATAGTGCTTAGTGATTCATTAGGCGATTAGCGTTGGTGCTTTGCGAAGTGCTTAGCTTGATTAGACCACCGCTTATGCGCTTGCTCTAGGTTTAAGCCTAGTGTTTAGTGAGGTCTGCATACCTCTTACCACTCGGTGCTTGCGCGCACCATTATTGTACATCGGAGGGGCTTGTAGTCTTGCGAGATCACACCAACCGCGTTTGTGGTATGGACGCCACCGTGTACCGAAGGGAACAAGGCCCGCGGCGGTTCGACCGGAAGCTTGATAGTGAAGACGGCGGGGAGCGGTCTGGGAGAGGCTTGCCGGAAGGCACACTGTAGACCCACTTACGCATGGGAAGGCCCGGGGCTATCCACGAAGTTACCTGACCGGGAGCTTGGCCCGAGGGATTCTTTGCGAGGGGCCCCAACGAGGACTAGGGGGAAGTTTGCGCGCTTCTCGATACCTCGATAAAAATACCGGAGTCATCGATGGGAGTTTGCATATCTCTACCTTACTCTTTAGCTTCTGCATTTACATTGTTTGCATAACTCCTTTTTACGGTAGAGATATCAACACACTAGCAAAACCATAGTTGCACATTTAGATAGTTTATCTTTTTGCATAGATTTTGCTAAGGTTAGAAAAAGATGCCATAGTTTAGAGTTAGAGTTTTAAGTTGCCTAATTCACCCCCCTCTTAGGCGTCACGGTCCCTTACACTACCAAACCAACGCGTGAGCCGCTGCCTCTGGCACTCACCTAGCCAACCCCGTCCACCGAGATCCATGTGCGTACACTGTAGTTCCCAGCAATTTAGTTGCCTCATCAAAGGTATAAGTGCCACATGGATCCTCTAGCTGCCAATCATACGTCGGAATGGTCGCCGCTGAGCGAGACCACCCGCCGCCCAACCACACAGGTCAACTCGGCAACGCAAATCTGCTGGCCACCACTTCCCATGCCAGCCTCCTCACCAACTTTGTGGGTGCCGCCCACGCCGGCCTCCTCGCCATCTTCGTGGGCGCAACTAGCGCACGGTCCCTCTAGAACCGTTGCCCTGCACCAAGTAGATGCCAAGCTCTCCAATCGCTGCGCCAACGCCTTCTTCTTACCCACCTTCTGACGCCATGGACACTGCACCTCGAATCCTCAACTAGGTCCCACCTTGTCGGCAACCGCCATGGTTGGCATATCACGAGCTTCCAAAGCGACGCATCCAACGAGGGGAACGACGCCACAAGCGCCGTCGTCGCCTAACCAGAAGGTTAAGGTTTTATACCCAGGAAGAAAGCGCCACGCAAGGGAGAGGCCCGATCAATGGACGCTTCCAAGGAACTAAACGATGCCCAGAGGCGTCGCCGTCATCGGCCCGAAAGGGCAAGGCTTTCGCCAAGACCCCCAACCCCTTGCACAGGCCTCGTTGCTGCCGTTGCCAAGTGTGGGTTGTCGCCCGTCATTCCCGAAGCCACGCCCGAAGTCCACGACGCCAAGTCATCGGAGCCGCCGCACCTTGTGCCAGCACGGGCACCGGCTGTCACCGCCGTGTCCCCTAGCGCCCTCCGTCGACCTAGGCCGCCGCTGCGCCGCAGTCGCCGACCCCACCCTGGAGCTAGCCACCTGGATGCAGATCCAGGCGCCCGAGCACCGGACCCGACGGTCCGGGATGGCGCCACCGCCATGGAGGAAGGGGACAGGCGGAGCAGGCCTAAGCACCAGCACCGTCCGCATCGAGCCCTTCCTGGCCGGATCCGCCCAGCCCAAGCCTCGGGAGACCATATCCGGTGGGAGGGGAGCCGCCACGGTCTGGAAGCCCAGACAGCGCGCCCTCGCTGGATCTCCGCGCGCCATCCTCACCGCCCAAGCCGTAGCGCCGCCCGGCCGTCGCGTGATGCGCCCCCTCCCTGCGCCTTCGTGCGCCAATGCCTGCCGCGCCTAGCCGCGGCATCATCCCGGCCGCTGAGCTCCGCCCCGCACGACGTCAGCCGCGACCATCCTAGGCAAAGGCCTCACCGCCGCCCTCCAAGGGAGTCGCATGGGCCTCCCGGCAGCTCCCTCCGGCAGTGGCGAGGGAGGGGAGGGCGGTGGTTGGCTGGGGTGGCGACTGGGTTCGCTCGTCGCCCATGTCATCCGTGCGGGTGGGCGACGCGGGGGAGGAGACGTGTAAGAACGTTATTTGTTGAAACTGCAATAATACCGTCCTTCTCTTTCATCTCAAGTTGTCATTACCACTACTAGTTACAGTGGATTCAGATTTGGCCAAGTTGAATTTGTACCACAGAAATGAGTACCAAATTGTTACAGAAATGAATACCAAATTGTTACAGGAATGAAGAACAAATTACACAAATGCAGATACTATATACCAAAGAGATGTGGTCCTGAGCCCTGACCATGATCTTCAAATATGCACCCGAGTCTGAGAAATCCATCACTCCATGAGCAATGCAAGGCGCCGAAAGGACCGGCCGGGCCCATGGCCCTTTCGCCGGGGGACATGATCCGATAGAGTATGAGGGACATGGAAAGAGATGCCCCACCACACTCCACACAACACATATCTATACATAATAACAAGATTAGTCTTAGTTAATCGCCCATGCTCGCTCTAATAGTCTAATCCAAGCACTCATTGACACCACATAACAGAGAAAGCTGATCTCCCATCCTCCTCCCCCCTTGGATTGGATTGTCATCTCATCATCCCATCTGGGGGCCGGGCTGGGGCTATAAATACCACCTCACCCCTGGCACCCAATCCTCACTCTTTCCATCTGCAGCAACCAACCACAACCAGAGAAAGCAGAGAACAACGACTCCTGTAGAGAGCTGCTGCCGTTAGCCACCACTGTATTTCACGATCCTAGCACTAGCAGAGATCAGAGAGAAAGGGAGGACTCTAGAGAGATCGAGATGTACATGGATGACAAGAGCAAGATGCTGCTAAAGAAGGGGAGCCGGAGGTCGACGGCGGCCGCCGAGGGGAGCCTGGCGGCGGGGCTCAAGGTGGGCCGGGCATCCAGGGCCCCCGCGGGTCGGTCGGTGCCGGGCCGGCTAGCGAGCCTGGTGAAGGAGCAGAGGGCCAGGTTCTACATCATGCGCCGCTGCGTCACCATGCTCGTGTGCTGGAGGGACTAGTACTACAAGAGAGTGGGCGGGCATCCAGGGCCGTAGTAGGCCCATCGGGTGGATGTGGCTGGGGCCCAATTGGGCCCTGGAGTTGTAGCCTGGTAGGTCGTTCATGTGTCATACTGACTAGTTTCTCAAAAACAAAAAAAAGTGGAGCTTTTTACCTGTGTGCCATTAAAAAAGTTTATAATTACACACAGGTCATTAAAAAAGTTGACTGCACACAGATGCCACTGCTCTAAACTTCTTCGCCTTACAAGCCATTCCGTCCTTGTTCTGTTTGTTTTTCGCCGTTTCATAGCCCTTACAGGTGGGACCGGTCAGTTAAATTGTCCACGTTGCCCCTCAGTTCTCTCTCTCTCTCTGTTCCTCCTTATCTTCGTCCTCTCCAACGCGGCCCAACGGCGCGTCGTCAGCACCGCGCCCGGTGGCCCGGCCCCGCGCCCCCGGCACCTCCAGGCCTCGGGCCCGTCTCGGTGCTGGCTGTCTCCCTCGCGTCATGGCTCCGCGCCGCCGCCCTCCCACACGCTGAGCTCGCCCGCGCCGTCCACGGTGGCCATGCCAGAGCTCGCGCGAGTGCCGTTGGCGGTGGCCGGAGCTCACCTCCTCGCGTCACCTCCATGCGTGCTGCGGCAGATCCACGGTGAGGACCGGCTATGACAGCTCCACGCGCGCCACCTCCTGGCTCTCGCCGCCGCCGTTGGGGACGAGGCCGCCTCCCTGCACACAGGGGCCCTCGCCATCGCCGTCGGGGCTCGTGTCGGTGTGCAGCGCCGGTCACCGGCGAGTGGAACACGGCATGCGGCGAGCCGGGTCTGCTCCTCGCATCTTCGTCTTCGGCCTCACCATGCCCAACGGCCCTGTCGGCGTCGCCATCGTCGAGAAGGTGGAGGACTTCGTGGTGGGCATGCTGCTGCCGCTCTTCTTCGCCATGAGCGGGCTCTGCACGGACACCGCTAAGATCACCAGCACGCCCGCGGGCCGCTCTGGCCGCGGGCATCCTCAAGGTGGCCGCCGCCGTGTTCGAGGGGCAGCCGTGCGGGGGGCAGCTCCACTCCGACCACAGCGCCACCTCATCCAGGTGAACGCGCGCGAGCTCGCAGTCGCGGTGACCGCCTCGGCGCCGCTGCTCCGCGCGGCCGCCCAGCCTAGCCTCGGCCGCCGCTAGCGCGGGTGCGGGGGAGCTCCGCCTCGGCCGCCACGGGCGCGGGCGCGGGCGAGCTCCGCCCCGGCCGCACGCACGAGAAGAGAGATCGAGTTTGAGAGAGAGAGAGGATAGGGATGAGAGGGGTATTATTGACGTTTTGACTGACCTGACCCACTTGTCAGGACTCCCAAACGGTGAAAAACGAACGGAATGCGGATGGAATGGCTTGGAAAGCAAAGAAGTTCAGAAGGGTGGCATCTGTGTACGTTCAACTTTTTTAATGGCCTATGTGTAATTACAAACTTTTTAATAGCACATAGGTAAAAACCTCAAAAAAGTGTCGTAGTGACTCTTCTTTCCGGAGACAGGAAAGAGAGATCAGAGATGTGCCTGTTCTATGGTCATCCTGTGCTTCATAGTGTTTATAGCGTCAGAAAATTTAGTTGCTGTTCTGGCTGAAGGACAGCACAGCATTGTTGTAAACGGTTAGTACACTTCCAATTTCAGTGAGAATTACGGTTCCTGCTTGGTATCACAAGTGTGAACTCTGAACAATTCATTTTTCGTGCTTGGTATCACACAAGTCTGAACTTTTTTTCCTGCTCGGTACCACAAGTCTGAACTCTGAACAAGGCAAGTTGGTGGTTAATATAGGACGTTGTTTCTTGAACTCTTAACAAGGCAAGATGGTGGATTGGTGGTTAATATAGCAACGTTGTTTCTTGACAAATCAGTACCTGTAAATGAAACCTGAGCATTACCATTTATCAGTCACTGTGTTTTTCTGAATGAGTTCTAGATGTTCCTTTTAGATGATTTGATCTGAGTTGCTTTCTGTGCAAACGACTACTGAAGAGTGAAGACACGCCTACAGAAAAATTCTATTGAAAAATTGCTGTCATGAATGTCTAAAACACAACCTTCACCTGTTACAACAAAACTCTTGTCTTACCGAATTTCTGTCAAAAAGAAGGAACAAAATAAACGTAGCTACGAAAAAACGACAGACTGCCAGTTTCAATTCTGTCAAACATTCGAAAGAATCTGTAACAACTACACAAACATCAGCTAGCGTGCACTATCTGCTGCTAATCATCCGGTTGATCGAGGTATATGACCCGATGCATGCACATACGACGCCAATCATTATGATGATTATGCAGAGGATGATCTGAAAAGAAAGGGAAAGATCACAGATATTCAGTGTTCAGCAATTTCGGGGTTCAAATTCTGTATTTGTTGGTGTCTATGTGTCAGGGTTTCTGGTTGGTTACCTCCCACAAAGGTACTGCGCCCTTCTTGATGGAGAGATAGCATGCACATGGGAGTATCAAAGCCTGTAAATCATCAAGCACATTTTTATTAACTTGTTCAATTGGCCAAAGAAAAATCCACTGCAGAAGTTTAGGTGAAATATTTTGCAGAACCTACCACAAGCATTGTGAAGACAGATCCAAGCAATGCCATCACCAGGGCTGCAAATCAGAGGGAATAGGAAGTAGCATTAACACGCATGATGTTTTGGTAAGTTTCACATGTTTTAACTTTTCTAGATACATTGCTTTTACTATATATATATGTAGACATACTGTATGTATAAGTGCAATAGCGAAAGATATGTATCTAGAAAACCAAAACATCTTAGAATTTGGAATGATGGGAGTAGTAAATACTATTCGAAATTCAGTTACTGAGAAGACTACTCACCAAAATAAGGAAAAAGCAGAGCCACCGCAACAGTTGAGAAGACGAGGCATGTCCTAACAGACATTCCAACCAGGTAACTCTGCATCTTCTTTGGTAGGGCTTCCTCTATAGACAAGGCGACTGGGGTCATTGTCAATGCATACTTTGTGTATGGATTCACAACCTGAAACCAGAGAAAAAAAGTAATGAAATTAGCATCTCTCCTTCATTTTGAATGCAATGGCAGAACGATAAGGGATGGCAGAACGATAAAGGATTTTTTTTTTCCTCGTACCGTCATCCAAATGGCAATTTTCGATGGGATGTACTGTTGTGGCAAGTTCAGAGTGAACTGTGACATAGTGGACTCGCCAAACATCAGAAACCCTGAGACCGCAACTCCAGCATAAACAAGTGTTACCACTGTGAAGCTGAAACGGTGGAGAATGGCATCAGGTAAGCAGGCGGCAATTTTCACAAGAAACAACAAAGTTATCGTGTTGACAAGAGCACTACTTACCAGAACAGGAGCACAAATGGAAACTGCGAGCGCTCCTTCATGGACGAATATATGTTTGGAAAAACCGAGTGTCCTGAATAGCAGTATCCATACAGGCCAAGTGCCACCGGAAGGTGGGTCACGTTCACTACAGGACCAGAAAAGTGAAACCCAATTCCTTCTCCAATGCCAACCCAGAATAGGCAGACGATGACTGTAATTGTCGCGATCACACCTCCAGCTGAGTACAAAGATGGTCAGGACTCAGGAACAATCCTTCTTTCACTGAAAGATTACTTTTATTGCTCAGAAACTAACTGAACTATTTGTAATACGAGTCAATTCTCATACTGCCATTCCTTAGCAAGATTGCTCTGACTTAAATAGTCCTACATTCCTCTGAAAGATCAGAAATAAGAAGCAATGCTGTAGAGATTCTACATTTTTACATACCAGAAAGATATGAGAGGAGACTGAGGTTCCTGAGCCACACTGATGGGAGAATTGCCAAGGCCATTGTGATTGCAAAGAGATTGTGTGCGTTCAGGTCGATGCCGGTAAAAGCTAAATGTGCTGAGGGAAACACTGATGACAAGCTGTCTCCTAGCAGCGTGATGTACTCCACACAGCTTGCCTGCAAAAATTACTTATGTTCAACAACCAAAGGCATACTAGCCAGCCATTCACAATAAGTTTCAGAATTCAGAGAACACTTACATAAAGCTCCAGGTAAAGAATAACCTGAAAAAGAGATGTGATCAGTCAGGTGAACAATAGATGAGGTGATTTCTGAAGAACTTTGTATTGTCAGGAATACACACCGATACAAAGATTCGACCGAAAATACCGAAAGCAACTTGTCCAATATCTGGGTATGTCTCAATGTTGGGCGAACTGTCTATGCATCTCTTCAGAAGCAAGCCCGTGTAGCACGAGCTGCCACCCAACAAGGGGGAGCAGCAGGAGGCTTAACCATCCCCTTCCTTGATTCCATAAGCTGTGGTGAGAATTCCGACGCCGCACAGAACATTGAACCCTGGAAATTCGACCAGCAATGAGGTTCAGAACAAAATCAGCATCACAATTCGACATCCTGAACCTAGCTAATTACTCTGCAGCTGATTTCAGAGTTTCAGCTACTACGATTTGAACATGAACAACAAACTTAAAACCAGGGAATCAAGTTCAACTGATCACGCACCATTGATGATTGACTGGCTCCTGCTGCACTTGCTAGCAGGCGGAGGAAGCTCGATGTAATCGGATTTCAGGCAGGCCCTGGACGGCCTCTCGGGCAACTCGGCCTCGTGCCCAGCCGGAGGGGGCCGCGGCGGCTGGGCGATGCCGTCCGTGGACTGCTTCACGGGCGGTGGCTGCTGCGGGTGCAGCGACGACTGCGACAGCTGCGAGAGCGAGGGCGGCAGCAGCGGCCTGGTGAGCGGCAGCCCCGAGCCGTCGCCCTTCCTGAGGAAGAAGGAGCTCCCGGCCTTGAGGAAGGAGCTGCCGAACCTGGTGAGGCTCGGGCTCGCTGCCATGAGCGTGTTCACCCTCGGCGACGGCACCGCGCTCATCATGTCGATCGACTGCCTGCGAAACGAAAATGCCGCCGAGAAAAACAATCGTCCGTCAGCTCCGAATCGCGAGCGACATTGACAGCGTGCAACCGTCGTATACGTCGTCGTCGTTGCGTGGAAGAGAGGGCGAGGCGGTTGGTTGACGAACCTGTAACTCTGCGGCCACGCGCCCTTCGGGCCGTCGTCGGGCGCGTCGTCGTCGCGCTCGTCGCCGCCGCGGCGCCCGCCACGGCCGGCGCGGGCCTCGTCGTCGCTCCTATCGGAAAAGGATCCCTCGTCGGAGGAGGTCGGCGGGGAGCCGCCGTCCCGGTCTGCGACGAGGTCGTCGTCCTCGTCGCCGATGAACAGCAGCGACCGGTCGCCGTGGCCCATCTCCTCGTCGCGGTCCATCGCTGGCGTCCACGATCTCTATACGAGAGTGCACGCACACGACACAACACGTCAATGCAAGCGAGGATCAACGAGATTCCAACCATCAATCCCTGATGCAACGATCTCACAACAACGAAGACGAGAGATTAGGGTACGTACCCGAACACGTACGTGGCGACGCTCCCGCGATCTCCAACTCCTCCAGCCACGAGCGAGCGAGAGAGCGAGGGGAGAGAGAGAATATGGGGTCGAACACGACCGGGGGTGGGGGGGGGGGGGGCGGGGGATGGAGAGAGGGCGGCCGTTTTCTGAGGAGCCGGTCCCGGACTCGTGGCCGCGCCGCCTCTCTCGCAACGATGAACCGGGTGAAGTACGCACGTAGTCGTGTTCGCGGCGGCTGACACTGGGCCCCTCGCACTGCCACTGAATGGTGGGCCGTGGGCCCATGCTTTCCCCTCGTGTGGTATCGGAAGCGTGCATGCGTAAATCGAGATGTCGCGTCAGGTTGGTATTGAGCTGGAAAACAGTAGGAGGACGTACGTGACAGCTTGTTCCGAGTTTACGTGACCGAATATTCCAACGTCTAAACTAATATCCCCTCCGATCACAAATAATTGTCTTTTTTTAAATACTCCGTCCATTTTAAATTATAAGTCGTTTTGATTTTTTTGGTAAATAGATTTTCCTATGTATCGAGACGTACGTTATATCTAGATACATAGCAAAATTAATGTACTAAAAAAGCCAAAATCGCTTATAATTTAGAAAGATGAGAGTACATTCTTAAAATATTTCAAATCTATGAAATTTTATAAGTACTTTTTATTACAAATCTACATATATAGCTTACATGTTTTAATATATTAAATAATTATAAGTTACTAGCACACTACTACAAAATTGGTTTGAGAATACAACCTTATTTATTTATAGAGATAGTCCAAATTTGTCTCCATCTCCTAAAATATTTAGTTAAAGGCGGTTGGTGTATTTAAGGAGACATTAAAAACAACAACTGTGCTTGTAAATATAGAGGGTCTCTCAAACCCGGCTCTAAAATAGATTATGTTTTTTAGAAGAGGAGCTTGTAAAAGGCCACTCTAAGAAAACTGGCATGAAAACAAACTGGCCTATTTGGTTAAAATATACACAACACACACTTAGGGTTCCCTCATCCACGTCGTTGTTCTCAGCTCTCTCTCCCCACCTTCCCACCCATGGTTCCGCCTCCCCACCATCACCCTCATCTACCTTCCACCAATGGTGACTACTTTCTCTCTCCACCTTCCCACCAAATGCTTTGCCTCCCCATCACTTCCCTCCTTTACCTTCCACCGGCGACGAATCTAGCTGGGGCCTAGGTACCAATCATGTGTTGGTCAAACTTGAAGCAAAGTTGTGTGACCAAATTTGGCGATCTTGTGAGGTTTAGGTGTTGGTTTATTCAAAATTGAAGGGACCATGACACCCAAAAGGGGGTGTGAATTAGACAACTTAAAAACTAGTGGACTCTAAAACCTACTTATCAAAAGTAGTGCAAGATAGTACCTAGATGTGCACCATGGTTTTGCTAAGTGTTGCTATCTCTAACGCAAAAAGGGTTTTGCACCCTAGGTTTCAATCCTATTAATTAACCTAGCGAGCTATAGTAGGAAACATAAGTACACAACTAAGGAATGCAAGTAAGTACGGAAACATAAATTGAGTTAGAGAATGCAAACAACCACGATGGCTATTTTTCCTAAGGTATCGAGGAGGTCACACTTTCCCCTAGTCATTGTTGGAGTCCCTTAAGGGCCAAGCTCTTGGGCGGGTAACTTCGTGGGTAGCCCACGGGCCTTTCCCACACACAAGTGGGTATCTGTGTGGCCTATCCCGAATCTTTCCCAACTGTCTTCACTATTGACCTTCCAATCAAAATGTCACGAGACTCATTCCCTTAGTACAATCTAGGTGGCCACTCCACATGTCGAAGGGTCTAGCAAAACTTACAAAGTCCCTAGTGTACAACACTTGGTGCATGCAATCACCGATAGCTTGGAGGTATGCAAACCTCACTAAACACATGGCCTAAACCTAGAGCAAGCACTAATTGTGGTCTAAACTAGCCTAAGCACTTTGCAAAGCACAAACACTAATCACCTAATCTTTACTTAAGCACCTTTGGTGGCTAGAGCACTTGTATATGAGCTTCAACTCTCACAACTTCAACACATTCTAACACCTCTCAAATGGTCGGGTACGCGGGTATCTAGCCATTGTAGCTGACCGCCGGAGACAAAAGATCTGGTGGGGAGCTCTGGTGCACCACTGGAGAGCTCCGGTGAGTGTATCACATCCACCAAGTCTCCAACATACCCTCTCTAAACTTAAACTCTGGAGCACTTTGAAAGTTATGGTGAGGGCCTTCTCTTCCCAACCTCGGACCAGACTTGACAAAAAAATATTAAAGTTTTTCCAATGGATTGTTCTCAAACTAGGTAATTGTGTGTTACATGTTTTCTAAGTTGTGAGTATTGACTTTTGCAGTATAGATTGATTTTGGAGCCACTTTAGGTTGGACCATATTGCAAATATGAAACTAGAAGAGAAAGTAGTGTTCTACATAGAAAGCACACCTCATGCTAAAAATGTGGCTGACGTGTTCGGGAACCATGAAGAAGATCACGTCATAAGCATGATGGGGAGATTTCTACACACACACACAGGTAATTGTATTTGTGTTGTATGTTAGCTAAGCTGTGAGTATTGACTTTTGCGGTATAGATTGATTTTGGAGCCACTTTAGGTTGGACCATATTGCAAATATGAAACCAGAAGAGAAAACAATGTTCTTCATAGAAGGGGCACCTCGTAGTTGAAAATGTGACTGGCGTGTTTGGAAATCATGCAGTCCAGAAGATCACCAAGCACAACGACGAGATTTCTTGTTCACACATGCGTGCGCGCGCACACACACATGTAGACGCACACGCACACAGAAACCATGGTCAAAATATGTTTCTTTATGTAACAAACTGTAGCTCCCGATTTTAAGAACAAAACCAGATACACACCATATGTGAGGCCAGGAAGTTAATTCTCACATATAACTACAAATAAGGGTAATATCAATAGACAATGCTCAATATATAACGTACCTAGTATAAAGAATATAACCTTAGATAGCAAACAACGGAAAGACAACTCTAATCTTCGGGTGAAGACTCCAATTCCATAGGGACAACTGACTAGTTGATCACAAGCCTATTTCCTCCAAACTCTAGCAATCTGGTACCCATCCAGGATTTTTCCAAAGATTTAAAAAGTAAAGCAAGTGTAAGTACATGTCGTACTCAACAAATATAACATGGGGTTCATGAGGCTTAAAAGGCTGACACTGATTTAACTGCGATTAGCTTTTAATGAGTCATCTTTTAGCGATTGGGTGGCAACAAGTTTATCCACAAGTCCACATAAACACATGATCAGATAAACATGAATAATGAATAGCATAAACAGTAATCATTAGTGAGCATCTTTATCATCAATATCATCAGTGTTCATCATCTATTCCGTAAGGGTCCAAGGTCGCTCGTGACCGTGAGCACGGCTGATATACCAGTTTTACACTCTGCAGAGGTTGTACACTTTCACTGTGAGTCGTGATTTACCCTTTCGTCCGAGATAGCTAATCTCTTGACCCACTTCCAAGGAAGGTCGGCAGGGTTCACTATGAAGCCTTTCAAAGGTTCGTCTAACAAGTTAGGACCATTAGATTCACTCGGCAAATAGATGTAGGGACCCCCTTCCTGATGGCACAATGACACGTAGCCTATACACAAGGGGACAGAGGCTGTCCTATACCCGATTCGGCAAGCCATTCTTACGCCAATAAAGGTAACCTCTAACAAATTAGAAAATGTCCTCATACTGAGCTAAAGCCAGAGCCATGTAGCCCTCATAGTTGTACTGTAAGTCCTGGATGTTCGCTTACAGATAAGTCCTTAGGGAGAAGAATCTAGAGCACCATAAAAACAGCCCAATGCTCTAGGCCCCTTGTTCCATGTTGCTAAAAAACATCTTTTAGTATTTATTGCATAATCCATTAGTCGAGTTACAAGATCATGGTTGTAGTTGAGCACTAGCATCATACTACCCAATGCAATACCCCATAGGTATCAAGGTACAAGGTAACAAAGTATTAGGAAATCCTTAGTGGTAATCAAGGTAGACACATGCAGTATGAATTAAATGATTAAAGGTGTATAGGACAACAAGGAAGATCCCATGCTATACTTGTCTTAAACTTAGATCCTTCTTCTAGTCCAAACCTTCAAAGATCTGCTTCTTGATTCACCACGTATAGCTTACAGACTGGACATGATCATAGAGCACCACATAAGCATCCATGCAATCATACACAAAGCAAATAATAGATCTAAATTAGAATAGTACACCAAACATAAAATCAAGATGAAAAGTTTGTAAAACGAATCTACATCTCGCTACGAACACACAGACGCGAAAAGCAATCTAATCGGAGCTATAACGAAAAAGTTATGAATTAAACAAGATTTCCCTTAATAAAATAATAGATTAAATCTAACATCGAATTTCAAAAGTTGAAAGTATATTTAATAGTAGGATGAACATGTAGATTACTCAATTACGAATCTAACGTAACTTGAATGGATCAAATCGGAGTTAAAACAAAGAAACTACGCATAAAATAAGATCAATGCCAATTCTGTAAATATTTTAAAATCAATTTCGTATTAAAAATAATTAAAAACTGAATTATAACAGTCCTGTGGACCGGGGCTCGTTTTTGGAAAAACACAGGGGTCAAAACATAAAAACTAGGGGCATTGATTGAATTATTTTGAACTACGTTGGACGGCGGGTTTATTTGAAAAAACTGCATGGTCTCTTTAGCAAAACAGCCAGATTGACTAGGTCTCCGCTGATGCAGAGTCCACATGGTGACATGCGGCGGCTCCTGAGTGGCGGGTTCATGGTGGACTGCCTGCGTGGCGTGCTGACGCAGACGGTGCGCTTGGTCTACACTGTGCTCATGGACCGAAGTGGTATCTTCTAATCCTGGCCGTTCGCGATGGATCTGATGGCTGCGAGCGTTTGGGGAGAGATGGTCGCTGGGGCGGTTCTCTGGTGTGGCGGCGAGAAACTCATCGGCGAAGCTTGAAATCGGCCCTAGAGACCACTATTCGGCTTGGGATCTGCGCTGGGAGTTAGGGGGGACCACGACGAAACTAACACTGCGATCTACGGTGGCTAAGAGTGGACGGAGGTGACTGGCGGCAAGCACAAGCGGCGGCGGAGCGACGGCGACGCGGTTAAGGCAAAGCAAAGCAAGACAGAGAGAAAGAAAAGGCTTGGCATGCTCGAGAACGCGACGCGAAGCTCGGGGAGGCACTTACAGGCACGGAGGAGCAGCTAATCGTCACGGCAGCGTAGAGCTTCTCCACGGCGAGATCTCGACGGCGGCGCTAGGGCACAGGGCGGCATAGCGGCTCGAATTAGGGTTGGGGATGGAGACGGCGGACTTGGGGCTCGATATTTAAGAGGGAAAAAAGCTTGGGTCGCACGCCAAGGCGAGGAATCATGGCCGCGGCGGAATCCGACGGCGGTGTCCGACGTGGATACGACGCGAGGTAGAAGACAACGCCGACTGACATGCGGGCCTGAGGTGTCAGTGACCGAGAGAGGGGAGAAGATGCGCGACTCAGCTACCGCTTTCGGCTGGCCGGGCTCTCATTGGGTCATGCGGTTGACAATGGCTGAAATTTGTCGGTAACCCACAGTCGAGGAGGGGGTAAGCGGGCCAAGGGAAAAACAGGCCGGGCCAAAGAGAGAGAGGAGAGGAATTCCATTTTCCTTTTCTATTTTCTTTTCCTATTTCCAAACCATATTCAAATATGAACCAAATCAAATTTGAATAGGGTTTCAAATATACTTTTCAATTCAAATAAAAGTGAGCAATTTTAGTAAGTTTTCCAAAAATAGTTTTTACAACTTTTTAAATTCTTTTATTTTCAAATTTTCTTTTTTTATTTCAAAGCCAATTTCAAATTCATTTTCAAAAGCATTTTGAATTCATTTTGAATTTTGGATCCAACCACTCATTGCAATAGACCAAATGCACCGGCATGTATGCACATCCATGTTGCTACTCCTTATGATGAATTTTAATAAAATGAAAAATATTTATTTTTCCTATATTTCATGAGCACAAAATACAAAATTAAATCAATGTATATCTTTTTCAAAAAGAGCAATTTTTAGGGTGTTACACAAACATATGTTCAATTTAGGTCCCCATAAATACACTAAAATCTTCCTTGCTTTGGATTCATTCAAAAGTTTGGAAACATTCAGTGAAGTTCTAGCAACCAAATGATTCATTTAAAAATTATAATATAATTAATCTGTGAACATATGCCAAACCATACAATCAAAACAAGGCCAGCTATGCGAACACAGTGTGGCTCAATTTGTTTGGTTGCTTGTGGAGGAACCTTCCTGTCCTTGTTCAAATCCTCAACTTATCACATGTGCTCGCATTTTCCGAGATTTATTTTAGAATGTGACTAAGCTATTGTCCAGTTGTTGGCAACTCTTGCATGTCAACAGTAAAGCACCTGTGGCGACTTCATCGATCTCAAGATTTATCGGCTTAGTATCTCAGGGATTCTCATATGGATAGAGTGGGCATGAATATAGGTGCATATATGTGAGCATGTACGTGTATATGTACTATATTTCATGAAAAAAGCAAACTCTAGGTATACCTTCAAAATTTCACAAACAAAGTAATATCTCTAGACATAAATTCCACTCTACAATTACTTGCAAATAGTAAAGCCCTAGGGTCAGCCCAACAAATAAGGAATAGGATGGGCACCAAGGCTAAGGGCAGCTTCCATTCATTGGTTTCATGTCAAACGGATGATATTCCCTAGTACCCCCTTTTTCTAGAGCTGTAAAGTGTTCATTGGTGCTGCTATTTATGTTTCCTCTCACACACACATCATTCCACAATGACCTATGAGATATATATGTAGGCACAGGGAAAATTATTTGTTTTGTGCATCTCTGTCAAGGATTAAGGTACACAAAATGTGAACCAAATGCTGATCGGTTGTACTTCACGTGGTGATGAAAAATATAGTTTAGTCACATATGTTGAGTTACAAAAATAAATACACTCTAATCTCTTACACAAATATTTATGTGCATATAGTAAGTTTCCCTTTTTAGTGGGTCGCTATTCTGATTGAGCTTTTGATCTGATAACTTAGTTATATGGACAAGTCAATACAGTGTACTTTTGAACCTTTCTTGCTATATGTCGCATGAAAATGGAATTTGTGCATATGCCACTATGAATCTGCTGATTAGCTCACATCCCATTTCAAATTAGCTATTTATGTGTATAACGCACAAATTTGTATATCTGCCATTATCCTTCCATTGTCTTTTGTGTGTGACACATTCAAGTCATAAAGACATCGATGCCAAGTTTGCATGGCATGCGAATAAAATGACAACATTTGGTGGCATCAACACAAATGTCCAATAAGAGATTTTTTGCGAATAACAGCACAAATGCAGCCGCTCACATATATGCGCGCACAATTACCCTTATGAACGCAGGGACACATACCATACCCCAATGAGCACCTCTCAAAGACTGAGCTGGTAGATCTTGAGATTGACGAAGTCACCACATATGCCTTAGCTCATGACAGGCACATCTCCTTCCACTAAAAGTAAAGTGCCATTAAATCCTAGAATATATCAAGGAAATTTGAGCACCTGTGTGAAATGGAGGAATTGAACCCGGGAGGATAGGTTCCAGCACAAGGAACCTAATCAGTTGAACTACGCTCACTTTGCAATGTCCAATGAAATAATGTGGAAGTTCATACCAAAATCTTTATTATTTCCCACTTAATTGCCCTAGGTGAATAAAATTACAATTCAAGTGCTTATGTGACCTTAGATAAGGATAAATACCATTAGCTAGATAGGATAGTTTGAAACATATTGTGAAGCGCTCTCTAGCCAACTATATAAAAGCACATGCTATGTTTCCTTGGTCATAGTTGTTGATTTCTATATTATGCATGTCTTTGTTTCCTTGGTCACAAATCATTGACTTCTATACGTTGTCCTCCCATTAGACTAATCTATTAAGCTCATGATTGAAGACAAATTGCTTGCAAATTGCAAAAGAATCATGAAATATAGAAATACTTACATGGAAGAAATTGCATGCACTTGTAAACATAAACAGATCATTGGAGGTAAATAACATGTAATACAAAAACATTGAATTTGATTTTGGACCGACAAAGATGATGGTGAATGTCTTGCAACAGTTGGAGCTCCAAAGGGTTACATGGGCATGTTGAGCAATAGATAATAAAGACCCTTTTCTTCTTAGTCATTCTACCATGCATGCCACTCTCTCACAAGATGTTGGCTCCAGTTCGTTTTCCCAACACCACAAAGTGTTCAAATTAGATCTTATAATCTCCATATCATCATCATTGTGTGTACTCCACAAATCTTATGTAGATATAAACCATTCAATCCTATCACATATTTGACACCTCCTGGTGAAGAGCTAGAATACTAAGAAAAAGTTAGTTTGGTAGAAGGTTCTAGCATTCAGGAAATTGGATGTCGTAGCCGGTGGTTCCAAGGCTGAGTGTGCCACGCCTTGTGTTGGCATGCCCTAGACACTACTACAAATTTTGCGAGACACTGCCCAAACATTAACGGAGGCGGTCACAAAAATCCAAACATCTCGTAAAATGCCTGAGGAATTTTGGAGGCAGGCATTTTTATTTACGGAGGTGGTCACAATTATCCGTCTCGCAAAATGCATTTACGGAGGCAGAGATTTTATTTACGGACGTGGTCAAGATTGTTCGTCTCGTAAAATCGATTTGCGGAGGCGGTCAAAAGTGACCATCTCCTAAAATCGATTTATGGAGGCGGACTTCTTATGAGGCCCGCCTCTGTTAATAGTGGCCGAGGCCCAGCCAAAGCCCAAATCAGGCTTCTATCGGGCTTGTATAAGAGCAACAGTTAGGGTTTCCTCTTAGTCTCTCTCTCAGTCTCTCCCTCTCTCCACCACAGCGTGGCGCTCGGTCATTCCTCTCAACCAAGCCCAGCACTCAGCCCTTCCTCTCTTCCAGAGCGCGACGCCCCTCCCTCTCCCCTGTGCGGCACGCGATGCCTCTCCCTCTCCCTCTCCCACAGCCTGAGCTCGAGTGGTGGCGGCGTCCGAGTGCAAGTGGCGGCTCTGGACGCGGATCCGGCCTCCAACCAGCCATCGGAGGCGGCGGGGGTGTGGATCCGGTCACCAGCAGCGGCGGGGGCATGGATCCAGCCACCACCGAGTGGATCTGGCCACCAGTAGCTATGGGTGCGTGGATCTAGCCATGAGCAGCGGTAGGGGCGCAGATCCGACTGGATCCGGTGGCGGCGGGGCGCACCTCTCCCATCGCTTGGGATGGCTGGATCCAGCGGAGACGCACGCGGGGAGGCTAGATCCGGCAGCTGGGACACCTTGGGCACGAGCGAGGATGACGGGCTCGACGGTGGCGACTCCTGATGATGCAAGGGCGGGTGGGGGCGGATCTAGGCATTGGGCTCGGTGGGCTTTTTTTTCAAATCGTGAAATTATTTACGTTATGCCCGCCTCTGTAAATCGATTAGGTCTACATTAACACAGACCTTTCGATGGAGGCAGACGCTTTCCCCCCTCAGTTAATCATTTTTTTACTGCATCGAATAAGATTTCTATAGTAGTGAGAATTTCCATGGTACCAAGGACATGGGTGCTTGCGCCACAAGGATTGACTTGGTCATCGCCTCGGATTGCGGAAGAAGAAAATGCACTCCACTTGGCCTTGCCTCTATTTGGGTTGGGCTCATCATGGGGTCCTTTGTGGTGTAGGCATACTCGCTAAGCCATGGAGATCCCCTCGACTCTGAGGTCAAAGGTTGGGAGTACTTTATTAGTAGATTCAGCTGATTGTTATGTCGGGCAGCCACATCGACTAAATTGTCGAGCCCTGTGCCCCGAGCGTGGAGTCAACATGTTGACTTCTCCTGTTGTGGCTCCTGTTTGAGTGTGATGCCAGTCAGGATGTGGCCCGAATGGATGGTGGGTCTCGGGTCTCGACTTCGAAGCCATGGGTGCCTACAGAGCTTGGTCGTAGCCCCTGAGTCCGCCTATTTGACTGAGTGCCATCTAACGAGGGCTTAGTGATGTCTTTGCCTAAGCTCCCGAGCTAATGAGGGTACCCAAAGTAAAGTTACTCGTTAATAATCCTTTCATAATGATTATGTAAAGAACAAGCCATACACTTAAATTGCACCATATATAGAAGGATGCATTTGTTGGTTAATCTTGAAATGAAGTTGTTGTGTGACCAAATTTGGTGATGTTTCGGTGGGGTTTTGGTGTGGTGTGGGTCTACTAAACATGATTACTAGCGTTCAAATTTATATGGTAATGGATAGGTTGCATTCTCTAAATAAATTGGTTTTTGCATCATCTTTTAATGCTAACCTTTGCAATATGAGGTTTGGCTAACCAAAAAGACTATTGTGACTCCACAAGATAAATTGTGGGTTTTCTTGGAACCATGTTTCCAAAGAGTAATACAATGAGCTACATCACTATATTATGTGGATGATCAAACGTTTGAACAAAAATATTTTTCACCTTTGTTTTATCAAAGATCACTACTTCACACATTTTTGGCATATTAATTTTTTTTCTCGAATATGCAAGAGCATTGCGTATCATTGTATTAAGAAGATAGAAGTTTGAAATACAAGAGAGGACGTTCCTAGCCCGACGGTTACCTCAAAGGGACTACATTTTTAATTATGACAACCTTGGGATCCTTTGGGATCAACCTAGACTACGATCTAGCTGAGGTACCAGACCGTGCTGCTCCACCAGTCATCGCCCTGGATGCTGGGAACAACTTATCAAGCGCCTTGACATTTGCTTCCGATAGGGTGACCTGGAAGTACTTAATCGCATTTAACGCTATTGCATATTAATTTTGATGTAACTCAATGTCAAAGTATATGTGTCCCAATGAATTGTTCACAAGCTAGGTAATTGAATTTGTCTTACATGATAGCGAAGTTGTGAGTACTTTTGCAATATATCGATTTTGGAGCCACTTTATGTCGGTGCATATTGCTGATATGAAACTAGAAGAGAAAACAGTGTTCTTCATAGAAAGCACACCTCATGGTCGAAAATGTGACAAACATGTTTGGAAATCATGCAATCCAGAAGATCACATAAGCACCACGATGCGATTTATTGTTCACACACACACACACACACACACACACACACACACACACACACACACACACACACACACACACACACACACACACAACACACACGTGTTACTGTTGGCTAAGTTGTGAGTATTGACTTCTGCGTACGCATATAGATCAATTTTGGAGCCACTTTAGGTTGGACCATATTGCAAATATGAAACTAGAAGAGAAAACAATGTCCTTTGTAGAAAGCACACCTCATGCTCAAAAATGTGACCGACGTGTTTGGAAACCATGCAGTCCAGAAGAACACATAAGCACAATGGAGTGCGCGTGCGCGCACACACAAGTAGTTGTATTTGTGTTACTGTTGGGTAAGTTGTGAGTATTGACTTTTGCGGTATAGATCAATTAATTTTGGAGCCACTTTAGGTTGGACCATATTGCACATATGAAACTAGAAGAGAAAACAACGTTCTTCATAGAAAGCACACCTTAATTATGGTTGAAAATGTGACTAACGTGTTTGAAACCATGCAGTCCAGAAGATCACATAAGCACAATGGTGAGATTCACACACACACAGAGGCCCTTTATCGCTTTAGATGCGATGTCATTGTGAATATCAACCTAGTGCTATGTGGGTGTGCATCTTTGCAGCTGACGACATTGATATGTTATATCTTAGGTGTTCATCTTGGCAGTGGGACTACACCCAGTTAACTAAACTCAGCAAGCATACAATCTTTTTGTTAGGGTTGTGTCACACCCAATTTTAAGGATAAAATTGAATGCACAAAACTCGTGTGTGCCCAGGAATCAATCACACACACGAGCTGACAAATTACATAAAGTATCATCACGGTGTCTCATACATCAGAGTTATAATAAAACTTAGTCTTATACATCACAAATGAATACTAAAAAGATAATAAAACTCTCATGGCCATCATCACAGGGAAAGGTCAACTGTTGACCACAAGCCTAATAATCCTCCGGAAATCCTCATACCGTTTCATCATCTGTTACCCATCCGGGATTTTTATCCAAGTAAAGAAAATAAACAAGTGTAAGTACATTCCATACTTAGCAAGATAACATGGGGTTATGAAGCTCAAAAGGATAGACTCTGGTTTACTGCAGTTAGCATTTTTAATAGGTCAAGCTTTTATTCTCAAGTATTATCAAGTTATGCTTAAGCTCCCATTTAATTCCCATAAGAACATATATCGGGGTCAAGTGTACCATATATCATCATTGAACAACTTTAAATTATCATCAACAAGTAACCAGTTATTCTGTGAGTTTTCCTGCCGCCAGAATCGTGAGCACTACTGTTATAATAGCTTTGTTACCCTCTGCAGAGGTGGTGCACATTCACCGCATGAGTCGTGATCCCCATATGCCCAAGTTAATTACTCTCCTGTCACTTCCAAGGTGAGCGGGCAGGGTACACTATGAAGCCATTTCATAGGTTTCCCTAACAAGTTAGGGCAGCTAGGTTTCCTTAAGGTGCAGATGTAGGAACCCCCTTTCCTATGGCACATATCCATCGCGGCTATACACATAGGAACAGAGGCAGCCCTATACCCAACGTGGCAAGCCCCATTTGCGCCAAAAAGGTAACCTCTAACTAGCTAGAAAAGGTCCTATTATCTGAGCTAAAGTCGAGCCATATGACTCTCCCGGTTGCCTTTGTCCCCAGTCCAGCTTTGCCGACAGATAAGTCCTTATGGAGGGCCGGAGCAACATGAACAAAGGTCATTTGCACTTTAGCCCTATGGAACAGTTGTTATAAATCATGTTACTCACTTTGTTCCATAGTATCATTCATCAACAGGTATATCAATTTCAGTTAGAGCACTAGCAATCTACCCATATGCATTTAACCCATAGGAGACAAGGAACAGGATAAACAATCACTAGGATGTCCTTACGGGTATCAAAATTAGACACATGCAAATGAGTAATTGATTAAAGTGAGATAGGACATCAAGGAAGGCCCATGTTATACTTGCCTTGGTTCACAAACTCGTGCTGGTCCTGCTGGTCGTCGAAGAGTTCTTGGTCTCCCACGTTTTCCTCACCGTCTGAACGCGATCAACACATCAACATACAACATTCCAAAAGCATTCATGCAAAGCAAACATTCCTATCATTAGAACAGTACACCAATAGTATTGAAATCAAGATAAAATGTTTGTAAAACTAATCTACGTCTCGCTACGATCACGTCAACGCGAAGTTCACGAAAAACGGAGCTAAAATGCGAAAGTTATGATTTAAACGGGTTTTCCTATAGCCATATATTTAATTAAATCTAATCATGAAATTAAAAAGTTCCAAACTTGACTAACAGTAGCTCCAACATGTAGCTTATGAAATTACGAAGCTAACGCGATTTGAATGGATCAATTCAGAGCTAAAACGACAATTTTATAAGCAAAACAGTTCAAATGGCATTTCTGTAATTACTGAAAACGTATTTTTGACTTAAGCCGTGGAGTTTACGCTTTCCAAACGGGATTGCGCGTTCGGGAAATACGCTTTGGGCTGCGGGTTAGGACTTAGAAAAGTCCAGGGACTCTTTAGCAAAATTACCCGCGAAGGGGTAACTTCTAATCCTGGCCGTTGATCTCGCGATGGGCGGCTAGGATCGGCCTGGGGAGGGACGGCCGGCCGGAACAGTGTCACCGGCGGCCAGGCGCCATTGCCGGCGATGTGGAGGTCACGGTCATGCATGTTAAGTCTAGGGTTCACCAAATGGACATCCAAGGGCACCGTGAGGCCTGGGAAGAAGGGGGTCGCGCCATGTTTGTTTGGTGAGAACGGGGGCTAGCGCGGTGGCCGCCATGGCAGCGACCATGGCTCGCGGAGCTTGCGGCCAAGGCTCAAGAAGCCAACAAAACGAGAAATAAACTACTCGGGGAGATAGAGGGGAGGACGGCGAAGCTCACCAAGGGGGAAATGGAGACGGAGGCGGCTCGGAGGAGGCTGTCCGCGCGGAGGGGCGGTCGACGGAGCTCGGAGACCTCGGGGCGACGGTTGCGGCCTTCCTCGGTGCTCGGCAAGCGCAAAAACGAGAGCGGGGGAGGCAGCCGGGTGCGCGCGGGGTCGGGCTGCTATTTGAAGCGGCCGAGGCACTAGGGGTGCTCCCACGACGCCGTTCATGGGCGACGGTTGCGGCCTCATGGACCGAACCGCCAAGGGGGTGAGCGGGAGGTTGGGGTGGCGCCGGCAGTGTGGGCCAGCGTCGTGGCCGGCGAAACACGGGGGGGTTGCTGGCCAGCTGCTGGGCCGAAGGGTTGGGCGGGCAAGGACGCTGAGGCTGGCGGCCTTGGCTTGTGGTGGCTGGCTGCGGTCAAGGGCTGCAAGCACGGGGCCGAAAGCTGAAAAGGGAGGGGAAGGCCGAACAGACATGGTTGCCAGGGAAATGGCCTGTGGGCTGTAACCAAGGAAGGGGGAGATGATCATTTTCACTTTTTATTTTCCAAACAAATTTTCCCAAAAGCATTTTCAAATAATTTTTTATTTCATTTGAACTCTAATTCAAGAACAATCATCACATGAATAAATAGTGCAGCAGCATGTATGCATCAAAAGTTTCAAAACTTATAATTGATTTTTAATTCCCCAAAAATTATTAATTTTCTATAATTGAATGCACACTTAATAACATAATTAAATCAAAATTACTTATTTTAAAGAATGAAAAATTTTGGGTGTTACAGGTTGACAATCCAGAAAGACCGGTTTCCTTCGCTTGAAGAGCTAGGAGCAGGATCAGTGCATGTGGATGAGAGCACATTGAGGATTACATTGGTGGAATGTCATTGAGATTCATGTTAAGTAATTCAGTTTTCTTCAGTCAAAACTTGTGTCAGGATGATGTTCAGAATAGCTCTTGAGCTATGTGGGTGGTGTCCATGTCCATGTGTGATATATTGTGAAATGGAAAACCTTAATATATATATATATATATATATATATATAATTTTGGCTAACGAAACAATAACAAATGTTGGTTAGTTATGGGTAGAGTTGCTGGTAAAAATATAATAAAGTAAATATCATAATCTCTTTTCTTAAAAGAATACACGGTTTATGTACTTGTAGATGTTTTCCTATAAGATATCGCCAGGTTAGTGTTATCTAGACCTTTTGAATTTATCTTTTCCATATTGCCTGCTCGTGGTAATACAACGTTTGTGATGCACTAAAAAATTTGTTGTTTCCGTTGCAAGATGTTCTTTGTGTACAGGGCACTCAATATAGGATGCCTACTGATGTTGAAGAAAATTCATATTCTTCAGATGTTCAATCTGGAGTAGTCACATATATTAGAAGCTTGTGCTCAAATATTCAAATTGCCTCTGAGAAAGGGCTTGGGGATTCGGATGACAACTTTTTGAGTAGTCCATCACACCCAGGAGTCTATGCTAGTAACCCCAAGACTCGGCACGGCCAACATTGGTGGACATCCGAACGTGTCCTTAGTTCCTCCGGTTGTTTCTAAGTGCTGATGTGTCGTGTTACGAATTGGAACGGCAAGGCAATGACACCGTTGCTGTCACGGTTGCCTTGTCCTTCCTCCACCTCCTCGCCGCTTCTCTGTTCCGCACTGTGGGGTCGCCTCCACCGCCTCCCAGCGAGAGGAGCCACTCGAACGTGTCCACCAAGTACTTGACGCAGCCCTCTCCAGGCTCCTTCATCACCACGACCCTCATCGCCCGCTTCCGTTGTTCTTGGTCTGCCTTGCTTCTGGGTAGGAGAGCTTGGCCCACACCATGTCGTTGTGCTCCTAGGCGGTGCCCGATGACATACAAACAAACGCCATATCAAAAGATCATGTGTAGTAGCAACGACCTCAAGAATCTCTGTAGGAACAATCTCAAGAATCTTTGTAGGAGCATGCTTATTACCATAATTGTACAACTTGTATTGTCCTCTCCATATATATGGATAAGCATGCATATGACCAATGCTTCCTAGCATGTTTGGAAAGCCAGACCTCATTGAGTTGCAAGTGTTAAATGTGTAGTGCCTTGTTCTGCGGAGTCTTTGTTTTGCCTATCTATAGTAGTGCTGCCGGGTTGTCTTCATAAAAAATACTCGATATGAGGTGCATGGCAACATACTTAAAATAGTATAGTTTGATGAATCTTGTAACTTAAGAAACGACTAAGTGAGTGAGGTTCAAACCTATTTCACCGGAGATAAAAAAATGAATATGTTACTCATTTATATACGAGCAACAATAACAAAAACACGCTCTAGAGTGAGTCACAACATTAGGACTCTTTGGAAACCCAAACCCATGTGGATGTCCTGGCCTTTCCCCCTGGCAAGAAGCCCAAGCGAAACTCAGCCATGGCCCAGGCTTCCTCTGCATTTGGAAGCCACGCGAAGGTGGAGGTCAATCTGAACCCTACCTTTTCCTGGGAGCTGCTGCTGCTCTCGCACGCTCGGGTCCAGGTGGTTTTTCCCAAGCGAGTCAATGCGCGAGATGGAAGCTTTGTGCATCCATTGTCGTCGTCGGCTCCTCGCCTTGCCGCCACTGCCGTCTTCTTCCTCACCTCAAGCTCTTCTCCATCGTCAGTCCCTCCCTCGACGCGCGGCTTTCGGGTCCGCTCACCGCATCAACACGTGATCGCCACTGCCGCCGCCACCTCCGCATCAGCTTCAAGATCTAGATCCACTCTAGGTTAGCTCCAAGATCTAGTCCAAGTTCCTCTCCAAAATTTGTTGATTCATATGGTGATGAGACGGGTGCGGGTAAGGGTCATAGAGCGTGTCGTGGGAGATTATGGCAATTGAGACTCAGATCAAGATTCTAGCAGCAGCAGGTGTGTTTCATAATATAACTAGAGGGCACAATAGGCAAGATAGTTGGCTAGATCACCAACCACAAACATATCGACCCAACCACTTTTGTTGATTTGCTAGAGGGGGTAGCAATTACCCAAATGAGATGGAATCGAATGATAGCAACACACTACGAGATCAAATAGTGCAAGCGATGTGGGCTGCCTGTAATAATGAGATGGTAATTTAAAGCATTGTTCATCTTTATCAGCATTTTAACTTATTACATTAATGTCTCATTATTTTCTGCCATGTCAACATGCCAGAGTACAAGGGCTGTATGGAGCTATACATATGAGAAAGGGCTTGTGGACGTAATGAAAGAGCATGTCAATATCCCTATGTACAAGACACAAAATGGTTGGACAACAAAGGGTTGGAGAAAGATCACCAAACAGTTAATTGAAAAGTTTCCTTTAGCTCATTTTACAAAACAACAAATACAATCAAAGGGAAAGGAGTTGAAAGAGAACTACAAGATAATACGAGATGCTAGGAAAAATAGTGATAATAAGAAAAGTGAATTTGGATATCCAGCAACAACAGGAGGCTCGTTGGGCAGATTACATGGGATATCTCCAGATCGTCTTCCCAACACCCTAATGTTGTCAATCAGATATTAGAATTTCCAGAGCATTTTGATTGTGTGTATTACACACATCCTTCATCACTGACACCAATAACTAGAGTCGATAGCACATTTAGGACACCTCATGAAAAGGTTAGTTCTGTAGATCATCCTAATGTTCAGGAAAAGGACTTTGGCAGGAATAGCAATCTGCATATGGCATTGCTTCAAGAGGTGTCCAGTTTGGCAACATCTACTGGAATGCCCAGTAGTCTGAGCAAAGGGACTTCTCCCATTTCTCTTATCAAAGTTCATGTTGCACATTTTTGTTACATGAATTTTAATTTAGTTTTCTTGTGCTAACATAAATATTCGCATGCCAAGGAATTGTATTTGTGTCCTGCAGTGACTAAGGGGTTGTTTGGACAGTGCCTTCCCAGGTGACCGAAATTGAACGCCTGAGATCGCTGCTAACGCTAGGCAACCTTGCCTAGGACGGAACCAAAAACCTCCTAAGTTGTTCCGTTTGGATGTATTTTGCAACTTCGATCAGTTTCGGAGCCACTATATACAGTAGAATATTGCAACAACAAGGCCTGAAGAGAAAGCAACGGTCTTAACAGAAATCATACCTTATGTTGCTGAGCTGGAGACTGACGCCTTTGGAAACTATGTAATCCAAAAGGTTCCCCTTGTCAGATTTCAACTCCTTAACATTCGGATGTGTCGGTAAGCTATGGGGACTATATTCTGCAGGTAAGCCACACACTAGTTTACCTTCTTCAAGGTTTTCCTTATCTAGTGTAACACACGCATGCACAAATAAAATACCGCTTGTGCACCATGTTGTGTGTGTCACTCACACACGTGCACACACACACACATAGGCAGGCATGTTGTGTGATATACATACATGTACATGAACAAAAAATAAAAAATTTTGGTGCACGCGCACACGCACACGCATACATGTTGTGTGAGCTGATGACTGATGCTTTCGGAAACTATGTGATCCGAAAGGTTCCCTCTGCCAGATTTCAACTCCTTAACATTCTAATGTGTCGGCAACACTAGGCTAACCTCAAACATGTATTATGTAATTTTTATTTGTTTTAGGTTATGGAGTACGGAGCACCTGATCACACAAGAATAATCATTGAATTCCTTATCGGAAATGTGTTTACCCTAAGCTATCACATATTTTTTTTGAAATAAACTGACAGGGTTTAGAGCGTGTTTCGTTTGCGTAACTGCATGGCGATTTTCTTTAAGCTTCTTACCTAGCAGACTGATTCAAGATCCTAAGATTTTGGTGCACCACCGCCATTACGTTGGCAGCTGCTTGTACTGGGTGCATCGTCGTGTGTTAAACCATATGCTCACTACTACATATATCATTTGTAGGGGTGGCTCAAGACCATTTTGTAGGGGCGATTCGGCCAGCCGCCCCTACCAAACCGTCTCTACAAACCATGCATTTGTAGGGGTGGTTTCCAGAGCGCCCCTACAAATCGATTTGTAGAGGCGGCTGGTGTTATCAGCCGCCTCTACAAATCGATTTGTAGGGGCGGCTTAGGGGCGGCTGGTACTACAGCCGCCCCTATAATACCTATTTATAGGGGCAGTTTAGTCTAGAACCGCTCCTACAGTACATTTTTCCACAAAAAAAAAATTAATTTACAATTCAAATTCGACCAGAACCGCCCTATTTGTTTCCGCGTATTCCCGCATTCGCGTTGCGAGTGAGCGATCAACGTTTTGAACCGTGTTCGCTCAACGTCCCACCGAACGCCCTACGACCAACGTTCCGAACCATGTTCGCTCAAGAGTATTATATAAACTACAAGCACAAGAGTATTATATAAACTACAATTACAAGTTCAATTCACAAGAATATATATAATCCATCATTAAATAGACATAATTCACAAGGTAAAACCAATGTCAAATTATATACACATTGTTATCAACGACCTAGAGCTAGCCTTTCGGTCTCACGAAGGTGTTGGTACTGAGGATTTCTACCTAAGTCAGACTCTCGGTCATGGTAGGTGCCTTTGACATGTACAATCTGGTCCAATATGAAGTTGCAAAGGTCACCGACGAGCTCTAAGAGTTGGTCATCCTTGTATGGGTCTCTTTTCATTTCTTTCTCTTCTTTCCACTACAAGAGAACAAGTTTCGGTTTAGTATTTCATACCATGTACGGAGTTTTTATACTACGAGTGAAGAGGTTCAAACTTACCCTTAAGGGGTGTCTCCTGTAGGCACCGGTGTTACTCATCATAGAACATACATAGTATCCACAATGTACACTCCTAGGCTTCTGCTTGGGGCACTATATGTTTTGCATATGGAAATGTTAAGTAATACTTTTGACAGCCATGTAATGGAGTACTGAAGAAGTAAGTTACACTTACCGCACATAGTGTTTTTATAGCCAGCTTTTCCTTCCTTGCTGGATCATGCCTTCCGTGATGTTTAGTGACATAGAACCTAAATGCCCTGTTCGAATTATTTTAGCAAATACAACTTGTTAGTATCCAAAAGTGAACGTTACAAGTATGTATACAAACATATAAGCTAATGAGGATTGTCGATATGTATACGTCTTGAGAATCGATATGAAGTCTTTGTATGTCACTGGGTCCCTACCTATTGAATCAAAGACCCATGTCATGCTCCTCCCGACATCGACGCCTATACAAATCCAGTGGTTGCTGCATGGATTTAATCATAGAACTAGATAAGCTCTTTTGCATCGAATAAAATATATCGAACAAACCTTTAAGTATAGAGTTGAACTTACTCGAAGTTGTATGGTAGCCATATAGTAGAGTGCTGTTGGAGAATTTTGAAAGCCAGGGCAATGTATGCTGCAACCTTAAGGGACTCTTCCCTTAGTTTCGCCGTATGGATATGCTTTTTCTCCCGAAGGGTCTTTCCAGCAGCTAGTTCTTTGTCATCCAGTTTCCACTGTTTAGGGTAATTAAAATTTGTTTGTGCTATAGCTTGAGGGTCTATATACCCGGCTTTCACACTTGGCATTTGTTTTACAATGTGCACTTGCATTCTACAAATCACGGCGTGGGTTAGTTACAACAAAATTCAAAGATTACATCCATATCATATCCGGAGGACAAGGACTTATAGGCACCACGTGCGAATTAGATTCATCTCCATTGCTCCGAGGTGAAAGCATGTCTGCATGTCATTGAAGTCAAAGACAATTTTCCCGGCTGGGCTTCCAAATGTGTCGGTGGGGAAGCATGCTTGTATGAGGTCTATGCTCGTTGGGAGAACACGCAAGTACCGATCATGGAACCTTCTCATTCCAAGTGATAGGCGCTGGATGTCCCAGTTTGGTAGAAAGGGCTTGCCTCTTTCATATGTTTTCGGGCAATCCTTTGACCATTTGATGGCATCAACATTTGGATACTGCTTTGCTGTTTGGTGGAGTTTGCTAGTGACGGCCTCCTCAGAAGCCCGTGATGGGACTTTTTTTAACTTGGTTCTCAGGCTTGAACTGGTCATGGGAATACCAATTGGACACCGACGAGACGTCTTTCATCGGAATATAAATTGGTCTTATGGTGATTGGATGCTTCTTTCAAAGTTCCCATTCAGGCACGTCCTCATCTTCTTGTGCATCACCTTCTTTAGGAGGCACTCGTTGTTCATGTATCGGCTATGCTTGTTGAGAGGACTGTGGCATCTCATCATGCACTTGCTCGGTATGAGCTGGAGAAGGTTGTGGCTTATCAGGCACATGCTCGCTAGGAGGCAGGGAAGAATGTGGCATCTTCAGGGGGGAGGTTACTTTGTGGGTCAGACATATAGAAAACTTGTGCGACACATAAAGCGAGCACCCAAGGGTCATCTTGGTAGCCTAGATTCTTGAGGTCCAGGACTCTCAATCTGATCTCGTTCAGTTGGTGTTGTTTGATCCAGCGGCATCGAAACAGGGCCACCGTTATATCCCTTCCATAGTCAAGTTCCCATATCTCTTCAATGATGCCAAAGTATTGGATCTTTCACCCCAATCCATCGAGTGCCTCCATTCGAACGTCGCTGTTTTGGTTCACATATTTACTATCCTTTGCGTGGGTATAGTACGTATACCCATTGATGTCATAAGCATTCCAAGATGTCACGTGTCTCGATGGACCCTCCGCCAACCTACTGATGGTAATAGAGTCTATGGTTTCTCCAGGTGGTATGTTTTGGTCCTTCAACCATGTAGTTAGTCGTTGCTTATGCTGTTTCATGACCCAATCATCCGAACGACCATTTCTCTCCGCCATAATGATAGCCAAGTGTTCATCAATGTATGGTTGCATCAGTTGTGTACTCTACAAGATACTATAATGCGCCCGACTCACCTCTTTGTAATCATGGTTGATGAACACTTTTCTACCACTGGTGCCCTTCCCAGCCAGCCTACCCTTGTGATGAGAATCGGGTTTACCAATCCCTTTCTGTACTTTTAGGTACTCTTGATAGCACTCAACGACTTCTTCAGTACTGTAACCCTCTATCATGGAGCCCTCTGGGTATGCTCGATTATGCACGTATCGACTTAGAACCGACATGAACCGCTCGTAGGACCACATTTCATGCAAGTAGCAAGGGCCTAGTGCATATATCTGATGAACCATGTGAATCATGAGATGTGGCATTATATCAAAAAAAAGAAGGTAAACACATCTCTAGTTGGTTTTGTGTCTCCACCACAAATTCATGTCGGTCACTCAGCTCTTGCTTTCCAATCGTCTTCTGTGAGATCTTCGAAAAGAAGTAGCACATGTGGGTGATGGCCATTTTCAAGAACTCTGGCTTTATAGCCCTGATTGCAATAGGTAGAAACACTGTCAGCATCACATGACAATCGTGAGCCTTGTAGTGTGTTATTGACAAGTCCTTCATCGACACTAGCTTCTTCACATTTGCTGAAAACCCAGTCAGGACTTTGACCCCCCTCAGAAAAGTGCATATAGCTCTCTTCTCGTCTGGTGTTAGGTTGAAGCACACCGTGGGCAGAGTGTATTTTCCATTAGCCTCAGGTACCGAGTGAAGTTGTGGCATCACGTTTAGCTGCACCATGTCTTTCCATGCTTTTAGACCATCCTTTGACTTGCCTATGTCCATCAAGGTAGCAATGAGACTCAAAGACATTTTTCTACACATGCATAGCATCAATGGCATGGGGGACCTCTAAGTCTGGCCAATAAGGCAGATACTGAAAGAAGATCGATTGTTTCTTGAAAGGTACGCCTTCGACAAGAGGTGTGCTTCTATCTCTGTTCATCCCATTAGGATTCTTCTTTCCATAGACGACGCGTATGTTTTTCACCATTCTGTACACGTGTTCTCCGTTATGATGTCTCTCCAGAGGGGGTTCAATCTCCGGGGTGTTGTCATAAAATCTAAAGAACAATTTGCTGCGGTACTTGTGACTTGTCTTTAAGAAGCGTCGGTTCCTTAGGTAAACTATCTTCTTGGATGCATCCAAGTACACCCATGTAGTACCATCCAAGCAAACCAAGCATCCCGTCTTCCCTTTGATCTGTCTAGACAAAGCAAACAGCGTGGGGTAATCATTGGTAGTAACAAATATTATTGCTCTACATATGAAGTCCTCCTTTTGGAACGCATCGTACATCGGCTCCACATGCCTCCATAGCCTCTCCATTTCTTGCATCAAAGGCTCGAGGAACACGTCTATATCAATGCCTGGTTGTTTAGGGCCAGAAATAAGAATAGTGAGGAGAAGGTACTTTCTCTTCTGACACAACCACGTTGGGATGTTGTACATGGTCAAGATCACTGGCCAAGTGCTGTGGTTGCTCATCCTCTCATTGAAGGGATTCATTCCATTGGTGCTCAAGCCAAATCGTACATTCCTTGGGTCATCGCTGAATTCTTTGTGCTTCTCATCGAACCTTTGCCACTAACTACAATCAGCCGGGTGTGCAATCTTATCATCATCCACCTTGCGCTCATCATCCCACCATGTCATGAGTGTGACTTCTTTAGGGTTTAGGAAGATACGTCTCAAGCGGTTGGTCACTGGCAGGTACCATATTACCAAGGCAGGAATTCTTCTCTGCTTTGCATCGTTGTCTAATGGAGTGTCCTCTGGGGGCTGAGATTCTTGTACCACCTTTTTTGTACCCTTCTTATTCCTCTTTTTCCCCGTGGAGGCTTCGTCCCCACCGTAAAGGTCATTGTTCTTGTACCGGCTGGCCCCACACCGGGGACATTTATCCAGTGACTTGAACGTTTCGCCACGAAAAAGTATACAGTGGTTGGGACATGCATGGATTTTTTCAACCCCCATTGTCAATGGACTTATGACCTTCTTCGCTTGGTATGTGTTAGCGGGAACTGAGTTTGGTTGTGGCAGCACCCATGACAGGAGATGCAATATATCATTGAAACTATAGTCTGACCAGCCGTACTTAGCCTTCAGGATGAGTAGCTCAAGCACAAAAGGTAGCAATGTCCAATGTGTCGGACAACCCTTTTCAACACCATACACAGTCTCCTTCGATGCTTTTGTCACCCTTTCCAAATTTTCTAGACCTTTTGGGCTATTTAGTAAAATCTCTGGTCCAAGGGCTTGAATCATGTCCTCCAAATCATCTTCATCCCCAATACGTGCTCCACCATCATTATTGGCACCACCTTCATCGTTACCATCCCAACCACCAGCATCACCACCTTGTTCATTGTCAAACTCGGAATCCATTCGTGGATCAAGCTCTGCTGAATATTGGGACAGGGATTCTAGAGTTTCGTCGTCGTATTCCTCCTCATCCTTGTCGTTAACAATAATCGTTTTACCATGATGAATCTACACTGTGTAGTCCTCAACAAATCCTCGCATAATCAAATGTGATCTGATGATAGTCACATCTGTCCATGCCATACGGTTCTTGCAATCTTTACAGGGACAAATAATTGTATCCTTATTCTCTGTCAATATCATTGCATGCTTCTTTGCGGCTTCAATAAATTTATCCACCTCTTCACGGAAACCTGCCTTGAACCTTAACGAACCATACATCCAAGAGTTCTTGTACTCCATCTTTTACAACAACAACAAACCAAACATTAAAGGACTACTTATTCAGATATATATAAAAATGAATCAAATTAATAATTACTTGAGAATAATTGTATATACTTCAGATATATATGAATATAAATCAAATATAATTACATGAAGCATACAAACACACCATGGTAGAAGAAAATTAATTAATGGCCCATTTATCCATAAATAATTAAAATACATATTTGTTGATTACAATAAACAATTTCAAAGACAACAATTAGCAACAATTATATTTTACCCAATATCTTTCATACAAACCCTAGTCCAATTTCATCAAACATAAATTTACAAAAATGAAATTAATACAAAAACCAAACCCTAGATCTAGATCTACATGCACATGAAACATCCATAAAATTAACTAATTGTTCACTAAAATCAAGAAACATGGACCAAATAAGGGTATGATCTTGTTCCCCTACCTAATTTACCCTAGTACATTCAAAACTTGGATCTAATTTGCTTCATAAGTAGCTCAAGCACCATAGAAGAGAGAGAAAACAAAACTCTAATTACTCACTAACCAACCATTAAAACTTCAAAAAAGTGTGGAATAGCATTTTCTTACCTTCTACAACCTCTCCACCAAAGGATTTGAGACCAAAACCTTCCCCCCTTAGTAGAGCAATTTTTGGGAGGAGCCCAAGACCTCCCCACCTTTCTTTCACGGGTTGGAGTGAGTGACCCAAGGAAGAAGAAGGTGCTGCAGTTTTTTATACGTGGCTCATTTATAGGGGCGGCTGGTGATTGAGCTGTCCCTACAAATAGCAGGTAATTATATGCGGGACATTTGTAGGGGCAGTTCAGAAAGGATCAAGATGCCCAAGAGGGGGGTGAATTGGGCTAATTCTAAATTTCTTTGCAATAATGAAATCCTACGGTTAGCCCAATTAACCTCTTGTGCCTAAAAAGTGTTCCTAATTGTTCTACCGCACAAAAGACTTGCAATCTATGTTCTAATTCTACTCTAGCATGGCAATTCTAAGAATGTAAATGACAAGAATTGAATTGCTCAAAGTAAATGCTCAAAGTAAAGAGAGGAGGAAGAACGCGGCGATGTTTTGCCGAGGTATCAGAGAGTCGCCACTCCGCACTAGTCCTCGTTGGAGCACCCGCGCAAGGGTGTAGCTCCCCCTTGATCCGCGCAAGGATCAAGTGCTCTCTACGGGTTGATTCTTCGACACTCCGTCGCGGTGAATCACCCACAACCGCTCACAACTTGAGTTGGGTCATCCACAAGCTCTCCAGATGATCACCAAGCTCCCAATCACCACCAAGCCGTCTAGGTGATGGCGATCACCAAGAGTAACAAGAACGAACTCTCACTTGACCGCGACAAGCCTAATGAGAAGGATGGATGCACACTTTGCTACTATTGATCTCACTAATGAGGGCTCTCTTTGGGATTCTCAAATCTCAATCACCTCACTAGGACCTTACTCTTCTTGGCACTCTCAAACGTGTTTCTCAGCTATTGGAATCTGCAAAAGTACCCCCACACACGAGTGGAGGTGGTATTTATAACATGGGCTGAAAAACGAACCGTTATGTGCCTCTGCGTGGTGAACGGATGCTCCGGTCAGTACACCCCGAACTCTAGTGTTTACAGAGTGGCCAACGTTCGGTCAACACTGACCGGACGCATCCGGTCAACACTGACCGGACGCGTCCGGTCGTGATTTTCCCTCTCTGGAACCTTACTGGAGTCGACCGGACGCTGGCACTCAGCGTCCGGTCACTTCACCTCTCAGCGTCCGGTCGCGCCAGACGCAATCACCTTGGTCAAATGAACTGACCGGACTCTACGCCAGCGTCCGGTCATCCCGGAACCAGCGTCCGGTCAGTATTTGACCCTCCATTCACTTCCAAATCTCGATCATATGTGAATGAAGTTTGCTCCATTGGATCAAAAGGCTATTTTGGAGCTACCTAGTGCTAGTTTTAACAAGTGTGCACCACACCTAACTCACTAGACTCACCTAGGTCAAGCTACCCGTCCATACCCCCCTTAATAGTACGGCCAAAGGAAAAACAAAGTCCTAAACTACTCTAAGTGTCTCTCCAACTCCAATTGACACTTAGAACTAGTCCATCCTTAACCTTGTCGTCCATCCTTTGAAAATCGAAATGATTTCCATCGTAGGGGCATGACCACCATGATTTCCCAATCGATCTCCATTACCGTGACCTAACTTAATTGCCTCTGCAAAGTACACGTTAGTCACAGTAATCTTGTATTGTCATTAATCACCGAAACCCAACTAGGGGCCTAGATGCTTTCAATCTCCCCCTTTTTGGTGATTGATGACAATACCACCTCGAGTATATGAAAGAGTTGAGGTTTTTAACATGCTTGGATCATATAAGCTTTTGGCAATAAGAACAAAGGTGTTAGTCAAGCTTATATGACCCAAGCCAACATGATGTACTCAAAAGTTATGAAATAAGCATGAGTACAAGTAATAAAGCTCATTTGTATCGGAGTAAAACACGGAAGCAAAGGCAAATGAGCATAACACAAGTGATATGACATATAAATAATTCAAATGTCATATATCATGATCACGTAGATATCACTATCACATAAATATAGTTTTAATGCATAAGAGTAAACACATAACGAAAGCATAATAGTGTATCACACATAAAACTCCAAATGTAATAGATAAGCTAATATAATAACTAAGCTCCCCCTAAATATGTCGCTCCCCCTAAGTCTAACATACTCGAACCCTCTCCCCCTTTGGCGTCAAACACCAAAACCTAAGGGTCGGTCGACGGGGCTACAGCGGACGAGCCGGGCGCTGAGGTACGAGGAGCGAGCTACAACTGGGTGCCATCATCATCTGATCCGGAGCTCTGAGCTGTCTGACCCTCTGAAGCAGGAAGCGATGCTGAAATAGTCTAGGTTGGATCAAGGACTGGAGCTGCATGTGACTCTGAAGGTATGACTATAGTAGGCTCTGATGATGCCACTGAGGAAGGGAGCGTCTCTGTAGTCCCGGTAACAGGTGCAACTATAGAAGGACCTGGGACATGTAGATATGGAGGAGTAGGCATCCCTGTCAACTCACTAAAGGAAGCACCAAGGCTCCTAGACACTATGGTCTCTAGCACTAGCAGCGAGGGTGTCTCATCTGGTGTGAAGCCCATCTGAAGAGGTGTGAACTGTGGGGCTAACAGTGACGTAGCAAAATACTGGGACACCTGCTCTGTAGGTGAAGCAAACTGTGCTGGTGGCTATCCCTGACTCTAAAGCCCACTAGGCTGTAACGCTGTAGTCATAGAGGTAGTGGCAGTGTGACCAAGCTAGGGCGAAGGCTATGGCGGTGGAGCCCCAATAGCTGTCACTACATGCTGCATAAATCCAAGAAGCTGCTGCTGCATGAGGATCTACTGCTGATGCATGGCCTGCTGCTGCTGCTGTAGAGCTTGCGTCTGCTGATGTATAGCTAGCTATTGCTGCTGGATCGCCTGCTGCTGGCGCTAGAACTCATCCTGCCGAGTCTGGAACTAAGCAAATGTAGCAGCTGTCTCCTGAGCCTGGCGTGGCTGGTCCTGCCTCATTCGCTCAAGTATAGCAAGGAGAGCGAGGTCTATCTACGGGGCAGGTGGCGCTGAACTAGAGCTACCGGCCTCATGGTCATGTCGCTAAGGAGGCATCCGAGGAATAGGCTGGTAGTCATCATCAGAACTATCACTGGGGTCGCTCACGACCATCCCCTCCTGCTGAGCAAGCTGCTCCTCCTCTGTAGCTGTAATGCCCCTGATAACATCATCCTGCTAGGCTATAGACTCTGGCACATCGGGACAATGGTGCGGCTGGCTAGGTGCCTATGGCGTGCTGTGACGGATCATCTGAGTCATGTTGTATGCAAGGAATTCCGTCATAGCACCACTATACTCTGTAAGCATCTCTGGTGGCCTCATAGTAACTACCCTGTGAATAAGAAAAGTGATCCAATGGGCATATGGCAGCTGCCTACGACCTCTGAAGCCCTCTACAATAGTGTCCTCCATCTCTAACAGAAGGAGATCCCAGATGTCAAATACTGTCTGCTACATCAGAGAGTTGATAAGCCATAGCTGTATACGTGTTAAGCCCTCTATGTATCCCATCCTGGGAAGCAATGTCCTCCTCATGATAGCCTCAAGCACGCGAGTAGTGGGAGTGAGATCACTGGGGTTCCTCCTCGACCCTTCGCCAAAAGGCTCTATGAAACAGTGATGAACCAAGTCTGTAGGGGGCACCATACCGCCATGAGGGCGTCTGGGAGGCGCTGTCTGTCCATAGCAGATCTCATGTAACCTGACAGGCTACTCTTGAAGCCTGAGTATCTCCCTGACCCTAGTGTTCATCAGCCAGTAATCTCTGCCTCTGAATCCAAAATGAACAAAGTTGTGTTGTGGGTCAATCCAGAGAGTAGCATAGAATTGACGAACCCAAGATGGAACATATAATCCAGTCCATCCAATCAAGTCTGTCAGCCCCGGCAGATATGCAAGGTAGGGGCGAATGTGCTCTCCAGCTGCTGCTACTATAGAATCAATGTGGCAGACTCTCTGTGATCTAAAAACTGCCCCACTGTTGAGATAGGCATTGTAGAAATCTTCCCGCAGAGGTGTGTAGAAACCCTCAGATGCACGCTCATATCTCCTCGGAGGAAACCACACCTCAAAATCCACAAACCTGAGCTGCTGCACCTGCTTGGCCGTGGCGGCCCTCAAGTCCAAGTGTGTCGCTGGAGGCAGACCCTGTGGTCTGGGCGGTGGATGAGAACCCCTCTGCTGTGTATCTACCCTCGGCGTGACTGGAGCATGGCTACGTCTAGAGCGGCGAAGCTGTGGCTAAGGTGCCTGCTCTGTCTCCTCGGCCTGCTGCCCCTCCTGAGCCTCCTGAGTCTGCTCTGCTGGCAGTGCCTGCTGCTATGACTCCCCCTGAGGCTAACCCTCATCAATAGCATGACGTCGTCCACCAATCATGAGAGTCCTAGCTGGACCACCATGAAGGTGCTCAACCTCCTCAAGTGTAGCCCTCGCATCTGGTGAAAGCTGATCTGCGATCCGGACTCCACTGCGAGCACCTCCTCTCTCGGCATGCTCTGCGGCCTCTGCAACCGCAGCTACTCTAGCTGTCTCTACATCTGGGTACTTGCGTTTCTTTGTTGCAATCTTCTTCGTCGCCTTGCCTTTTGGATCTGCAGGCAAGCGAGGCGGACGCCTCGAATCCTCATCACCTAGACCACCTCCGGCGTTCTTCACATGAGCCATCTAACAAGAGCTGTTGCCACTGACAAAGAACAACTACCTCTGACACTTTCGAGGCTTGGCCTCGATCCGTACTCGCGAGCTTGGCCCCGAGTTGACTGACAACTGCCACTGAGACCTTAACGACATTGACTCGCTGCACGATGGAATAGATAGGATATACAAATAATCTTAATTATTCATCTAGAGATGCGAAACCCTAAGAAAGCAAGCAATTAGGTACGAAATTGAAACGACGGGCTTGCTACCTGACGAACCGGTGACCCGAGAAGAGAAGGAACGTCACGCGGGGAACCACCGGAAGACCTAGGGTTAGGGTTCTGGCTCAGCAAACTACGGTGACCGAGCAATGCGATGCAGGGCAGTGAATTAGGCACGGTGGCAAAGACCCTAGGGTTCGGGCGTCGTTGGAGCACAGCGCGGGCAAAGCTTTGGCGCAGCAAGGCGGTGCTGGAGCTTGGCGGGCGCGCGGGAGAGACGGCGTGGTGGCACGGGCTTGCTCGGCGGCGCTGGTGTGGGGCTTGCGGTGGCCCAGGAGGGAAGGGCGCGGGCGCGGTGGCGCTCGGGAGCGAGGAGCACGGCGCGGGTACGGCTGCGGCGGTGGATAGGGCACGGGCTCTGGTGATGTTGGCGCGGAGGCGAGTTAGGTCAGGCGGCGCGCGGAGAAATTGGATTATATGGTGGCCCCCGGTGTGTCATAAAAGGAAACAGGAAAAGAATCCTGATGTCGCATGCTTTCTACTGACCGGACGCTCCGGTGGCAGCGACCGGACGCTGCCACCCAGCGTCCGGTCGATTCCAGAGAGGTCCAAATCCCCTGGAATCACGACTGGACACGTCCGGTAGACACCAACCGGACACAGCCAGAGTCCGGTCACCTAGCCTTGACGTCTTCATGATCGCTCGGACGCTGAAGCTCCTTCTGACCGGATGCTGGGAAAACACTATTTCAGCGTCCGGTCGCTCCTTTGGCAGCAGGTTCACCTCCTGTGAACTAACCGGACGCTGGACATCAGAGTCCGATGCAGCGTCCAGTCACTCCTTTTCCAGCAATTCTTCAAAGTTCTTCGTGCTGCCTGTTTCCAATCAAGTCCCAACTTCAATAAGATCCAAATAAACACCAATTGGGACTGATGTGAGTGACCTCTCTTAAACCCTCAAGTTTTTCAAAATATTTTGCCTTAGGCTATAATTCTTTTTAAGAAAATAGTCAATAAGAGGGCAATTGAAGACAAACGACAAACAACATTCATGCATGTGCAATACTTGTAAGTAAATCTAGTTGCTTGTCAAGTTTGATCCAAGGTTAAGCTTCTTCACACGCTTTTTGGCGGTTATCTTAACCACGTTAGACAAGCCGTATATGCATTACAAAACATTAAACGTGATGTATATTACAATGCAATGCAAGGGACAACACAAACTCATCTTTTAGTGAAGTTACTAAAATCAAGCACATTGAGCTCATTCCGCAATCTACAAAATGTAGCCTCATCTAGCGGTTTAGTGAAGATATCCACCAATTGATCATCGGTCCTTACACCTTCTAATGATATATCATTCTTTGCAACATGATCTCTAAGAAAGTGATGGCGGATATCTATGTGCTTGGTGCGAGAGTGTTGAACCGGATTATTTGCAAGTTTTACCGCACTTTCATTGTCGCACAAAAGAGGTACTTTTTCTAGAACTGCACCATAGTCTAGCAAAGTTTGTTTCATGTAAAGTATTTGTGCACAACAAGCACCCGCGGCAATGTATTCCGCTTCGGCGGTGGACAAGGCCACACTATTTTGTTTCTTGGAGGACCAAGACACAAGTGATCTACCAAGCAAATGGCACCCTCTGAATGTGCTTTTTCTATCAACCTTGCAACCAGCATAATCCGAATCGGAATAGCCAACTAATTCAAATATAGCTCCTTTGGGATACCAAAGGCCAATGCTTGGTGTGTGCTTAAGATACCTAAGGATTCTTTTTACGGTAATTAAATGTGTTTCCTTAGGATTAGCTTGAAATCTAGCACACATACACACACTAAACATGATGTCGGGCCTAGATGCGGTTAAATATAACAAGCTACCAATCATAGAACGGTAGAGAGTTTGATCAACCTTGTTACCTCCCTCATCTAGGTTGAGATGTCCATTTGTTGGCATTGGTGTCTTGATTGGCTTACATTCATCCTTCTTGAATCTCTTGAGAAGATCTTTTGCATATTTCTCTTGAGAGATGAAGATGCATTCTCTCATTTGCTTGACTTGAAAACCAAGAAAGAATGTAAGCTCACCAATTATTGACATCTTGAACTCCTTCGACATCAATTCACCAAACTCTTTGCAAGAATCTTCATTTAATGATCCAAAGATGATATCATCAACATACACTTGACAAAAGAAGATATGCCCATCAAGCTTCTTGGTGAATAGTGTGGTGTCGACCTTCCCAATGGTGAAACCCTTCTCAATAAGGAAGTCCCGAAGGCACTCATACCAAGCTCTTGGGGCTTGCTTAAGCCCATATAATGCCTTGGACAACCGATAAACATGATTAGGATATCTAGGGTCTTCAAACCCGAAAGGTTGATCAACATAGACTAGTTCATTAATAAAGCCATTTAAAAATGCACTTTTCACATCCATTTAATATAATTTCATTTCATGATGTGATGCATATGCAAGGAGGATACGGATGGCTTCTAGTCTTGCAACCGGTGCAAAGGTCTCTCCAAAATCCAAACCTTCAACTTGAGAAAACCCCTTTGCAACTAGTCTTGCCTTGTTCCTCACAACAACACCTTGATCATCTTGCTTGTTTCGGAACACCCACTTTGTTCCAATGACTCTTGCACCTTTAGGCCGCTCTTCAAGAGTCCACACTTTATTGCGGGTGAAGTTGTTCAACTCTTCATGCATAGCATTTATCCAATCCGGATCTTGAAGAGCTTCTTCTACCTTAGTAGGCTCAAAGCAAGAGACAAAAGAGTGATGAGCAATAAATGAAGCAAGTTTTTGTGAGCGAGTCATTACACCCTTTGGTGGACTCCCTATGATGAGATCTTGTGGATGATCTTGTAGTAGAGGTGTATTTCTTCTATTGACCACTTGAGGAGGAGGTTGTGGAGCATCAACATCTTGTGCTTGTACCACCATTTGCTCATGGGAGATATGAGTGTCTTCATTCTCTACTCTCCCATCTTTTTCATCATCTTGTGGCATATTTGATGAAGAGGGTGGATCAATCACTTGTACATCATCTTCATCATCTTTAGGCTTGATGTCTCCAACCGGAATGTTCTTCATAGCCTCCCTCAATGGTTCATCACCTACATCATCAATATTCTCATGTGCTCCTTGGGAGCCGTTAGATTCATCAAATTCCACATCATATGTTTCTTCAACCAAACCGGTGGCATGATTAAATACTCTATATGCTTTGGACTTTGATGAGTAACCAACAAGAAAACCAATATCACAACGTCTTTAAAACTTCCCTAAGTGTTGCCGCTTCTTATAGATGTAGCATTTGCAACCAAACACCCTAACGAAGAAGATGTCCGGCTTCTTCCCATTGAGCAACTCAAAAGGTGTCTTGCCAAGGAACTTTTGAAGGAATAGGCGGTTGGATGCATAGCATGCGGTGTTGATAGCTTCTGCCCATAGAGCTTTGGGGGTGTTGTACTCATCAAGCATAGTTCTTGCAAGAGTGATCAATGTCTGGTTCTTCCTCTCAACTACACCATTTTGTTAAGGAGTATATGTTGCGGAGACTTCATGTTTGATTTCAACTTCATCAGAATAGGCTTCTATGTTTGTGTTGTCAAATTCTTTGTCGTTGTCACTTCTAATCTTTTTGAGCTTCACTTCAAATTCATTTTGAGCTCTCTTGGCAAACTTCTTGAAGCAAGATGCAACTTCGGATTTGTCATGAAGGAAGAATACCCATGTATACCTTGAATAATCATCAACAATCACAAGACAATAAATATTTCCTTCCAAACTCTTGTATGTTGTTGGTCCAAATAAATCCATGTGAAGGAGTTCTAACACTCTTGTGGTTGACATGAAAGCTTTGGTTGGATGAGTATTTGCAACTTGCTTGCCGGCTTGACATGCACTACAAAGCTTGTCCTTCTCAAACTTCACATCCTTCAACCCTCTCACCAAATCATTCTTCATTAGCTTCTTGAGTGAGCTCATCCCAACATGAGCAAGTCTTCTATGCCATAACCACCCAAGTGTTGTTTTGGTGAATAAGCAAGTCTTCAAGTTTGTATCTTCGGAGGTGAAGTCCACTAGATATAGGTTGTTGTATCTAAATCCTTTGAATATCACTTGTTCATCATCCTTCTTAGATACAACAACTTTCTTCTTGGTAAACAAGCATTGGAAGCCAAGATCACACAATTGTCCAACGGATAGCAAGTTGAAGCTCAATGAAGCAACATATAACACATTTGAGATAGAATGATCATTTGATATTGCCACTTTGCCCAATCCTTTAACCTTGCCCTTTGAGTTATCTCCAAATGTGATTCTTTCCTGTCCATCTACTTCTTCATCTAGTGAGGTGAACATACGAGGATCACCGATCATATGTTGTGTGCAACCACTATCAATAACCCAATGACTTCCACCAGTCTGTAGTTCACCTACACATAAGAGATGAAGCTTTAGGAACCTAAACTTGTTGAGGGTCCTTCACCTTCTCAACAAGTGACTTTGCAACCCAAATTTTCTTAGGCCTATTCTTATTGGGAGGTCCTAAGAACATCACTTTCATCTTTCCACTAGAATCCTTTCTAAGCATGTAGTGAGCATTGAAGGCAAATGGTCTAGCATGCTTGGGCAAGGGTTGTGGTGGTGGAGTTTGGCACTCATGAGCAAAGTGGCCTTCTTGTCCACACTCAAAACATCTCTTTGGCTTTGATTGTTGTTGTTGAGCTTGAGCCTTCTTCTTCTCTTGATTTGCTATGTACCCAATGCCACTTCTATCCATCTTCATGACGGTGTTCATAAGTAGCTCACTTTGAAGATACTTGCCTCTTGTGAACTTGCTCAATTCAATCTTGAGATGCACTTTTTCCAACTTGAGCTTCTTGTTCTCTTCCTTAAGAGCATCATTGTTCTTCTCCTCCTTGAGCTTCTTGTTTTCTTCTTTGAGCTTCTTATTCTCAAGGATCAAATCACTATCATGATCAAGGGTTTCTAGCACAATGGTGTTGTGGCTTTTGATTTCTTCAAGATCTTTCTTGAGCTTTGCATTGTCATTCTTGAGCTTGACAAACTCATCCTAATCATCAGCCTCAACCACTTGTTTGCCCTTGCTACTAGAACTTTGCTCAATGCTCTCAATGATCAAGTCATCACATGATGTAGCTATATCAATCTTAACAACATCGTTAGTAGCATCATGTGGCTCATTGGATAAAAATTCTTGAGCAATGACAAGACTATCATGATTAACCTTAAGAGTAGTATATTCTTCTTTTAGCTTGTTGTGGCTAGTGATGAGCTCTTTGTGCACCCACTCAAGTTTGTCATGTTTATCTTTAAGCTCTTTCTTAGAAGATTTGAGCTCCTTGAGTTTGGATGACATAGCTTCGTTTGCTTCTCTAAGCTCAACACTAGACTTTTCGGCTATGTCACATTTAGCTAAGAGAGAATCATTCTTAATCTCAAGCTTTTCATTTTTAGCTCTAGTGTTTATAATGATCTTAGTGTGTTTCTTTAGCAATTTAGCAAGATCATCATAAGAAGGTGATTCATATTCATCATCATCGCTATCACTATCACTATCATCATTATGAGCATGATCATCACCACTACTATCATCATCATGTGATACCTTTCGTTCACCTTTGGTCATAAGGCATAGGTGTGTAGAGGATGATGGCGGTGAAGATGATGAAGAATCAATAACAATAGCGGCTACCTTCTCGTCGTCACTATCATCATCGGATGATCCACTAGATGAATCAATGTCCGTGAGCCAATCACCGACGATGTAGGCCTTTGCACTCTTCTTCTTCTTGTGGAAGTCCTTCTTGCCATCTCTCTTCTTGTATGGCTTGTTCTTTTTCTTCTCATCTTCATCTTCATTGCTTGAGTCATCTTTCTTGCCCTTGTTCTTGTTCTTGAACTTGTCTTTCTTGGGCTTTGTGCATTGGTGAGCTAGATGACCAAGTTCTCCACAATTGTAGCAATCCATCTTGGAGATTGGCTTTCTTCTAGAGCTTGTGAAGAACTTCTTCTTGCCGTCAAACTTGATGCCACTCTTGTTGAGCTTCTTTAGCATCTTGGCGGTTTTCTTCACCATGAGAGCAAGGCTTTCATCATCAACTTCATCATCACTTGAGCTCTCATACTCAAGCCTTGCTTTGCCCTTCTCTTGGCTAGCTTTGAATGCTAAGTCTTTTTCTTTCTTCTTTGTAGAGGATGAGCCATCTTGAGGTGTGATGTGCATGTACATCTCATGAGCATTGATCTTTCCCAAGATTTGTGTCGGTGTAGCGGTGGAAAGATCACCTTAATGTAGCACGGTCACAATATGCCCATATTTGTCAATGGGGAGGACACTCAAGATCTTTCTTACAACATCGGATGGTTGCATTTGAGTGAGTCCAAGCCCATTAACTTCCTCTACAAGAACATTCAAACGTGAATACATCTCATTAGCACATTCTTTAGAAAGCATTTCAAAAGAGTTGAGCTTTTTCATGACAAGATGATAGCATTCCTCACGCTCACTCTGTGTTCCCTCATGGAGAGCACAAACGTCCGACCATAGTGCATGGGCGTCTTTGTGGTTCCTCACCCGGTTGAACACATCTTTACAAAGGCCTCTAAAAATGGTGTTTCTAGCCTTTGCATTCCATTTTTCGTAGTTCAACTCATCGCCTTGTGGGTGTGCGGCATCCCGAGGTTTTGGGAAACCTTGTGAGGCGGCTCTAAGTATTCCAACATCTAGAGCTTCTAGATACGCCTCCATGCGAATTTTCCAATATAGAAAATCACCCCCCCTCGAAGAAAGGAGGAGGTCCATCCCCGTGAGACATCTTTCACTAAGCGGTTAAGCCTAAATACGTGAGCACAAGGCTCTGATACCAATTGAAAGGATCAAGATGCCCAAGAGGGGGGTGAATTGGGCTAATTCTAAATTTCTTTACAATAATTAAATCCTACGGTTAGCCCAATTAACCCCTTGTGCCTAAAAAGTGTTTCTAATTGTTCTACCGCACAAAAGACTTGCAACCTATGTCCCAATCCTACTCTAGCATGGCAATTCTAAGAATGTGAATGACAAGAATTGAATTGCTCAAAGTAAATGCTCAAAGTAAAGAGAGGAGGAAGAACGCAGCGATGTTTTGCCGAGGTATCGGAGAGTCGCCACTCCCCACTAGTCCTCGTTGGAACACCCACGCAAGGGTGTAGCTCCCCCTTGATCCATGCAAGGATCAAGTGCTCTCTACGGGTTGATTCTTCGACACTCCGTCGCGGTGAATCACCCACAACCACTCACAACTTGAGTTGGGTCATCCACAAGCTCTCCGGATGATCACCAAGCTCCCAATCACCACCAAGCCGTCTAGGTGATGGCGATCACCAAGAGTAACAAGCACGAACTCTCACTTGACCGTGACAAGCCTAATGAGAAGGGTGGATGCACACTTTTCTACTCTTGATCTCACTAATGAGGGCTCTCTTTGGGATTCTCAAATCTCAATCACCTCACTAGGACCTTGCTCTTCTTGGCACTCTCAAACGTGTTTCTTAGCTGTTGGAATGAGCAAAAGTACCCCCACACATGAGTGGAGGTGGTATTTATAACATGGGCTAAAAAACGAACCGTTATGTGCCTCTGCGGGGTGACCGGACGCTCCGGTTATGTTGACCGGATGATCCGGTCTGTACACCCCGAACTCTAGTGTTTACAGTGTGACCGGACGCTGGCCAGCGTCCGATCATCACTGACCGGACGTGTCTGGTCGTGATTTTCCCTGTGTAGAACCTTACTAGAGTCGACCGGACGCTGGCTCTCAGCGTCCGGTCACTTCACCTCTCAGCGTCTGGTCACGCCAGATGCAATCACCTTGGTCAAATGAACTGACCGGACTCTGCGCCAGCGTCCGGTCATCCTGGAACCAGCGTCCGGTCAGTATTTGACCCTCCATTCACTTCCAACTCTCGATCATATGTGAATGAAGTTTGCTCCATTGGATCAAAAGGCTATTTTGGAGCTACCTAGTGCTAGTTTTAACAAGTGTGCACCACACCTAACTCACTAGACTCACCTAGGTCAAGCTACCCGTCCATACCCCCTTAATAGTACGGCCAAAGGAAAAAACAAAGTCCTAAACTACTCTAAGTGTCTCTCCAACTCTAATTGACACTTAGAACTAGTCCATCCTTAACCTTGTCGTCCATCCTTTGAAAATCAAAATAATTTTCATCGTAGGGGCATGACCACCATGATTGCCCAATCGATCTCCATTACTGTGACCTAACTTAATTGCCTCTACAAAACACATGTTAGTCACAGTAATCTTGTATTGTCATTAATCACCGAAATCCAACTAGGGGCCTAGATGCTTTCAGGTTCAATCACCAGCCGCCCCTACAAGTAGAAACACCAGGGCGGCTGGTGAGTGAGCCACCCCTACAAATCAGACCCATTTGTAGGGGCGGCTCGTATCACCAGCCGCCCTTGCTGTTCCATTTGTAGGGGAGGCTGGTCTCTGGGCTCCCAAGCACACCACTGTACGAGCCGCCCCTACAAAAAATTTGTCCCATTGCTACAAACCGTTTTTCACATAGTGTCTTGTCCTTGACCCGCTTGAGATGAAATTCTCCATCACCTACGTCCCTTTTGGTATTCATATGGAATGGCATCCCAAAGTGCTGGCCGTTGTTGATGCAGGAGTGAACAGGATTGGCTTGGCAGTTCTTGGTCCTGCACAAAATTTAGATCTGTATTCTAAGACTTGGCAAAACAAATGGTGGTAGCGCAGAGGAGTGGTAACATGACAAGCACCACCAATTGCCTGAGGGCTACACACGCCACTACTAGTGGTGCAGGCGAGGGCTACTTGCTACTTGTAGGGCACTGCAACACAGAAACATTATAGTATTTCATACTGGACCTCAAAACATTTCAGGTTGAGAGATTTTGCAAGTCAATGGATGTGGTTTATCACGATCTCCCATATGTAAGATTTCGACCATCATTATTATCACCGCCAAGTAAATGAAATGGTAAGAACCTTCCTTCCTTTGCATGTCCCACTCATTGGGAATTAGATTGTATTGTTGGTATTTCTTAGCACAATCACCAAGTATGGAGATGGAATCCAGTCCTGGCAACAGCACTAGAAATGCCTGTTGGTATTTCTTAGCACCGTCATTAAGATTTGGATAAATCTTAGCAACACCGCCAAGCAACACCAACACGATAGTTCTTAACGATTACAGAAACAATATCCACAAGCGCACGGATCTATCATTGTAGCATTTCAACCGGAAGTATTCAGGGTATCGTTATTTATATTTTCCCAAAGGAAGGCATGGTGTAAAGATTCTAGCATAGATATGAACAAGATTACATGCTTGCTTAGTGAACCAAAGTTTATAACAGGGGTAAAAATGATATTTTTAGGATGGTGGACACACACTTGGGCGAACCTCAAGGATAAAAGAGTAACAAAGAATAAAAGAATATTACTAAGTGGAGCAGGCTTGTTCTAATATAGTCGTGCAAAGAATAGCTGATGATCATATAAATTACATGGTTAGAGCTAGACCTAAGTGTAAGATGGACGAGGAGATCTTCGAGCATTGGTCTGCCAGCAAGCGCGAGAGGCTTTAAGACTCCTACACAATACCCTAACGAAGGGGATTACAAGGGGCGCACAGGGATGTCACCACCTGCCGTCTACCCCTCAACTGTGGAGTACAGTCATATTCAAAGGTCCCCGTGCTCCCGGGCACCACGCCCGTGTACAAAGAAACTACCCATATCCCCCGGGACTCCGACCCTATGGATCGACAAGCATAGGATATGGGCAAACCCGAAGGAACGACGAACCACCACATCAACTTAGCTCTACTTCTAATCATATAAGTTATATGAATGATTAAGCACAAAGTTCTACATGTTAAGCTCATAACATAGAAACTATATGCTAGTTCATATGTCAAGATTACAACATGAAAACTATATTCTAGTTCATAAGCACAACTATATTGAAGATATGAGAGCAAGACTTTGGAAGAACTCTTCATTGTATTCATACCAAGATTTCTCTCTTCCAAGGAGCCAAGCCCTCCTTGATAGCTCTTGCCTTTCTCACAAATACTACTAAAAAGTGTAAAAGTACAATAGGTGGTAGTGAGGTGTGTAGCTCAAAATGAGGTATGTGTGTTGAAGGAGAGCTCCACCCATCTACTTATACTAGTGTGTGGTCGATTTGGTGCAGGTAAATTTGGAAACCGCCCTTAACCGCCTATGCATGCCGCCATGCAACAGCCAGAGGAGAGTGGGGCTGATCTGTGCTGGGGATGGTGCGGCCGCAGCCTAGGCTGTCCCGCTCGCCACTGCCTTGCTCTGGTGGGTTCCTGGCTGGGCCTGCATGGCTCCCATGTCGGTGCTCGGCCTAGATTTGGTGGTTGGATGGGCCTTTGCTTGATTCCTTTGCGAAAGATTTGATTTACGCTTTCCGAGTTGCGCCTTTTGTCCTGTTTTCCACTTGTATTCAAATATATGTCCTGCAAAACATGATTCTTCCAATACAAGTGGAACTATGTCAATAGTAAATGCATGTGTTAAAAGTTTGTTTATTTCTCCTGTTTTGGATCTCAATTGGTGATCGGATGTGATTGTTAAGGACCGCCAACATTGGTTTGACCCTTCATGCATCCTACTTGCTCACATATTGGACTTACATACTTTTGGTGCATCCAAATTTATCTCATGCCCACCTTTATTATCAAACGTGTATGCATGGGCCACCATATATGGATAGTTTACTGCAATATATAAGAAGGTATGTTCACTAATATGGTGTCTATCCATATATAATAGTGCATGTTTTTTGGGGGCCTAGTTCCTTTAGAAGATTACTTTATTCTGAACTCACGTTAACATTTACATGTATCTTCAAAATATTGTTGAAAGCTAAAAAATGTTTGATAAATACATATGTCCTTTACAATTACAACTCTTTGTATCATTTTTGTGTAATCTACAAAGTGCGTAGCTAGCATTTGTTTGAGTCCTAGAGAAAACAAAATTTTCTCATCTTTGTAGGAATCATTTGTTTTTTATCAGCAAATCAAAGTATGTGTTCACAAAACACAAGTTTTACTTCTCCATGTCCAAATAAATTTGTTTGATAGGTAGGGTCACGTGATTATTTCTTCAAGCTAGGACCATATGGACACACTTCAATACGGTCCACTTTGATATGGTCCATCTTGATGATTCTTATGTTGTAATCTTTGGTTTTTAGCACTCGTGTCTCATTGGCCCCTATTAAGGTGACAGGGGCAACATCGGCTGGCTAGTGTTTGATCGCTGAAGAATATCCTGCTTGCAACATCTGCTCTCTAACATCAGTTTCAGGGCTGAAGAATACCACACAATATATCGCTGCTACTAGTGGTGATGAAATGTACATGTAGTTTGATCACTTGTGTCTGTAGTCATGTCACTCCTTTTATGTAATTTGGAACTGGTCAATCTGCTCGTGGGGCGTCTAGGACCCCCTCGCACTGATAGCTCTGTTTACACCAAAATTTGGGAAGAAGAATGCGGGAACTCGAAACTTCTAAGATTGTGTCATCAAGGAATCAATTGCATAAGGATTGATATCAGCTGGTTCAGATACGGTACTGGGATCAGCTCTCTTCGGATGACGTCAATAGATAACGTCAATAAGCTACGGTTGGCGTCGGGAGAAACATGTTGGACTCTACAAAAAGGGAAAGATTAGGGTCCAAGTTATCTTAAGTTAGGAATGTTTTCTCTTATGCCAAAAATTGTAATGAGTTGTATTTGAGTAGGATTCACGCTTAGGTTCTGGGTATAAATATTGGACCCCGGCTATTGTAGAAATCATCCAATCAATCAATACCAATTACTTTTTTGGCTTCACGCCAACCCTTAGGACTAGGAGTAGTGTAGATCTCAGCGAGTTCTTCAACAAGCAGGGCTGCATTGGTCCGGTCGACCTCCGGCTTGTCTATAAGTATCGCCATGGCTTATACTTCTGTTTGTAAGGCTGCATCGGTCCGGCCGACCTCTTGCGAGCTCTAGTATAAGCTAGTTATCGATCCATATCTAGTTCAAGTACGGCTGCATCGGTTAAGTTCGACCTCCACTGCTCGAATGAGATCAAGGTCAAGTTATCGGCTCTACCCAAGGGTGGCGTCCTTCGGGTAGATTCATTAAGTTACTGATCTTGCTGGTGTTCTTACTGTCATTAGTTTCAGCAATATCAACCTGCTCGATCGAGATCGATCTAGATCAGCCTCACATCCTTTTAGTCTATCGTTTATTTTGTCACATCGCGATGGTTCTTACTTTAAACGATGGATTATGTTTTATCGGCCGTTCTACTTCGATCTTGATCGTGCATAGTACACGGTTAAGACATGTCTCATCTTGAGAAGGTTTACTAGCTAGTTGAATCTTATCTATAGCTCGCTAATATAGATGTAACGATCGATCGATCCCCACTGTTAGTACTTTAGATCGGAGGATGCTACTTGGTAGATTTGCTTTCGACCAGGCATGACCCTGGTTGTTTGCTATGCCTGCATCGGCTAAATAGCTGATCGCCTATACTTTAACGCTTATGGTGTGTCTTCATGATTCTATTAAATGTGAATAGATCTGTTTACTTTAAAGGTTTAATCTATTATCTTTATTATGGCTGCCATCGATCCGGTCGAACCCCACTGTTAAGGATAATGGATTAGATCTGATGAGTTTATAGACATGTCCATGTTAAAAAGTCAATTGTTCACATGCTGTAACCCTTTTTCTACCAGAATCGGCTATTTTAGCCGATTCGCCTGTGCTTTCACACATGTAGCATGTCTTTCAGAAACCTGTGAATATATAGATGGTTTTATGGATTCTTTGGCTTTAGTTTGTTGTTATCATTATAGCTACATCGATCCAGTCGAACCTCACTGTTGATGGTAACAGATTAGATTCAGAATGTTTGTATATCCATTTGTACTAGACAATCGATCTGTTCGCATGTTACATCCTTTCTTGTTGAACTTATCGGCTCAATGCTTTACACTGGTTATATTTATCTAGCTGATGACATTACTTATATCTGGGTGCATTGTATTCGTTACTGGAAAATCAATCACGACCGACGAACATCGCAGTCCCTAAAAGCTGTTTTTTCTCATATCGGCTATTTAGTCGATTTCCCCATCTGGCCGCTCCCGAAGCGGCACACTTGGAACTGTCTGGGCAAAACTAGCATGTTCCACCCTAAATTACTGATAAACTTTCTCTCCTTGTCAATTGCAGGTCAAATTGACTGACATGCCTTCGGGAATTCATAGGGTCGACTAGTCCTACGTTGAAGCCAAACGGATCTCTAGCCTTGCTCTATCAAGCATATCCTTCCGGCTTGTTGCGTGTTGACACTTTTCGTGACGACATGCGTTCTGGCACGCCCGGTGGGACCCCACAATCGTCATGACAACTCACAACAACAGTGACATCCTTATGGTGCCTTATGAGGACTTACCTAATGAGGATAAAGATATCATCAGTAAAGCTATAGAAGAATTTTAGAACAAGTGTTTGTTGTCCTACACCAAGACATGTGACAATAAAGTTGTTCAGAAATATCCACTACCAAGAGTTTTGATGCATGGACAGTCAAATACAAACGAGGCTGATGATAGGTGTTTCTTTGTAGATGATGTAAACAAATCTGTTCATGATGCCATGTTGCACCATAATATAGCTTTCTTGAACACATTCCACAATACCATGAAAGAGGTGTTTCATGGATATCCAATTGATCAGGTTGGACCGGCTTATTACAACATTCCATATCCATTGACTCAGGAGACTAATCAAGCTGGTACTAGCCAGATGTCTAGGCAGTTCAGAGCTCATCTGAGCAAGTCCAAGGCACCACTACTAATCAAATACAAAATAATCCTAGATCAGCAGTGCAGTATGTGCAATAGCCGATGGGGCAAGTTCAGAATCAAATGGTTAATTTTGGCACATCAGGCCAAATACCATCATCGGCTCAAAAGATAGCACCATCAGTTCAAAGGATTTGTAGGGACACAGATCCTAGCATCTACAACCAGAGACTTCTAGCAGCAAATCAGCAAAGGACCCAATAGATAGAGATTCCACAAGGATATCATTATGGCACAGATTATAATACCCTTCATATGATTCCAAATATGGGGTATCAAGGTACCCAAAATTTTAATCCGCAAATGGGTCAGCAATTGCAAAGAAATCCAGATTCAAATGCTGATGAGTTGTTGCTCAGAGTGACCGAGATGATGAAGAATTAGTTTGGTTTGAAGCCAAAGGGGCAGACCTTTTCGTACAAACGTCCATATCCAGAGTGGTATGATTTGGTCACCCTCCTTACAAGTTATAGGCTCCCGGAGTTTGCTAAGTTCACTGGCCAAGATAGCACAAGCACAATAGAACATGTCAGTCGGTATCTTACACAGTTGGGAGAAGATGAAGAGGAACATCGAGTTCGTTTCTTCTCCTTGTCCCTATCAGGGCCAGCCTTTACTTAGTTTTCATCGTTGCTAGTTAATTCCATTGCCAATTGGACTGACCTAGAGAAGAAGTTTCATATATATTTCTATACTGGGATAGGAGAAAAGAAAATCATAGATTTGACGACCATAAGGCAGAGAACTAATGAATCGGGTGCCGAGTTTCTTCAGAGGTTCCGAGAGACCAAAAATTTGTGCTTTTCATTGAACCTGACTGATGACCAGCTAGCTACTTTGGCCGTTCAAGGAACGTTGCCAACATGGAGACAGAAGCTACTTGGGCAAGAGTTTGACAATTTAGGTCAGTTGGCTCAACGAGTGGCAGCACTTAATAGCCAATTCCAGAGTATGCGCAGAGATACCCGATTCCAAAAGAGCGTCGCAATTGCTGAAACCTATGATCCATATTCAGTTGATGACGGCAATGAGACGATGAAGAAGAAGAGATTGCTGTGGCTAAATGGAATTGGGGTAAGAGGACGGTAATGGTGCCAAATCCTTGGGGAAAAGGAGTCGAAGAGAGCTATAATTTTGACGTCACAAAATCGAACAAGCTTTTTGATTTCTTGCTTTAGAGAGGACAGATCAAGTTGCCCGCCAATCATGTTATGTTACCTCCTGATCAGTTGAAGAATAAGAAGTTCTACAAATTTCATAATGCTACTTCTCATTCTACTAATGAGTGCAGAATTTTCTGGCAACATATACAAAGGGCTATTCAGCAAGGGAAGCTTAAATTTGATACACCTCGAAAGATGAAAGTTGATCATAATCATTTCCCGAGAGATCAGAATATGGTCGATGTGAAGTTGCTCAAAGGGAAGACAAAGGTCCTGACATCAACCAGAGCAAAAGAAACTAAAACAGTCGATCCCGAGATGCAAATATCAGCTGATGAATATAGAGAGATTAGAAGGCGTCATGATCAACAGAAGAGCCAATATGGGCAGGGAGAGACGTCAAGGAATGAGGCGATAAGGCCACGTGTCACATCTCGAATTTTGTTGAATAAATGACAACGGCAGAAGGAAAAGGATTATCAGTGTTGGTTAGAAGAGAAAGAATACCAGCGTCAAGTAGATCCTTTTGGCTTGCTGCGTGTTGACACTTTTCATGCCGACAAGCTCAATCTTCAAGGTTTTCCTTGTCTATTGTAACACAGGCATGCACAAATAAAATACCGCTTGCGCACACATGTTGTGTGTGTCGCTCACACACATGCACACGCACACACATAGGCAGGCATGTTGTGTGATATACATACATGTACACGAACAAAAAAAAATTGGTGCACATGCACACGCACATGCATACATGTGTGAGCTGGTGAATGATGCTTTCTGAAACTATGTGATAAAAAAGGTTCCCTCTATCATATTTCAACTCCTTAACATTCTAATGTGTCGGCAACACTAGGCTAACCTCAAACTTGTATTATGTAATTTTTATTTGTTTCAGGTTATGGAGTACGAAGCACCCGATCATAGAAGAATAATCATTGAATTCCTTATCAGAAATGTGTTTACCCTCAGCTATCACATATATTTTTTTGAAACGGACTGGGCAGGGTTTAGAACGTGTTTCGTTTGCATCGCTGCATGGTAATTTTCTTTCAGCTTCTTACCTAGCAGACTAATTCATGATCCTAAGATTTTGGTGCGCCACCGCCACTACGTTGGCAGCTGCTTCTACTGGGTGCATCGTCGTGTGTTAAACCATATGCTTGTCCTTGACCCGCTTGAGATGAAATTCTCCATCACCGACCTCCCTTTTGGTATTCATATGGAATGGCGTCCCAAAGTGCTGGCTGTTGTTGATGTAGGAGTGAACAGGCTTGGCTTGGTAGTTCTTGGTCCTGCATGAAATTTAGATCTCTATTCTAAGACTTGGCTAAACAAATGGTGGTAGCACAGAGGAGTGGTAACATGACAAGCACCACCAATTGCCTAAGGGCTACACACACCACTACACTAGTGGTGCAGGCGAGGGCTACTTGCTACTTGTAGGGCACTGCAACACAGAAACAGAATAGTATTTCATACTAGACCTCAAAACATTTTAGGTTGAGAGATTTTGCAAGTTCATATGTCAAGATTATAACATGAAAACTATATTCTAGTTCATAAGCACAACTATATTGAAGATATGAGAGCAAGACTTTGGAAGAACTCTTCATTGTATTCATACCAAGATTTCTCTCTTCCAAGGAGCCAAGCCCTCCTTGATAGCTCTTGCCTTGCTCACAAATACTACTAAAAAGTGTAAAAGTACAAGAGGTGGTAGTGAGGTGTGTAGCTCAAAATGAGGTGTGTGTGTTGAAGGAGAGCTCCACCCATCTACTTATACTAGTGTGTGGTCGGTTTGGTGCAGGTAAATTTGGAAACCGCCCTTAACCGCCTATGCATGCCGCCATGCAACCGCCAGAGGTGAGTGGGGCCGAGCCACGTTAGATTTGAAGCAAAAAGCCAAACCATGGGTCAAGCTTGCTCGCCACCGCCTTGCTCTGGTGGGTTGCTGGCTAGACCTGCATGGCTCCCACGTCGGTGCTCGGCCTAGGTTTGGTGGTTGGATGGGCCTTTGCTACATTCCTTTGCGCAAGATTTGCTTTACGCTTTCCGAGTTGCACCTTTTGTCCTGTTTTCCACTTGTATTCAAATATATGTCCTGCATAACATGATTCTTCCAATACAAGTGGAACTATGTCAATAGTAAATGCATATGTGTTAAAAGTTTGTTTATTTCTCCTGTTTTGGATCTCAATTGGCGATCGGATGTCATCATTATGGACCGCCAACATTGGTTTGACCTTCATGCATCCTACTTGCTCACATAATCGGACTTACATACTTTTGGTGCATCCAAATTTATCTCATGCCCACCATTATTATCAAACGTGTATGCATGGGCCACCATATATGGATAGTTTATCGCAATATATAAGAAGTTATGTTCACTAATATGTTTGTCTATCCATATATATAGTGCATGTCTTTTGGGGCCTAGTTCCTTTAGAAGATTACTTTATTCTAACTCACGTTAACATTTACATGTATCTTCAAAATATTGTTGAAAGCTAAAAATGTTTGATAAATACATATGTCCTTTACAATTACAACTCTTTGTATCACTTTTGTGTAATCTACAAAGTGCGAGCTAGCATTTGTTTGAGTCCTAGAGAAAACAAAATTTTCTCATCTTTGTAGGAATCATTTGTGTTCCATCAAGAAATCAAAGTATCTGTGTTCACAAAACACAAGTTTTTCTTCTCCATGTCCAAATAAATTTGTTAGATAGGTAGGGTCACATGGTTGTTTCTTCTAGCTAGGACCATTTGGACACACTTCAATATGGTCCACTTTGATATGGTCCATCTTGATGATTCTTATGTTGTAATCTTTGGTTTTCAAAGAATCGTGTCTCATTGGCCCCTATTAAGGTGACAGGGGCAACATCGGTCATTTGGTGTTTGATGGTCAAGAATATCATGCTTGCAACATCTCTTCTCTCTAACATCGCTTGAGGGCCAAGAATATCATACAATATATCTGCTACTACTAGCGGTGATGATATGTACCTGTAGTTTGATCACCATGTTACTCCTTTTATGTAATTTGAACTGGTCAAATCGCTGCGTGCGTCTGGGACCGCCTGCATTGATAGCTACTCTTTAACCATACACATCGTGGTTTGTCTAATGGTGGGGCTACAATGGTAGGAAACTGAATGTGGTACTTGTCCTATCTTTAATAATCTTCAATCATGAATTTCAGTGTCTGGTATGCTTGGTTGGTTGGTTGGTTGGTGATACAACCTTCTCTAGGTGTCACAGTAAATGTAGAAACTAGAAATTCATTGGTGTGCGTGAGGGAGCAAACATGACCGGCACCGATTTTTCCTCAAGACAATTCAGATTGTCACCCATTGGCAGATCAATTGTCATGTATATACATGGTGGAAAATTCTAATTATATATAATTGTAAAGGCAATGGATGCCTTGTCATTCATTTCATTAAAGTTCAATATCGCAGGATTGTGGACTGAGTTAAAAAAATCACTTCTGGTGCTGATGTTGAGTCCCAAATTGGAGTTGGGGCATTTCATGCATGCAAGTTTGGGATGAAGCTCAGATTGAACCAGCGCGGGAACACGCAGAAATAAAGGCACGTGGTTGGCATGACGAACATGTTTTTATTATTTTGTTTACCTTTTTAATTTTCACATGAAGGTTGATAAGCAATTGCATAGTTTATGTTTCCTCACTGTCACTACCAATAGCACTACTAGGCCTGCAATGGACCATTCTAAACCACCACCCTAAAAGGATCCTGCACCTGGTGACCTTCCGCATTATACTTGACTCTAAAGGTAATTCTTGTGCCATCGTTGCCATGGATGACACCTAGCTAGAGGGAGATCTATAGGCCCAAATGTGGTCAATAGGCACACGGCAAGTCATCGCAAGTTGGACATAGCAGCTTGTAACCCCAAGCCCATACACGACTGTAACCATGTCCTTAGGGTAGGGTTCGTGTGCTTTGGGCCCCTGCTGAAAGGTCCTAATGGCTAGAGGGGGGGTGAATAGCCTAATAAAAAATTCTACAACAACACTTAGCAAACTGGTTAGACAATTATGAAGCGAAGCAAGTGTTGCGCTAGCCTACAAAGAATGCAAGCCACCTACCACAATTCTAGTTGATATAGTTTTTATCCACACAATAGCTATGTCACTACACTAAGTTAGTGTGCTCTCAAAGGCTAACGAAAGAGCCACACTAACCAAACTAACAAGCTCTCACAACTAGCTTCACTAAAGAGCTTGACAACTAGTTTGCGGTAATGTAAAGAGAGTAAGCAAGATAGTTATACTGCCATGTCGAGGAGTGAACCAATCAATCACAAGAATCAAAATCAATGAAGACCAATCACCTCGGAATCAAATGATGAACACAATGATTTTTTACCGAGGTTCACTTGCTTGCCGGCAAGCTACTCCTCGTTGTGGCGATTCACTCACTTGGAGGTTCACGCGCTAATTGGCATCACACGCCAAACCCTCAATAGGGTGCCGCACAACCAACACAAGATAAGGATCACACAAGCCACGAGTAATCCACTAGAGTACCTTTTGGCTCTCCACAGAGGAAAGATCAAGAACCCCTCACAATCACCACGATCGGAGCCGGAGACACTCACCAACCTCCGCTCGATGATCCTCGCTGCTCCAAACTGTCTAGGTGGCGGCAACCACCAAGAGTAACAAGCGAATCCCATAGTGAAATACGAACACCAAGTGCCTCTAGATGCAAACACTCAAGCAATGCACTTGGATTCTCTCCCAATCTCACAAAGATGATGAATCAATGATGGAGATGAGTGGGAGGACTTTGGCTAAGCTCACAAGGTTGCTATGTCAATGCAAAATGGCCAAGAGAGTAAGCTTGAACCCGTCATGGGGCTTAAATAGAAGCCCCCACAAAATAGAGCCATTGTACCCTTCACCAAGCACAACACGGGTGACCAGACGCTCTCGGTCATATTGACCGGACACGGACCTCGTGTCTAGTCACGGATGCACGCCACGTGTCCTCTCTTCAAATGTCTGTGCGCTCGATCTCAATGGTCAAGATGACCGGATGCAAGAGGTTAATAGTGATAGGACGCTGAACCCCCACCGTCCGGCCGCTTTTTAGTAAGCTTCCGTAAACGATTTTTCCCGATCGACGCGGGTCCGGTCATGCTTGACCGAACACACGCCATTCCGGTCACATTAAGTTGTCTTCCTCTGGCTGCCATGTTAGCATGACCGACACGCCTTTCTAGCATCCGGGTCGTTTGACTGACGCCATTGCCGTCTTCGGCTGTTATAATCTGACCGGACGTCTTTGGTTCCTTCCGAGACCAGCGTCTGGTCACTTTGTGACTAGCGAGACCAACTCCTCTTCACTTCTATCTTCTTCACCCTTGCTCAAATGTGCCAACCACCAAGTGTATCACCTTGTGCATGTGTTAGCATATTTTCACAAACATTTTCAAGGGTGTTAGCACTCCACTAGATCCTAAATGCATGTGCAATGAGTTAGAGCATCTAGTGGCACTTTGATAACCGTGATTCCGATACGAAGTTTCAATTCTCTTAATAGTACGGCTATCAAACCTAAATGTGATCACACTCTCTAAGTGTCTTGATCACCAAAATAAAATAGCTCCTACCATTTATACCTTTGCCTTGAGCCTTTTGTTTTTCTCTTTCTTCTTTTCAAGTCCAAGCACTTGATCATCACCATGGCATCACCATCATCATGTCATGATCTTCATTTGCTTCACCACTTGGAATGTGCTACCTATTTCATGATCACTTGATAAACTAGGTTAGCACTTAGGGTTTCATCAATTCACTTAAAACCAAACTAGAGCTTTCAATCTCCCCTTTTGGTAATTGATGACAGCTCTTTTACAAAGATATGAATTGAAATTCAATTGAATCCATGTTGCTTGTCCAAGCATATCTACTATGTGTAAAAGGATATGGACAAGTTTCATGAACTCCATATGGTAGCAATTGCTCTCCCTACATATGTGTTACGAGTTTGGATTGTAGCTTGCACATATGCTTAGATAGGAAATATAGGAGACAATGTCTACCAAATGATGCTAAGGTATAAAGGATGGACCTTTGAAGCGTGATACCAATCAGAGTGCACCATTATACCATCCTTAGCATCATGGTTAGCTTGATACCACTTGGAAACAACACTTGGGAAATGAAATCACTAGATAACCTATGCATGCTAGTTTTTCATTTCATCATTCAAACCTACAACTAGCATACACGCCACACAAGCATGGATATTGAAATTTAAAACTTGTGCTATGCAAGCAAACATATGAAATGCACATTCAAATGCACCATACAAGTTCATGAGCTTGCTCCCCTACTTGTGTGCTCAAAATTTTAATTGATTCATTTCCTTTATCATATCTCTCCCCTATGTCAAATTCTTCCTCTTTGTTGTCTTTTTCACCATCTTAGTACACTAGTATATCTTTTGTCTTTCTCCCCATGCACTAATATCTTTGTCATTTCTTCCCCTATCACTTATATCTTTGTTTCTCTCCCCCCTTTGTCATCAATGACCACAAAGACTTAAATTATAGATAGATTAGGATTATCAATGTCAATCAACGGAGTGAGGATCATATTCCCAAATTTGGTTCAAACTAGAATATTTGCCAAAGATATTTAACTCGGTTTGATCCAAGGACAAGCTTCTTCACACCTCCAAATAAGGGTTATCTTGTACCATGTTGAGTTAAACACTTAGAGCTCATTTTCTAGATCAAACACTAGGTTTACAAGCCCACAAACATGTCATATGCTACCACTAGATCAAGTAAAGCATAGAAGCAATAGTGGTACCATACAAATAACAAATTCATTTGATTTTCATGAATGAGCCTATTAAATGTGAAAGATGTCTAGATGCACTAAACAAGTCCTTAGCAAGGATGTATGCCATGCCAATCAACTTTTACCTTGGATTGCTCGAAGGAGAGGCATGTCATATAAGTGGGGGGTGCATCAACACATATTTGAGAAATCCAATATGTTCAACTCATTCCTTAGCTTGCAATACCTTTTCTCATCCAATGGCTTGGTGAATATATCGGCAAGTTGATCCTCGGTGCCTACACTCTCAATGCAAATATCCCCTTTTTGTTGGTGATCTCTTATGAAATGGTGGCGAACATCAATGTGCTTTGTTCTTGCATGTTGAACCAGATTGTTGGTCAACTTGATTGCTCTCTCATTGTCACATAGCAATGGCACTTTCTTGAACTTGATTCTAAAGTCACTCAAAGTGGCCTTTATCCAAAGTACTTGTGCACAACAACTACCGGCGGATATGTATTCGGCTTCGGCGGTTGATAATGCAACACTATTTTGATTCTTTGATGACCATGAAACAAGTGATCTTCCCAACAATTGACATGTGCCTAAGGTGTTCTTCCTTTCAACCTTGCATCCCGCATAATCCGAGTCGGAGTAACCAACTAGCTCAAACTTTGCTCCTATGGGATACCACAAACCAACATTTGGTGTATGCTTCAAGTACCTCAATATTCTCTTTGTAGCCTTCAAATGACTTTCTCTTGATGAGGCTTGAAATCTTGCACACATGCATACACTAAACATGACATCCGGTCTTGATGCGGTCACATAGAGTAGGCTTCCAATCATAGACCAATACAATTTTTGATCCGCCATATTTCCACTTGCATCACTATCCAAGTTACCATTTGTTCCCATTGGTGTGCTAATGACTTTGCTATCACTCATGCCAAACTTCTTGATCATGTCCTTGATATACTTGCCTTGACTCACAAAAGTACCATTCTTCAATTGCTTGATTTGAAGACCAAGGAAGTAACTTAACTCTCCAATCACGGACATCTCAAACTTATTAGCCATCATCTTTCCAAATTCTTCACAAAAATCTTGATTGGTTGATCCAAATATGATGTCATCAACATAGATTTGTAACACAAATAAGTCTTTTCCAATCTTCTTGATGAAAAGAGTGGTGTCAACCTTGCCCATTATGAACCCTTTAGAGAGTAGGAAGTCCCTCAATCTCTCATACCATGCTCTAGGTGCTTGCTTCAAGCCATACAATGCCTTCTTCAACTTGTACACATGGTCGGGCTTCTTGTCATCTTCAAAACCGGGAGGTTGCTCAACATATACTTCTTCATTGATGTAACCATTGAGAAATGCACTCTTGACATCCATTTGATAGAGCTTGATGTTGTGGGCACAAGCATAGGCTAGCAAGATTCTAATTGCTTCCAATCTAGCAACCGGGGCATATGTTTCTCCAAAGTCAAGACCTTCAACTTGTGTATAGCCTTGTGCTACCAATCTTGCTTTGTTCTTACTACTATCCCCATCTTGATCTTGCTTGTTTCTAAAGACCCATTTGGTTCCAATCACATTGTGTCCCTTTGGTCTTTCTACCAATTCCCATACTTGATTTCTTGTGAAGTTATTCAATTCTTCATGCATAGCATTCACCCAATCAACATCCTTCAATGCTTCATCTATCTTCTTTGGTTCAATGGATGACACAAATGAGAAATGCTCACAAAATGATGCCAATCTTGATCTTGTTTGTACACCTCTAGAAATATCACCAATGATAGTGTCCAATGGATGATCCCTTGCAATATTGGTTGGTTGGAGGATTGGAACTTGATTGCTTGCACTTGCTTGATCATTGGGTTGAGATGATGTACTAGCCACTTGATCTTGTTCATTGTCATGAGAGCCACTTGTACTAGCTTGATTTGTATCATCTTGCACATTTGAGTTAGATAGCACTTGCACTTGATCATCTTCATCATCATTCACTTGCCTAGGCCTCAATTCACCAACATCCATGTTCTTCATGGCATTTGAAAGTTGAATGCCTCTAACATCTTCCAAGTTCTCATTCTCTACTTGTGAACCCTTGGTTTCATCAAATTCAACATCATGAACTTCCTCAAGAGTACCACTATCCAAATTCCAAACTCTATATGCTTTGCTTGTAGTGGAATAACCAAGTAGGAATCCTTCATCATATTTCTTTGTCAAACTTGCCCAATCTAGTGCCTTTCTTCAAGATATAGCATTTGCAACCAAAGACCCGAAAATATGTTATGTTGGGCTTTCTACCATTCAAGAGCTCATATGGTGTCTTCTCTTTCAATGGGTGATAATACAAGCGGTTGCTACAATAGCAAGCTGTTTTGATAGCTTTGGCCCAAAAGATTGACTCACATTGTACTCACTAAGCATATACCTTGTCATATCAATGAGTATTGTATTCTTCTTTTCAACAAGGCCATTTGATTGTGGAGTGTACTTGGCCGAGAATTGATGTCTAATTCCAAATTCATCACACAACTCATCAATTATAGTGTTCTTGAACTCACTACCATTGTCACTTCTAACTCCCTTGATGGTTGTTTCAAACTCATTGTGAATGCCCTTAACAAATGATTTGAATGTTGCAAACACATCACTTTTATCCGCTAGAAAGAATACCCATGTGTATCTAGTGTAATCATCCACTATCACAAAGTCATATTTGTTACCACCAATGCTAGTGTATTGTGTTGGCCCAAACAAGTCCATGTGCAATAACTCAAATGCTTTACAAGTGCTCATCATGCTTTTCTTAGGATGGGTGTTTCCAACTTGTTTGCCGGCTTGACAAGAGCTACAAAGCTTATCCTTTTCAAACACAACATCTTTCAAGCCTCTAACCAAGTCATGCTTAATCAATCTATTCAATTGTTTCATTCCAACATGACCAAGCCTTCTATGCCATAACCAACCCATACTAGACTTAGTGAACAAGCATGTAGATAATCTAGCTTCACTAGCATTGAAATCAACCAAGTATAGATTCTCATATCTAAAGCCTTTGAAGATTAAGTTAGAGCCATCTACACTTATGATCTCTACATCATCTACCCCAAATATGCATTTGAATCCAAGATCAAACAATTGAGCCACGGATAGCAAATTGAAGTTCAAGCTCTCTACTAGCAATACGGATATGCTCATGTCATTGGATATTGCAATCTTACCAAGCCCTTTGACCTTGCCTTTGCTATTGTCACCAAATGTGATACTATCATAACCATCATTGCCATTGGTGTTGATTGAGTTGAACATTCTTGCATCATCGGTCATGTGTTGAGTGCACCCACTATCAAGAACCCAATGCCTTCCTTCGGCTTTATAATTGACCTACAAAAGAAGATCAATTTTTTTTAGGTACCCAAACTTGCTTGGGTCCTTGAAGGTTAGTCACTAAGATCTTTGGTACCCAAATGGCTTTCTTCTTTGAGCCCATCCATGGTTTACCAATGAACTTAGCCTTTACACCATTTGTACCCTTAGTAAGCACATAGAAAGAATCAAGCTTTAATGGAGGATACATTAGCATTTTTTGCTTTTGTTCTTGCATTCATGCTCTTTATGACTAACTTGCTTGCAATTGCAAAACCGACCATTGTTCTTCACAAAACTAGTCTTGTGAGGAGCAAAGGCGCTTTGTCTTTCTTGGGGATATAGCCCAATCCTCTTTGTAGAGAGAAGCTCTTTGGCTACCCAAGCACATAAGCAGCTGGTCCTCACCACCATAGGCCTTAGCCAAGGTGTGAGTGAGCTTATTGACCTCCTTCTTGAGGTTCTCATTCTCAACCATTAGTGAGGCATCACAAGTGAAACCATCACTACTAGATGAGGTGGAAGTAGAAGTACTACAAGAAGGGTTAGCGGGAGCAATAATGATAGGCATAGATAATGATTCATCAATTATATCACAAGTTGCTTCCTACATTGCAAGTTTCAACATGCTTCTTTTTTTTTTGCTCATCAAGCAAAGAGGAATGAGCCTTTTCAAGCTTTTTGTGAGCCTTGCCAAGCTTCTCATGGGCTTCCTCTAGCCTCTCACGAGATGCATTGAGCTCATCAAAGGCTTGCTTAAGGGCTTTAGTTCCTTACGCAAGCTTTTGTATACCCTTCTCTTGATATCAAAGTGTTCTCTAGCATCTTCTAGCATGTCAAATAGTTCATCCTTAGTAGGTTCATCATCATCACTATCACTTTCATTTTCATTTTCATTTTCATTATCATGTTCATCATCACTTCCATCATCATAAGTTTGTACCTTAGTGGCCTTTAGCCATGAAGCATGATGGGGTGTCGAAGAGAGAAAGCTTCTCATTTATAGCAATGCTTGCAAGTGCCTTCTTCTTGGTGGTCTTGTCATCATCACTATCATCATCATCATCACTTGAGGAAGCATCACTATCCCAAGTGACCACATATGAACCAATTCTTCTTCTTCTTGAAGCTCATCTTATCCTTCTTCTCTTTCTTTCCTTCTTATCCTTCTTCTTGTTCTTCTTGTTGTCATCATCATTGTCGCTGTTGTATGGACATTGAGCAACAAGATGATCTTTGCTTCCACACTTGAAGCACCTTCTTGATTCTTCTTTGTTCTTGGATGAAAACTTCTTTCTTCTAGCACGGTAGCCCTTCTTCATCATGAACTTGCCAAATTTCTTTACAAAGAGATCCATCTTCTCATCATCATCCCATGAGCCATCATCTTTACTTGATGTTTCTTGCTTTGCCTTGCCCTTGGATGATGTGGCCTTGAATGCCACGCTCTTCTTCTTCTCATCCTTCTTCTCATCTTTCTTCTCCTTCTTTTCTTCCTTCTCATCATCACCTCTATATGTATCATCGGTCATTATATCTCCCAACACTTGGTTTGGTGTCATGGTGTCCAAACCACTCCTCACTAGAATAGTGACCAATGTACCAAATCTTAAAGGTAAGCATCTCAAGAACTTGTGGGAGAAGTCCTTGTCCTTCACCTCTTCTCTAAGTGCTTCGAGATCATTAACAAGCACTTGAAGCCTATGGAACATCTCCGGCACACTATCATCCTCCTTCATCTTGAAGCTTACAAACTTCTCTTTGAGAATGTATGCCTTTGCATCCTTCACGGCTTGAATGCCCTCAAATGATTCCTCCAATTTCTTCCATGCCTCATGAGCTCTCTCAATGTTCTTGATTTGCTCAAATGTTCTCTCATCCAAAGCATCATGGATGGCACTAAGAGCAATGTCATTATTTTGGAGTAGCATCTCTTCGGTGGCGGTGGGAGCCTCTTCATCCTCAATCTCAATTTTGGTCTCCACCACCTTCCAAACCTTCCTATTGATTGACTTGATATAAGTTGTCATCTTAGCTTTCCAATAGGGATAATTTGAGCCACCAAATTGGGGTGGCTTCTTTGTGTTGTTGATTTGAGCCATTTTTACACCGAAGGTTGTTAAGCCTCAAATCACAGTGACCTCGGCTCTGATACCACTTGAAAGGTCCTAATGGCTAGAGGGGGGTGAATAGCCTAATAAAAATTTCTACAACAACACTTCTAGCAAACCGGTTAGACAATTATGAAGCGAAGCAAGTGTTGCGCTAGCCTACCAAGAATGCAAGCCACCTACCACAATTCTAGTTGATATAGTTTCTATCCACACAA